>CM056050.1:67337032-68049532 GCA_029574335.1 Rana kukunoris | reverse complement strand
TATGATCACTGCAATCAGTGACACTGTGACAAGGGGCTGGGGGGGGGGGGGTGATCGAAAGGGGTAAGTGTGCCTATGTGTGTGGTGTCAGTGTAGTGTTGGTGCGACTTACTTGTGATGTCTTCTCTCCTCTCGTTAGATTCAAAATACCGCCGAGAGGAGAGCTGACATCACTTCCTTTGCCAGTGTTTACATTACACAGGCAGAGGAAGTGCAGGGCGGAGGCTCTGCGGATTGGCTGGGAGCGAACACGAGGGGGCAGACAAAAACGAACAGTCGCCCCCTCATCCCAGGTTGGTTCCAGAGGTAAGACGTATGTAGCAGGGGGGTCCCGATCGGACCCCCGACCCGCAAGAAGGCAAGGACATACATGTACGCCCATCTGCCTGTACGTGCCATTCTGTGGACATACATGTCATACATGTCATGGACCGTGAAATCATACTTCATGTATTACATAAGATGAGACATTATGGATATGACATATTGCAGGATGCTTTTGGACATTATGAGGTGTCTGTCTAGATGGGGATTAAACTGAATCAGACTATTGAGGACTATTGAAAGGCTAAGTGGCTTGTGAAAGACATTCATTGTCCAGTGTGTAGAGGTGTTAAGTCAGTCGGCTCTTTGACCTTTCTATTGTGTGATAACACTGTTTTGAGCCTTTTGATTATCAGGAGTATTGGATTAGCATGTCATTATCTAAAAAAGTGTGATCTCTCAGATGTAGTAATGACCTCCTCTCTATGCGGAGACAAGCTGGCTAGATAACTTATTCTGTTAACTTCACTGATGTCATTGTCTACAGGAATGTCATTCTCTTTGAGGTAGTAAAGTCATGCTAAATACATCAGTGCCGAAATGCCTCTGTATGGAAACCCCAGTGTGTGAAAAGGGGGTGGAGATTTCATTGTTCTTTGATTGATGGAAGCTGTAACCTGTATATAACCAGCTGAGTGTTTCAATAAAGTTGAGTTCTGGTTGAGCACACATACAGCTCGTTTGGTGTGTGTTCTTCAAATGGATCGCGATCGGCACATAGCTGTAGGTCGGATCCCGGAACCTTGGATGACTGGACCATCAAATGTTGCAAGCTGCAATCTGATCTGATAGAAGCAGAGGAGTGTCGGGAGAGCAGGACCTGGGCGAGAAAGGGTCTCGTCACATTGGTTGGCAGCGGTGGGATTTGCTCTCCAGTTACTGGGACAACTCCAAACCACCACCATGAATGACCAGCTATGCAGCCTGCAGGAAAACCATGCTAAAAGATTTGCTTGAAGAGCCGTGGAGGGCCCGGTGGGACAAAGAACAAGGCCACCCTGATCATTACGCTAGCCGAGATTGATCAGAGGGATGGTGATGCAGGACCCCGGTCAGTTGAAGACTTATTCCAGCAGCGAGTTCAACAGCGGTTGGCATTATATGGTGCTAACCCATCAGAGACCGCCAGACAGGAGGCCATTAGAGACATCCAGCTGCAGGATGAGCGACAACAGAAAGAACTAAAGCGCCAAGAGAGAGAACGAGAGCGACAACAGAGAGAACGAGAACGAGAGCGACAACATGAGCAGAGAATGGCAGAAATACGGCGATCGGGGACAACGCCTAAAGAAGCAGCACCAAATGAAAGAAGAGGAGAGGTACAGATACCGGCGGTAACCATGGAAGAGGAATGTCATTCTCTTTGAGGTAGTAAAGTCATGCTAAATACAGTGCGGAAAATAAGTATTTGAACACCCTGCTATTTTGCAAGTTCTCCCACTTGGAAATCATGGAGGGGTCTGAAATTGTCATCGTAGGTGCATGTCCACTGTGAGAGACATAATCAAAAAATAAAATTCCAGAAATCACAATTTATGAATTTTTAACTATTTATTTGTTTGATACAGCTGCAAAGAAGTATTTGAACACCTGTCTATCAGCTAGAATTCTGACCCTCAAAGACCTGTTAGTCTGCCTTTAAAATGTCCACCTCCACTCCATTTATTATCCTAAATTAGATGCACCTGTTTGAGGTCATTAGCTGCATAAAGACACCTGTCCACCCCATACAATCAGTAAGAATCCAACTACTAACATGGCCAAGACCAAAGAGCTGTCCAAAGACACTAGAGACAAAATTGTACACCTCCACAAGGCTGGAAAGGGCTACGGGGAAATTGCCAAGCAGCTTGGTGAAAAAAGGTCCACTGTTGGAGCAATCATTAGAAAATGGAAGAAGCTAAACATGACTGTCAATCTCCCTCGGACTGGGGCTCCATGCAAAATCTCACCTCGTGGGGTCTCAATGATCCTAAGAAAGGTGAGAAATCAGCCCAGGACTACACGGGAGGAGCTGGTCAATGACCTGAAAAGAGCTGGGACCACCGTTTCCAAGGTTACTGTTGGTAATACACTAAGACGTCATGGTTTGAAATCATGCATGGCACGGAAGGTTCCCCTGCTTAAACCAGCACATGTCAAGGCCCGTCTTAAGTTTGCCAATGACCATTTGGATGATCCAGAGGAGTCATGGGAGAAAGTCATGTGGTCAGATGAGACCAAAATAGAACTTTTTGGTCATAATTCCACTAACCGTGTTTGGAGGAAGAAGAATGATGAGTACCATCCCAAGAACACCATCCCTACTGTGAAGCATGGGGGTGGTAGCCTCATGCTTTGGGGGTGTTTTTCTGCACATGGGACAGGGCGACTGCACTGTATTAAGGAGAGGATGACCGGGGCCATGTATTGCGAGATTTTGGGCAACAACCTCCTTCCCTCAGTTAGAGCTTTGAAGATGGGTCGAGGCTGGGTCTTCCAACATGACAATGACCCGAAGCACACAGCCAGGATAACCAAGGAGTGGCTCTGTAAGAAGCATATCAAGGTTCTGGCGTGGCCTAGCCAGTCTCCAGACCTAAACCCAATAGAGAATCTTTGGAGGGAGCTCAAACTCCGTGTTTCTCAGCGACAGCCCAGAAACCTGATTGATCTAGAGAAGATCTGTGTGGAGGAGTGGGCCAAAATCCCTCCTCCAGTGTGTGCAAACCTGGTGAAAAACTACAAGAAACGTTTGACCTCTGTAATTGCAAACAAAGGCTACTGTACCAAATATTAACATTGATTTTCTCAGGTGTTCAAATACTTATTTGCAGCTGTATCATACAAATAAATCGTTAAAAAAATCATACATTGTGATTTCTGGATTTTTTTTTTCTGATTATGTCTCTCACAGTGGACATGCACCTACGATGACAATTTCAGACCCCTCCATGATTTCCAAGTGGGAGAACATGCAAAATAGCAGGGTGTTCAAATACTTATTTTCCGCACTGTACATCGGTGGTGCCGAAATGCCTCTGTATGGAAACCCCAGTGTGTGAAAAGGGGGTGGAGATTTCATTGTTCTTTGATTGATGGAAGCTGTAACCTGTATATAACCAGCTGAGTGTTTCAATAAAGTTGAGTTCTGGTTGAGCACACATACAGCTCGTTTGGTGTGTGTTCTTCAAATGGATCACGATCGGCACATAGCTGTAGGTCGGATCCCGGAACCTTGGATGACTGGACCATCAGATGTTGCAATCTGCAAGCTGATCCGATAGAAGCAGAGGAGTGTCGGGAGAGCAGGACCTGGGCGAGAAAGGGTCTCGTCACAATACATATACATGCGGTGGGCGTTAAGTGGTTAATCAGCCACAGAACCTGTGTAATTAATATGTGTTCGGGTATAAAAGGACGAGGTGACAACCCTAATAGTGAGATGATAAGAGCCAGCGAAGAGTCACAGAGACCAAAGGAGTAACGTTTTTTTTCCTAAGGGGGGCCGCGTCACCCGTATCAAAGGCAGCCAAAAGGTCCAAAAGTAGGAATACAGAATAGTGTTATACCTGTTTAAGGCGGACTTCTTGCAGGCATTTGTCCCGGTGCACATACTGCTGTTGTGCTTTCTTAAAGTTATTTTACCCTGCACAGTAAATGATATCAATCTATATGACATAGTCTATATTATGAAACGTATTCACGGAGATGTATAATCAGGGCCGATCCTAGGCGGGTGCTCAGGGTGCAGTGCACCCAGGCGCCACAGGGAGGGGGGGCGCCAGAGTGCTCCACCTCCCTCCTTCCACTTCGCGCGTTTTGAAATGCCTGGTGTTCCGGCGGCGACAGGGGCGATCAGCTTACTAGCTACTCTGGGGACAGGACAGCAGGTAGCAGCCATTGCTTCTATGTACATGCATCACTGCCCAGCGATGTATGTAGTTAGAAGCTCTGATCCTGGTGGCTGTCTCCCCTTCCCCCGTAGTGTCCTGCACTCGCTGTGTGATCTCTGCTTCAGATCTCCCCGCCCCCTCCCATCAGCAGTGCCGTGTGCTGGGAGAATCGTGAGGCAGAGCACACTGCAGGAAGCTGAGCTGTTCTGGGGGAAGTCTGAAGAGGTTAGCTGCAAAGTTTCTGCTAGCAGGATTTGTTTTTCAGTGAAGAAGGGTCCTAGCCTAGGTGACAAGGTAAACTTGAAAAGAGAGGAGAGAGAGAGAGGGAGATTGTGTGGAGATTAGAGTAAGTAGGAACCCCCCAGAGCTGACAGACATTTCCCAAACTTACAGGCAGTCCTCTCTATATAAACAACCCCCAATTGCTCTGTCCAGTTAATGTGAACTTCATTTACGACCATCCAATTTAACCCTGTGTTATGCTAACTCAGTACAACCCAAAACTTAAAACAAAATCTAAACACTCTATAAATAAAATAACAGTCCATAACCACTTTCTGCTGTCTGTATGCATATTTATGTGCCCTGAATGAAAACATTTCTTACCGAGAGTGTGCGTCCTTTATGCTTCCAGCATGATAAGGCTACTTTTACACCAAGCCGTTGCGCTATTGGCGGTAATGCTCCACTATTTTTAGCGGCACTTTGCTGTGCTTCTTGCGGCGCTGTTCGGACGCTAGCGTGGCGCCAAAAAATTGTTCAAAGCGCCACTGCAGCGGCGCATTGCCAGCAGTTCGGCTGCGCTGGCCATAGATTTCAATGGGCTGGGGAACAACACTCCCAAAACGCAACTGTCATTGACATCAATGGCCAGCGATGCCAAAGCGCCTGCAAAGCATTTTGGCAGCGGTGCTTTGCAAGCGCTTTTAACCCCTTTTCAGCCGATAGTAGGGGTTAAAAGCCACTAAAACTACAGTAAAGCACCACTAAAACTAGCAGGGCTTTACCACTAACACAGCCAAGCCTCAGTGTGAAATAAATATCTCCCCAACTAAAATACACCCCCCACAACTGCCTTCATACCATCTGCACTTTCTTCCTGCATACAGTCACCCCCTCTACACTCCTCTCCTGTATATACTGTCACTATTGTCTATATACTGCCACTGTCATCCCCTCCCACACTCTTCTCCTTTACATAATTCTCACTGTCATACCCTCCACACTCCTCTCCTGTACATACTGCCCACTGTCATAGTGTGGAGGGTATGACAGTGAGCAGTATTTACAGGAGAGGAGTGTGGAGGGTATGACAGTGGCAGTATATACAGGAGACGAGTGTGGAGGGTATGACAGTGGGCACTATGTATAGGAGAGGAGTGTGGAGGGTATGACAGTGGGCAGTATGTACAGGAGAGGAGTGTGTAGGGTATGATGTCAGCCATCTTCAAACCATCCTCAAACCTTGGGGGCCCATGATCTTCTATTGCCCGAGGGCCCCATGAGTTGTCAGTTTGCCCCTGGGCAGCGCTGTAACAAAGTCCCACCTCCTAGGCCGTCTCCTGTATTAGATGGAACACTGATCCAATGTAGTGAAATTGAATCAGTGTGACGTGTATCATAGGAGCTGTGAGGCGGTCTAGGAAGCAGGACTGTTACAGCGGCCGCCCGGCAGATTCAAACTCAAGCTCAGTGACAGTAGGAGCTTGTCGTCGCTCTGTGTGATCCAGGGGCACTGGTAGGCTGCAGTTGGTGGGCACTGGCAGGCTGCAGTTGGTAGACACTGGTAGGGCAAAGGCAGGCTGCATTTGGTGGGCAATGGTAGGCTGAATTTGCTAGGCACTGGCAGGCTGCATTTGGTGGGCACAGGTAAGCTACATTTGGTGATCACTGGTAGGCAGCATTTAAAGGGGCACCGATATGCTGCATTTGATGGGTATTGGTAAGCTCCAATTGGTGGACACTGATAGGCTGCAATTGGTGGGCACTGATGAGGCTGCATTTGATGGGCATGGATGAGGCTGCATTTGATGGACACTGATAAGGCTGCATTTGGTGAAAATGGTAGGCTGCAATTGATGGGCACTGGCAGGCTGCATTAGGGGGGCACTGGTAGGCTGCAATTGGTGGGCACTGATGAGGCTGCAATTGGTGGGTACTAATAGGCTGCATTTGATGGACACTGATAAGGCTGCATTTGATGGACACTGATAAGGCTGCATTAGGTGGAAATGGTAGGCTGCAATTGATGGGCACTGGCAGGCTGCATTTGATGGGGCACTGATGAGCTGCATTTGGTGGGCACTGGTAGGCTGCATTTTATGGGGCACTGATAATCTGCACTTGATGGGCATTGGTAGGCTGCAATTGGTGGACACTGGTAGGCTGCAATTTGTGGGCACTGATGAGGCTGCATTTGATGGGCACTAAAAAAGGCTGCATTTGGTGGGCACTGGTAAGGCTGCATTTTATGCGTTGATCTCTTGTATAATTTCCTGAGTCTGACCATCTCTTGTATCCTGTCCGCAGTCCTTGATGATCTTTTATCATGTCTGTAGTCTCTGACCATCTCTTTTATCATGCCTGCAGTCTTTGACCATCTCCTGTATTATGTCTGCAGTATGTCTTGGGTCTCTTTCTAACAGAATCCCTCTTTTTGTCCATTAGAGAGACCCCCTCCAGGTCCCATTAGAGTACTCTTTCTGTATTTTGTTTATTGCTAAGAGATCATTGGAGGATCTCAGGGTAACAGACTCCTTAGGGGAGCATCTCTGTGTTTGAGTTGTTGCCACAGAAACATGTGTAAAGGGGAGGAGTTAGTAAGATGACCAGGCCCATTTGGGGGGCGCCAGAAATATTTCTGCACCCAGGCGCTTGTGACCCTAGGATCGGCCCTGTGTATAATCATACAAAATAGCTAATTTATTGGTTGACAAAAATACGGATATTTACATGAAATTAGAATACCAGTTGCATTATATGAACGACTTGCAATTCAATAAAAATACCCCCAAAATGGGCATGCAATACCTTTGATCTGTGTGTCATGGTAAGTTCTCAAAATAACTTTATACAAAAGACAATGAAACAACAGCGACTATTTCAGATACATAACCGTTACTTTACTGCAGGTAAGTATGAGGCTAAAAATGTGAAATATATTGGACTTCTCTGTTTTGTCATTTAAAATTGGAACTATGTAAAAATATAAAAAGATAAAAATTGTACTCTTTAAGGAAAAATTTACCAGTTATTGGTTATGAGAACAGACCATGATTACACGATATTCGACTTCAATATTCCTAGGGAACAACAATATATTTCTGATAAAAGCAAAAATGGCATAATTACCGATTCCAAAATGGCTATTTGCAGATGACCAAAGTTAAAATGCAGTGGCTTCCTATGGTCCCTTATGGGATAGCAATATGGCTTCATTCATCGTCCTAACATGCCCCTCCCACTATGGATGGGGTCTGCTTCCTTCTTCAGCTCATTGATCCATTTCCCTTTTCATTTTTCTGATCTCTTGCCTCCTGATCTTGATTTCTACTCTTATGGGCTTGTCCTCTTTATATCCATCAGAACAATAGGCCTATAAAGGTTATACTAAGTTCTGCCCATCTGACAGCTGTCCCTAATTCATTGGCCCCTGGTCTCTATAGGAGTTCCTGTCAAGACGTGTTTGGTTCCTATTGGCTGACGATTTAATCCTTTACTTGTTCTCTGAGCTTTGAGAACCTCAAGTAATATCACTTCCAACCACTAGGTGTCTCACGTTTATTGTGAGATTATCTATACGATAATATTTATATCATTGGGGAGACTTATCTTATTATTATTATTGGTAACTTCTATATATATCTCTGGTAACTATATATTTCATCAGATCCAATTAGTATATCTTTGATCCCTACATAACATGCTTCCATATCTCTTTATAAACGTATATTCCCCAAAAACATTCTTCTAAGCATGCATAAGCTTATATCTCATAATCAATGCAAAATAATTATCAATGTGGATACATGAATCATTTTGATATGTGTTTGATGAATTTGTGTTACAGGTTCATTCACATTTTTATAATCACGATTTGATATCTTTCATGTGGGTTAGTTTCTGTAACACTTCTATGAAAACTAATTTCTCATATATCTTATTTCTTCTACAAAGTTCTACATTAGCATATGATCATCTTTTTCCTCTGTCCTAATATGTCATTGATAATCTAAACATTAATTTTCATGTCAACTTTAAAATATATTTTTTTATATCGCGTGTCTTTTAAGAGAATCAAATTTGTACATTGGTTTGTGAGGATTGAACTTTAAACTGTCTCTTAACAAAGGTAGGATTATAGCTCAGCTGTGTCCATTCAAGGACAACATTGTCCATTGTTTTAGGATGGCTAAGTCAACATTCTGATCCAGGAAGGCTACCCTTGTCAATGGATTTATCCCTTCACTTGAAACCAGTTCACACATCCTGTTTGGTGAGCAAACCCTTATCATTGTTCCACGCTTTCACCCATGCTTGTAAATGTTACAGATAGTTGATGTATTTGGGGCTTTGTACATATGAGCCAAATGTGTTCCTTCTTCACTGACTGAATGACTTCCATATATAATCGTTCACATCAATTTTGAGGCCTTTTGATCCTTAATTATTCCTCTAGTAAATATTAAATTATTATTATTATAAGTCAGAATTATAACATAATCCCCCCAATTTGAAGAATTCAAATGCTGGAAGTCGTTTGAAAGACTTTAAAATGCAAAGTGGTGAAGAAATCAGGCTTCATTCTGCCTTGTATGGTATCCGGATTGTGGATGCTGAAGATAGCATCTAAGAGGTTGGTTTCATGATTGATGCGTGCATCTCAGGGTTGGTTAGTCGTTGGTTAGCGGGAACTAGCAGTATACAGAAACATACGGGGGGGCACACCCTTAAATGCATTTAAATTCAAGATGGTGCTGCTATAAGACCAACAAATGGTACAACACAGATTACAGCTCACACATTCAAGAATGACATTTATCCTGCAAGGCTAGTTAAAAACACCTGAAAATATTCAAAAAAAATACGGGGTGTGTGCTGTAAACTGCTTTGTACTGTTTGTTGGTCTTATAGCAGCACCATCTTGAATTTAAAAGCATACTTGCCCCCCCAAAGTATGTTTTTGTATATTGTAGTAAACCCTGACCAGGTTTTTTTGGGCTGCCTCTTATTAGTGACCAGGTGACAGAACTCCCCACTGCTTCACAGCTAGGGATACAACAGCTTCAGCTTTGATCCAAACACATTGATTTGTTTTGCGCTTTTTTAGGAATAATAGGAATTATGGGATGCCCAGTTTCACAGTAACAAAACCAGGGACAACTTCCTCCTTCTCGGGTGGTAGGATCCTTACACAGCATGGGTCCCTCGAGGGCCATCGAGTTTCTTCAGCACTGCATCTCCATTTTCCACCCATGACTAATTCCTACTTAAGGCTGCCCTGCCAGGCCTAGCACCTGAGGATTGGTCAAGCTCCTCTGAGTTTACAAGGCAACCCTCCTAGCCTCCACCCTTCAGCTTCCAGATCATTCTCCAACATTCCAGAACCAGGGGGAGGCACCAGAGAGCTGCCTGCATGGGTCATTTAGCCCTGAACTCCAGTAAACCCCGACCCAGATTTAATGACAGACGACTAATTGACTGCAGGCCTGCACATCGCTCACTCCACGACTTCCTCTGGTTGACCGGGATTCTACAATGCCCCATCAGCGCACATCTATGCCCCAGCAGTGCCACATTAGTGCCCCAATCCATGCCCATCTGTGCTCTACAGTGCTCCATCTGTGCCACTACAGTGCCCATCAGTAAGAGCTCTTCAATGCCACTTTATCAGTGGATCCTCATCAGCACCCGTCAGTGCCATAAAAATGTGTAGTAAAATGCTTTTTTGTTTTCTTTCCACATTTTCCAAAAACTTGTGGAAAACAATCACATGTTCAAAAGACTCATTATTCCTCATAGGATAATAGAAAGATTTGTTGTTTGAAAGAATGGACTTTCGAGGCACCAATCATTAACAAAAAATAAATTTTAATTGATGTAACCCCAAAACATATACTTTGGTGTTAGAATCAACGTAACAGTACAGAATTATAAAATTACATTAAAAGCACACGTTATTGATCACAGAATACTTTGTATGTTAACAAACAAAAAACAAATTAATAAAACCAAAATGAGTCCAATGTAGGCATCAACGTTAGTTGGTGACTACTGCGGATATAGGTAACAGTGAACATAAGCTCTACATGTTTCGCAGTTTTAGTGCTTCTTCGGGAGCTATAGATTTTCTAAAATGAGAAAAAAAGGGGGGAAAAAACATTATTGGTTTACAAACATGGTTTCATATACTGTCAAATATTTGTACATAGCGCCAGATTATATCATTTGTGCAAGTAAAGCACCATAGTAGAGGTGCAGGGGTGACCAGATTGCCGTGGTGCCATCAAAAGATGATGCAGTGAGAGGCCAACGACGGGGCATGCAGGGATACACCAGGAAAAAAGGAAATTATAATATAGATATAAAAATAGCTAGCACCGTAGGGGCATTAGGAGTGATGTGCTCACACATTACAGAAAGTATTGGTTAGTGATAGATAGATTGGAGGTGCTTGGGATAGATAGCAATAGAGGTACCCAAAGAAGAAGCAGTCACGGTGTAAACTATATATGGTGAGCCTAAAACGGCTTATAAAATATTATGCCTGCCTACCGTCCACAAAGTGGATATCATTTAGAGTATGGAGACCAATAGAGTGTGTAAGAAGTAACACTGAAATATTCAGGTAGCTGGTACTTGGTCCGAGAGTCAGGTGAGGCTGGTGGCTAAATCTGGTATAGACATTAGAAATAGATATGTGTAAGCAAGCCAGAACCTCAGTAGCTGGCCAGAAAATAAATAAAAAGGGTTTTAAATAGAAAAAAGAACACACATATAGCAGTTATTTTGTACATACCCAGATATATACAGCGCAACATATAAAGGGGCTGATCAGATTAGTATGGTGGTATAATCATACAGCTGAATGTATAGGAGAAAAGGGATAAACCCATAGTAAGGAGACGTAGATTCCAAGTAGTATGATAGACCAGGAATTGGTTGTAGGCTGCGGTATAGTAGAATAGTATCTGGGAACAATATGTATGGTGATATAGGTTAGACCATAGAACAAACAGCCACTGCATAGCTAACTAAATGCTTAGGAATGGCCAAATCCAGACTGACCAATCCCCTTGCGCCAGCCTACTCAGCGTCAAATGACGCCGCGCCGATGACGTGGGCGTGGGGACATTGCACCAACCCATTCAGCGTCAAATGACGTCGCGCCGATGACGTGGGCGTGGAGATGGAATGCCACAGGCAGAGACAGGCGGACGCGCCTCCCGCCAAAGAGGTTTGAGCGGGGCGTGTCCCTCGTCTGGTGTCTGTTGTCATGATGGTATTAACAACAGTAACATAAGCGTGGGGAAGGAAACGTCATGGAGGGGGAGGAGTGTTTTCAGTCCATGGTAAGGGCGGTGGTAAAAACACCATCGCCGCAAGGACATGGAAGAAAGCCGTCTTCACAACCCAGGTTTCCACAGCCAAACAAGTGCTGTGGTTACCTGGCCGTGCATATCCCATTGTGGACCCAAAGGTACCGCATCATTCGCAAGACAACACAATGGCAAGAGGTCACCTGCACCTAAATAAAAAGGGAAGAAAGGAAAAACATTATAGTATGTAATGTTGTTAGCATATTGCCACCACAAGAGTCTATACTAGACTATATATATATATATATAAGAGATTTTCATAGTTATTAATTCAATTATATGAGTAGATATCCTAACTCACAATATTCATTTCATGATTATATATCCAGATGTATTAGCAGACATTAAGGGTTATTCCCTAGCAAGGAAATGGCAAAAAGAGGGGGGAGAGGCCCCACTGCTGCCAGAAATTATTGGATAGCAGGGATACGGCGGGGAGGGGGGAGCAGAGCCATAGGGACAAATTATTCCTAAGCTTCAACATATATTTTTTGACTCAGGTGTTATACTATGATAAGTAAATAAATCCTAGACAGAAGTGTCATAGGTATATGTTATAAGAATGATCTATATGTCTGAAGCTCATTAATGCCTGGAGGTTGAGTGGCGTTTAATCTTTCGATCCATCTCGTCTCGTTTTGCAGAATCTTTTTGTCCCAGTCTCCTCCTCTTGGGTCCCGCTGGATAACAGCAAGAACCAAAAAGGAGGCGGAAGATGTATTAAATCGGTGATAAAGATCCAAGTGTCGGCTTATAGGTGTCAGGATTTTACCACTGGAAGAGTAATAAATGTGGTCTCTGATACGCTGACGGAGTGGGCGGATGGTTTTCCCGACATAAAAGATAGCACAAGAACAGGTCATAAGATAAACGACACCCATGGTGTCACAATCAGCTCTGAATTTAGGTTTATGCCGTTCACCATTCGGTAGAATGAACTCACTACCCGTGGTGATGTAACGGCAGAATTCACAATGCCCACATTTAAACATGCCTGTCCCAGAGGGGGGGCCTTGTTTGTCTGGGGCATAGTGACTGCAAGTGAGTTGATCTCTCAGGGATATGGAACGCTTGAAAACTATTGCAGGACGTTCACCGATATATTTATTAAGGATAGAATCTTCCCGTAAGATATGCCAGTGTTTAGTGAGTACTTCTCTGAGTTGGTCCTGATTGTCTGAGTATCTTGTAATGATTTTAACTGAACCGTAGGGCTCCTGTTGTATTTTAGCTTTATGCAATTGAGTTTCTAGTTTGTTGAATAGTTTTATTGTATGCCTTACGTAAGAGGGATTTAGAATATCCTCTTACCAGCAAGCGGTCCCTCAATAGGTTAGCATGGTGTTTAAAGTCAATGTCGTATGTACAGTTACGTCTCAACCTAAGGTACTGTGCATAGGGTATGCTGCGTTTTAATGGAATCGCATGTGCACTGGCTGAATGTAGAATAGTATTTCCTGCCGTATCTTTACGATATAGGGTGGATGCTAAGCAATTATCGTTATCTATAAAAATCTCAACATCTAGAAAAGAAATTTTGCGGGGGTTGCTACTGACCGTGAACTTCAGGTTATAGCAGTTGGTATTGAGTATATTGATGAAATCGATTAAGGCGGACTGCGTGCCAGTCCAAACTATAAAAATGTCATCAATATAACAAAGCCATACCAACGCATGGTTGGTGTGGTCTGAGAGTTGTTCATCACGCCCTGTACCTGGAGGTAGTGGGAGCCATTAAAAGTGAACCAATTATGCGTAAGGATAAACTGCAATAGTTTCAAAATGAATTCGTTGAAAGGCCATGAGTGGTGATCCTGTTCCATAAGGAAGGTGCGCGCCATCCCGACACCCCGCTCGTGAGGGATGCTGGAGTAAAGAGCCTCCACATCCAATGTCACGAGCAGGGCGTCGGGAGGGACGGGCATACCCTCGATTTGTTTAAGAAGATCTGATGTGTCCTTGACAAAAGATGGCAACCGTGTAACGTGAGTACTGAAGGTACACAAAAACATCAAAACACCTCCAGGCAGACCGATCGTCTCTGGCATAGGGTCCATCACTGAAAATGCAAGCAGACTGGTTGATTTCTTTCTGACACCTCGTGTTACACGGTGGCTCCCACTACCTCCAGGTACAGGGCGTGGCCATGGGCACCTGCTGTGCCCCGGCCTACGCCAACCTGTACCTGGGGGGTGGGAGCGTGACAACTTCTCTGATGAACAACTCTCAGACCACACCAACCATGCGTTGGTATGGCTTTGTTATATTGATGACATTTTTATAGTTTGGACTGGCACGCAGTCTGCCTTAATCGATTTCATCAATATACTCAATACCAACTGCTATAACCTGAAGTTCACGGTTAGTAGCAACCTTTTTTAGATGTTGAGATTTTTATAGATAACGATAATTGCTTAGCATCCACCCTATATCGTAAAGATACGGCAGGAAATACTATTCTACATTCAGCCAGTGCACATGCGATTCCATTAAAAAGCAGCATACCCTATGCACAGTACCTTAGGTTGAGACGTAACTGTACACACGACATGGACTTTA
This sequence comes from Rana kukunoris, assembly GCA_029574335.1. Taxonomy (NCBI): domain Eukaryota; kingdom Metazoa; phylum Chordata; class Amphibia; order Anura; family Ranidae; genus Rana; species Rana kukunoris. The sequence continues at coordinate 68,035,176 of CM056050.1, read as the reverse complement.
AACACCATGCTAACCTATTGAGGGACCGCTTGCTGGTAAGAGGATATTCTAAATCCCTCTTACGTAAGGCATACCATAAAACTATTCAACAAACTAGAAACTCAATTGCATAAAGCTAAAATACAACAGGAGCCCTACGGTTCAGTTAAAATCATTACAAGATACTCAGACAATCAGGACCAACTCAGAGAAGTACTCACTAAACACTGGCATATCTTACGGGAAGATTCTATCCTTAATAAATATATCGGTGAACGTCCTGCAATAGTTTTCAAGCGTTCCATATCCCTGAGAGATCAACTCACTTGCAGTCACTATGCCCCAGACAAACAAGGCCCCCCCTCTGGGACAGGCATGTTTAAATGTGGGCATTGTGAATTCTGCCGTTACATCACCACGGGTAGTGAGTTCATTCTACCGAATGGTGAACGGCATAAACCTAAATTCAGAGCTGATTGTGACAATGGGTGTCGTTTATCTTATGACCTGTTCTTGTGGTATCTTTTATGTCGGGAAAACCATCCGCCCACTCCGTCAGCGTATCAGAGACCACATTTATTACTCTTCCAGTGGTAAAATCCTGACACCTATAAGCCGACACTTGGATCTTTATCACCGATTTAATACATCTTCCGCCTCCTTTTTGGTTCTTGCTGTTATCCAGCGGGACCCAAGAGGAGGAGACTGGGACAAAAAGATTCTGCAAAAGGAGACGAGATGGATCGAAAGATTAAACGCCACTCAACCTCCAGGCATTAATGAGCTTCAGATATATAGCTCATTCTTATAACATATACCTATGACACTTCTGTCTAGGATTTATTTACTTATCATAGTATAACACCAGTTATAAAAAATATATGTTGAAGCTTAGGAATAATTTGTCCCTATGGCTCTGCTCCCCCCTCCCCGCTGTATCCCTGCTATCCAATAATTTCTGGCAGCTGTGGGGCCTCTCCCCCCTCTTTTTGCCATTTCCTTGCTAGGGAATAACCCTTAATGTCTGCTAATACATCTGGATATATAATCATGAAATGAATAATGTGAGTTAGGATATCTACTCATATAATTGAATTAATAACTATGAAAATCTCTTATATATATATATAGTCTAGTATAGACTCTTGTGGTGGCAATATGCTAACAACATTACATACTATAATGTTTTTCCTTTCTTCCCTTTTTATTTAGGTGCAGGTGACCTCTTGCCATTGTGTTGTCTTGCGAATGATGCGGTACCTTTGGGTCCACAATGGGATATGCACGGCCAGGTAACCACAGCACTTGTTTGGCTGTGGAAACCTGGGTTGTGAAGACGGCTTTCTTCCATGTCCTTGCGGCGATGGTGTTTTTACCACCGCCCTTACCATGGACTGAAAACACGCCCCGCCGCCTCCCATTGGTGGGGCGGGTGCCCCACTCCTCCCCCTCCATGACGTTTCCTTCCCCACGCTTATGTTACTGTTGTTAATACCATCATGACAACAGACACCAGACGAGGGACACGCCCCGCTCAAACCTCTTTGGCGGGAGGCGCGTCCGCCTGTCTCTGCCTGTGGCATCCCATCTCCACGCCCACGTCATCGGCGCAACGTCATTTGACGCTGAATGGGTTGGTGCAATGTCCCCACGACCACGTCATCGGCGTGGCGTCATTTGACGCTGAGTAGGCTGGCGCAAGGGGATTGGTCAGTCTGGATTTGGCCGGGTCACATGATGCGGAAATCCCATCCGCACATGTGACCGGAGATACACATAAATAGTGGATTAGATAACCCCATGCATATAGGCTCATCTCCCATCACTGGAAATCCAACTTAATGGTCCGGCTGGTGACTCCTGACAAGGCTCTCTGGTCAGTACATATATATATACATCATGCCATTCCTAAGCATTTAGTTAGCTATGCAGTGGCTGTTTGTTCTATGGTCTAACCTATATCACCATACATATTGTTCCCAGATACTATTCTACTATACCGCAGCCTACAACCAATTCCTGGTCTATCATACTACTTGGAATCTACGTCTCCTTACTATGGGTTTATCCCTTTTCTCCTATACATTCAGCTGTATGATTATACCACCATACTAATCTGATCAGCCCCTTTATATGTTGCGCTGTATATATCTGGGTATGTACAAAATAACTGCTATATGTGTGTTCTTTTTTCTATTTAAAACCCTTTTTATTTATTTTCTGGCCAGCTACTGAGGTTCTGGCTTGCTTACACATATCTATTTCTAATGTCTATACCAGATTTAGCCACCAGCCTCACCTGACTCTCGGACCAAGTACCAGCTACCTGAATATTTCAGTGTTACTTCTTACACACTCTATTGGTCTCCATACTCTAAATGATATCCACTTTGTGGACGGTAGGCAGCCATGATATTTTACAAGCCGTTTTAGGCTCACCATATATAGTTTACACCGTGACCGCTTCTTCTTTGGGTACCTCTATTGCTATCTATCCCAAGCACCTCCAATCTATCTATCACTAACCAATACTTTCTGTAATGTGTGAGCACATCACTCCTAATGCCCCTACGGTGCTAGCTATTTTTATATCTATATTATAATTTCCTTTTTTCCTGGTGTATTCCTGCATGCCCCGTCGTTGGCCTCTCACTGCGTCATCTTTTGATGGCACCATGGCAATCTGGTCACCCCTGCACCTCTACTATGGTGCTTTACTTGCACAAATGATATAATCTGGCGCTATGTACAAATATTTGACAGTATATGAAACCATGTTTGTAAACCAATAATGTTTTTTCCCCCTTTTTTTTCTCATTTTAGAAAATCTATAGCTCCCGAAGAAGCACTAAAACTGTGAAACATGTAGAGCTTATGTTCACTGTTACCTATATCCGCAGTAGTCACCAACTAACGTTGATGCCTACATTGGACTCATTTTGGTTTTATTAATTTGTTTTTTGTTTGTTAACATACAAAGTATTCTGTGATCAATAACGTGTGCTTTTAATGTAATTTTATAATTCTGTACTGTTACCTTGATTCTAACACCAAAGTATATGTTTTGGCGTTACATCAATTAAAATTTATTTTTTGTTAATGATTGGTGCCTAGAAAGTCCATTCTTTCAAACCACAAATCTTTCTATCCAACTTCTCAGGACGTGGCACTGCAGTACCATAGGTCATCCATAGTCCATCCTATGGTGTGTGTACCTTGAATCTCTTTCTTAAATCTCATAGGATTATATGTTGGGGTGTTTTCTTTACAAAATGGGGTCATTTTGTGGGCGTTTCCAATGTCCTGGTGCTCCAGGACCTTCAAAAGTGTGAAAGGTTGTCAGAGAATTATATGTATAATTTATGCTCCTAAAACACCTGATGGTGCTCCCTGCATGTTGGGCCTCTGTATGAGTCCAGGCTGTGTATAAGTCTCACACATGTGGTATTGCCATACTCAGGAGTAGCAGAATGTGTTTTGGGGTGCAGTTGTAAGTATGCATATGCCATGTGAGAGAAATAACCTGTTAATATGACAATTTTATGGAAAAAAAACAACTTTTTGGTAAAAAAATATTAGCACTAATCGTATATTGATTGGTTTGTGCAAAAGTTATAGCGTCTACAACCTATGGGAAAGATTTATAGTGTTTTTATTATTATTTTACTAGTAATGGCGGTGATCTGTGACATTGTGGCGGACAGTTCGGATACTTTTTTGGGACCATTGACACTTATACAGCGATCAGTGCTAAAAAAAAAATGCACGGATTACTGTATAAATGTCACTGGTAGGTAAGGGGTTAACACTAGGGTGCAATTAAAGGGTTAAATGTGTTCCCTAGATGTGTTCTAACTGGGAGGGGATAGGACTGACTGGGGGGAAACGATATGTCTCCGCTCCACTGACGGAACAGGGATTTGTGTGTTTACACACAAATCCCCTTGCTGGCTCTCATTCACGTGACCTCTAGCGCCTCTTAAAGGGGACCCGTACAGGGTTTTGTGCAGCGGTGCCATTGTGCCGCAGTAAAATACATGCGTCAATTGGGAAAGGACCAGAAGGATTTGCCTCTTAACTAGGGTTGTCCCGATACCGATACTAGTATCGGTACCGATACCAAGCATTTGCCCGAGTACTTTTACTCAGGCAAATGCTCCCGATGCTTGTACTGTCTGCGGTGAACAGTGCATGGGAAAGTTCCAGGCACCGATCACCGCTGATTTTAAAGCAGCTGAAAGCCGCCGTGTATCCCGTGTATGCCGCCGTGTATGCCGACGTGTATCCCATGTAGGCCGACGTGCATCCCGTCGTGTATCCCGCCGTGTTTCTCTCCCCTTCCGTGCCTCTTCTCCACCCCCTGAATTGTCGGGATGGAGAGCGGGGTAGGAGCCAGTAAATCCGGCTCCTTACTGCTCCGGATTGGACAGGGTCAGTTATCACTGACTGTCCATTCACATAACTGAAACATTGTAATCTGTGATTACAAATGTTTCAGTTTATGAATGAAGAGAAGATGCTGTCTTTACTCCATTCATTTTCAGCGCAGCTGATGCTAATGAGAAAGGGACAGGGGAACATGTGTCCCTAGTCCTTTTCTCTGTCTCAAAGGGAAGATGTCAGAGGTCTGTTAAGACCCCTGATATCTCACCAAAGTCCCCACAACAGGGCTGAAAAAAAATAAATAAATAAAGAATAAAAAAAACAAAAGAATAAAAAAAGATTATTGTAGAAAATAAAAAAAATGAAAGAAAACACACACACACTGACCCAGTTAAAAAAAAAAAGCATTATAAAATAAAATAAAAAAAAATAAAAAATTAAAAACAATTTGTTAACCACTTTAGCCCCGGACCATATTGCTGCCCAACGACCAGAGCACTTTTTGCGATTCGGCACTGCGTCGCTTTAACTGACAATTGCGCGGTCGTGCGAAGTGGCTCCCAAACAAAATTGGCGTCCTTTTTTTCCCACAAATAGAGCTTTCTTTTGGTGGTATTTGATCACCTCTGCGGTTTTTATTTTTTGCGCTATAAACAAAAATAGAGCGACTATTTTGAAAAAAATGCTATATTTTTTTACTTTTTTCTGTATTAAATATCCCCCCAAAATATATAAAAAAACTTTTTTTTCCTCAGTTTAGGCCGATACGTATTCTTCTACATATTTTTCGTAAAAAAAAAAAAAATCGCAATTAGCATTTATTGATTGGTTTGCGCAAAAGTTATAGCGTTTACAAAATAGGGGGTAGTTTTATGGCATTTTTATTATTATTTTTTTTACTAGTAATGGCGGCGATCAGCGTTTTTTTTCAGTACTGCGACCTTATGGCGGACACTTCGGACACTTTTGACACATTTTTGGGACCATTGGCATTTTTTTAGCGATCAATGCTATAAAAATGCATTGGATTACTATAAAAATGCCATTGGCAGTGAAGGGGTTAACACCAGGGGGCGGGGAAGGGGTTAAGTGTGTTCCTATTTTTGTTCTAACTGTATGGGGGGTGGCCTTACTAGGGGAAATCACTGATCTTCTGTTCATACATTGTATGAACAGAAAATCAGCGTTTCCCCCACTGACAGGAATGAAAGCTGTGTGTTTACACACACAGCTCCCGTTCCCCGCTCTGTAACGAGCGATCGCGTGTGCCCGGCGGCGATCGTGCCTGCCGGGCACGCGCACGGGACTCGGGGGCGAGCGGGGGGCGCACGCGCCCCCTAGTGGCCATCAAAAGGGGCGACGTAGAGCTACGGGCTCTCGCGCAGGAGAGCCGACCTGCCGCCGTATACCTGTGGCGGCTGGTCGGCAAGCGGTTAAACATAAAAAAAAATAAACATACTGACACATGTCCCGCTGTCACATGAGATTAAAAAAAATCTGTATTCGGTATCGGCGAGTACTTGAAAAAAAGTATCGGTACTTGTACTCGGTCTTAAAAAAGTGGTACCGGGACAACCCTACTCTTAACCACTTAAGACCCGGACCAAAATGCAGGTAAATGACCAGGCCCCTTTTTGCGATTCGGCACTGCGTCGCTTTAACTGACAATTGCGCGGTCGTGCGACGTGGCTCCCAAACAAAATTTGCGTCCTTCCCACAAATAGAGCTTTCTTTTGGTGGTATTTGTTCGCCTCTGCGATTTTTATTTTTTGCGCTATATACAAAAATAGAGCGACATTTTTGAAAAAAAAACAATATTTTTTACTTTTTGTTATAAGAAAAATCAAATAAACTAAATTTTAGTCAAACATTTAGGCCAAAATGTATTTATGTCTTTAGTAAAAAAAAAAATTAGCTACCTAGCAGGAACAGCGACACTAATACAGCGATCTGATCGCTTAGTGATGCTGGCAATAGGGTGTGAAAGGGTTAACTAGGGCGGTGATCAAGGGGTTAAAACTATTAGGTGGGGGTACGGGGGCTACCCAGGACCTAACAATAACTGACTGTCACACTGACACAAAATACAGTAATCATACATGTATGATTACTGCATTCAGTGACACTGTGACAGGGGGGAGTGGGGGCGATCTTAAGGAGTTAATGTGCCTATGTGTAGTGTGTGTCAGTGTAGTGTTGTGCAGACTTACTGTGCGATGTGATCTCTCCTCAGCGGTGGTTGAAAAAAACGCTGGGAGGAGAGATCACATCACTTCCCCCTTCCTGTGGGGGAATAAAAAAGCATGCTTTGAAATCTGTCGGGTGGAGAAATCTGTCCGCTAGCCCATACACACGAGCGGAGATGTCTGCTGAAACGGTCCATCGGACCGTTTTCAGCGGACATATCCCCTCGTGTGTACGAGGCCTAAGATACAACAGTTATAATAAACAGGTTGACTCCAGTTTAACATGTGTCAAGGGATTAAAGAAGGTCAAATCGAAAGGACAAATGTATACACCCAATACAGGATGGGAGCTGTGCCTACAGAATATAAAGTATTCTCCTCTGTCTATCTCCATTTGAGGGTCACGCCATGGGTAAAAGGGGAGTCACCTCCTTACTCCAAGTTAGTAACAGGAGATTGCCAGTAGTGTATGTCGAGATCTGGATTCACCGCTATGAATAACGTGGACAGTATTGTCCCATCTGTATGATGGCATTGCCGACGGGTAGCAATAATGTAATAAAAGATTGTCTGGGACAGGAGGGGTATTGGATTAAACTGTAACGTGCTCCCAAGCTATCACAATAAAAGCCTTGATCAGATTTGCCACTAATTGCGGGGGGCACGAGCCGGGTCAGTAGAGGGCATTGAGTGAGTAATACAGACAAGGGGGAAGAGGACCAGAGCTTCAATACAGCTCAGTTGCGCACTGGGGTAGCTGTACACATTGTACTGGAGTCAGCTGTACCCAGGGACACCCTGAAGTGCGTCCAACAAGCCCAGGTATTTCTAAATTTTTCACGTTCGTCTCTATTCTGGTGTATGAGTCTCTCCATCTCTTCTATTTCGTTAACCCTAGAGTACCAGTCTTCAATGCTGGGGGGGGAAGTGGTTTTCCACCGTAAAGGAATGCACCGTGTGGCTGCGTTAATAAGATGCATCATCAATGACTTACGGTACGTTCGTCTCGATAGGGAAGTGTGGTGTAGCAGGTATTGTGCCGGTGTAAAGTCCAGAGCAAAAGTGGTAATTTGGACAATGCTGTCATGGACTGTTTTCCAAAACGGTTGTATTAGAGGGCAACCCCACCATATGTGTAGGAAGGAGCCCACCTCTGTGTTGCACCTCCAACAAGTAGGGGGGACGCTTGGGAAAATTTTATGGAGTCTGTCTGGTGTTCGGTACCATCGCGAGTATAGCTTGTATCTGTTTTCTTGTGCGGAAACATTAATTGATCCCTTATGTGTGTGTTCCCACACCCTCTCCCATTCCACCGGGGAAAGAGTGATGGCTAAGTCAGAGTCCCATAGGCGATGGGTTTTGGCAATGGGGGCAAGTTTAGAAACAAGAAGGGCGTAAAGGGTGGAGAATAAATGTGTTTGAGGGCCTTCCATATCAGAGAGTTTCAAAAGGTGAGTGATCCCTAGACCAGCAGAGAGAGTTGGGGGTACTCTGTAGGAAGTGCCTGATCTGTAGGAAAGTGAAGAAGGGAATGCGGAGGTCTGGGAATTTCGACGACATTTCTGACTGTGATAGTAGGGATCTATTGTTGAAGAATTGGTGGGCCCTGGCCACCACCACTGGTGCGTCTCGGTCCCCGGAATCCGTCGCAATACCAGGGGAAAAGTCTGGGTTGTTAGCGATAGGTGTCATTGGACCAGGGGAAGGGTTCAGATCCAGAATGCGGCAAGCAGTCCTGAATGTAGCCACTGTCGGGCCAATCAGCGGGTGTTCGCTACATGTGTTGGGTACCAATCCTGCGGTGATCCAGGGAGTGTGTGCTATGAGGAATTGTGCGAATGAGCTTTCAATGTCAACCCAGTCCTTATTGTGACCGTGCCTATGCCAGTCCACTATCCTGGCGAGCTGGCATGCCTTGTAGTAGAGGGGCAGGTCCGGTAGGCCTATTCCTCCCCTCAATTTGGGAAGAATGAGCCTGTCCCATCCTATTCGAGGGGGTCGGCCCGCCCAGAGAAAGGTTCTACATTCGTTTGTAAGAGGCGAAAAAGGCAGGAGGTATTTTGATCGGTACGGCTTGTAACAGGTATAGTATCCTGGGTAGAACGTTCATTTTCAGAATTGCGGCCCTACCGAACCACGAGAAGCGTCCCTTGTCCCAGTCCCGTAGATCGTCTCTTAACGTTTGTAGGATGGGCAGGAAACTTTTGACGTACAGGTCAGTGAGGACCGATGGGAGTTTAATTCCCAGGTACGTAATCACGTTCGATTCCCAACGAAAGGGAAAGTTTTGTTGACACAGGGTCACAGTCGCGCCGGGCAGGGATACATTTAGTGCTGTTGATTTATCAAAATTAATTTTTGAAGTTGGAAAGTCTACGGAAAAGTGCGAAATCTGTCAGGAGGTTCGGTAGGGTTGTTATCGGGTTGGTGAGGAATAGTAAGACGTCATCTGCGTACGCTGCTATTTTACACTGCTTCTGTTTGATGGAGACGCCTGTGATATTCGGATTGTCGCGTATCCGACGAAGGAAAGGTTCTAAGGCAAGGACGAATATTATCGGGGAGAGAGAGCAACAGTGCCTGGTACCATTGGACACGGAGAATGCATCAGACAACCGACCATTCACACGAATCCGTGCCGTCGGAGCCGAGTACAGTGCCACTATCATTTGTATAAGGCGAGACGGGATGTTCAGTTTGTGTAACACTGCCGACAAGTAGTCCCAAGCCATCCTGTCAAACGCCTTCTCCGCGTCCAATGACAGGAAGAAGCCTTTAGAATTTGTTGAAGTCATCCAATGGTGAATGTTGATGGCCTTGATTGTGTTGTCTCTCGCCTCCCTACCCGGGACAAAACCAACTTGATCCGCTGCAATGAATTTGGGGAGGAACGGTAACAACCTATTGGCAATTATTTTGGCATATAGCTTGACATCTACATTGAGGAGGGAGATTGGGCGGTAGTTGGCGACCAGGGTTTTGTCTTTGCCGGGTTTGGGGATTAATGTAATGTGGGCTTCAAGGATGTCTCGATGCGGGCATGGGACCGAGTACAGCGTGTTAAAGGCAGCTACAAATGTGGGTATCAGAAGGTCACAGAAAGCCCTGTAGTAACCGGTTGGCAGCCCATCCGGACCTGGGCTCTTTCCTGCCTTTAGCTGTTTTAAGGCACCCGGAGCTTCTTCAGAGGTGATTGGAGAGTCTAGGTGCGCAAGATCGGCCGAAGGGACCGGGGAGGGGCCGTATTGAGCAAGAAAGTCTTCCATGAGTGTCGCCCGGTCTTGGGGGGGGGTTGATGGTCATTAGGTTTGGGCAGGTTATAAAGGCCCGAAAAGTATTTGACAAATTCTTGTGCTATGTGGTCAGGTCTGGTAACGGTACCCCCAGAGGGTGTTGTAATCGAGTGAATGGTGTTATTAGCCCTCTTATTTTGTATTGCCGCGGCCAGAAGTTTTCCGGCCTTGTTTCCCATCTCATAAAACAACTTATGAGAGAGGGCGAATTTACGTTTCAGCGTCGCTTGGATTTCTTTTAATAATGCCTCCCTGGCTGTCAGGAGATCCGAGTGGGTTTGAGATGATAAGGTGCATTTGTGTGTCCTCTCAAGCTTTCTAACCCGGTCCGATAATTCGGCTATGCGGGCCTACCTAAGTTTATGGCGTTGGGCCGATAACGAGATAAGTTCGCCACATACGGTGCATTTATGCGCTGCCCAAAGTGTAGTAGGGGAGATATCTTTGCTATTGTTGTCAGTAAAATATTGGGTCAAACGTTCTGAAATCTGACGAGAGTTATCAGGGTCTAGTAACAGTGAGTCATCCATCCTCCATATCGTCGATTTGGCGCTGTGGTCAGGTATGGTTAGCGACATGCTGATAGGGTGGTGGTCGGAGATGGTCATGGGTTCAATTGTCGCCCCGTGAGGTGTATAAGGTCAGCCTGGGAGATGTAGAAGTGGTCAATCCTGGTGTATTTGTTGTGTAGAGGGGAGAAAAAGGAGAAATCTTTACCGTTCGGGTGGAGCGTACGCCAAGTATCGTGTAAGGTTAGTAATGCGAGTTGAGATTTTATGGCGCGTAGCGCGCGTTAGGACATGCGAGTCGCACCATTAGAAGTATCTAGTGCGGGTGACAGGGGCATATTGAAGTCCCCTCCCACTATTAATGTTCCATTTTTAAAAGCAGTCAATTGATAGAATGTCTCTCGGAAAAAGGTTACCTGTTTAGTGTTTGGTGCATAGACGTTCGCTATTGTGAGCGGTTTGCCATAGAGTGTGCCTTTCAGAAATAGGTACCTGCCTTCCTTATCCCTTTGCATTTCGGAAGTCTGGAAAGGGCAGTGCTTGGATATGAGGGTGGATATTCCCTTCGATTTTGAAATTTCGTTGGTGGCATGATATACAATGGGAAAATAATGATTGTGCAGTTTGGGGATGGAATCAGTGCGGAAGTATGTTTCTTGGATAAGCACTATGTGGGGCTTGGCCTTTTGTAGTGTATAAAGCAGCTGGGAGCGTTTTTCAGGGGTGTTCAAACCCCTGATATTTAATCGAGAGGAGCTTGAGACTTGGAGGGCAGGGGGTTTGTCGCGTCAGTGGTAGGGCTATGGAGGGTCTGTCCATCCTGAAAGGGGGTGGGGGATATCAACGGGGAGAAGTAACGGAGTGGAGTCAGGTAATATATGCAGGGGGGGTGTGAACCGTATCTCTTGGGTGCGGCGGTGAAAGCTGTAGTCACCAGACACTGCACTAGAACAGTAACAAATAGAAAGTTAAAAGAATACCGATTAGGCAGCGGGACTACGTCCCCTAACCTATAGGGAGGGGAATCGGAACAGTACGGTGCGCCCAGGACACCCGCGTCTCCAACCGAGCACAGGGGACACCGAACGCCCCCGTAGGGGGGGTTGGACAAAACACTGTCTGATAGAAAATAATGTAAATTAGAAGATGAGGGGAAATCAACAGAAGTGAGCCACCCCAGACCGAACACTTAAACATGGGGAGAACAAAAGAAACCTGTTAGTTTAACAAAACTGGAGCCTGTGGGTAGCTAGATGTGTTGAGCCTCACTTGTCATATGGAGGGAGACGTGGAAAATTAGGATCTTGAGAGAGAGTAACAAGGTTGTGTCCCTGCGCCCATAAGAGCGACAGCGAGCAAACCTGCATCGGCACTCTTATGTCCTCCTGGAACTACAGGGTGGTACATGGAGGTCACTGCACAGCGCAAACCATCAGCAGGTCACCTAACATTACCCGAGTAGCGTGGGCGTCTTTTTGGCTAAGACCTACAATTGGCTAGTCAGTGGAGTGCTTTCTGAAACATTGTGTCATATATAAGAGGTATGCGGTAACATTTAGAAGAATGCGAACAGTCCTCCTACCGATAATCAGGTAGCTAGACTCCAATCAATACAAACCCTCAGGGATGTTAAAGGCACGCGAGTCCATCAGCGGTTCAGGAGCCGTCTGTCCAGAAGTTCGCCGTGTTTTTTCATCCACTGAGGTCCCACAACGGGCGGACGCACCACCTGTGCCTTAATGCACAGAGAAGACGAGGTGAGGTTCCGATGTGAGTCAACGTATAGGGGTGCCGATTCGGCGGTCAGGCTGCCATCGTATGCTACCCGAGTGCAACATGACTGTGGAGTGGTCTCTTACATGCAGTTCAGCGCTCAATCCAGATGAGGCTTGAAAGGAATGTTTCCGTGTGGGATCCAAGAACTGGAGTCAAGGCTTGGTGGAATGCTGGCGATTCCTTGACGCAAAGCCTCTCAGGTGTTGTAGTATGTGCGATGTGATCCACAGCTAGTTCCTAAGCAGGGAGTGGGGGATGCCGGGCCGCGGGCGCTGTGTGATAGTATAGTCTCGAACCGAGAATCTAGGGCCGCGGTATCCCAGGGCAACACAGTAAGCAGCAACAGTATGAATGAGAGTTAATAAGAATGCCAATAGACTGACCCAGCCTCTGAGCGATGCAAAAACCTATATTTGGTTCAACAGGAACAATAGGCAGGTTTTCGAGCTGGGAAGACTGTGAGCCGCGGCAATTTAGCAATCACGGCGTGCTCTCCTGGCTCCGGGAGATGCCAGGGGATCACGACTCTCGGAGGCAGTGTTTTTCAACTCCAGTCCTCAAGGCACAATCTTTACCGCGGGGACGTAGGGCACGGTGGATCCTTTCAAAGGAGAGGAGTGTAGCAGGGGGCCTCCCTAGCACTGAATTGAATAATCCCACCACTGCTTGAGGCATGCGGTTGCCCTCTACCTCCTCGGGCATACCTCGCACGCGAATGTTACGGTGGTGGCTCCTGTTCTCGAGGTCCTCCAGGTGCCGATTCACCTCACAGAGCTGTAAGGTATGCGAGTCTATTTTCCGGGTGGACCTCTGAAGCACCATGTCATGGTCCCCTAGCACCTTCTCCGTGGTGGACACCCTGTCGTTCAGCGCTCTCATGTCTAGTCTCAGCTCAGCAATGGCGGCGGACAGGGTATCCTTAATGTCCGCTGCTACGGCCCTCAGGTCTTGGATACTGATGTGCTGTTGCGGGGCGGCCATTAAGCCATCTTGGGCTCCCTCCGGTACCCCGGGTACCATTTGTTTCAGTCAGGATGATTTCTGGCTGTGGTGAAGAGGGAGCATGAGAGGTCCCTTGAGAGGGAGTTTGGCGGGAATTCGCCATGTTTACCCGACCCGTACGAAACATCTCCGGGATGTGCTGACTGAAATCGCCGGTCTGTTCCCTCGGAGAGCGGGACCTAGATGCAGACGAGGTTCTCGAGGCAGTACCCATTGTTCTAGGTGCGTTTAAAATCACAGGTCTCTGCTAATTATCTGTTTATCGGCCCGGGGTGGCAGGAGCTCAGAGCTCAAGCGTCCATTCTTCAGTCAGGTCAAGCCACGCCCCCCACATGTTAATACATAAACACCTATTACTAGGGGTGCAACGAATCGTCTATGATACGTGATCCGAACGGGTCAACATCTGCGGATCGGCACACCATGCGATCGATCCGTGGATTGAGCCCATAGGAAAGGCCGCAGCTTCGGCCTAGCTCCGAAACGGTGGTCATCTTTGTACACCCAGCAGCAGCCTAGGTGAGCTCCCCAGAGCGGCGCACTGACGGGGGAGATGAGGACATTACAGTGGTAGTAGGGGAGATGGACATGTGGGCATTACAGTGGGGGAGATGGACATGTGGGCATTACAGTGGGGGGGTGGGCATTACAGTGGGGGAGATGGACATGTGGACATTACAGTGGGGGAGATGGACATGTGGACTATATATGGTGTCGATCCGAAAAATAATCCAATCTGTTACTCTGATCTGAGGAATGCCTCAGACCAAACCGTGAGTTTTTTGATCCGTTGCACCCCTATCCATTCCACATCCCTACACACACACCATGCACAAGGAGAGAAATGCGCAAAAAACTAAATACAGTAGTACCTTGATATTATTCACTAGGCAAACATGAATGTGATGGTGGTTATAGTTAAAATAAATGCGTACATACATATATCTTAATTGTTAAAATCAAATATATATTATATATAGAGCTTGAAAAAGGAGCGCGACTGCCTTACCATCGCAGCTCGAACGCTTGGGAAACGCGTCGCAAAAATATCGCAAATTCACTGGTGCCATCCTGCTGCAGAAAAAACACCTACTCCACCTGCCTGGTTTACAAGTCATCTTCATCACCGCCGCCGGCTTTATCATCTCATAGCGGTGAAAGACAGCTCCACAGTGCAGTGTCCAGCAGCCGAAGGACCACAAGTGATGACCACTTCTAAGAGAATATGTACAAAGCCAGATTTTAACTCGTAAAATGTGAGTTGCCTGTACTCCTTTATTTATTAAAATTGTTTTTAAAAACATCTACACTTAGAGGCGCCTCTTCCCTTGTTTTCTACACACACACCAGAAGAGGAAGAAGTAGCCATAGAGCCCCTTCCAGCCTTGCAAATATGGCCAATGCATCCAAGTGGTAATGAGCCCCAGTCATGAAAGGATTAAATAAAAGAGGAAGAAGAAATAGAAGAAATTCAAATGTAAATATATCAAATTTGTATTGTGTGTTTATGAAAGTATTTTTATGGACCTATACACATTTTCCAATTATATATACTCTGAATAAACCAAGAGTCATTTGGTAAAATCAGTTGGCCAGAAGAGAAGATCTAGTGTTCCTGTCGCCCATTCGCTGACACACTTTTGACCAAAAGATTCCAAGCCTGCCCACCACGGCAAGGTAGACTCTTCTAGGGCAGGACCTACACTAAACTACACTAAGCTACCCTACTGGATGCTAGTCATCCTATTTCCAATGTTGGGTGTATGTATGTAGTAGGCCTCTTTCTATATGTGTGTGTGCAATCTACTCTCCTAATTTGGGTTGTCTGTCTGTGTGCATCTCTCTAAAGCATCGACCAGTCAGTTTATGTACATCTGCACGTCCTCTGTTAGTGTAGGTCAGTGCATGCCAGTCCAGTGTGTGTCAGTAAATAAACGTTCATCAGTAATCAACAGAAATAATATTAAGATTCCTTAATATGTACAACTGATACAAGCAAAGGATTGCAGGAGAGTCCTACTACCTAACTGCCAGGTATAGGTGATTATATCAGTGTCCCTTGTGTCTGCACCATCATACCAGCAGCAGTGTGGCTGCTTTATGGGGGCACCAGACTGATTTGTCTTGCGGCCCAGTCCACCTCATAAGACTGGCACTACACTAAAAGTGTAGCACAAGCCTGACAGGGACTCTTTTCATGCTGCCCCCCTGCAACCTGCTGCCCTAGGCCTGGACCCTGTTGGCCTAGGCCAAGATACAGCGTTGCCCCATGCTTCGGCATATATGCTGTGGTGGTGGCAAAATAACCTCCTACAGCGCTGGAGTCGCTGATTTACATATCTTGAGAGCAAACGCTGTTGCTGTCAAAACAAATAAATCTGTGCTACAGCTGAATGGAGTACCAGAAAAGCAAACAATGGTAACAATAAAATATTAACTCAAAAAAACACTTTTCTTTTATTGTAATCTGGGCCTAAAAAAATATATGCCGAAGCATGGGGGCAATCCGCCCCTAATGTTAGGGGCAAATGGCCCCTCCACCCCTGCCCCCATGCTTTGGCATATATGCTCTTTTGTTTTTTTAACTGTGGTGGCAAAAATCACCTCCTACAGCGCTGATTTACATATCTTGAGAGCAAACTTGGTTACTGTCAAAATAAATAAATCTGTGCTACAGCTAAATGGAGTACCAGAAAAGCAAACAATGGTAACTAGGGTTGTCCCGATACCACTTTTTTTTAGGACCGAGTACAAGTACCGATACTTTTTTTCAAGTACTCGTCGATACCGAATACCGATACTTTTTTTAATGTGTCCCCATATGCAGCCATGTCCCCACACATATGCAGCCATGTCCCCACACATATGCAGCCATGTCCCCACACATATGCAGCCATGTCCCCACACATATGCAGCCATGTCCCCACACATATACAGCCATGTACCCCACACATGCAGCCATGTACCCCACACATGCAGCCATGTACCCCACAAATGCAGCCATGTCCCTCCATCCATGTCCCCGCAGCCATGTCCCTCCATCCATGTCCATCAATCCATGTCCCCGCAGCCATGTCCCTCCATCCATCCATCCATGTCCCCGCAGCCATTTCCCCCATACCTGGCAGCAGCCGCCGTCGCAGCCGCCCGGGGAACATCACAGCTTTCATTTGAATAGCTGTTTTCCCGGCCGCGTATAGACACTCCCCCTTGCTCGGGATTGGACAGATCACGATCACCCATCCAATCCCGAGCAAGGGGGAGTGTCTGTCTATACACAGCGGGAACAATACAGCTATTCAAATGAAAGCTGTGATGTTCCCGCACGCTTTAAACATGCGGTGGCGGCTTTCGTTGTGGCGGCGGTGGCAGCGACGACGGGGGGGGGGCAAAGTATTCTATTTGGGTATCGGGGGTATTTGCGGGAGTACAAGTACTCCCGCAAATACTCGGTATCGGTCCCGATACTGGTATCGGGACAACCCTAATGGTAACAATAAAACAATTTTCTTTGTTTGTGGCTATAAAATATATGCCGAAGCATAGGGCAATCCACCCCTAATGGTACGGGCAAATGACCCCTCCACCCCTGCCCCCATGCTTCGACATATATGCTCTTTTTTTTAATTTTATTTTTTTAACTGTGGTGGCAAAATCACCTCCTACAGCGCTGGAGTCGTTGATTTACTTATCTTGAGAGCAAACGCTGTTGCTGTCAAAATCAATAAATCTGTGTTACAGCTGAATGGAGTACCAGAAAAGCAAACAATGGTAACAATAAAACAATTTTCTTTGTTTGTGCCTATAAAATATATGCCGAAGCATAGGGCAATCCACCCCTAATGTTATGGGCAAATGGCCCCTCCACCCCTGCCCCCATGCTTCGGCATATATGCTCTTTTTTTTATTTTATTTTTTTAACTGTGGTGGCAAAATCACCTCCTACAGCGCTGGAGTAGTTGATTTACTTATCTTGAGAGCAAACGCTGTTGCTGTCAAAATCAATAAATCTGTGCTACAGCTGAATGGAGTACCAGAAAAGCAAACAATGGTAACAATAAAACAATTTTCTTTGTTTGTGCCTATAAAATATATGCCGAAGCAAGGGGGCAATCCGCCCCTAATGTTAGGGACAAATGGCCCCTCCACCCCTGCCCCCATGCTTTGGCATATATGCTCTTTTTTTAACTGTGGTGTCAAAAATCACCTCCAGTAACGCTGTTGCTTTTTAAAATAAATACATCTGTGCTACAGCTGAATGGAGTACCAGAAAAGCAAACAATGGTACAAGTACGGCACCATCTATACCCACAGTTGATCCAGAGGAAGGCGAAAAACCCCAGAAGAGCATGATCCAATTTGCTACAACAGGGGAAAAAATTCCTTCCTGATCCCCGGAGAGGCAATCAGATTTTCCCTGGATCAACTTTACATATAAAATGTCAGTACTAGGTACACCCCTCCTAGCACCCACCCAAATATCCCCTCTTACAGTATCATACCTCCTTCCACTCCCCTTACCAGGATAAACCCCATCCACCTAGCACAAATTACCCTCTTCCTAGCACAAATCCCCCCCAAAATCGCCACTCCTAGCACAACTCCCCCCCCCCCATATTTCCCTTCCTAGAACAAATCTAACCTACTGCTGCTCCCCTGAATTTGTGGTTCCCCTCTCCTAGCACAAATCCCCCGACCCCCTCCCCAATATTTCCCCTCCTACAACAATTACCACCTACTACTGCCCCTCCCCTGAATTTGTGCTTTCCCCAAAGCACAAATCCACATCCGAATATTTCCCCTCCTAGAACAAATCTTATCTGCTGCCACACCCCTGAATTTGTGCTTCCCCAAAAGCACAAATCCCCACCCCAAATTCTAGAACAAATCTTACCTACTGCTGCTCCCCTGAATTTGTGCTTCCCCTCTCCTAGCACAAATCCCCCCACCACCCTCCTAATATTTCTCCATTAGAACAAATCTTACCTACTGCTACTCCCCTGAATTTGTGCTTAGCCCAAAGTACAAATCCCCACCCCAAATCCTAGAACAAATCTTATCTGCTGCCGCTGAATTTGTGCTTCCCCTCTCCTAGCACAAATACCCCCCCCCCTCCTAATATTGCCTCACTCTGGTCTGATTATTCTTCTCTGTTTTCGCACGTGCAGGCGCAGTTCAATGTGCAGACGTTCTGTGGAAAGAAAAGAAGAAAAGATTTATTAGTGGATATAACACAGGACTATCACCTTTCAGCTACATCACAGACAGCCTCTCACTTCTGCAATACTTCTCAGTATAGGACTTGGTCATTTATCATATATATCTCCAAAAATTGCAGTTTTTATAAGGTCGTTTTCTCCATAGAGGAGGTCGGCCTAATAGGCAGCTGAGAATTTGGCGTATAGGAACCCTTTCTATACATTCAGCCAGTGTCATAAGTTTAGTACTTTAAGAGTATAAATGCCAAAAGGGAGGACATTATTTACTAGGATTCCTGAGGACGTTTGATGGACCCTGGGCTGCGGGAGTGAAGCCGTGCAAGTTCAGCTGAACTCGCTGGCAGTCCCGATTTCAGCCGCGATTATAGAGACATCTGTGCAGGTTTCTGCACAGATGTCAATGTAAATCGTGGCCCGAAATCACTAAAAGTAGTACAGGAACTACTTTTTAAAATCGGTGCAGTGCCGCAGATGCAGCATCGGACCAATTAGGACGGTGCCATTCCCGACAAAAGCCGCCGATTTGAGATGCAATTTGATATGTGAAATCATTGCTGAGAAACTAAAAAATATTTCCTAATCACTATTCCTACCCTTGGAATAAGCGATAGAAGATTCTGCCATCGACAATCACATATCCACCACCAATTCACAAGGAAAGGAGCATTCATTACAGATCTGTCATTTAACACTGGACAACTTATTAACTGTAGTTGTGACGACGCCCCCCCCCCCATGAGGAAAAATGACCTCCAGCTATCCAGAGGTCTTTGTTCCTCTAGTCCTAAACTGCTACAGCTTGTGAGAGACTGTATTTTATACATCTGGATCTTTCCTCAGCTATTTAACTATAACTACCTAAGCAGTATAATATTAAGCGGTACTTACTTTTTTAATCGTCTTCCACAGGGGTCCTAGGAGGCAACTCATGATTCCTTGGCAGCAACGAGCTTTCTTCGTGACCTTTTTTACAGGACTCGTGGAGATGTTGAAGTTAATAAGAACTTTTCTCCATTGCTTTTTTTTAGGCGTGTCTTTTTTAGACTTTTCTTTCCCTCCACATTCTTCCCTCTTGCTTATTTCCCCTGTGCCAGCTTTCCCTTTGCTTATTTCCCCTGCGCCATCTTTCCCTGCACTAACTTCCCCTGCGCCATCTTTCCCTGCACTAACTTCCCCTGCGCCAACTGCCCGTTCTGCCCCTGCACCAACTTTCCCAACTGCCCCTTCTTCCCCTGCACCAACTGCCCCTTCTTCCCCTGCACCAACTGCCCCTTCTTCCCCTGCACCAACTGCCCCTTCTTCCCCTGCACCAACTGCCCCTTCTTCCCCTGCACCAACTGCCCCTTCTTCCCCTGCACCAACTGCCCCTTCTTCCCCTGCACCAACTGCCCCTTCTTCCCCTGCACCAACTGCCCCTCTTTCCCCTGCACCAACTACCCCTGCGCCTTCTTCCCTATCATTTTTTTTCGTGTCACTTTCTTCAATGACACTTTCTTCTGTGCGTTTGCTTCCTTCAACGCCACTTGGCCAGGCTTTTTCCATCTCTCCTCGCTCATTCAGCCAGACGTTTTTCGCTCTGCTTACTTCATCTTCCTCTTCTCTTTCCTGTGTTTCCTCTTCCCTCGTCGCTTTCATTTCCTCAGCCAGCCATGTTTGTTTTATCTTGCCCAGCTCACTCACCTGGAATGCTTTCCTTTCGTCAGTTCCACTGCTCTCCATATGTGCCTATAAGGGAAAAAAAAAAAAGTATAAGTACAGATTTGTCACTCTACTTTTTCTTTAAAGTGGAGTTCCACCCAAAAATTATAACTTCTGCTTTTAGTGCAGGTGACCCCCTGACAGCTACACTTTTTTGTAGTAGCTGACTTTTAAATGACTCCACTTTAAGATTTTGATGGAGTGGAGAAAGGGTTCAAACTTTTCCAAGTTGTTTTGTTTTTATTATTGTTTTCTCAGAAAGCTTCCCTTATTTCATATAATCTCAGGAAGAGAAGTAGTAAGTGGAAGCTTCCCATCAGAATTGCAAACTGCAATAAAAAACCCTTCCCCCCATTCCATTTGAAATCCTGAGTCTTTGGTTCTAAAACCTTCAAACTTTGGCATTAGTTTAACTAGTACTACAAATTTTGTGAGTATATCAAGTTTATATGATTTTAAATTAACGATTTTGGAGGTAATGCACTAGGCGCATGTATTCATAACTACCTAAGCATTGTAATATAATGGGATACTTACTATGCTGGCCTGGCTATATGTAACGTCGTCATCTCTTCTGCTCTCTGGTCCTCCATGTTCCTCTTCAATTCCAGTCCATTCCCTTTCTTCTTTTCTCTTTTCTTCCTTCTCCTTGCTCCCGCTGCTTTGTGAATATTGGTATTCACTTAAGATCGCTCTACTCTGGGACATCAAATCAAATGTGGTATCGGAAGCGGTTCGTTTGTGTCGTTTCTTGCTGAGAACTTTGCTTTTCTCTTTCTGGGCTCCCTCCATTGGCTCTAGTTTCCTGCCCTTTGCTGCAGCCACTTTTTCTCTCTTTGCTTGGAGGTCTCTAGCTCGCTTTATTTTTACATCCTCATTTGCTTCTCCCTGAGCTCCTCCCCTTCTCTGTTTGTCTCCTCTTGTCTCCTCCTCCTGTTTTCCTTTATCCTTGCTTCCTCTGCCCTAACTGCGTCCGCTTGTGCTTTCTTCTTTAGGAACGCCTCCTCACTCTGATGCATATCCTCACTCTGATGCATATCCTCACTCTGATGCATATCCTCACTCTGATGCATATCCTCACTCTGATGCATATCCTCACTCTGATGCATATCCTCACTCTGATGCATATCCTCACTCTGATGCATATCCTCACTCTGATGCATATCCTCACTCTGATGCATATCCTCACTCTGATGCATATCCTCACTCTGATGCATATCCTTTCTGTTTTGCATTTTGATCTGAAAAAGAAAATATGATGAGTTGACATGAAGTAAAAATGTTAAAGTTTAACTCTGCTTAACTTTTTTGTTTAAAATTTTAGATGGGGAGGGGAAAGTATTTACAAATATTTGTAAGGTTCGTTTTCTGTGAAAATTATATTACAATTTGTTTTGTTTTTTAAATACTAATTAATCAGTTGGTGACCAAGGTATTACAAAAAGTTTAAGAATCAAAAAAACAAACACACATATATATATATATATATATATATATAGCCCTCAAATTTTCCACTCGCCTACTCGCATTTTGCGAGTGAAAAATTGTTTCTGGTGAGGAGCTGCCATTCTCCCATCGATCACCCCGGGTAAGAGAAAAGCCGCGGAATTACAGACCTGATAGCCCGCTGTTACAACTGACTTTACATTGCAATTGCCTCCGCTCTGCTCGTGGTTACACACAGCCCCGCCTCCTGACCCCACGCCTGTATCAGATAGACAGAACATGTCCCAGCATTGGACTGGCATTCTGTCAATCTGATACAGGCACAGGGTCAGGAGGCAGGGTTGTGTGTAACCACGAGCAGAGCGGTAGCAATTGCAATGTAAACTCAGCTGTAACAGCAGGCCATCGGCAAATGCCGTGGCTTTTCTCCTTCCTTTATGATTTCCTCCCCTGAGACGATCCTATACACAGGTGAGCAGAGGCCGCAATGGTGGGCACACTGAGCAGAGGCCGCAATGGTGGGCACACTGAGCAGAGGCCGCAATGGTGGGCACACTGAGCAGAGGCCGCAATGGTGGGCACACTGAGCAGAGGCCGCAATGGTGGGCACACTGAGCAGAGGCCGCAATGGTGGGCACACTGAGCAGAGGCCGCAATGGTGGGCACACTGAGCAGAGGCCGCAATGGTGGGCACAGGTGTGGCTGCACTGATAAAGTTTAATAAACTTAATTCTGCATAAAACATGTATGTGACATTTCATGAGATCATTTATGAGGGCGTGTTTAGGGATTGGTTGGGTCAACTGATGGTGAGCAACCCTTAAGGCCTGGCTAGTAGCTCAGGACTTAAAATTTTGAGCCCTGCATATATTATTATTAATATTATTATACAGGATTTATATAGCGCCAACAGTTTGCGCAGCACTTTACAACAGGGAAGACAGCACAGTCGCAATACAAATCAATACAGGAGGGCTCAGAGGGCCCTGCTCGTTAGAGCTTACAATCTAGACGGGAGGGTGGGTGTGAGATAAATATATATATATATATATATATTTTAAAGGGCACATATGATAAGGGTACAAAAAGACACTTACTAATGAGATTTGTCTTGACAATGAATTCCGAATTCAACTATGAAAAAACTCTTTGAACGCTCAATATAAGTCTTGAATAACTCCTACACCTGCAGAGAAAAAACAAACAAAAAACTATTAATTTTTCTGTTTTACTTTAAGTAGTTGCAACCAAAAAAAAAAAATATTCTGTTCCTTTATAGCAGATTAAACAGTACAGTTTTTATAAAACGATATATAACAGGTCTAGTGCTAGAGTTACTGTAAACTGTAAACATCCCTTGTAATAGGAATATAGCATGACAGGTCCTCTTTACAGTGAGATATGGGGGTCATTTAAACCCCACATCCCACCTCTAGACTGGGAAGCCAGAAATAATAAAAAAACAATCCTGGCTTCGATCATAGCGGTGAGTCGGTAGAAGTACCAGAGGGTGGTGGAAGGGGGGGGGGGTCCCCTCTCGCCTCCCGTAAGAACGATCAAGTGGTGGAACAGCCGCTATGATAATTCTTATGGTGTAGGGAATCGCCGGCTGAAAAAGCTGATACCTGAATGAGGCCTGTAGCTGCACCCATCATTCAGATATCACCGCACAAAGTCAAGGATGTCATATGACGCAAAAAATGGCATGGTAGGGAGAGGGGGGGGGGGTAAATCTTCCACGGCTCAAATGGTTAAAAAATATATATATATAATAGTGTTTGGGGGTACTAAGTAAATTTCTAGCAAAAAAAAAAAAAAAAGAATTCCTCATTGTTACATAAGGTGTCAGTAAAAGCCTGGTGTAAATAACATCAGCAAAAACACTTTGCTATTGAAATGCATGTTACAGGCTGTTGCCAGGGAACGGGACTGAAAACGGAGCAGCATGGATCCAGATAAACCCGTGTCATATTTCTATATTTATTATTTCTATACTTATTCATGTAATGTCACGGAGCGATCGGCCACCAGTGAATAACATTCTATAACACACACACAATAACGTCAATAAGACACACGGGGCACTAAAATATAGAACTTGTCTCTACCTCTTCCAGACTCGTAATGCCGAGGAGTCCTCTCGCCGCAGACTATAAACAGGAGGTGGGCGGAGCTACAATGACGTCATAAAGCGTTTTTTTTTTTTTTTACGGCTGAAAGCAAGTCACGTGGCCAGTCCATGTTTATCCCATCAGGCTCCGCCCACTCCTTCCAATCCTTGACCATGGGATCTGTCAGCCTGAGAGGAGGGGGCGGGCGCTGTGATCCGCCCACCCTAAACACCGCCTACAGACAATAGTGTATTCACATTACCCCCTCCCTGTCCCCGCCCACCCTAGCCATTAATGGGTGGAGGGAGGGGGAGGTGCCTCAGCTGGAGGGAGGAGTTAGTGTAATGAAGCAGACTCTTATTGGATATTGGGGTGCTATAGATAATGGCATATATCGTCCAATCATATCCCCCCTCCTAATCCATCCAATCAGGGGGGGTCTTGTACAATCTCCTTATAGCTGGCCATACATTTTCCTATACACCATACAATCTGATTGTACAATCCCCTATACACCATACAATCTGATATGATCACCTACACACCATACAATCTGATTGTACAATCCCCTATACACCATACAATCTGATATGATCACCTACACACCATACAATCTGATTGTACGATCTCCTATACACCATACAATCTGATATGATCACCTACACACCATACAATCTGATTGTACGATCTCCTATACACCATACAATCTGATATGATCTCCTATACACCATACAATCTGATTGTACAATCCCCTATACACCATACAATCTGATATGATCACTTACACACCATACAATCTGATTGTACAATCCCCTATACACCATACAATCTGATATGATCACTTACACACCATACAATCTGATTGTACGATCTCCTATACACCATACAATCTGATATGATCTCCTATACACCATACAATCTGATTGTACAATCCCCTATACACTATACAATCTAAATGTACAATCTCCTACACACCATACAATCTGATTGTACAATCCCCTATACACTATTCAATCTAAATGTACGATCTCCTATACACCATACAATCTGATTGTACGATCTCCTATACACCATACAATCTGATTGTATGGTGGGATTTCTTCTCACTTCCTGTTTTGGTTATGGGACAGGAAGTGATGGTAAATATCTCCATTGGGGACACAGATGGCAAAAAAGAGTGTCCAATGGGGACACTCGTTCTGGGATTTCTTCTCACTTCCTGCTTTCTCTATGGGACAGGAAGTGAAGGGAAATCTCCTCAATGGGGACACAGATGGCAAAAAAGTCACCAGAACGGGAATAGAGGGGAAATCTTCGAATGGGGACACTCGTTTTGGGATTTCCTCTCACTTCCTGCTTTCTCTATGGGACAGGAAGTGATGGTAAATCTCCTCAATGGGGACACAGATGAGGGAAAGTCACCAGAACAGGAATAGAGGGGACACTCGTTCTGCGATTCCCTGACTTCGGAGGGATTGGCTCTCACTTCCTGTTGTGCCTTTGGGACAGGAAGTGAAGGTAAATCTCCCATTGGGGATGAGAAGAGAAGGTATTTCCTGGGGCTCCCTTTCCAGAAGATGAGATAATGAGAGGGACATTCTGTCTGTAATATCGCCCCCCCCCCCCCCCCCCCCCGTGTGGAACATTAATAAACGTATGTCGGTCAGGAAGGGGCGGACGCTCTGACCTCAGCAAATCACAGCCATGGGGGAGGAGCTCTGATCGCCAGCCTCCAGCAGGGGGCGGGCACTAGGGTGAGTCCATGGCAGGGATAGGCAGGAAGTGACCTTCAGGGCGGTGACCCCACAGATCGCTCTTGAGGTCATTGCCTCATCACTTACCAGGAACTTCCTGTAGAACATACAGGGGGTCCCGGGGGCCCGTTATACATTCCCTGCCGGGTCCCATCCATGGGGGCGGGGCTACAGCTTTGTGTGCCGGTGTCCGGTCCTCCTGTAGGGGGCAGTATAACCCGAGAAAATATAAAGATTTTATGATGAGGACAGAAAACTCCCTGTAATCCTCAGCAGCTGATTGGCTGATCAGTTTATGGAGAAGGTGGGGGAGGGGTATCGGCACATTTACAGATATCAGACATTGTGGCGGGTAATGCGGCTCTAACCTACATATTGGATCGGTGTATGTAGCTGAGTGTCCGGAGTTTCTCTTTAGGTTGATGGATGTTCCGGGAGGTGTCAGTGTGTCTCTTCCCTCCCACGAGATCACAGCGCACCCTCTGACACCGCGTTCTCTCCAGAAGGACGGCGCCATCTGTGTTCAGGCATCATCCAGGGTCATCTGGACTATAATGCTGCACATCATGTCATATAAATCCTGGTGTCTGTGCAGGTCTTGTCTGTGTCCACAAATGTCCGACACAGATCAGCCCCCTGCTGCAGCCTCTGATGTTCTAGAACAGTGATGGAGAAACTTGGCACCCCTGATGTTCCAGAACTACATTTCCCATGATGCTCATGTACTCTGCAGTGTAGCTGAGCATCATGGGAAATGTAGTTCCAAAACATCTGGGGTGCCAAGATTCACCATCACTGTTCTAGAAGTTTGTTACAATGTTGCAATCTGATCCCTGAGGGGGGAGGAGACTGATGACATCATTGCAGCCTAGACAAAGTCTCTGATTGGAGCTCAGTGATGGTCTTACTTTGTAGAGGTGATCCTTTCTTACGTGTCAGCTCAGCTGCAGCCCCAATCTCTCCCTAGATTGTCAGCTTTTGGGCCCAGCCGGTGTTTTTTTTTTCCTCTCTGTTTTCCTGAGGGGTCGGCAGGCAGATGACATTTTCCAGGGTGTTCCGGTGATGGATGGCTTCCCCGCTAAATGTAAATTTTTTTTTGAAAAACATGGAGTGGGGGCTCCTCCCAGCCCCCCTAATCCATACCAGGCCTTTTTAGTTTGATACCAGGCCAAAATTAAAAAAGAAAACGGTGTGGGGTCTCCCCCAAAATCCATACCAGACTCGTATCCAAGCAAGCAGCCTGGCAGACCAGAATAGAGGGGGGGGGGGTGCCCTCAACATGGGGAGGGTGCGTTGGGGTCCCCCTCGGCGGAAGCAGGAAGTGGGACAGGAAGTCCCACTCCTTCTGAAGCCCCCACTCCCCCCCCCAAAAAATTGACATGCCAAATGTGGCATGTAAGGGGGCGAGGAATGGGATTAGCGGAAGTTCCATTTTTGGGTGGAACTCCACTTTAAGCCTTGTACACACGATCGGATATCTGATGGAATCTAATCCGATGGATTTTTTCATCGGATATCTGATGAAGCTGACTTTTATCAGTCTTGTCTACACACCATCAGTCAAAACTCCGACCGTGTCCAAACGCGGTGACGTAAAACACAACGACGTGCTGAGAAAAATAAAGTTCAATGCTTCTGAGCATGCGTCGACTTGATTCTGAGCATGCGCGGGTTTTTGACCAATGGACTTCCACACAGACGATCGTTTTCTTTCTTTTTTTCCAAGTAACAGTTTTTTATTATATTTCTCACATACATTAGCAGTACACAGACACCAAAGGAGTCAGAAAAGGCCCATTTACAGTCATAATAGTGCGCATTGGATGCGCAGCCAGAGTAGAGGGAGGTGGGCCGACAACATAAAACAGTGCAAAATGCAAACAATCTTCCTTGGCCTCGGTGTCAGCAATACTAAACCCATTAACCACTTTAGCCCCGGACCATATTGCTGTCCAAAGACCAGAGCACTTTTTGTGATTCGGCACTGCGTCGCTTTAACTGACAATTGCGCGGTCGTGCGACGTGGCTCCCAAACAAAATTGGCGTCCTTTTTTTCCCACAAATATAGCTTTCTTTTGGTGGTATTTGATCATCTCTGCGGTTTTTATTTTTTGCGCTATAAACAAAAATAGAGCGACTATTTTGAAAAAAATGCAATATTTTTTACTTTTTTCTGTCATAAATATCCCCCAAAATATATATAAAAAAAAGTTTTTTTCCTCAGTTTAGGCCGATACGTATTCTTTTACATATTTTTCATAAAAAAAAATCGCAATTAGCATTTATTGATTGGTTTGCGCAAAAGTTATAGCGTTTACAAAATAGGGGGTAGTTTTATGGCATTTTTATTATTTTAATTTTTTTTACTAGTAATGGCGGCGATCAGCGTTTTTTTTTCAGTACTGCGACCTTATGGCGGACACTTCAGACACTTTAGACACATTTTTGGGACCATTGGCATTTTTTAAGCGATCAATGCTATAAAAATGCATTGGATTACTATAAAAATGCCATTGGTAGTGAAGGGGTTAACACTAGGGGGCAGGGAAGGGGTTAAGTGTGTTCCTGGGTGTGTTCTAACTGTATGGGGGGGTGGACTCACTAGGGGAAATCACTGATCTTCTGTTCATACATTGTATGAACAGAAAATCAGCGTTTCCCCCGCTGACAGGAACGAGAGCTATGTGTTAACACACATACCTCCCGTTCCCCGCTCTGTAACGAGCAATCGCGGGTGCCCGGCAGCGATCGTACCCGCCGGGCACGTGCGCGGGACTCGGGGTTCGAGCGTGGGGCGTGCGGGCCGCCGCCGGCGCGCACGCGCCCCCTAGTGCCCGCAGAAGAGCCGGCGTAGTATGACGGGCTCTCGCCCAGGAGAGCCGACCTGCCGCCGTAGAACGACTGCGGCTGGTCGGCTAGTGGTTAAGCAGTATTCTAAAGATGGTAACGCATATAACTTGGCAGAAAGAGTCTGGCCCCGTACACACGACCGAGAAACTCGTCGGGTTAAACTCATCGTTCCACCCGTCGAGTTTCCCGTTCAGCTGTTGAAAAGCTTGTCGAACCAAATTTCCCCATAGAACAACGAGGAAATAGAGAACCTGCTCTCTGTTTGGCTCAACGAGCTTCCCGACGGGATGCTCGGCGAAAAGTGTACACACGACCAGTTTTCTCGACAGAATACGTCTCCCATCGAGGTTCTCGCTGGATTCTGCCGAGAAACTCGGTCGTGTGTACGGGGCCTCTGCCTTTTCAAAGAGGGAGAAAAGGAAAAAAGGAAAAGAGAAGAGGGAGGGAGTAAAGAAGAGCTTTAGGTTACCGTGTTGACTCCTGCATCAGTGTACGGTGGATCCTCCTGCGGGTGCCACCTCTCCCAGACCCTATCATGGTCGTCCAGCTTATCCCGCAATCTGGCCGTCATCTTCTCTAATAATTCCACATCCTTTACCCTGGAGTACAGGACCTCCTGGGATGGGGGTGAGTTTTTCTTCCAGTTTAGGGCAATTAGGCATCTAGCTGCAGTTAAAATATGACGGAGCAATTTCTTATAAGGTTTGACCATGTTCGGCTGATCGAGGCCCAGCAGGAAGAATTTGGGTGACATGGGTATCCGTTCCTCAAAGACGCGGGATAGTAATTGTTGAGTAGATCGCCAAAATGGAACTATGAGGGGACATGACCAATATATGTGGAAGAGAGAGCCCCTGTCCCTCTGGCAACGCCAGCAACGGTCCGAGGTGGAGGGGTAGATTTTATGGAGTACGTCTGGGGTCTGGTACCAGAAAAAAATAATTTTGTATGCATTTTCTTTATATAGGGTGCACAGGGAGCTTTTAGCAGCCTGCCTCCAGACGGCCTGCCATGCTTCCATTGGGAGTTCCTCCCCCAGCTCTCTCTCCCACTGTAGCATGTATGCATGTTTTGCCCTAGCTGCAGGGGCGGACTGACCATTGAGTCACTCGGGCACTGCCCGAGGGCCCCCATGCCACTAGGGGGCCCATCAGGGTTGCCAGGCTCAGCAAAACAAGGGACAGTATTTAAAAATCAGTGTTTTTTTACATCTGTCCCTGCAAAACTGACATGCTTTTGATGTGAAAATCCTGAGATTTTAGCTGCCCCGCATCTGCACTGCCTCCTGGCATGGTGGCCATCAGTAAGCCCAGGGGCCTCATAATCTTCTATTGCCCGGGGGCCCCATGAGTTGTCAGCCCGCCCCTGCCTAGCTGGAATGGTGTATGCATTCAAAATCTGGTATATGTGCGAGATTAGCCCTCTTCGGTTGAGCCCTCCCAGAATAATAATACGTTCAAACGGAGAGGGTGGGGAAAATTGGAGATGTGGGGCTATGGTTTGGGCATAATGTCTGATCTGCAGATAACTATAAAACACCTGTTTTGGCAGGTCATATTTCGTTTGGAGCTCCGAGAATGGCAGCAGTCTGCGAGACCTGGGGTCTACTAGGTGGCCAAAATGGAACAGATTCCGTGACGCCCACGGCCAGGACATCTGGTGGGTCAGGGCCGGCCTTTGGGGTGTGCGAGCTGTGCGGCCGCACAGGGCGCCATGGGCAACAGGGGCGCCGTGAGGCCATCACAGCTTGCAGAATGTGAGTAACCCCCCTCCTCTCCCTCCGTCACCCCCCCTCCTCTCTCTCTCTGTCACCCCTCCTCCTCCCTCTCTGTCACCCCCCCCCTCTTGCCTCCTCCCCCTTTATCTCACCTCCCTCCTCCCACCTCTTTCCCTCCTCAGGGGATGGGGCCCCCACGAGGTAGGCTGTATGGGGCCCCAATTATTGCTGACATCCACCCTATGAGTGAGTGTACCAGTTTGGATGTGTCTTGCCGACACACTGTGTGTATGTTTAGGTGACCAGGGGGCAAGGGGTGAAGATGGGGGGGCGCCACAGGATTAGCTCGCACAGGGCGCCTGAACATCTAAGGCCGGCCCTGTGGTGGGTCACACTGTCCGGTATTTTAGGATTGCAAAGGAAGTCAGCAGTGAGCATTCTGACGAGAGCTCGCATTCCCGAGACAGCTTACGCCAGAGCTGGCGAAGCTGGCACAATGATCCCAGCAGTCTGCCCGAGTCCACCTCCGCATTCGTGCCCCAGAGGAGGCTATTTGGATGTATAGGAGCTAACCAAATCTTTTCAATCTCCGTCCACTTGTTATAGGATCTTTGGGGGAACCACGAAACTACCGCACGGAGCTGGGCTGCTTGATAATATTTAATCAGATTGGGGAACGCTAGTCCCCCATCCGCGCGCGACGCCAGCATGAGCAGGGTACCCAGTGTTTCTTGTAGTTCCAGACAAAGCGTAGCGTATCGCTCTGGAGTTTACGTAGATGAGCATATGAAATCGTAATGGAGCTTGGGGAGGATTACCATTTTCACGGACACGATCCTCCCCAAAAGGGAGATCTGGTGGTTCCTCCACTTTTGGAGGAGCTCCCTAATTGACCGATATAGGGGAGGGAAGTTTGCTTGATACAAGGTGTGAGGCCGCGTACACACGGAGGGACATGTCCGCTGAAACATGTCCGACGGACCGTTTTCAGCGGACATGTCTCCTTCGGATTTTCGTCCGACGGTGACATCCCCTCGGCCAGGGAACGCGGTGACGTGGCGGTGACGTTGACGCCGCCACGTCATCAAACCCGGAAATAAAATGCTTCCGCGCATGCGTCAAATCCATTCGATGCATGCGCACACAGTTCTGTCCGCTGGTTAGTGTACTAACCAGCGGACAGATCCGACGGACAGGTTTGTAGCGGACAAATTTCAAAGCATGCTTTGAAATTTGATCAATGGACAAACCTGTCTGCTCCCCCGTACACACGATCAGATTTGTCTGCTGAACCGGTCCGTCGGACCGGTTTCAGCAGATAAATTCGATCGTGTGTACACTGCCTTAAAGGAAGGGGTGATATGCACCCCCAGATATTTAAGGGAGGTACGTTCCCACTTATAGGGAAAGCTAGACTGCAAATGGTGGACCTCGGCCTCTGGGATATTAATTGGGAGGGCTGTGGACTTTGACGTGTTCATTTTATATCCCGAGAGCGCCCCGTAGCGATCCAGTTCGGCATGCAGATTGGAAAGGGAGATCTTAGGCTGGGTCAGCGTCATCCACGAAATGCAATATTTTAAATTCCTTGCCCCGTACCGAGATACCCCGAATGTCCGGATTGTTTCTAATGGTCGCCACCAGAGGCTCAACACAGAGGGCGAACAGCAAGGGAGAAAGCGAGCAACCCTGTCGGGTGCCAGATTGTTTTCTTTCTATCGCTTTTTTATCCATAGGAAAAATTTAAAACATGTTCTATTTTTTTGCACCGATGGAAAACAAACCGATGGGGCCCACACACGAATAGTTTGTCAGATGAAAACAGTCCATCTGTCTGTTTTCATCGGACAAACCGATCCTGTGTACATGGCTTAAAGGGGAGCTTCATCCACAATTTCACTTTTTAAATATAAATACTACTGTAATACACAAGCTTAATGTATTCGGCGCCGTACACACGGCCGAGGTTCTCGCTGAAAACCAGCGAGAACCTCGCTGGAATGTGCATTCCAGCGAGGACCTCGGCCGTGTGTACGGTCTCGGCGAGCTTCCCGTCGGGAAGCCCGTCGAGCAGAAATAGAGAGCACGCTCTCTATTTCCTCGACGGCCCGCCTGGAAGAATGGCTGGTTGCCATTCCCGACGGGCGGGTCGCCGATTTCGACGGCCGGGAGAGAACCTCGACGGGCGGAACGATGTGTTCTGCCCGTCGAGGTTCTCTGCCGTGTGTACGGCGCCTTCTAGTAAAGTTAGTCTGTAAACTAAGGTCCAATTTGTTAGGTTGTTACAGCATTTAGATTATAGTTATTATTATAGTTTATAATCTAGAAATAGACCGTGACCATCTTAAGTGTGGGCATCATGAAGCCAGACTGTATGACTTCCTGGATTTCAGCTTTGCATATCTCGCACATGGTGGACCATGCACAAGCAATGTAATAGGTTTCAGTCAGGTTTGCAAGGACTACTGGGAAACATGATGACTATCCCAGAAACCCTTGCAAATAGCCTTGTGACTTAATAGCCTAGGCCAGTGATGGCGAACCTTGGCACTCCAGATGTTTTGTAACTACATTTCCCATGAAGCTTAGCTACACTGCAGAGTGCTTGAGCATCATGGGAAATGTAGTTCCAAAACATCTGGGGTGCCAAGGTTCGCCATCACTGGCCTAGGCTAATAAGGAGGAGGAAGTAATGAAGGACTACAAAATAAAGGTATTTACAAGCAACAAAATAAATAAAAATTGTCCATTCTGATCACTATGAGATTAGGGCATGCAGCACAGACAAACATAAAAAAATGGGTGGAACTCCACTTTAAGTGTCTGATTTGTCCACCGAAATGTCGCAGTTCCGCTATCGCCGCCATTGCTAGTGTAGCACCTGGTTACTTCCAAGTACCGGTGCTATTGAAATTTAGAGGGTGATTAGAGTTTTAGTAGACTCTGATCCAAATTACAATGTTCAAAACAGGGTCTCTGCCTCAGCTTGGCTGTCCTGTGGGCTCATTCTGTTGTTGCTGGGGTGTTCCACCCCAGGACAACAGGTGGCAGCAGTGGAGTCGAGACTTGGGTGCTCTTTCCCGGCAGCCAATCAGGAGGGAGTTTCCTCGCTGGGCATGCTGGGAGAGGGTATTTATGAGAGAGACGCCATTAAGTCTGGGTTGTCTTCTTCCAGTGTGGCACCCACCTTTAGGGTGACCACATCATGGCGGCCCGGCGCTATGGTCTACCTGGCCGGGGTGTGCATGCTACGCGGTGTTCCTGGTTCCGGGACCATGTTGGTCCGGAACATTTGAGCAGCGGCGGGGACCCAGTCATCGACTGCGTCCCCACTTTTGAAGATCCCAAGCGGTATAGCTGTTCGGTGGGGAGTCCATCTGAGGAGAGCCAATGAGAGGTTGGCGATCCAAAAGGATTTAAACAAACTACCGGGGATCAAGGTAGCCGGACACTGAAGGATTGATCACCTATCAGTCGGTACCTGGGCGAAGAGGAGATCCAGGTGTAATTCTTCCGAGGAGGATTGCCTCTGCATTTGCAGAGGTTTCTCCCTGACGTCCATTCCAGCAGGATCTGTGGCAGAGGCTTTTCCTCAAGTTCAAGTCCATTCCAGGAGGGTCTGTGGAAGAGACTTTTCCCAGAGAAAAAGGTTTAAGTGATAATCCGGCTGCCAGGTCAGTGAGAGAGGCCTGTCCGGGTACGCTGAGCCCACTCAGGCAGGAGTGGTGCAGAAAGTGTTTCATATGGGATCAGGACTGTTTCCAAATACTACGCCTAAATCTGTTGTTCTCCATCTTCCTTCAACTCTATCCTTTCATCACCAATTTATTGTTTTTACCCGGTTGGGTAATAAAGAGCACAGCAAAGACACCTATTGCGGACTTTCCTTTACTTCGCTATATGCAACGTACACCCCTAGGAATTCGGAGAGACACAAGGTAAATGTGCCACCCAAAACAAACCAGCAGCTCCTCCGGGGGTAGTGCTACACGAGTAAAAAAAAAAAAAAAAAATACATAAATTAAAATTCCAGTATATATCCCTCCCCTATTTTGTAGACGCTATAACTTTTGCACGAACCAATCAATAAATGCTTATTGGGATTTTTTTTTTACCAATAACATGTAGCAGAATACATATCGGCCTAAATTGATGAAGAAATTTCGCTCTTTTTTTGTTTTTAGCGCAAAAAATGATCAAATACCACCAAAAGAAAGCTCTATTTGTCGGTCGGAATTTGGTCTGACAGTGTGTGTGCAAGACAGCTTGAACGGAATTCCGATGGAAAATTCTATCGGATAATATGCCATTGGAAACTCCAATCATGTGTACAGAGCATTAGAGGCAATCAAAACGGATCTACTGTTTGTGGCCAGCCGCTGACACCTTTTGATCATTTCTCTGATGAACTGGCAGAAACAGTAAACCCGAGAAACACTGGCGGGGGGAGGGGTCGTCCTCTCCCCCCCCCCCCCTTTGAAAGCATTCCAGCAGCATTTGAGCTGCTTGGACCACTTTCAAGAGGAAGCCAGTCGCTGGCTGGAAAAAACGGGGTTATAGCTGATATCTACAGACATGATCCCGGTAAACCACTCGCAAACCTCAATGTATATACAGGATATACGTATTGCTGTCTGTAAGTGGTGCATACTGTATAAAACATTGAAGTGGTTGTAAAAAAAGAATGCTTTTTTATCCTAATGCATTAAGATAAACAAAGTCTTCTGTGTGCAGCAGCTCCCCAGCCCCCCAATACTTACCTGAGCCCCATCTCTATCCTGCAATATCCATAAGTGCCTCCTGATTGGCTGAGACACAGCAGTGGCCTCATTGGCTCTGGCTGCTGTCAATCAAAGTCAGTAAGCCAATGAGGAGAGAGAGGGGGCGGGGCCGAAGCACAGCACCGTGCCTGAATGGATACACGGAGCTGTGGCTCTGCTTGGGTGACTCCATAGCAAGCTGCTTGCTGTGGGGGCAGGAGGCAGGAGGCAGGGGCCAGGAGCACCAGCAAAGGGACCTGAGAAGAGGAGGATCCGGGCTGCTCTGTGCAAAACCAACTACACAGAGCAGGTAAGTATAACATTTTTGTCATTTTTATATATATATATAAAAAAAAAACAAGACTTTAGTATCACTTGTAAACCCAGGAAGAAAAAAAATATAATCTCTACTTTTTGGGGTATTTAATAATAAATAGAGTTATGCTGGCCATAAACTCCACGAAAAATCGTCCGATTTTTCGTGGAGTGGCGATGCAGCACATATGAGAAGTGATTTGAAGCCTGGTTGACCTACCTCAGTGTATTGGCATGCATACCATGGTAGGATCACAGACCATGGGTTGGTGTGCGGTAGTTGTGGATGGACACAGAATCTTCACAAGAATATAAAAAGCCGCACCGCCACTTTGGAATTGCCATTTTTGCTGGACTTTATGCACTTAAACCACTTCAATACCCGGCACATTAACCCCCTTTCTGCCCAGGCCAATGTCGTTTTTTTCTTTTTCTTTTTGTTTTTCTTTTTTTGCTAAACAAACAAAAAAAAGTCCAAATATAAAAAAAAAAATCTTAGTTTCTGTTATAAAACTTTGTAAATAAGTAATTTTTCTCCTTCACTGATGGGCACGGATGAGGAGGCACTAATTCACAGCACTGATAGGCAGCAATTATGGACACTGATGAGGTGGAACTGATGATGAGGCACTAATATGCAGCACTTATGGACACTGATAGGATGTAATAATAGGCACTGATAGGTGGCACTGATGAGCATTGACAGACATTACTAATAGGTACGGAAAGGCATCACTAATGGGCACTGATTGCCAGCACTGGTGGGCACTGATAGTCATCACTGCTGGGCACTGAAAGGCACCACTGATGGGCACTGATTGGTAGCACTGGTGGACACTGAACGGCATCACAAATTTCCAACACTGGTGAGCACTGAAAGGCATCACTGATGGGCACTGATTGGTGGTCACAGAAAGACAGCACTGATGGACACTGATAGGCTGCAATAATAGGAACTGATGTCACGTGTAATGATAGATGGCACTGATGAGGAGGCACTGACAGACATAACTGATGGGTTCTGAAAGGCATCACTGATGGGCACTGATTTTTATCACTGATGGGCACTGATAGGCATCACTGATGGGCACCACTAGGCAGCACTGATTGGCAGCACTGGTGGGCACTAATTTCAATTACTGGTGGGCACTGATAGGCATCACTGATGGGCACTGATTGCCAGCACTGGTGAGCACTGATAGGCATCACTGATGGGCACTGATTGGTGGTCACAGAAAGACAGCACTGATGGACACTGATAGGCTGCAATAATAAGAACTGATGTCACGTGTAATGATAGATGGCACTGATGAGGAGGCACTGACAGACATAACTGATGGGTTCTGAAAGGCATCACTGATGGGCACTGATTTTTATCACTGATGGGCACTGATAGGCATCACTGATGGGCACCACTAGGCAGCACTGATTGGCAGCACTGGTGGGCACTAATTTCAATCACTGGTGGGCACTGATAGGCATCACTGATGGGCACTGATTGCCAGCACCGGTGAGCACTGATAGGCATCAATGATTGGCACCGAAAGGCAGCACTGATTGGCAGCACTGGTGGGCACTGATAGGCATCACTGATGGGCACTGATTGCCAGCACTGGTGAGCACTGATAGGCATCAATGATTGGCACCGAAAGGCAGCACTGATTGGCAGCACTGGTGGGCACTGATAGGCATCACTAATGGGCACTGAATGACAGCACTGATGGGCATTGGTGGGCAATGACAGGCATCACTGATAGGGCTGCACTGATAATTGGGGTACTGATTATCAGTGCAGATGTCCCCACTGAGCAAAGCCGCTCATCTCCCCATTTGGCGCAGTAAAGTGCTTAAAACCCCTCTTTGAGTTTGGGACCAGATTCCCTTTGTTTTTGGGCCTGCTGGCATTGTTGCTGTGTTGCCCACCCTTCTGTTGAATTTCTTGGGGATGTTCTAAGGCAGTGAAGGCGAACCCGAGTGCATTAGTATCATGGGAAATATAGTTCCAAAACATCTGGGGGGGCCAAGGTTCACCATCACCAAGGTGTTGATTAAAGAAGCATGTACCCTGTGCTGTATAATTAGGACATAGAGACCGATGTGTGTTCCCAGTACAGAGGAACAAACATCGGTCTCCTCCCCTTGTGAGTCCCCTCCCCCTACAGTTAGAATCACTTCCTAGGGAACATACTTAACCCCTTCAGCGCCCCCCCATTGTTAACCCCTTCCCTGCCAGTCACATTTACACAGTAATCAGTGCAGTTTTATAGCACTAATTGCTGTATAAATGTGAATGGTCCCAAAAATTTGTCAAGTGTCCGATATGTCCATCACAATGTCACGGTCACAATAAAAATCACAGATCACCGCCATTACTAGTAAAAAATTTAAATAAATAAAAATGCAATAAATCTATTCCCTTTTTTCTAGACGCTATGGGCCAGATTTAGAGAGAATTGGATTCTCGTAGCGTATCAGAAATACACTACGCCGCCGTTTTTTACCCGGCTCTACGTGGAATCCAGGTAGATTTTGTCCAGTAAACGACGGCGGCGTAGTGTATTTCTCCCGTCGCAATCCATCTACGCGAGTAGGGGGCGTGAAGCATTTAAAATAGGCGCGTTCCCGCAGCGATCGAACTGCGCATGCCCCGTTCGCAAATTTCCCGCCGTGCCTTGCGCGAAATCACGTTGTTACGTCATTCGTTGTTTGAGTAGCGTCGTTTACGGACATTTCTATTCCCGAACGACTTACGTGAAAAATAAAAATAAATTAAATTCGACGCGGGAACGACGGCCATACTTAACATGGGCTACGCACCGTTAGACCAGCAAAAAGCTGGTCTAACAGTACGTAAAAAAAAATAGACGTAAGCGATTGCGAAGACCGCTCGTATCTTCGTGGATCGCCGTAAAAACTCATTTGCATATCCCGACGCATCAAAACGACACAAACTCCTCCCAGCGGCCGCAAAAATATCGCAGCGTAAGCCTCTCGGATCGAAGCCCGAAGCCGCCGTATCATGGTTTGAGGATTCAAACTAGTGATACGGCGCGCGAAATTTGAAATTACTCCTGTCTAACACCAGTTAGACAGGCGTAATTGCTCTGTGAATCTGGGCCTATAACTTTTGCACAAATCAATATACACCTATTGCGACTTTTTTACCAAAAATACGTAGAAGAATATCGGTCTAAACTGAGGAATTTTTTTTTTTTATCAATATTTTTGGAGGATATTTATTATAGCAAAAAGAAAAAATATTGCATTTTTCAAAATTTGTCGCTCTATTTTTGTTTATAGCGCAATTTTTTTTTTTTTTCAGAGGTTATCAAGTACCACCAAAAGAAAGCTCTATTTGTGGGGAAAAAAAAGAGTCAATTTTGTTTGGGAGCCACGTCGCACGACCGCGCAATTGTCAGTTAAAGTGACGCAGTGCCGAATCGCAAGAAGTTCTCTGGTAGGGAAGGGGGTAAATTCTTCCGGGGGTGAAGTGGTTAAAAGTATCCTTCAAAAAAAGAAAAGTGAAGTTGAGTTTCAGACACTTTAATGCACGATAAAGCACTGTGAATCATACATTTATACATAGGAACACTAAGTAAAATTGAGCAATTCATCTTATGAGAGAAAATAATGCGCTTACGCCATTCTCCACTTTAACTCTGCGTACTTTAAAAGTTAAAAGAAGAATATTTTTAGACTGGGGAAAGGGTGTTATTATCATGTTTTTCTTTCTTATCATCAGAGACTCCAGTCCACTCCTATAATTGTTATGTTGTTCACTGAAGAGCCTGATACACAACAAAGGGATACATAAGGGATGGAAATAGAACACTTCCACAGTGTTGATGAAGTCACAGCCATCTTATAGAGAAGCATTAATGCTCTCCATAGTTCCTTAAGTATTGAGATATTGTTATCGTCATTTGTTCAACAATAAGCAGATCACACATCTGTGTTACACATGAATAATTCAGAATGTCAGCCATGAATACACTTTCTCCATACACAACAGACATGCAAATACCTACTCTTTATGAGGAAACTAATTGTAGAGGAGCAGAAGGGAATGACATACAGTGAAACCTTGGTTTGAGAGTAACTTGGTTTGAGAGCGTTTTGCAAGACAAGCTATTTTTTTTTTAAAAATATTTTGCCTTGATATACAAGCGGTGTCTTGATATAAGAGTAGTGTCATGTCACAACTGAGCATAAAGGAGAAGAGAGGAGCCTCTAAGTGTAGCAATATGGTTACATTTAATGAAGGTACAGCATTTAGAAACTCACATGGATGATAATTAAAACAGCCACATCTAAGTATACAGGCATCTGCGGTTAAGCTGTCCACATAGACCAGGCATGCCCAAAGTCCGGCCCGCGGGCCAATCGCGGCCTGCGATCCTGTTTCGGACGGGCTGCCTGGTAATTTTGACATATATATCTTTTGTGGCCCCCCCCAATGAATCCCCGAGCGCCACGGGCCACAAAAGATATAAATGCTTGCTGCCTTGGAGGAGACGGTGTCTTGTCACATTCCGCTCCCCATCACAGATTGCTCCAGAAGTGACGTTCCGTCGCCGCCATGTTGCTACACTCCACACTCCTGCAAAGTAATGATTGAGTGAGAAGGAGGTAAGGGGACATCTTGTTACTATAGCGCTAAAATTAGTATGGTGAGAGACTTATGCCGCGTACACACGGTCGTTTTTTGCGATGAAAAAAAACGTTGTTTTTTAAAACGTCATTTAAATTGATCGTGTGTGGGCAAAACTTTTTTTTTTGTCTTAAAAAAAACGACCAAAAAAAAATTCTAACATGCTTGAATTTTTTGTGTCGTTTTTCAAAACGTCGTTTTTTGTTTCACAAAAAGTCACCGTGTGTAGCAAAAACGTTGTTTAAAACAACGTTTTTCAACCCGCGCATGCCCAGAAGCTAGTTATGAAGCGAGCTTCAATGGAAAAGAGTGGTGAACGTAACCTCGCTTTTTGTGAAAAAAACAATGGTGTGTAGGCAACATCGTCTTTGAAAGTGACGTTTTAAAAACGTTGTTTTTTACTTCACAGAAAACTTCGTTTTTTTTCATCACAAAAAGTGATCGTGTGTACGCGGCATTACTTGCTCTGACCCAGGTTGATTTGTTCAGGTTTGGCAGCTGTCAGTTCTGAATTGACCTGTGGGTCATTCTGCGCTCCAGGGATGTGATCCCATCTCTGGGTGGCAGGTGGCATTAGAGGGGTTCAAGCAGAGCCACTTTTCCCCAGCAGCCAATTGGAGGAGCGTTTCCCTCGCGGGGCATGCTGGAGAAGGGTATATCTGTGACAGACGCCATTTTTCAGGGTTCTTCACATCACAGGCCCCTCCACTATGGCCTACCTGGCCGGGGCCCGACTTCGGGCCCTCATGGCTCAGAAATACTGAAGTGACTGGGGAACTCAGTGACTTACCGAGGGTTCCGCTTCTCAAGAGGACAGAATTGAGAGGATATACTCTATTGCTCTTAAGTACCAGACCTGTGGCAGAGGCCTCTACTAATCTTCTAGAGCCAAGTCGGTGGCAGCGACTTGTTCCTTTTCAGCTCTCTCTGTGACGCTCTGGCTGCCAGGTCTGTGTGAGAGGCCTGTCCAGGTGCACCGCACCCACTCCGGCTGGAGTGGCGACGTGACTGATTTAATTACAGAAGGCAGGATTGCTTTCTCTATCCAAGCCTGACTCTGCGAAGTTACTCTTCCTTCATTAACCTTTTACTATCTGCCTCAAGTTGATGTGTTGGTCGTGTTGGACCAGAGAAAAAAAGCATTCAGAAAACTTCAGCTACAGGTTGGACATTTGTTACTGCTTTGCTCACTACATCTACCCCTATACACCACAAAGAGGTAACTTAATTCGCCGATCCCAATCTAACCAGCGGCTCCTGAATGGTGTAGCGCTACACGTGGGGGCTCATCCGGGAAATTGGCTGTTACCTCTGGCAATGGAAATCGTGAGTAAAGGATTTAGTTGTGTTTGAACTGTCCGGTAACGAGGGAGTTAACCTCAACCAGTTAAGCTTGGGCATACGTGCAGCAAGCACGCGTCTGGAACGTGCCTGGACAAGTTCTTCAAGTGGGAGGAGTCACCCACCCCTGCGTGAGACGCAAGGTAAAGTTTTGCGCCAAACGAGCAAAGGGAACCGCCCAATTTCACACCAAACCTCCAGTTGCTGTGCGCCAAAGAAGGAAGACCACGTGTGCTACGAGATGTCTACCTCCTTGTTGTTGACGGTTGCTGCCCAACGGCTGAGACCCCCTACCACTTCACCGGGAGTCTCCAGCATGTTTGCTCCAACTGGGGTACCCGTGACGGATACGGGTATCCGGATGTCCAGGAAGGGACAATTTGTGTTGCTTTCGAGTGGAGGATCAGAGCTACTAGGACTGTCCTGCCTTTGCTGCGAGGAGCTGTCCGTGCGGGTCCAGCAGTTTGCCCGGTGTCTGAAAAGCCGGGCCTATCTGTTCGTTACGGAGCCATTCACCAAAGCTCCCAAAGAGTACCGGGCGAATTACATCACCGGAGTTGTCACCGCGGAGGAGGAAGCCACATGGCCAGAGCCATCCCCGTCGGTGGAAATCGTGGAGCCGGAGCCTCCCAACAATGAGGTCATCTTGGTCTCGTCTACACTGACTCTCAGAATGGCTGCCTCACCATCTTCTCTACCGGAGGTAAGTCCGATGACCGAGAATGACCGTGAGGATGACCAGACCGGTGTGATCGTCTCAACTGACAAGACCGGGAACACACTCTGAGACCATGCCGGAGACCACCACCTCCACAGCGGTCTCCGTGTGGTGTACCTCTATTGGAGCAAAGCCTGCTCCAGCCTCCCACAGAGATGTTTGCCGAATTGGCCAAGAGATCCTTCAAAAGTCTATGCCTACTTGCCTGTGGAGGAGTACAACTCCTCAGAATTGGACTCTGTGTCGGATGACAGAGAGACCCTGGAAAGTTTGTTTGAGCCGATGTTTCCGGAGCAACAGGGGTTCGGAGGATTCCGTGCCCCCTACACTACCAGACGAAAGAAACACTCTGGCCGGAGAACATCGCGTGGGTCCCAACAGCTATGGACGTCCTGCAGCTGACCTGGGGAACTGGTAAGTCTGTTCAGTTGTTTTTACTCGCCACCCCCATGCAC
This sequence comes from Rana kukunoris, assembly GCA_029574335.1. Classification (NCBI taxonomy): domain Eukaryota; kingdom Metazoa; phylum Chordata; class Amphibia; order Anura; family Ranidae; genus Rana; species Rana kukunoris. The sequence goes on along the minus strand of CM056050.1, from coordinate 67,993,013 downwards.
CTTGCCGTGCCCGCTCTGAGAAGGGCAGCGGATGCTATAGTGCTGCCGACACGTGGAGACCCACGGACATTGCCAAATTTGGCCAGGCTATAGCACCTGGTGATCCAGAGAGTTGCCACCCGCTATGGGTATGAATACCCTTATGTGACATCCTCCCTTTTACATCAAGTGGATCAGGAACGGGAGGGATGGTGCCAAGAGGCCATATGGACAAATTTGAAGGTGCCCCGCATCCTGAAAGGTGCGGACTTGGGCTTATCTTACTTGAACCCCAGGTTTGAGCGTTGCCACCGAGAGTGGAGCTGGGGCCGGCACATATACAGTGACTGGGTTGTATTGAAGTCTCCTGGGAGAGAGGACCAGGTGTTTTCGGTCACCTCCACAACGGAGGAAGGTGATGTCCTTATTTTGCCAGACCCACGTTTCTACAAGTGAACGGCATGTCTGCCCTGTCTGGCATACAAACTTTGAAGAAGTTCTGGACAAGGGTGCTCGCCCCCACTCAAGTTGTTTTTGTTTCCCCTTTCCCCCTGCCTCTCCAGATCCACATTGCAGCCTGTGTGAAGAACTCTGTCAGGGGTGGGTTCAGTCAGTTAGAGTGGGACCTTGCCAACTTCTTCGCAGCATCGGAAGAAGACTCAGTGAAAGATATGTTTTTTTTTCTTCTTCCTCCCCTTTTCGCTGCTATATTTTGTTGCTGAAGCTTGGACTGCCGTAGTACCAGTGCACTGACCGCTAGGGGGCAGAGTTCTGAAATGTTCTTAGTGCAAAATTGAAATGTACATATTGGGCCAGATTCACAGAGCGATTACGCCGACGTAACAGGAGACGCGCAGCGTAAGTCTAAATGTGCGCATGCGTTTCGATGCGCGGCATCCCCAAAACGAGATACGCAAGAAATCTACTTTTTTTGTCCGGCGTAATTTTGATAGACAGGGGCATCCGTCTGTGCAAAACTGCGCTAGACACACCATTGATTTGCTATTCCAATATGCTAATGAGGGAGTTACGGGGATCCACAAAAGAATGTTGGTGCAGCGCAGGCTACGTGCTGTGCGCAACAGCTGCATGGCCTGTCTAAAATTAGACCATATAAAAGGTGGTATAAAATTAGACAATTCGTCTACATGTCAGAGAAAGCAACACTGTTAGTGAGGAGCTGAGCAGTCACATGTGTTGCACAACAATCTGTATGCCAACATGCCAGTGGCATCCATGCTCATAGCTATACTACTGACTTTAGATGAGCAAAGAAGGAGGAGAGCACGGAGGAGGGCACGGAGGAGGGCACGGGAGAGGAATTTTTTTTTTTTTTACAAAATATTTTTCTTTGCTTTTATAAACATTTTTACAAGAAATATACATACATATATACATCAATACATAACATACATACAAATTACAAACACAGTCTCACTATCTTTCAATAGCCCTTTAAAACCTTGATGGATATAATAATCTAATCTGATACAAGCCCCTCACTCTTTACTTGATATATCACACACGCATAGACATCTTTGGCATGAGAGATTCTGAGGTGTCTCGCATCTTCAGATTCACCCCTCATGCCATCATGGAATTAACCACAACCCTGCAGGAGCCCAACACATGACACCACCCATGACACCCATGACAGCTACATATACAATCATAGCCCCATCCCCACAGATTTCGAACAGATCATGTATGGGGACAGCTGGCTGGTTGGTGAGTGACATGGGTGGCAGGCATGACTGTCCCCCCCATGATGCTGAAATCACAAGGGGCACATGCACTACTAACATCCTCCTGTCTTATCCCTTCAGGATGACTCTGCATATGCACTGGGACCCCATCTCATGACTCCTATACGGAACCCCCCTAACCAAGGCTACCCCGTCTTCTGAGGGAAAAGCAGCCAGGAGACAGCCCACATTAGGCATCTTTGCACGTTAAACACACACATTAATCATGGCACAATGAGAATGCATGCATGCACACCACTGTGGTGCCTAGCACAGACACATCACATCCTCATCACATTGGATTGGCACAAGCCCACCATGCAGGACTTGTGAGCAGCAACACCATGCCACGGCTCCAATTATGTCACTGTACATTCATACACACGGACCTGGGGATCACTTCTCCACCACAAATGAGGGTGACACCCCTTTTCCGGCAGGAATGTCACCCCCACATTCCAAAATCATACACAAACAGAACCAAAAAAAAAATTGACCAGCAAAAATAAAAAATGCCCAGCAAAAATATAATTTAACCACTTGCATACTGGGCACTTACACCTCCCTCCTGCCCAGGTAAAATTTCAGCTGCTGGCACTGCGTCGCTTTAACTGACAATTGCGCGGTCGTGCGACGTGGCTCCCAAACAAAATTTACGTCCTTTTTTCCCCACAAGTAGAGCTTTCTTTTGGTGGTATTTGATCGCCTGTGTGATTTTTATTTTTTGCGCTATAAACAAAAAAGAGCGACAATTTTGAAGAAAAATACAGTATTTTTTACTTGTTGCTATAATAAATATCCCAATTAAAAAAAAAAACATTTTTTTTTTCTAAACTTAGGGCGATACGTATTCTTCTACATATTTTTGGTAAAAAAAAAAAAAAAAATCGCAATAAGCGACTGGTTTGCGCAAAAGTTATAGCGCTTACAAAATAGGGGAGAGAATTATTATTTTTTATTATTGTTTTTTACTAGAAATGGCGGCGATCTGCGATTTTTATTGGTACTGCGACGTTATGGCGGACACATCGGACACTTTTGACACATTTTTGGCGCCATTCACATTTATTCTGTGATCAGTGCTATAAAAATGCACTAATTACAGTATAAATGTGACTGGCATTGAAGGGGTTAACACTAGGGGGTGAGGAAGGGGTTAAATGTGTATGCTAGGTGTGTTCTAACTGTGGGAGGAGGGGGGGTGACTGGGGGGGTGACCGATCTGTGTCCCTATGTAGGAAGGAACACAGATCGGGCTCCTCCCCTCCAGAGACAGGACATTGTCTCTGTGTCAGCCGGCAATGAGAGATGATCTATGAGAGATCATCTCTCATTCGCCCACAGATCGCATCACAAACGGCCGCTCTGATTGGCCGTTTGCCGCGATCTGTGATTGGCCGTGTCCAAGGGACACGGACAACACAGGGCTTCCCCGCAGCGCGCTGTACAGCGCGCGCTGGGAACTCCAGAATGACATGCCGTCAAATGACGGCATGTTGGATTTTCAGGCCCGCGCTGTTGCCGTCATCCGACGGTAGCGCGGGCCTCAAGTGGTTAAACAAAAAGAAAACACATAAAAGACAAAAATCACTCTGCAAAACAGTCCCCAAAAATATCAAAGACACGTCACAAGCAAACAAACAAACAAACGCTAATAAACAACAGAACAAAAGCACCTTGCTGTATAGGAAGGGATACAAAGGGATGTACTTTTGCAAAGGAAGTGCGTTTGTGTCTGTCTATTTATGCTGTCTGCGTAGTTCACTAAGTTGCCCGGGTCCACTTCCAACTTCACTGATTGCGCCGTTCCCGAGTTGTGAGCATGCGCCCAGAGGTGCTGACCATGGTCTGCTTCATGCGCGCATGCGCGATCTGGCCGGCCCTTCATTTGCATGGGGTCACGGCTCATTTCAATGTAACACGCCCATGTCCTTCCCAATTTCAGTTACTCCGCCTTACGCCTCTGAAATTACGTTGCACAGGCGCTATTTTCTGCGCAAATCAATTGAGAATACGGTGATTGCGCCGCTACATTGCGGCAGACTAACGTAAAGGAGGTGCGCTACGCCAGTCAAAAAATGCGCCGATGTACGTGAATCTGGCCCATTGTGTTTTATTTCTTGCAGCAGAGTAAAAGTATGTTCTAGCATTTACAGCTCCCTGGGAGGAAGGGAGACTTGACACTCGGGCCCGAGGGTGCAGTCTAAATTCCAACCTTGGAGGTGTGTAAATAGTTAAATTATTAATATATCAGGATGTATATTGTGAATATGTGTGTTGTTTCTTTTGTATTTTCTTATGCAGGTTTCTGGTCCCACCTACTATCAACACTGGGGAGAATAGACAGCATAGATAGATAGGGTTGTGTATGTATTGTAATGTCATGTGATGTCTTAAGTTTGTCTATTATGTTCCAATAAGTTATTATGTATAAGTTAGCGCTGCACCCTCTTTTATTTTTTATGTATAAGTGAAAATTTACTATTGTGTTTCTCTTTTTTTTTTTCTACTTTTCTATCCTGTTAGCAGACATCAGGCTAGCATTCAGGCTTGAATGCTTTGGGACACTGGGGACAGTGTCCATTCAAGTGGGGGGAGTATGTAGCGCTCCCTTACTTTCAGAAAGGGTGTTACGCTAAAATGAGTATGGTGAGAGACTTACTTGCTCTCACCCAGATAGATTTGTTCAGATTTGCCAGCTGTCAGTTCTGAATTGTCCTGTGGGTCATGTGATCCCATCTCTGGGCGGCAGGTGGGACTAGAGGGGTTCAGGCAGAGGCACTTTTCCCCAGCAGCCAATTGGAGGAGCGTTTCCCTCGCGGGGCATGCTGGGGAAGGGTACATCTGTGGCAGACACCATTTTTCGGGGTTCTTCGCGGGTTCCTGGTTCGCCACCCACCTTTAGGGTGTGCGCACATCACGGACCCCTCCACTATGGCCTACCTGGCCGGGGCCCGTGCCATGTGGAGTTCCTGACTCCGGGCCCTCATGGCTCAGAAATACTGAAGTGACTGGGGAACCTCAGTGACTTACTGAGGGTTCCGCATCTCAAGAGGACAGAATTGAGAGCATATGCTCTATTGCTCTTAAATACCGGACCTGTGGCAGAGGCCTCTACTAATCTTCTAGAGCCAAGTTGGTGACAGCGACTTGTTCCTTCTCAGCTCTCTCTGTGACGCTCTATCTGCCTCAAGTTGATGTGTTGGTTGTGTTGGACCAGAGAAATAAAGCATTCAGAAAACTTCAGCTACAGGTTGGACATTCGTTACTGCTTTGCTCACTACATCTACCCCTAGACACCACAAAGAGGTAACTTAATTTGCCGTTCCCAATCTAACCAGCAGCTCCTGAATGGGGTAGCGCTACATTACACCCATCAGAGTTTTAGATTTCACAGTTATTTTCAACACAAAACGGACCTTATATGCTTATATACAGTATTTTGAAATCCGACTCACTGTTTACATGTTAAATGTGAAAATCAGAGGTGTTCTGTCACATTAGCAACCATGTAAGGTCAGCAGGTTTGCTGCGGCTTTTAAAATTTAACATTTAAACAGTCCATTAGATTTCCAAATACTGTATTTAAGCATATAAGCTCCGTTTTGTGTTGAAAATAACTGAAATCTAAAACTCTGGTGGGTGTAACAAGATGTCCGCTTGCCTCCTTCTCACTCTATCATTACTGTGCAGGAGTGTGGGGTGTAGCAAGATGGCGGCGACAAAACGTCACGGAGAAATCTGTGATAGGGAGCGGAATGTGACACTACAACGGGACAAGTCCCGTACAGGATACAGGAGTATTTCCTGTTTACACGGCATCCTGTGTAAAAGGAAGTCCAGTCTCATGCGCTGCCATTGGACAACTGTTCTGTCCATCACAGGAGCTGAGACTTCCAATTAAAGAGGCAGCTGAGAAAACAGGAGTTTCTCCTGTATGTCTGTCGGCACTCGTCCCGCCCCCTCCCTGTCTCCTCAAGGCTGCAGATGGACATGAATCAGGCTGCACTGACGACAATGGTGAGTCTGCATTCATGTCAATATGGGTGCTGCATTAATGGCAATGGAGTGTGGCATTCATGGCAATACATGGATGCTGCATTCGTGGCAATACGGTGGGTACTGCGTTCATGGTAATATGGTGGGAGCTGCATTCATGGCACTTGTAAGGCTGCAGATGGGCACTAATTAGGCTGCATTGATGGGCACTGACCCTTATTTTGCTTCACAGTTCTTTATTTAAAATGTAGATACCTTTTTACGGCCTTTCTTCCGATCTGGCGATCCCGCGGTACTGGGCGTTTACAATCACAGGCTGTGATCGACGTCCCCTCAGCCCGGCGCATACAGCGTGTCACGAGATGCCGAAGGAACCCGAACGTCTGTGCGCAGGCGCCGTATAGGGCCGCACCGACGTTCGGGTTCCTTCGCATCTCGTGATGTGCTGTATGCGCCGGGCTGAGGAGACGTCAATCAAAGCTGCCGGATTGGAAGAAAGGCCGTAAAAAGGTATCTACAGAAAAAAAAAAACACCGGCATACTGCCGGTCGGGTGGGTGGGCTACATGCCCTACTAGAATTTTTTTGGAGGGTGAACCTCCACTTTAAATTTAAAGTGCATGTTTTAAGCCCATAAGTACGGTATATCCAAATAACACGCCTAAGCTCATCTCTTCATCACACACAGCCACAAAGGCAAGAGAATTTGTGTTGGGCAATGTATTAGTGCTTGAACAAATTTTAAATGGTTTAAAGAATGTCAGGCAAAATGTATGGTCCTCAAGCATGTTCACTTCATCAAATCTGGCCCTCTTTGAAAAAAGTTTGTACACCCCTGACATAGACCATCCTTTCCACCACCATTGATGTCCCTTCCACGAGTGGTTGAACGCTCGCTTTCAGATCGCTCTACTGCAGGGTAGTCTTCCAGGTTGAAAGAAATTAATTGACCCTGACACAATTTCAGGGTTACTCCTTCTGCCGGTTGATTTCAAATTATAAGGTGACATATGCAGTCCAGACACAGAGGGCCAGATTCAGGAACAGTTAGGCTGGCGGATCCAGTGATCCGCCAGCCTAACTGTGACTTTGAGCCGGCGTTTCTGTTTTCTGTAACCAGAAAACAAGAAACGCCGGGTTGAAGCTCCGATGCGAGCAGCGTAACTGAGTTTCGCCATCGCATCGTTACTTCAACTTAAAAATGGCGCCGGGGGCGTTCCCGCCGATTTACGCTCAAAAAATATGTTAATGAGCGGAAATCGGCAATTCACGATCGAATTCCGGCGCGACGCAATGACGATACGACGTTTCCGGACGGGATACGCGGCGCATAGTTATACCTACATGGGGTTGGAGTATCCTATGTTAGGTATAGGCGTCGTCATCGCGTCGGAAAAAAAAAACGTTGCTTGCGTAAAACGTTCATGAATGGGAATGTGACGTCATTGACGTTCATTCACAGAATTTGGAGCATGCGCACGGGGATGTTTTGACACTCGACGCATGCGCAGTACGTTGGCGGCGGGATCGCGCTTAGTTAGAATACTACACGCCCCGTACCCGCCCAATTTGAATTCCGCCGGCTCATTTGCGATGCGCTGCCGCAACTTTAGGAGCAAGTGCTTCGTGAATGACAGCACTTGCTCCTAAAATTTCTGCAGCGCAACGCAAATGAGAAGCGTTACTCCAGAGCAAAGATGCTCCCATCTACCTGAATCTGGCCCAGAATCTACATCTCTCACCTTTCTGCTTCTCAGCCCAACAGAGAGCTTGCAGGCATCTGGCCAGCTCTTTTATTATCAGCATAAGATCACAAATACATGCATTTCATTGGTTCAGTCCACACATCCCAGCCCCCTTATTACACGCCCCCCTGTGACGTCTGTACTTGGCATGGAACCCTCATAGGTCAGTTCATATAGGGATAGTTTCCTCCCACGAGTCCATTTCCTGGGCATGCCGCACACACCCTTCCTTGCAAGTCCACCTTTAATTCAGGCATACAAAAGTCCATTGTCAGCTCTGCAAGAGTTTTCTTCCAAAGTCACACAAGCTCAGAGGAGATCCGAGTGAGGAGGAGGGGCGGTTTCCTCTTACAATTTGAAGTGAATAAAAGGTTGAATAAAAAAAAGAAAATTGCATGCTTTTGTTTCTGGGCTCTACTATGGGTACAAACAACAAATAATGTATAGACATTTGGTATTGCTGTGATTGGCAGAAATCAGAGAATTTATTTTGGGTTGTCCTTTGGTAGTGGGTCATGGTATTGGCAAAAAATATACCACAACATTTTCCATTTGTTGTTTTTTTTTTTTAATATTCTGGGCCAGGTTTCCTTTGATATTGATAAAAAAAAAAACTTGGGAGGTATTTATTAACATTTATGATCAAATGAAAGCCATGTAAAGTCCTGAAAAGTAAAAGTTATAATTTACCTGGACAAACAAAGTAGTTGCAATGATATGTCTAATTTCACTACATGTCAACGTTGCAAAAGTATTCAGTTTAAGATTTGTTTTGACCTTTGCCATGAAAGGGTTAACATAGCAGCTTATTCATAATATAATATGTTTTATATGTAACATACAGGGCTACCAAAAAAAAAACATTAAAAAATACTTATATATCATACTATAACAAATAATCTATACATATATAAAAAAAAGTGCATTGTTTGTATAGCTTATTTATTATGCAATCAATTATTTGTTTTTGATATATTTATTTACTGTATGTGTAGTCCTATATGTTGCATTTAAATAAAAGAAATGTTATTCAGAAATGTTGAACACAGAAACTTGGGTTTAGAGGGTTTAGGGTGAGTGCAGAAATGTTTGTATTTGCTTTATCTCTATTTTATGCTTATTCCCTGTCTATGTTCTTTATGTTAAACTCTTAAGCCCCGTACACACGACCGAGCTTCTCGGCAGAATCCAGCGAGAAGCTCGCTGGGAGACATATTCTGCCGAGGTTCTCTGTCGTGTGTACACTTCCGACGGGCGTCCCGTCGGTAAGCTCGTCGAGCCAAAAAAGAGAGCACGCTTTCTTTTTCCTCGTTGTTCAATGAGGACTTTGGCTCGACAAGCTTTTCCAACCGCTCATCGGGAACCTCGTCGGGCGGAACGATGAGTTTAGCCCGACGAGGTTCTTGTACGTGTGTACGCGGCCTTAAAGAGGAAGTAAACCCTGATAAGTGTTACTTCCTCTTTGTTTCCCTGCAAAGGTAAAGCTTAATGGGCTACTATGCATTGCATAGTAGCCCATTATGTGACACTTAGCTGCAGGAGAAGCCCGCAATGTCCCCGTCTTCCTCGCGAGTAGCGAACGGCCATTCTCCACCCCTCTGCCTTCTGGGGCCGCAAACTCCGTCACTGTGAGTGGCCAGAGTCGCGTGACGTCACTCCCGCGCAATGCACGCAGGAGCCTCCACTCACGGCATTAAACAAATAAAAAAACGGCACAGCGTACGCTTTCTAACTTCAGCGCATGCGCAGAACAAATTGCCCTACGGCGATTTGCAAATATCTCCTAGACCGTGCAGGACTGGGAGATATTTCAAGCACCTACAGGTAAGCCTTAATCCATGCTTACCTGTAGGTTAAAGTAGTTGTAAAGGGTTTACAACCACTTTAATATAACAGATTACAGAGTCTTCCTCCCCAAGCAGGTCCAAGCCCTGCTCCTGTGGCCAGCTAATTGCACAGAAGCATTCTGCTAGTCTGTGTTGTATCTGAGAAATTAAGGAAGGGCCCCCAGCATGTACACAGAGGTGTTCTCCTTTTCCATCCAGGTGGAAGTTATTCAGCTCACTAGGCTAAAATTGTCATCTGTCAAATGACGTCAAGAGCCCAGGCCTACAGGGTGTTATTCACATCCTTTATATCTGTGAAGGTTTTCTCACAACCCTGCTCATAAACATAATGCTCTTTTTCCTATAACTATAATGCTGTCATAAATGGTGGATCGATCATTTAGGTGTATTATTATCTATATAATAAATGGAGATGGATGGATGGAACTTATAGGTAATATTTTTAAAATTCTAATTAAAATAAAATTGCAAACAGGCAGTTTTTTTTTTAATGCAGAAGAGACATTCAATGTCCCTTCTGCATTAGGTTAGATTCCCAACTATTTGGGGTGTGGTTTGTGCTTTTTGATGTGTTTTAAAAAGTGATTGTAAGGGCTTGTTTTTTTTCTATAAAAATAACAAACATGTTATACTTACCTGCTCTCTTGCAGTGGAGTTGCAAAGAGTAGCCCAGATCCTCCTCTTCTTGGGTCCCTCTTCTGTGCTCCTGGCTCTTCACTCCTGTTTAGTGCCCCCCACAGCAAGTAGCTTGCTATGGGGGCACCCAAGCTGAGTCACAGTCCATTCAGAGCCCCAACCCGGCCCCACCCCTCTCTCCCCTGATTGGCTAGCTGACTTTGATGGACAGCAGCAGGAGCCAATGGCGCAGATGCTGTGTCTCAGCCAATCAAGAAGGAGAATATCGGGCAGTTGAGAAATTTTTGGAAATTTTTTGGGCTGTTGCACACAGAAGGCTTTATATCCTAAAGGGTTGTAAAGGTTATTTTTTTATTTTCTAAATAGGTTCCTGTAAGCTAGTGCATTGTTGGTTCACCTACCTTTTCCCTTTGATTTCCCTTCTAAAAAATTGTTTTCTTTGTCTGAATTTCTCACTTCTTGTTTCTCTTCAGGAGGCTTGCCACCATCACCTGAGCAGTGGTTAGTCAGCCAGAACAGCTTACTGAGGAGGAACAGGAAATTCAGACAAAGAAAATAAATAAAAAAAAAAACATTTAGAAGGGAAATGGAAGGAAAAGGTAAGTGATTCAACAATGCAATAGCTTAAAGTAACCTATTTAGAAAATAAAAAACAAACCTTTACAACCCATAGGATGCATTAAAGGGGTAATTCCCCCAAAAACCTTTTTTTAACATTGATTGAGGCTCGTTATGTCAAGGGGAATCGGGTGTTTTTTTATTAGAAACGAAGCAGTACTTACCGTTTTACAGATGCATCGTCTCCGTCGCTTCCGGGTATGATCGTCTGGTCTGGGCGTGCCTATTTGATTGACAGGCTTCCGACGGTCGCATACATCGCGTCACGAGTAGCCGAAAGAAGCCGAGCGCCGGTGCGGCTCTATACTGCGCCTGCGCACCATCGTTCGGCTACTTTCGGAAAATCGTGACGCGATGTATCCGAACGTCGGAAGCCTGTCAATCAAATCGGAACGCCTAGACCCGAAGACCATACCCGGAAGCGTCGGAGACGATGCATCTCTAAAACGATAAGTACTGCTTCGTTTCTAAAAAAATCCACCCGATTCCCCTTGACAAAACGAGCCTCAATCAATGTTAAAAAAAAGGTTTTTGGGGGAACTACCCCTTTAAGATTAAAAAAAAAAAACCTTCTGCCTTTACCACCCCTTTTTTTGTTGTAAAAGTTTTTATTCAGATAAATACAAGAATAACAGAAAAGTCAGCAAGAGAATTAATATACAGATTAATAGTTACAGTCCATTTTCAAAAATTTCAAATAATGGAGTTAAATAAAATAAATAATAGATTCATTGTTGTTTACCGCATGACATAAAGTTAATCGTTAAAAAGCAATTATCAAGGGAGCTGTGGTGGCTCAACGTGATTGGCACTGTGCTGACAAGCCGTTCACCTCTGCAGCCAAGGGTTCGGATCCCGGTCTCGGCTACATGTGAATTGAGTTTGGTGGTCTCAGCCCGGCTCCCGGTGGGTGTGCTATGCAAGGTACGCCTGTGCTTAGAACGCCCACCCCCCCCCACAAAAAAAAACCCACCACACTTGCATGCACACGAAATTGGTTTAAAAACACATGCACTTTGGCCATGCGGTCTCCTAAAAAATAAAAGAGAGGCGAAGGACCTAGGGGGCTGGCTGGGTGGGCTAGGCTCCCTCATAGGGGGAGTCCCTCTGCCCCATTGGGGTCCCGTTGGGCCCCAGTTGGGCTCCCAAGAGGAGCAGGTAGGGTGGGGTGAGTGGGAGGCCCCCCCTCACACCCGCCATTGCCACCAGGTGCATGGAGAAGGATGACGATTGCCTCCGGGGGGAGGGTCTGCCTACTCCTAACTCCTGCAGTCTGGCTCCTCTCTCTCGAGTTCACGCACAAAAATACACTTTAAAAAGAAAAAAAAAAAAAAAAAAAGCGATTATCGACAGATAAGAGACAGAATTAATGGCTGAAAATTAACCAACAACGTTCAGCAAATATTGTGAGTTAAATTAAGATGAGGGCAGATGTAATCTTTAAAGCGGATTTAAGAATGTAACGCTGGAAGGTGGGACTGCCTGTATGTAGAAGAATAATGAGGAAATACAATAAAAACCTCTATATAAGTATAATCATTAAGAGAAGACAGTATTCGTCATTCAGGACTGTTTGTCAGCAAGTAATCATGTATGAACAAACAATAACAAGAAATCATTGGATATGGTTATCGTTTGCAAAGAAAAAAGAACTGTAATAACAAATACAATTTTAATAAGAGGGAAGGGACATGGAGAGAAAGGGGAATAAAAAGGGAAAAAAGGGGAACCCGTCACAGTTCTATTGTTTATTAGTCTTTTATAAAGAATGTAAAGAATGAAGGCCGCATAATTAGATTAGTGCACATTTGTATGTGTTAGAGGAGGTGAAGTCAATCCAACAAGACCATATGGAGGTAAATGTATCCCTCGCTTGATGGATCAATTCCTCCATCTCCATGGTTCTCTGTATTCGGTTAAACCAATCTTTAATCAATGGGGGATCAGTGGAACGCCATTTCACGGGCACACACATTCTAGCTGCATTGACTAAGTGCATGGTCAGAGAATGGCGGTATTTGGGAATTAAAGAGGACGAATGGTGAAATAAAAATTGAGCAGGAGTGAAGTCTAAATTATAGGTCGTTATTTGGGGGATAAGTTTGTGAACCTCTACCCAAAAAAGTTGAATAAGAGGGCATGACCACCAGATATGGAGGAACGAGCCTATGTCTGTCTTACACCTCCAGCAGTATTTGGGGAGTAAAGGATTAATAAAGTGGAGTTTTAGAGGGGTTTTATACCACCTGGATAATAACTTAAATGCATTCTCTTGAATTTGGACGTTTATTGATCCCTTATGTGCAAGCATGTATATTCTTTCCCATTCCGAATCAGATAGGTCTATCGATAGGTCTTTTTACCATTTTTGGTTTGACCAATTGAATTTAGGAGACACATCAGAGAATAATAGGGAATAAATAGAGGAGATTAAGGGCCAGATTCAGGAACAGTTAGGCTGGCGGATCACTGGATCCGCCAGCCTAACTGTCACTTTGATCCGGCGTTTTTGTTTTCTGTAACCAGAAAACAAGAAACGCCGGGTTGAAGCTCCGATGCGATCAGCGTAACTGAGTTTCGCCATCGCATCGTTACTTCAACTTAAAAATGGCGCCGGGGGCGCTCCCGCCGATTTCCGCTCAAAAAATATGTTAATGAGCGGAAATCGGCAATTCACGAGCGAATTCCGGCGCGACGCAATGACGGTACGACGTTTCCGGAAGGGATACGCGGCGCAAAGATATACCTACATGGGGTTGGAGTATCCTATGTTAGGTATAGGCGTCGTCATCGCGTCGGGAAAAAAAAAATCACGTCGCTTGCGTACAAAGATCATGAATGGGAATGTGACGTCATTGACGTTCATTCACAGAATTTGGAGCATGCGCACGGGGATGCTTTGACACTCGACGCATGCGCAGTACGTTCGCGGCGGGATCGCGCTTAGTTTAAATACTACACACCCCGTACCCGCCCAATTTAAATTCCGCCGGCTCATTTTCGTTACGCTGCCGCAACTTTAGGAGCAAGTGCTTCGTGAATAACAGCACTTGCTGCTAAAATTTTGGCAGAGTAACGTAAATGAGAAGCGTTACTCTGGAGCAAAGATGCTCCCATCTACCTGAATCTGGCCCTAAGTGTCTAATAGGTTCTTTCTGTAAACAAAAGTTTTCGAATTTGGTGATGTGTCTGGACCAATCTGGCCTGGGTTTGATACTATTAAAAAAATGTCTTATTTGAAAGTAGGACCAGAGAGGGAAAGACTTGTTAATCATTTTGGAAGATAAGGTTTACCACCCCTTTAATGCTTCTTGTGTTTCGCGTTTTTAGGATGTGTTAATTTTGCTAGGAGGAGCTGTCTGTTGTCATGCAGGAAACACACCAAACATGCACCAAAGACACAAATAAATGATTTTTTCATGAGTTTTTTTATGCGTTGAAGTCTATGAGTCTGCTGCTCCGACCCTTTCCAAAAAAACACACCAGTTGAAAACATACAGATGTGAACATGACTCATAAGAAATCATGTTAAATGGACTGCAGTGCGTTGCTGCAAATATGAAAACACACTGCAAAATGCATAGGTGTGGACCTAGACTTAGCCCCCCCACACTAAACACAGCTTTAAAATCGTGCAAGTTCATCAAAGCCTCCTTTCAGTCCGACTTCGGGGGCGACTTGAAAGACATCTGTGCGTGTTCATGCACAGATGTCTATTGAAATCAAGTCGCTAGGGGTAGTGCAGGAACTACTTTTAGAAGTCGGTGCGGCACACCAAAGTCGTCGTCACACCGATTGGAACGCTTCTATTGCCGGTGATCTGCCGATATGGTTCCTCCTATCGATATGGTTCCCCCCTTGACTGTGCAGGCGCAATCAGAGCTGACGGAAATCACCAAACCTGATCAGCTGTTTTCAGGTGTAGCAACATGTCCAGGGTGAAGTGGAATTCGCTCTAAGTGGCCAGTCGGCCTCGCGTCCTCGCTTCGCTTGGACGGCTCGCTGTGCTCGCTTGGCCTCCTGGCTCTTTTTTTTAACATCCTCCAAGTCCACGGGGATGGTAAGGTATACACCTGAGGAACTGCTGATCAGGTTCGGAGATTTCCGCAGGCTTCGTCTGCGCTTGCGCAGTGAAGCAGAGAACCATATCGATAGGGGAACTAGCTCGACAAGACATGGGCAATAGGCTCTGATTTGACATTCGATTTGTATCTGTCAAATTGCGCCAATATGAACGGGGGCTTTAAGTAGAAGTCCACCCTAACAATAAAATCTCAAAATCTACAGGCATCCACGATCTAAGACTAACCTTTCTAGCCCTGTAAAGAAGAAATTGCTATACATACCTTTTTAGATCTGGTCCCACGTTAGGCTGTCAGTGGCGGCTCCTCTGTGTAGGCGGGAGCAGAAGAGGCAGCTGACAATGGAAGCCCCATAGTAACTCTATGGGTGACACAGCACTTCCCATTCATTTCCCAGCTCTTCTCTGCAGAACGTCTGGCACTGGAGACCGGAGTGGCTTCAAAAATGGTATGTATAGCAATTTCTTTTTTACAGTGGAAAAAAAATCCACGGTTTTGTTGTCGGAATTTCTGATTGTCTGTACGCGGCATTAGACTAACCTATCTATATAGGTTAGTCTAATGCCGCGTACAGACGATCAGAAATTCCGACAACAAAACCGTGGATTTTTTTTCCGATGGATGTTGGCTCAAACTTGTCTTGCATACACACGGTCACACAAATGTTTTCGGAAATTCTGAACACCAAGAACGCGGTGACGTACAACACGTACGACGGCACTATTAAAGCGGAGGTTCACCCAAAAATCAACTTTCTGACATTAGATCCAGCATACTGCTAACATCTGCAGTATGCTGGGTTTTTAATTTTTTTTTGTACTTATCGTTTTATGAGCCGTTGTTATCCGGCTCCGAGCGGGGAATCCTGCGGGGAATGGGCGTTCCTAAGCCAAGAGGAGTTGATTGACGGTCTGCTAAGGCGTGTCACTCCTTCCGAAAATACCCGAGTGTCACTTCGGGTATTTTCGGAAGGAGTGACACGTCTTAGTAGCCCGTCAATCAACTCCTCTTGGCTTAGGAACACCCATTCCCCGCAGGATTCCCCGCTCTGAGTCGGATAACAACGGCTCATAAAACGATAAGTACAAAAAAAAAAAAACCCAGCATACTGCAGATGTTAGCAGTATGCTGGATCTAATGTCAGAGAGTTGATTTTTGGGTGAACCTCTGCTTTAACCGCTTCCTTACTGGGCACATAAACGTTTTCAGCGTCGGGATATACAAATTACTTTTTACAGCGATCGACGAAGATACGAGTGGTCTTCGCAATCGCTTACGTCATTTTTTTGCTACGTACTGTTAGACCAGCTATTTGCTGGTCTAACGGTGCGTAGCCCATGTTAAGTATGTCCGTCGTTCCCGCGTCAAATTTATTTATTTATTTTTTTTTTTACGTAACTCGTTCGGGAATAGGAATGTCCGTAAACGGCGCTACTCAAACAATGAATGACGTAACGACGTGATTTCGCGCAATGCACGGCGGAAAATTTCTGAACGGAGCATGCGCAGTTCGATCGCCGCGGGAACGCGCCTATTTTAAATGCTTCACGCCCCCTACTCGCGTAGATGGCTTGCGCCGGGAGAAATACACTACGCCGCCGTAGTTTACTGGACAAAATCTACCGGGATTCTACGTAGAGCCAGGTGAAATACGGCGGCGTAGTGTATTTCGGATACTCTACGCGAATCTAATTGTATGTGAATCTGGGCCTATGTTTTTTACTTGTTGCTGTAATAAATAGCCCAATTTTTTTTAAAAAACATATTTTTTCTCAGTCTAGGCGATACGTATTCTTCTACATATTTTTGGTAAAAAAATAAATTAAAACAAATCGCAATAAGCATCTGGTTATTGCGCTTACAAAATAGGGGACAGAATTATTATTATTTTTTATTATTTTTTTTTTTTACTACTAATGGCGACGATCAGCATTTTTTTCGTGACTGCGACATTATGGCGGAGACATCGGACACTTTTGACATCTTTTTGGCGCCATTCACATTTATACAGCGATCAGTGCTATAAATATACACTAATTACTGTATAAATGTGACTGGCATTGAAGGGGTTAACACTAGGGGGTGAGGAAGGGGTTAATGTGTATCCTAAATTGTGTTCTAACTGTGGGGGAGGGGGGGTGACTGGGGGAGGTGACCGATGCTGTGTCCCTATGTACAAGAGACACAGATCGCTCTCCTCTCTCCCCTGACATGACATGGATCTCTGTGTTTACACACAGAGATCCATGTCTTGTCCCTGCAGCCGCCGATCCCGAGTGTCTGGAGGACATCACTAAGAACAGTGGCCTCTCTAAGAACAGGCCGTAAAAACACGGCCTGTCAGAGATTCAGGACGTCCCTACGGCCGCATAAAGTCGTACGGCCGTAGGGAAGTGGTTAAAGGGAAGTTTAATACCAGTTGTGTTAGTAGCAGTTTAGTGAGAGACGATTCGCACTTTTCAGCCTCATGCTTTTCAGTCCGTTACAGCATGACAAATGTGCTATCTCCATTACGAACTCTAGTTTTACAAGACCGAGCGCTTCCATCTCGTATTTGATTCAGAGCATGCATGGAATTTTGTGCATCGGAATTAGCTACACACAATCAGAATTTCCAACAACAACTTTTGTTGTCGGAAAAATTGAGAACCAGCTCTCAAATATTTGGTTCGTTCTTTATTTTCTAAATAGGTTCCTTTAACTAATTGCCGACCACCCGCCGTCATATTACTGCGGGGCGGTGGCACTGCTACGCGGTAGCACGTAGCTCTACGTCCTCCCTGTAGCAGCTAATAGGGAGCGCGCGCGCTTCCCCCGAGTCCCGCGCACGTGCCCGGCGGGTATGATCGCCGCCGGGCACCCGCGATTGCTCGTTACAGAGCGGGGAACGGGAGGTAAGTGTGTAAACACATACCTTTCGTTCCTGTCAGCGGGGGAAACGCTGATCTTCTGTCCATACAATGTATTGACAGAAGATCAGTGACTTCCCCTAGTGAGGCCACCCCCCCCATACAGTTAGAACACACCAGGACCACACTTAACCCCTTCCCTGCCCCCTAGTGTTAACCCCTTCACTGCCAATGGCATTTTTATAGTAATACAATGCATTTTTATAGCATTGATCGCTATAAAAATGCCAATGGTCCCAAAAATGTGTCAAAAGTGTCCGATGTGTCCGCCATAATATCGCAGTACCGAAAAAAAAACGCTGATCGCCGCCATTACTAGTAAAAAAAAATAATAAAAAAAATGCCATAAAACGACCCCCTTTTTTGTAAACGCTATAAATTTTGCACAAACCAATTAATAAACGCTAATTGCGATTTTTTTTAACAAAAAATATGTAGAAGAATACGTATCGGCCTAAACTGAGGAAAAAAAATGTTTTTTTATATCTTTTTGGGGATTTTTATTATAGCAAAATGTAAAAAATATAGAATTTTTTTCAAAATAGTCGCTCTATTTTTGTTTATAGCGCAAAAAATAAAAACCGCAGAGATGATCAAATACCACCAAAAGAAAGCTCTATTTGTGGGAAAAAAAGGACGCCAATTTTGTTTGGGAGCTACGTCGCACGACTGCGCAATTGTCAGTTAAAGCGACGCAGTGCCGAATCACAAAAAGTGCTCTGGTCTTTGGACAGCAATATGGTCCGGGGCTAAAGTGGTTAAGCTAGAAGGGAAATTAAAGGAAAAGGTAAGTGAACCAACAATGCACTAGCTTAAAGGAACCTATTTAGAAAATGAACAACCCCTTTAAGGTGAGCAGATTTTTAAAATGAAATCCGGGGGCATATTTTTTTTTACTAGTAATGGCTGCAATCAGCGACTCTCCCCAGGCCACGGCTACTTCTGGGTGGGGAGCAGGTAGGGAGGGCAAGGAGATAAGCAGGCAGATGGCTGGCCAGGCAAAAGAACATGCGAGCGGAGCTGAATGGGCATGCGCCTGAAACAAGAAATATTCACTCCGCTCCGACCAGCACATGATCATCAGAAAGGGGCACAGATAATGGAAAAAAATACCCCACCTAAGCTAGTAGGAGTGGCAGAGCGTGGGTGAGTAATTAAGTTTTTTTTTAGACCCCTTTCACACTGAAGCGTTTTTACAGCGTTTTAGCGTTAAAAATAGCGCTATTAAAACGATCATAAAATGCTCTCCATGCATCTCAATGGACTCTTTCACACTAAGTCCTGCAAGCAGCATCTTTGGAGCAGCTTTTGGGCGCTGAAAAAAAACGCTTTAAAGACGCCTCCATTGAAATTAATTGAAAGCGCTGTAAAAACGCTTTGCCCTTTCACACTGAGGCGTTGCACTGGCGGGGCGTTGAAAAAAGTCCTGCAAGTAGCATCTTTGGAGCAGCTTTTGGGCTCTGAAAAAAAAGCTGCAAAAATGCCCCTCTCCATTTAAATGAATTAAAAGCGCTGTAAAAACGCCTTACCCTTTCACACTGAGGCACTACAAAAACGCTTAGCGGTGCTTTACCAGCGTTTTTCGGGCGCTGGCAGTGTGAAAGGGCTCTAAAAGCACTCTGGCTTTCACATTGGGATTGCAGTTGAGGCTTCTTTCAGGCGCTTTACAGGCTTATTTTATCGCCAAAGCGCCTGAAAAACACTTGAAAAAATGCCCGAAAAGCGCCCTAGTCTGAAAGGGGCCTTATTCCGCACTGACTGTCTTTGAAATTGCCCCAGCCCCTATTCAAATACAATCCGGGGACAAAACTGGGGACAGACTTGGTCTGGGGACAGCGTCCTCAACTGGGGATGTCTGGTCACCCTATTGTATATCCCTGTATGTTATGGTCGTTTAGGTGCCTATCTAATAGTTTTTTTTTTTTAAATGCAGCGCTACCCCCTCAGGAGCCGCTGGATAGATTTGGGATGGCGTGTTACCTGTATGAATGTCTAGGGCATAGGGGGCAAACACAAGGCCCGTGGGCCGAATCCGGCCCTCCCGGCCATTTCATGTGGCCCTCGCACCCTTAATTTCTGCTTTCAAGCAATGCATCAAGCATCTTCCCAGCAGCAGCATATGAGAAGGGGGGTGCACTGTGATGTAAGGGAGAGTGGGGGACTCAACTTCTGATGGTGGAGGTGGCTCTTGACATCTAATATAAAGGGGAGGGGATGCGCTGGACATCTAATCTTACAGATACAACTGGCCCTTTTGAGGGCAATCATAATGCTGATGCGGCCCACAATTAAATTGAGTTTGACACCCCTGGTCTAGGGGTATGATGATGATGATGATGATGAGAACAATGTAGGAATGTCCAAACAGCCGGTGTCTTTCTTGTGCTTTTATTCTGGCCCAACACAGCAAACAGTGAACTTGGGTTAGATAGAATAAAGATGTGTGAAAAGGAGAATTTGCAGACTCAGGCCTAAGAAACAAAGAAACAACGCAAACAATCCTCCTTCCAAATGGGACTTTAACTTCGTCGCCACTCCAGCCGGAGTGGGTACAGCGTACCTGGACAGTCTCTCTTACAGAACTGGCAGCCAGAATATCGCTGAGAATCTTGAGAACGAGAATAATGCCGCGTACACACGATCATTTTTTGTGATGAAAAAAAACCGACGTTTTCTGTGAAGTAAAAAACTACGTTTTTGAAACGTCACTTTTCAAAGACGATGTTGCATACACACCATCGTTTTTTTCACAAAAAGCGAGGTTACGTTCACCACTCTTTTCCATTGAAACTCGCTTCATAACTAGCTTCTGGGCATGCGCGGGTTGAAAAACGTAGTTTTAAACAACGTTTTTGCTACACACGGTGACTTTTTGTGAAACAAACAACGACGTTTTGATAAAACGACACAAAATCGTTGAACAAATCTGTCTGCTGGGATTTTGGTTTGCTCGCGTGTACACACGAGCAAACCAAAATCCCCGCCAGCAGACAGCGCGCTGACGTGTCGGTGACGTGGCCGCGTTAACGTCACCGCCACGTCACCGACACTTCCGCGCATGCGCCGAATCCATTCGGCGCCGGTGCGAGACGACATGTCTGCTGGTAAGTGTACTAACCAGCAGACATGTCGGGCGGACGGATTCCCACCCGATAGATTTCAAAGCATGCTTTGAAATCTGTCGGATGGCCAAATCAGTCGGCTCGCCCGTACACACGATCGAATCTGTCTGCTGGGACGGTCTAGCAGACCATTTCCAGCAGACAGATTTGATCGTGTGTACGCGGCCTAAGAGGTAGGGGACCCAATAAGTCACTGGGTCCCATCGCAGCTTCAGTCACTCCGGGCCAACATGGTCCCGGAACCAAGAACAACGCGTGGCACGTGCGCCCCGGCCTGGTAGGCCACATCTGAAGGTGGAGGTGGGTGCCGCACCCGGATCCAACCACAAACTCCCCTGCCCAAAATGGCATCTCTCCAGAAGTACCCTCCCCCAGCATGCCCCGCGAGGGAAAAACCCCTCTGATTGGCTGGAAAGGCACCTCAGGAACACAGAATAAACTGACAGCACGGCCCTGCTAGAACAGAAGCTGAATTTGCACAAATCACACGGATGAGAGCTACATAACTCTCTCATCCCCCCTCTAGATTTAAGATAGCACCTGGACTGAAAGTTCACAGGCGCTACATAAATTATCGATGTTCCCTGCAGAAACCACCGCCTGTGGAAGAGAATTCTACATCCTTACCGCTCTCACATTATACTGTAATCTACGCAATTGTTACAAAATGTATAAGTTGCAAAGCCAACTCCTACTATCAGCCAAATCTTAAAACAGATGTTAATCACAATGACATGACATGACTTTAAATGTTTCTGTATAATTGCATGCTGTATTACCCTAATAACCTTGTATATAAAAGCTAATTACCATGTAGGTGTCCAAGTTCAGCTGTAGGAATTGGCACAGAGCCTGTCTTTCTACAAGAAATGTTCTGCCTGAAGGTGATCTACCTGCAGTGTAGGCTGATTCTCACGTATCACTGCCACAAATGGGTTTGCTATGCTATAAAGCAACAGACGGAAACAATTTATTCAGGAAAAAAAGCTAAACGAAAATTAAGTCGTTGCACTGAATATTAATGTAGTGGATGGTTGCTACTAGTTACTTACATTCACCAAATTACCCTGCTGCCAGACCGCCATCTATCACTCTCAGAGCCGGTTCACACTCCAGTGGCAGACTCCGGGGGCGGCTCTGCAAGTCGTCCTGAGGACGACTTCAGAGGCGACCTGCAAAACGACTTCTGTATAGAAGTCAATGCAGGTTGCCCCGAACCGCCCCCGTCGCTCCTATTAGAATGGTTCCATTGCCTCAAATCGGACGCGACTCTTCAGGCGGCTGAGCCGCCTGACGAGTCGCCCCAGTGTGAACCGGCTCTCAGAGACAATGAACAGTCATTTTGCTTTGTTTTGTTTTTGTTTATTTGGGGAATATAACTTGGTCGGGGAAAGGGGTTATAGGATGCCCATAGGACAGATCACTTTGCCATCATTGTTGAAAGAATTACTGAATGAATTGAGCTTGAATGAATGAAAACTTATATAGCGCGGCACATCTGAACTTAATCGCCTCTTAATCGCTTGGAAAAACTGATGGACTCTAGCATTCACAGTCACTTCCCCTGCATCAACTCCCCCAGGACTATTCTCCTTCTGCACAACACTTCACTGGGCAATGCAAGTTCCTCCACCCCATCATCTTTGCATTACACCAAGGATCACTCCGAATGGCCAGATGTACTCACTGAACATGCTGGCTTGTTAATAGGCCAGGGGCCTGCAGTACAGCCTAATTGATTAGCAGCTTGTATTAGTTGGTAGACTACTGATCCCAGCTAGCCCGACTTGCAAATCCTGTGCCCACATACCACATTGATTTGACACAAAACCTCACATTCTCTCCTCTGTCCTCGCACCTAGCTCCCTTGGCATGCCTCTTTTACATATTCACTGTGGCTCACTCAACGACCTTCTCCTGCCCTGAGTCCATGGTGAAGAACTCAACCGGACATGCGTTGCAATCGCTTCTCCAGCCCCTCTGTTCCAGGACACCTCCTCCATGACCGTGTAAGGATCAGGCTCCCTCCCAGCTCCCGGGCTTCTCCGCTGAGGCACGCACCCCCCAGATAGGGATGGGCCTCCTGCTGCGATCTAGCACTTCACGTCTCCCAGCTGACAACTCCCCTCCACTGGGCTGGACCTGAGCTTATGAAGGAGGTCTGCCCCTACAAAGTCTAATTGGGGTTTGGTCAGGGCTCCTCACATGAGCTCCCTGTCACTCCAGATCCCAACCCTGCCCCTCTTACAGAACATTCTCCCTGGAAGCAAGGGAGGCACCCAAGAACGGAAGCACAGGTGGTCACACCCACTGCTACACAAACCACTCCCTACCCCCCAGATCAAAACAAGCAGTCCTGCCTAAATTTACCTGCCTGGCAGCTATCACAAAAATCCTCACCTCTAGCACCTACCTATGGTAGAGGGTGCTATATCAAGTTATTACAATACATACCTGCACTGAATGTATAATTTGCTAACATTTTCTCTGTTTCAAAGCTCAACTGTAAGTTTAAAAAATGATTTTCTCCCCACCCACGCCTACCCAATCCTTATTACATTTTTAAACATACTTTGGAGTATCCGGAGGATACCTACTGTTATAAAGCAAACAGTAGATGTGTTGTAAAGTTGAGAAAAGAAAGATCACTCCTTTTTATAAATCTATTGCTGCAAAAGATGAGTGCTATCCATCAAGATTACATGCTACATATTTAATGGTTTGTTGGTCCATACAAAGATCTCCAGAACATTTGCCCTTAGCAGGTGACCTTCAGCAAAAGAGGCAGTGCTGAGTATTTTGGGAATTTGACTGGTCAGATTATTAACGGCAACCTGTCAGATGCTATCCTGTATTAGTAGAAGTCTATACCTAGCTCTGGAAGCTTTTTTCAGCCAAATCCTGATGGGGTGGGGAGCTGTGGTGGCTCAACGCGATTGGCACTGCGCTGACAAGCCGTTCACCTCTGCAGGCAAGGGTTCGGATCCCGGCCTCGGCTACATGTGAATTGAGTTTGGTGGTCTCAGCCCGGCTCCCGGTGGGTGTGCTATGCAAGGTACGCCTGTGCTTAGTACGCCCACCCCCCCCCCCCCCACAAAAAAAAAACCACCACCGCACTTGCACGCACACAAAATTGGTTTAACACGCACGCACTTTGGCCATGCGGTCTCCTAAAAAAAAAAAGAGAGGCGAAGGACCTACGGGGCTGGCTGGGTGGGCTAGACCTCCTCACTCCCTCATAAGGGGAGTCCCTCTGCCCTGTTGGGCCCCAGTTGGGCTCCCAAGTGGAGCAGGTAGGGTGGGGTGAGTGGGAGGCCCCCCCATACACCACCATTGCCACCCGGGGGCATGGAGAAGGATGGCAGATTGCCTCTGGGGGGAGGGTCTGCCTACTCCCAAGTCCGGCTCCTCTCTCTCGAGTTCACGCACAAAAATACACTTTAAAAAAAAAAGAAATCCTGGTGGGGTGATAGTAGGTCCAGGCTCTCTATTCATATATATGCACAGGGCTGCCATCAGGGGTGTACAGGCATTACACCTTTTTTTTTGTCAACTCGCGGCAGGATTTGCTTTTCGTCTGACGTTAGCGACTTGCGGCAGGAGAGAGAAGAGAAGAATAGAAGACTTGAGTTGACTTTGTTTTATTCGTCAGCACCAACCCCCCATCCCGCTTATCATCTCGCGGCAGGAGAGAGAAGAGAAGAGCTGATGCTTTTGTTACCACAACCCCCCCTTATCATCTCACGGCAGGAGAGAGGAGGGCCCCCCCGTTTCTCTGCTCCAGGGGGGCCCTGCCTAAAGCTGTGTAAGGGGCCCCAAAATTTGTGATGGCTGCCCTGTATATGCGGGTCCGGGTTTGGTGCAGAGTCTGGTACGGTTTCCATTCACCAGTTCAGGTGATAGTCAGGTGCGAATTTGACACTGAAATCGCACCTGAACCGGACTGAAAAATGCACAGGACGCTTTTAAAAGGTGCACCACAACCAGCCCACATATAAAGTTGTTCTGGTTAACATGTTATGTGAATTGGATGCGTTTCGTATCGAATCCGACTTGCATAGATATGAACGGAGCTTTAAAGACAGCTCACACCCTTGCAGGTTTATACAGAGTCATGGATGCAGTGCATGGCAATAAATAGATAACTCTTGTAGAGGGCCTGGTCATACATCTTTTAGGATGGAGCCTTGGCTACCCATAACTTGCATTACATTTTATACAAGGAGGAATGCTGTCAAGCAATAAGAACTGATAAGCTGATAACATAGAGGGAAGTTTTTTAGGTAGGAAATAAAAGAAATACCTTGTTTCAAGCTTACCTTTTCTCCAGTACTAAAACCTTTAGGTCAGCGCAAATTTTTAACTCAACAGGTTTAGCTTTTCATTTTTAGAATTCTTGTATAAGAGATATGATTTGACGCTTAACAGGAATTTATCAGCTATGAACACGTGTAAAGATTGCTGGAATAAGAAAACTAAGGTAAGACACCTTTTGGCATTATTATTATGTAGCGCCCTGCTCCTGAACAACAGGCGCTGCTCTAAATTGAATGGGGGTCTGAGCTGTTATTTGGCTCAGGCCAGAATGATTAAGGGCAATTTAACCTCTGTTCTAGCCATGGCTGTGCTGGGAGTATCCACCATTGATTGCCTAGGGGTGTTGTTACCACCCCAGGCCAAGGGTGGCATCAGCCAGGTCATGGTGTTTTTTAGTGTCCCCCTTACCAGCGAATCAGTGGGAGTGGTTCTCCCCGCTGTGCATTCTGGGGAGGGGTACTTAAGGGACAGACGCCATTGGTGCGGAGTCCGTTCGTTCGTCTGTGCCTCTTGACTCACCTGGCCAGGGGTGCGCGTTGTGAATCCTGGCTCCGGGACCACGTTGGCTCAGGGCTGCGGCTTTGTTTGCTGGGCCTAGTTGTCTGGCTGGGGCCTGCACTGCAAAGGTGATCCTGTGCTGTCTGTCCTGCAGGAGGAAGCCACTTGATGAAGGAAACCAGGGGAGGATCTATCCTGGTAAGGACTATGCAAGAGGCTGGTATCTTGGGAGAAGGCCTGAAAACTTCATCTGAGGGTGCACCGTACCCGGAGAGGCCTGACAGTGTCGCCTGTCGGATCTAAAGTTCTAGTGAAGCAAAGCTAAAGAGATTCAGGTGCTGAATCCTGTGGCGGAGGATTCCGGACCGAAACATCTCACCTACAAAGGAAGGTCTGTGGCAGAGACTGTACTTTATTCTGTGCGTCATCCCGGCTGCTAGGCCAGTGAGAGGAACCTATCCGGGTGAGCAATACCCACTCTGGCTAGAGTGGCGACGAGAACTGTTTGCTGGAAACAGGAGTGTTTTCTTACTTGTGACTATGCACCTGAACCTACCTACCCTTCCACCCTTCAGCCTTCTTTTCTACTAAAGTGCTCCCAAATAAACCCAAAGAGAAAAGAGGTACATTGTGTGTGGACATTGAAATTCTTCGGACTCTCCTTTCACCCTGGACAACGAGAATAGAGGTAACGTGCCACCCAAAATCTAAACCAGCAGCTCCTATGGGGGTAGTGCTACAATTATACAGGATTTATATAGCGCTAACAGTTTGCGCAACACTTTACAACCTGTACAGTTACAATACAATTCAAAACAGGAGAAATCAGAGCACCCTACTCATTAGAGCTTACAATCTAAAAGCATTATATATTCATACATGTATACATTTACTGTCACATACAGCGGTGAATGCTTTATAGCACATTCCATTATTCACAATTCTTAATGGAAAGCCTGCACATGTAGCAAACGTGCACGTGTTTGAGCCTGCAAAGACGCAATTTTATAAATCATGCCTTTACATTTTTTGCGTGTTTCCCATGCATAGGAAAGCCCTTTGAAATAACGGGTTTCCCTAAAATGCGACACGTGGAAACACGCAAAAAAAGCTGATGTTTTTCATAGTGCGAATGAGTCTTTAGACTTCATGCACATTGCACACTTGTGTTTTTTAAGCTCCTAGAAGCTGTTATTAGCATATTTTTTCTGCTCCTAGAAGCTAATAGTCTTATCCTATGTGTCCATGCACACTGCTTTAACCACTTGAAACCTGCCATATAGCAATCGGAGGTGCTGCGTGTCAGTCTGACGGGGACTCTTTACCAAGTGATCAGTTGTCTCCAATCACAGCTGATCATGATGTAAACAGGAAAAAACATGTATCGGCTTTTCCTCACTCGTGTCTGTCAGATGTGAGAAGAGTATAGCCGATCGGCTGTGCTGATTGATTATTAGCGCAGCCCCCCTAGGATGCCCACTCAGGAACATCAGGGACACCACCAGGGATGCCCACCACTTGTGACCACCAGGTATGCCACCCATGGCCACCACGGATGCCAATCAATGCCCACAATTGATGCCAATCAGTGCCCATCACTAATGCCTGCCAGTGCCTCCTTATCAGTGATGCCTATCAGTACCATCTATCAGTGTACATCAGTGTCCATCAGTGCCACCTATCACTGCCCATCCGTGCCCATCATTACCACCCATCAGTGCCGCCTTTCAGTGCCCATCAGTGCTGCCTATCAATGCCCATCAGTGCTGCATATTAGTGCCACTTATCAGTGCCGCCTATGAGTGCGGCATATTAGTGCCCATCATCAGTGTCCATTGGTGCCACCTCATCAGTGCCACCTCATTAGTGGCCATCAGTGCCGCCTTATCAGTGCCCGTCAATGCAGCCTCATCAGTGCCTATCAGTGAAGGAGAAAACATACTTATTTACAACGTTTTGTAACAGAAACTAAACAATAACATATTTTTTCATAATTTTCTGTCTTTTTTTATTTGTTTAGCAGAAAATAAAAATCACAGAGGTAATCAAACACCACCAAAAGAGAGCTCTATTTGCGGGAACAAAATTATTAAAAATGTTGTTTGGGTACAGTGTAGCATGACTGCACAATTGTAATTTAAAAAGTGACAGCGCTGAAAGCTGAAAATTGGCTTGGTATTGAAGTGGTTAAGCTATTGGAATTTTTTGAGCTTCAGTGTCTAGGAGCCAGAATAAAATTGATTTTGGAGAGTTTTTGGAGAGTTTTTCCAGCAGAAATGCTCCTAAATGCTGCTAAACGCTGCCAATAGCATTTTTTATACTTTGTTCCCCCCCTTATTTAAAGCGGATGGTTCACCAAAAAAAAATATTAAAAGCCAGCAGCAACAAATACTGCAGCTGCTGACTTTTAATATTAGGACACTTACCTGTCCTGGAGTCCAGCGGCGTCCGCAGCAGAGGACGAGCGATCGCTCGTCTCCCTGCTGCTCCCCCCTCCATCCACGGTGAGGGAACCAGGAAGTGAAGCGCTCCGGCTTCACTGCCCGGTTCCCTACGGCACATGCGCGAGTCACACTGCGCCCGCCGATTGGCTCCCGCTGTGTGCTGGGAGCCGAGAGTTCCCAGCACACAACGGGAAAAGCCCGTCTTTTGCCCGAGACTGCGGGCCGGAAGTGGGTGCAGATACCTGTCTTTAGACAGGTATCTGCACCCCCCTCCCCCCTGAAAGGTGTCAAATGTGACGCCGAAGTGGTTAATACAAAAAAAAAAAAAAAGCTTTACAACCACATTTCTGAAGGCAAAAAGGGGTCCAACACGTTACTAGCAAGGTGTACCTAAAAAAAGTGGCCGTGGGGCTGGCACAAGAGGTGGACAGAAAGGCAGGCTGTCCTGGGCACTGTGGTATCATGAGAGGTGGGGTGGGGGTGCCACAAGGAGATTTGGGGGGCGGCAAGGGGTGTGATGTTTTTTTCTAAGAGAGAACATTTAGAGGGGTGCTATAAGTTGTGATTTGAGGGGATTTGTGTTGGGAGGGAGAATTAGGGGGGCGGCAAGGGGTATGATTTTTTTTTCAAAGAGAGAACATTTGGAGGGGTGCTATAAGTTGTGATTTGGGGGGATTTGTGTTGGGAGGGAGAATTAGGGGGGCGGCAAGGGGTATGATTTTTTTCTAAGAGGGAAAATTTGAAGGGGTGCTACAAGTTGTGATTTGAGGGGATTTGTGTTGGGAGGGAAGATTCAGGGGGCTGCAAAAGGTATGAGATTTGTGCTAGGAGGGGGATTTCAGCAGGGGGTGGATTTGACCTGGGGGGAGTGGGAACTTTATGCTTGGGGGGTAAGCATTTATTTATATTTTTTGGAGGGTGGCACAGTTAACAATACAGATAATACTCATGCATGGGGGGGGGGGGAGTTCACCCTGGGCTCTAGATGACTTTGTCCCGTCACTGGTGGCCGGTGAGTGTATTTGACCACTGCTCATACGGCAGCTTGTATTATTGTGTTTATTTTTACACACACATTGATTATTTCACAAACATCCAAAACTTCTATCTGAGGTGTAGGAGGCTGGGAGAAGGGACCACTGCGTCAACCCGTCTCCTAGCAACCAGCCCTGCTGTCAAAGGATCACTAGGCTCGGGGAAGGCGTGGATACTGGCCACGCCCAGTCCATGTTGTGCACGCAGCGTCATGGGGAATCTCTGCGTCGTGCGCGTTGACGTCAAGGGATCTCCTAGTATCAGCAAAGTGCGTTGTGCGCTGTCTGTGGCGAGTCTCTGGGGACAGCGTTGTCACCTCTTCTCCTCCTCCGCCGGCTGTCAGTTCTCATTGTCCGCCCTGGACTGACTGGACCTGTTACACTTTCCTGGCTCAGAGCTGTTCCTGCGTCTGCAGGGGGCAAGGATGGAGCTGCGGCAGAGCTGCATGTAGGTGTGAGGAGCGGCAGGTAAGTGTCTGTGAGGGAACACGGGGGGCGGGGCGGTGAGGTTTGTTGACATACCTGTGTGACTGACAGGTAATAGGGAGGTTCCTCTGCTTATCCCTGACATGTCCATTGGTGACTATGGCATTGCTCCCTAATACAGACCAATCACAGCAGATGTCATAAGATGTGTGAGGCTTCCATCCATCTTTCCCCTAGAGGTGTGTCCCATTTAAAGTCTCTTTCTGGAACTTTTTGTTTACAAGTCT
The DNA here is from genome assembly GCA_029574335.1 of Rana kukunoris. Lineage (NCBI taxonomy): Eukaryota > Metazoa > Chordata > Amphibia > Anura > Ranidae > Rana > Rana kukunoris. The sequence goes on along the minus strand of CM056050.1, from coordinate 67,963,326 downwards.
AAATCAGCATTTTTTATTTATTTTTGCTAGAAAATGTCTGTCTCCCAAACATTATATGTTTTTCTTTAGCAGGGACCCTAGGGAATAAAGTGATGAATGCTGCAGTTTTTTTTAATGTCACGGTGTTTGTGCAATGGATGTGCAAATGTAATTTATTTTGGGGAAAATATAAACAAAGCTAACAAAAATCAATATTAATTTTTTTGTGTAATGTGAAAGATGATGCTGCGCCAAGTAAATAGATACCTAATATGTCATGCTTTAAAAATAGCGACAAACTACAGTACTTAAAAAAAAAAAAAAAAAAAAAAATCTCCTCCCATAGGCGGAGCTTTAACACTTTAGCCCCGGAAAGATTTTCCCCCTTAAGGCCCCTTTCACACCTGCGGACCGTTCAGATCCGCCTGTCAGTTTTTTCAGGTGGTTCTGAATGGGCATTCCATGTATCTCTATGGAGCGTCGGGTGTCAGCGGTGACATGTCTGCTGACACCCGATCAGCCCCGATCCGATCCTCTCCGCTAAAATGTGACGGATGCAAACCCTATTTTGCATCCGTCTGGCGGATTGGATAGGATGAAAACAAACATACGGCTTGTGTTCATCCGATTTCCCCCCCCCCCCCTCCCCCACCGATAGAGGAGAGCGGAGATCTGACAGAGCGGTCCCTGCACAGTGCAGAGACAGACCTGTCATCTGCCGGCTCAGTGGGGATCAACGGAGCGATCTTCGCTGAGCAAGGGGATGTTTAAAAACGGAGCCCCCCCCCCCCCTACTGTCCCCGAGTAGCTCTTTTCTTTGACTGCATCCTCAGCAGCCCTTACGGTCTTCTATGACTTTCTTTCTCTTATTCCTATTCTATTCCCCCTCCCTGTGATACGTGTCTAATATATTCACACACGCTGTCATTTCTGGTTTTCAGACAAGTACATCCCACATTTTTGGTACCAAAATCTCTATTTGGTGAATCTCCACTTTAAATGATTTTACTGGTGTTACCTGGTCTAGCACTAGAATTATTGCTCTTGCTCTAATGTTTGCGGCGATACCTCACATGTGTGGTGCAAATACCGTTTGTATATTTGTGTGCGACTTGGGTATGCGTTCTGCATGTGAGCACTGAAGGATGGGATTATTTTTTTTTCTTTTTTTTTTTTATTTTTTTTTACACTGTCCTTTTTTTTTTTTATCACTTTTATTTCTATTACAAGGAATGTAAACATCCATTGTAATAGAAACAAGGATGACAGGTCCTCTTTATGAAGAGATCTAGGGTCAAAAACAATTCCAGGCCTCTTCCTTGCCTTTTACAAGCAAAATATGTCAAAAAATGTTTTAAACTTTAGAAAAAACAAAGGTGTTTACTTCCAGCCTGGACTGGAAGAAAAGTCATGATGTGGCTTCGGTTCTCCAAGGCCATAGAGGCGATCAAAGCAGATCTACTTTCTGATCGGCTGTGTGGCCAGCCAGCAGCACTGTCAGATCGTTTCTTGGGTAAACCGACAAACTGTAAGCCCAAGAAAGGATGAAGAGCGCCAGTGAGGAGGGTGGGGAAGTCCTTTCCCGCCACTTCTGAAAGCGTTTCAGTGGCTCATGAGAAAGCCATGCCGCTGGCTGTAAAAAAACAATACCGGGGCCTATGGTTGTTGTCTTCAGCCATAATCCTGGTAAACCACTTGCAAACTGCAACGTTTATATACCTATTGCAGTCGGTAAGTGGTTAAAAAGTCCAAATGTAGGAAAGCCTTGTGACAGTTCTGTACCCGCACACTGTTGCCACATTCAGGCAGTTCTTACCACCGCCGCTTTTTGAACAGGTCGCTTTGGCGACAATGTGTTTACTTGCTGTCTGGGGCAGATTTTTTTGTTATTTGTTACGTGATGTTTGTGCAGCGATTTTATTAAAGCGGGGGTTCACCCCCAAATTTTAGTTTTTTTTTAACATTACATTCAGGCGAGTTGTTAGAATGACAATCGGTTGTTTTTTTTTTTTTTTAAGTCCTTGCCGTAGATACCGTTTTTTATATGTGTGTGTGTGTGTGTGTGTGTGTGTGTGTGTGTGTGTGTGTGTGTATATGTTCACCGTGGCTTCCAGGTATAATCTGCGGTACTGGGTGTTCCTAATTGATTGACAGGCTTCCGCCTGACGCATACAGCGCGTCACGAGACGCCGGCTCTATACGGCGCCTGCGCACCGACATTCGGCTTCTTTCGGCAACTCGTGACGCGCTGTATGCGCCGGTCGGAAGCCTATCAATAAATTAGGAATGCCCAGTTCCACAGATTATACCCGGAAGCCGTGGTGTGTATATATATATATATATATATATATATATATATATATATATATATATCACGAGTTGCCAAAAGAAGCCGAATGTCGGTGCGCAGGCGCCGTATAGAGCCGGCTTCTTTCGGCAACTCGTGACGCGCTGTATGCGTCAGGCGGAAGCCTGTCAATCAATTAGGAACGCCCAGTACCGCAGATTATACCTGGAAGCCACGGTGAACATATATGTGTGTGTGTGTGTATATATATATATATATATATATATGTATGTGTATATACGGCAAGGATTTAAAAAAAAAAACAGCCGATTGTCATTCTAACAACTTGCCTGAATGTAATGTTAAAAGCATTTTTTTGGGTGAACCCCCGCTTTAAACACAATACTGTTTATAAAAAATACACATAACAGTAGTGGTGCACTGAAATGAAAATTCAGAATGCACTTGGCCAAAAACCGAAAAGGATATATAATATATGTGCGCGCTTCTTTGCGTTAAAAGAAAAATGCATCGCTTTAAATGTTATGTACAGTATGTCTTTACACTGGTACGTTGTGCTTCCCTTGGGGTGTAATGCAGCTCCCCATTGCAATGGAAATGCTGCAAAGACACACCCATGTTTTATTGAGTCACGTGATCCATGAAAATTGTGTGCGTTTTCAGGCGCCATTATAGGCACTTTTTAATATCCCGTGAACACGTCCCTCTAGTGACGAAACGTAGGGAGGCGCCGTGCTGACGTCACCGCGCAAACTATTCTCTACCCGGAAGACACGGGCGGAATGTGCTAGCCGGCTTTTATCTATTGGATGCCTTCAATCATATCTTTTTTGTAAGTGCATACCTTTTTATTTACCATATTAAACCTAAGATTTTATACTATGCAAGCCTTTTTGTCCCTCTTACATACATCCTGACGCACACCGATGGTATCGAGGGTTGTCCCTGTATAGGAGGTTAAGAGGTTGGAGCTGTCTGAGGATTCTCGGTTTATATTATAAGGCTTTTTCTATTGTACATCTGGTAAGAGGCCATTCTTATTCATGGTGGAGGTGCCTATTCTCAACACTTTTCCAGAGTCTGTCATCAGTGTTTGCACCCGGGAGATCTACAATAAGAACTTTATCATGCAATTTGAACTCTGAACGTATATATGGTCCTGTGTGTTCATTCATATTTATATGGACTTTATTTTTAGTGTTTATTTGCTTGAGATCACACTGCTCAGTTCCATTTGCAGTTATTTGGCGCGATTTTATCTTTTATATACTTTTGCTTTGGGGTTGTATAACCTCTTTATTATCGCAGCTTTAATTTACTATCTATCCACAACGAGCGCTATATATTTTTTTACACTTTTTAATATCGGCCAACTGCAGATAACCCTATTTTCGGTGGCTGACTATTTTTTTTTTTTTTTTGCTGAAATTACTGTTTACAGGGTTTGGAGACATAATAGTTAACTGATTCCTTTTAAAAATGATTAAAAATAAATCAAAATCAATCATATAATGTGCCTGCAGTTTCAGTTTAATTTTTCATCTAGTTTCATGCTTGTGTGAAGGACAGAGACACATAGCCGATACAGGGCAGTGTTTGTTTTTAAAATGAAACTGATTGGTTCTGAGGGGTTTTAGACACACAGTAATCACATCTTCTTGATTAGAGACCACAAGATTTAAAATTTCACACAGTAGAGGGAAGTCGGCAGCCAGGTGTATAATGCATATCCATGCTTCTTTATTGTAGAATAAACAATATATAGATAGTGCTCCTCTGCTAGCTGCCTTTTTAGTGATCACATACTTCATATAAACCAATGTGTAAAATATATCAGTGTCACAAACAGATACCATAAGCCAGCTGTGTACGTGACTATTGATTAAAGGGGTTGTAAAGGCTCAAGGTTTTTTACCTTTATGCATTCTATGTATGGAGGAAAACAATCTTCTGTGTGCAGCAGCCCCACTAATATTCACCTGAGCCCCATCGCGATCCAGCGTTGTGCATGAGAACCTCAGCTCATTCTGGGCTTAAGGGAAATCTTCTGTGTACAGCAGTACCCTCTAATGATTACCTGAGCCCCCTTGGCGATCCAGCAATGTGCATGAGAGCGGGACCATTGTCTCCCGCCGCTGTCAGTCACAGCCAGTGAGCCAATCAGGAGAGGCAGGGGTGGGGGCCGAATGCAAGCACAGAGCCCCCCCCCCCATACAAATGGCTTTAAAAATACATTTTGTAAACGAGCATATCACCTGGAAAAAATTATTTTTGTTGGCGGTGAAATATTAAAGATTCTAACTACCAGCAAGAATAAGTCCTTACCTTTTAACCACTTGCCCACGGCGTCATGTCAAAAAGACGTCATGACTTTAAAGATGGATATCTCGGTAACGGCAGCAGCTGCTGCCACAATCGGGATATCCATCTTTTCCGTGGGCAGTCCTGTACACGATAATGGCGCCCCCCCCTCCCGCCGCTCTCCCACGCCCTCCGCCGCTTACCGGAGCCGTCGGTAGCGGCGGAGGTGATCGGGTCCGTTCGGCTCCTCAGCGGGGATACGAGTGAGGGAAAAATCGCCCCCACCCATTCCCCAGAGCTCTGCTGGGCGGAAGTGACGTCAAAACGTCAGTCCCGCCCAGCGTCTTAAAGAAGAGGTTCCCCTAAAAAAAAAACTTTTAACATTGCCTGTGTCTTCTTAATAACATTTAGAATCGGCTGGTAGTTTAAAAAAAAAACACCCGTACATACCATTTTCGGCATGTACTCTCACCGCCGCTTCCGGGGATGGGAGGGCCTGCTTCATTGACAGGCATCCGATCGACGCATACAGCGCGTCACGAGATGCCGAAAGAAGCCGAACGTTGGTGCGCATGCACCGTATAGAGCCGCACCAACGTTCGGCTTCTTTCGGCATCTCGTGACGCGCTGTATGCGTCGATCGGATGCCTGTCAATGAAGCAGGCCCTCCCATCCCCGGAAGCGGCGGTGAGAGTACATGCCGAAAATGGTATGTACGGGTGTTTTTTTTTTTAAACTACCAGCCGATTCTAAATGTTATTAAGAAGACACAGGCAATGTTAAAAGTTTCTTTTTAGGGGAACCACCCCTTTAAAGAAACATTTTTTTTTCTAAAATTTGAAAAATTACTTTTTTTTTTTTTTTTTTTTGCATTTAAGCCTAAATATGAGATCTGAGGTCTTTTTGACCCCAGATCTCATATTTAAGAGGACCTGTCATGCTTTTTTCTATTACAAGGGATGTTTACATTCCTTGTAATAGGAATAAAAGTAATATTTTTTTTATTAATTTAGGTGTATAAAATTATAAACTAATTTAAAATAAATAAGAAAACAAAAAAAAAAAAAAATTTAAAGCCCCATCCCGACGAGCTCGCGCACAGAAGCGAACGCATACGTGAGTAGCGCCCGCATATGAAAACGGTGTTCAAACCACACAAGTGAGGTATCGCCGCGATCGTTGGAGCGAGAGCAATAATTCTAGCCCTAGCCCTAGACCTCCTCTGTATCTCAAAAAATGCAACCTGTAGAATTTTTTTAAATGTCGCCTATCGAGATTTTTAAGGGTAAAAGTTTGACGCCATGCCACGAGCGGGTGCAATTTTTAAGCGTGACATGTTGGGTATCATTTTACTCGGCGTAACATTATCTTTCACAATATATAAAAAATTGGGCCAAATTTATTGTTGTCTTATTTTTTTTTTTTATTCAAAAAAGTTTAATTTTTTTCAAAAAAAGTGCGCTTGTAAGACCGCTGCACGAATACGGTGTGACAAAAAGTATTGCAATGACTGCCATTTTATTCTCTAGTGTGTTAGAAAAAAAATATATATAATGTTTGGGGGGTTTAAGTAATTTTCTATAAAAAAAAAACTGTTTTATTCTCGTAAATACCGAATCTGAAAAACAGGCCCGGTGGGCAAGTGGTTAAAGAGCACCTCTCATTTCAGATCCATCATGGCAGCAAATTTTAGTGGGCATCCACTCACCTTGTTGTGTCACTACCACATCACCAGCTGTCCCATTAAAGTGAATTGGACTGTCATGAGTCAACAGCGGGTCAGAGGAGGAGCCTCTGCAGGACAGAGATGACAGTTACTCTTTAACCACTTCAGTACAGGGCTTTTATACACACCTCCATACCGGGCCTATTCTGGCACTTCTCTCCTACATTTACAAATCATCGTTTTTTTTTTCTAGAAAATTACGCAGTACCCCCAAACATTATATATGTTTTTTAGCAGACACCCTAGGGAATAAAACGACAGTCATTGCAACATTTTATCTTGCACGGTATTTGCGCAACAATTTTTTGTAAATGTTAGGTTACACCGAGTAAATAGATACCTAACATGTCACGCTTTAAAATTGCGCACACTCATGGAATGGCGCCAAACTTTGGTACTTAAAAATCTCCATAGGCAAGGCTTTGAATTTTTTTCCAGGTTACCAGTTTAGATTTACAGAGGAGATCTAGTGCTAGAATTGTTGCTGCCACTCTAACGCACGCGTCGATACCTCACATATGTGGTTTAAATGGCGTTTACATATGTCGGCGGGACTTGCGTGTGCATTCGCTTCTGCGCGAGCTACCGGGGACAGAGGCGTTTTTAGTTATTTATTTTTTTACACTTTTTTTTTTTATTTTATTTTTTATTCCTATTACAAGGAATGTAAACATCCCTTGTAATAGGAAATGTGTGTGACAGGTCCTCTTTATGGAGAGATGCGGGGTCAATAAGACCCCACATCTCTCCTCCAGGCTGGAAACCATGAGATCTGTGAAAAAAATTCATGAATACTGTGGCTTAGTAGCTGCAATCGCGGCTTTGTTTACTTACGGGACCCGGGCGTGACGTCTTCACATCGCGCCAAGGTCCTCCGACGGTCATAGAGATGACTGGTGACCATCTGGTCACCAGTCATCTCTATACTTCCTGCAAGCGCTGGAAGATTCATTATCCGGGCCCCGGATGGCACGGGAGAGCCTGGAGAGGCACCGGATGGCGGCGGGAGGGGGATGTCCCCTCCCGCTGCCTATAAGAACGTTTAAGCGGCGGAACCGCCGCTGTGATCGTTCTTATGTTGTGCAGAATCGCCGGCACAAGAGATGGATATCTGCATGATGCCTCTCGCTGCAGGCATCATTCAGATATCCCCCCCCCCCCCCCCCCCCAAAGTCCAGGACGTCATATGACATCCACCCGGGATGGGAGAGCCCCTTTGTGGACATCATATGACAGTGGCTGGTATTGAAGTGGTTAAAAATTATGATTTAAATCAAATCCACCCTGATTTGTGGGTTTCCTTGTGGGTTTTTGAGCTCCCAGTGCTGCAGGATGGTACAATGTTATCACCCATGCTTCTTGGGAAGCGTCACAGTCCTGGGCAGAGGTAAGTCTTTTTGTTTTTTTCTGGTCATCTGTTTACAAATGCCTTTTTAAAGATTGGAAGGTTGCTTCCAAAAATGTGGGGCTTCTGTTTGGCTTGTTCAGGCACTTCTGGCACAGGATGACGACTGTCTCCATTGGTGCTGTTGTGTTGTCACCCAGTCATGTAGAAACCTCTCCCATATACAGTATATAGTTCATTTGTACGTTTTAACTGTTTGCTATTAGTTCAGCTTTAACCCTTTTATATATAAAAAAAAAAAAGTAAAACATTTTTATTTATTTTTATGAAAAAGCTGGAAGAACATGGCAACAAACGGGCCTTTATTGTTTTTATATTGAGGTTAGCAATGAGAGTTATGATGTTGTGCTGATATAGGCGGATAGATTTTCTTGCACATTATACTCCTTTTTTGAAGTGGAGGCAAGTCAAAACCTAACCTAAGCTTAAATCTCTCTCTCTCTCTCTTTCAGTGGAGAGGGAGGGCTGGCCAAATTACTTTTTAATTTAAACCGCAGGTCATTTGTTGCTAGGACACAAGGTGGTCCTAAGCAACCAATCGCCAGCTTGCTAATATGAAAACTGCCAGCTCCCTGGGTAGTGTTACCAATTGTTTTCTTGGTGACTATGGTCCCAGCTGCCAAAGTCCATTGACCAGATACTTCCATGTAGTTCTGGGCTGATTCCTCACTATTCTCATGATCATTCAAACTCCACGAGGTGAGATCTTGCATGGAGCCCTAGACCGAGGGAGATTGACAGTTATTTTGTTTTTTCCATTTGCGAATAATCGCACCAACCGTTGTCCCCCTGTCACCAAGCTGCTTGGTGATGGTCTTGTAGCCCATTCCAGCCTTGTGTAGGTCTACAATCTTGTCCCTGATGTCCTTGGACAGCTCTTTGGTCTTGACCATGGTGGAGAGATTACAATCCGACAGATTGCTTCTGTGGACAGGTCTTTTATACAGGTCTCAGCTCATTACCTGTATAGAAGACACTTGGGAGCCAGAAAGCTTGCTGATTGATAGGGGATCAAATACTTATTTCACTCATTAAAATGCCAATCAATTTATAACTTTTTTTTTTAAATGCATTTTTCTGTATTTTTTTGTTGCGGCGATCGTTGGTAAATCAGCTGTGTCGAATCGCGGGTGATCACGATGTAAACAAGAGCAGTCGTGATCGGCTTTTCCTCACTCGTGTCTGTCAGACGCGAGTAGAGGAGAGCCGATCGGCTGCTCCTCTGACAGAGGGGGTTTGTGCTGATAGATTATCAGCGCAGCCCCCCCAGAGAATGCCCACACTAGACCACCAGGGATGCCACCCTAGACCACAATGGATGCCAATCAGTGCCCAAAATGGGCATCACTGATTGGCAGGCATTGTTTGGCACTGATTGGCATCCATTAGTACAAAATATTACAGTCCATCCATACCCATCAGTGCCACCCCATCCGCGCCGCCCCATCTGTGCCCAACTGTGTATGTACTTTTTCGATATTTTTTATTATTTTTTAGCAGAAAATAAAAATCCCAGAGGTAATCAAATACCACCAAAAGATAGCTATATTTGTAGGAACAAAATGATAAAATTTAGTTTGGGTTCAGTGTAGCATGACAATTGTCATTTTTCACAGCAAAAAATGCTATATAAATGCATTGTTTACTGTGAAAATGACAATTGATGTTTGGGAGTTAACCACAAGGGGGCGCTGAAGGGGTTATGTGTGACCTCATGTGTTTCTAACTGTAGGGGGGCGGGGCTGGACATGTGATGTCATTGATTGTGTTTCCCTATATCGGGGAACAGACGATCGATGACTGCCACAGTGAAGAACGGGGAAGCTGTGTTTACACACAGCTCTCCTCGTTCTTCAGGTCCGGGGACCGATTGCGGGACTCCAGCAGCGATCGGGGCCGCGGTCATGGAGCTTCGGACCAGTTCGCGGGCACGTGCCCGCGACCCATAGCTGGGCACTTAAAGAGGACGTACAGGTACGTGCATGTGCCCAGCCGTGCCATTCTGCCGACGTATATGTGCAGGAGGCGGTCCTTAAAGGAGTTGTAAAGGAAAAATCAATCGTATAATGTACCTGTAGTTTTTTAGTTTCGTTTTTGCATGTTATCCTGCATCTGTGCTATACAGAGCCATAGAGCAGAGATGGTTTGGAAAACGAAACTAGAAGCTCCCAGTACTGTGGTCATCAGGAAACAGACAACCAGGAAGTGTCCAGAACAGAGAAGAATTGCAGCAACAGGAAGTGTCCAGAACAGAGAAGAATTGCAGCAACATCAGAGCAAAAACGAACAATGAGGACATGAAACCAGGACTGCAGTAAGGTAAAGGAAGCTATTTAGCTTAAAAAAAATTCCTTTAGTGACCCTTTAAGTGGTTAAAGCGGAGGTTCACCCAAAAATCAACTATCTGCCATTAGATGACATCTGCAGTATGCTGTCTTTTTTTTCTTTTTTTTTTTTGTACTTATCGTTTTATCAGGCTTTGTTATCCGGCTCCAAGCGGGGATTCCTGCGGGGAATAGGCATTCCTAAGACAAGCGGAGTTGATTGACGGGCTGGTAAAGCGCGTCACGCCTTTCGAAAATACCCGAAGTGACACTTGGGTGTTTATGGTGCTATACGGCGCCTGCCGTGTAGAGCTAACTGCGCAGGCGCCGTAAATTGCCGAGTGTCACTTCGGGTATTTTCAGAAGGCGTGACACGCTTTACCAGCCCGTCAATCAACTCCGCTTGTCTTAGGAACGCCTATTCCCCGCAGGAATCCCCGCTCGAAACCGGATAACAAAGCCTGATAAAACGATAAGTACAGAAAAATATAAAAATAAATAACGGCATACTGCAGATGTCAGCAGTATGCTGGATCTAATGGCAGATAGTTGATTTTTGGGTGAACCTCCGCTTTAAGCAAGTTCTTTCTAAATCCCGCGATAACTCGCAGCAGACCTCCGCAATGTCTCCTGGGAACAATGACAAAAGCTCCCAGGAGACATTGTGGCATCGAGGAAGTGACGGAATACCCGCACACTACCCGATGAATCCATATACAGGAAGCGGCCAGTAACATAAAGGATTACTAAGGTTCACCTGCCCCTGACAGTGACTCGAGCTGGGCATCGCCGCTTAGTGAAGGATTGGCTCGGCTGCTCTAGTCCTGCAAAGGGAACTGCGTTCCTGCTGTGAAAAAAGTGCAGGGACTCTGTTCCCACACGTTCCCGCAGGACTGGAGCCCTGGTTGTATGTCTGAAGTAGTTGACATTTCTAGGCAGGCTGTATTTGCATGCAGACCATCCTAGGTAATGCCAACATAGGAACCCCGATCCTACATGATTGAAACAACTAAAATGCAAAGAATAAAACGAGTGGGCCAGCGACAGTAAGGATAGGGAAGAAATAAATTGATGATGTTGGAGGTCCTCCATCTGTAAAATGAAGCTGCAATTGCTGCTTCTAATGCACACTGAGTGTAGCACAAAGTATGCAGTGAAAATAGAGCAAGCTAATTCCGTACAAGAGGAGAAGATCCTGTATAATTGTTCAAGACTGAAGGTAAAGCTGGAGTTTTAACTGTAAATTTTTAAAATTTTACATCTTCTTATGTGGTCTAAAAAGCCCTGCACTGTGACCTTTGTTGTTCTGTGACTTTTAGATTCTAAAAGTGAATTTAGTGAGGAGGTGAACATTTGAATGGAAAAACTCATTTTGGTTTGTCCTTGGCAGTCATTTGCTTGTTGCTGTCCTTGGAACATTCCACAGGTGACCAAACAAATGGCTTCTCGGCGTGTTTGCCTAGTTTACAATGCTGAGCTGTTTAATGTTCCGTTCGCCCACTCTTACCTTGAAAAGTAAATTGTATTTTTCTTCTAGCATGATGCCTCGCATTTCATCACCCTAATGCTGCGTACACGCGATCATTTTTTGGCATGAAAAAAAATAAGTTTTCAGCATGTCCAAAAAACAACGTTTTTCCAACTTCATCATTAAAAACGATGTTGCCAAACAACCATTGTTTTTGAAAAATGACGTACAACACGTACGACGGCACTCTAAAGGGGAAGTTCTATTCGCCTTTGGGCTGCTTTTAGCTGATTCCTTGTTGGTAAAAGACGATGCACGCTTTTTTGTCTGTTACAGCGTGATGAATGTGCTTACTCCAATATGATTGGTAGTTTTACCAGAACGAGCGCTGCCATCTCATAACTTGCTTCTGATCATGCGTGGGTTTAAAACGTCGTTTTAGCCCACACACGTTCATTTTTTACAACCCGAAAAACAATATTTTTTTTAAACGACGTGGAAAAATGCTAAATGCTCGTGTTTTTTTTTTTGTCGTATTTCAGAAGATGAAAAACGATGTGAAGCCCACACACAATCATTTTAAATGACGTTTTTAAAAACGTAATTTTTTTCATGCCGAAAAATGATCGTGTGTATGCAGCATTAAAGACCCCCTGTGATTTTCTAGAAAAAGTACTTTTATGTATGGGATGAAGACTTTGACAAGAGAAGGGTGTAAGCAATGGTGGGGGAAACCGCTTACTCTGGATGTAATAGAGAACATCTACTGCGGAAGAGAATTTCTTAGGAATTACCCAAGAATAGCAGGTCACATGTGAGTACATTAAAGAATTCCAAGGGAAAAAAATTAATAAAAATTCCCATGCAGTGGGGCTGTGCCCAAAGTGCATGGGTTAACTGCTCGTTTTTGTCTAGGGTATAGAAGAGTGGAGGTATACTACCTAATCCTCAGAGTGCATGACCGATCCCTGCTGCTCCTGCCGCCTTCGCATACTAGTGGTCTTGGGAATGGACTGTTCCTTGCATCATCGCTCCCATAGACCGGTGTTCTCTCAAAATAGCCAACTCTTCAGAAACTCCAACTGCTTAACTTCTGTTTTTTTTTTTTTTTTTTTTTTAAACCATTAATAATTGGAGATTTTGAAGAATTGCTGTTTGGACACAACACCGGCGACCGAATAGAGTCTGGTGTACAATATTATAAGCAGGAATTGTTACTCTGCTCCGATACTAGCCAACAAAATGGCTGCTGGCGAGGTGGCAACAACTTTGTTATGTCCAAACAGCAACTTGTCAAAATCTCCTGTTACTGATGGTTTAAAGCAGGGGTGTCAAACTCCATTTCATCATGGGTCGCATCAGCATTACGATTGCCCTCAAAAAGAGCCGGTTTGTAACTGTAAGATTAGATGTCCAGCGCATCCCCCTCCTCTTACATTAGATGTCAAGAGCCACCCCACTATCAGAAGTTGAGTCCCCTACTTTCCCTTACATCACAGTGCACCCCCTTACCTTATGCTGCTCCTGGGAAGAAGCTGGATCCATGGCTTGAAAGTAGGGGTCTGGAGGAGGACCAGAGGAGGGCTGGAGCTCTCCTGCAGCTGCAAGAGAGGTGCGAGGGCCACATAAAGTGGCCTGGAGAGCTGGATTCGGTCCACGGGCCTTGTGTTTTACACCTGTGGTTTAAAGAAACCAGAAGTCAGGTGGTTGGAGTTTCTGACAAGTTGGCTAATTTGAGAGAACACCGGCTCTGGATGGGAGGACAGCAGAAACAGTCCATTTCCCTTACACCTCTGTGCTCCCAGTGCTCTCATACAGCGCATGTGTAATCATATCCAGCATGTCGTTTCCGTCTGATCAAAGGTGAAGGGGTCTTGCAGTGTGGCCTCCTGCCCACCAGGGTACTGTTATCCTGCCTGATATACCTCCTCAAGGTTAAGGGTGCTGGTCCCTTTTAAGGGCGCCTTACCCACCAATGTTTAGAGTGTAAAACTTTATGGTAACACTTTATTTTTTATAATTTAAGATTATTCTTGCATATAAATATCCAAATCTCAGTGTTCAATGGGGTAAGCTCTTCCTGGTTTGACGTTTCTTCTGGTCCACAAACCCTCAGGCTCGTACAACATCTGCATCAGTGGAAAAATGCAGTGAATATTTAGAATTTTTGTCTCATAATAAAAAAAAATTTGTGTGTGTGTGTGTATATGTATGTGTATATATATATATATATATAAAATATTTTTTTTACTCTATTCTTGTTTGTTGGCATGCTGTTTTCTTAAAGCGGAACTTCAGTCAGTCCTTTTTTTTTTTTTTTTTTTTTTTCATCTTTCCATCTATTAAATCTTCTGTCCTTGTTGTTTTTAACTTTGGATAGTAAAACATATTTTTTTTCCTGCCAGTACAGTAAATGCCTTCTACAGCCCACTTCCTTTTTCTTGTCTGGTAAAAACCCTAGGCTTGGCCAAATTACTTTTTAATTTAATCCGCAGGTGGTTTGTTGCTAGGACACAAGGTGGTTTGTTGCCAGGACACAAGGTGGTCCTAAGCAACCAATTACCAGCTTGCTAATATGACAACTGCCAGCTCCCGGTGTAGTGTTACCAATTGTTTTCTTGGTGACTGTGGTCCCAGCTGCCTTGAGATCATTGACAAGATTCTCCCATGTAGTTCTGGGCTGATTCCTCACCATTCTCATGATCATTGAAACTCCACAAGGTGAGATCTTGAATGGAGCCCCAGACCGAGGGAGATTGACAGTATTTTGTTATGTTTCCATTTGCGAATAATCGCACCAATTGTCCCCCTGTCACGAGGCAAAGATGATTGTGTTACAAATTATGTAAGCAGACTGCAGTTCCTCTTTACGTTTCACATCAATAACACGTATTTTGTGTAGACTAGTAGCACGGTACTGATTTTAATCTATACGAATTGTGTGAATACAATTGTACATTCATGCAGCAACCCAAACGCACATTTTGTTTTTTCTATTCTTTTATTTGGGCACTATTGTTTTATGTGTTCAAGGTACTAGATTTGGACAATCAGGGCTTAAGCACCAACACATTCATAGGAACAGTCCACTGCTGGACATAGGGGAGTTATATTTCCAGATGATCAAAGTGCCAGGTAATTATAGCCTTTAGGTGCTCTCCTAGGCCGCGTACACACGATCAGACATGTCCGATGAAACTTGTCCAACGGACCGTTTTCATCGGACCAGGCTGAAGTGGTCTGTTGGTCTGATGTGCGTACACACCATCGGACCAAAATCCCCTCGGACGAGAATGCGGTGACATAGAACACGACGTGATGAAAAAACAAAGTTCAATGCTTCCAAGCATGCGTCAACTTGATTCTGAGCATGCGCGGGATTTTGGTCCGATGATTTTGTGTACTAACCATCGAACCTGTCCGACGGACAGGTTTCCAGCGGACATGTTTTCAAGCATGTTTTGAAACTTTGGTCCGCTGGAAAACGGTCCGATAGGCCGTACACACGATCGAAATTGTCCGCTGAAACTGGTCTGCAGACCAGTTTCAGCGGACATGTTCGATCGTGTGTACGCGGCCCTAGACAAACCAAGCAGTTAACCCATGGCACAGCCCCACTGCATGGGAGAAACGTTTATTTTTAATGGAGTTCTGCTTTAAAGCAGAGTTTTGTCAATAATCAGACACTCACCTGTCCCATGGTCCAGCAATGCGGGCACACAAAGCCCCGCTCCTCTCCGTGGCGCCGGCATTGTAACTGTGGGCGCCCGGCTGTGGCTTTACAGCTGGGTGTGCACTGCGCGTTTACGAGTGGTGCTGCATGTTGTAAGTGGCCGGGCAATCTTCTGGGACCCGTGACGTGTCCCAGAAGATTGCAGGGAGGCAGGGCGGAGAGGTGAACTTCCTGCGGCGCCAGGGGAGGAAGTGGGAGCTGGGTCTGTGAAAACTGGGTACCCCCCCAAATGTGTCCTGTAAGGGGATCAACAGTACTGAAAGTGGAAGTTCTATTTTTGGGTGGAGCTCCACTTTTAAGTCCCCCCCCCCCTTCATTACCACGCCATTCTTTGCATTACTGCACTGTGTTACTTTAACTGACAACTTGCAGTGATGCAACACTACCAAAAAAAAAATGTTTCTTTTTTTTCACAAATAGAGCCTTCTTTTGGTGATATTTAATCACTTCTGGCATTTTTAATTGTTTTTTGCACAATATTTTTTTCTTTCTGCTATAAAACATATCCAATAATAATAAAAAAAAAAAATATCTTCATAAATTTAGGCCAATATATATTCTGTGACATATTTTTGGTAAATAAAATCCCAATAAGCGTATATCGATTGCTTTACACAAACGTTATAGCGTCTACAGACTATGGGATATATTTGTGGAATTTTTATGTATTTATTTTTTCGCCTATTGATGGCAGCGATCAGCGACTTATAGTGGGAATCCGATATTGTGGCTGAAAAAATGGACATTGACAATTTTTGGGGGCCAGTGACACTAATATATAGTGATCAGTGCTAAAAAAAAAAATGCATTGTCCCTGTACTAATGACACTGGCTGGGAAGGGGTTAAACATGTAAATCAAAGGGTTAAACATGTGCCTAGTCAGTGTGTTTGTGTACTGTATGTGCTGCTTTTACTAGGGGGAGAGATGGATTTTACTCTCTGTATTGCAGACACAAAATCCATTCCTTCTTCTCTATCATAAAGGTTTGCTTTGTTTACATTCTGTGTGTTTGAGCGATGCTTGGCGGTTGCCAGCAGACATCCAGTGCCTGGCACGCACTGATCGACCTTTGAATTTTGATACGTCTGGCCTTGGAACAGTTTTCCACTTTGCAGCAGACCATTTTAAATGAGCTTTGGCACAGAGAAGATGGCGGCATTTTTCTATCATGTTCAGATACGGCTTCTTCTTTGCATGATGGAGCTTTAGCTCACATTTTTGAATGGCACAGTGTTCAGACAGTGATTTTTGGACGCAATGCTGTCTGAGGGCCTGAAGAGGACAGGCATGCAGTTTTACATTTCGGCCTTGTCCTTTGCACACAGATTTCTCAAGATTCTCCATCTTTTAATGAGATTATTTATATTATATATTACAGTGGATGATACATTTTTAAGGTATTTGCAATTTTATGTTGTGGAACATTATTCTGAAATTGTTAGACAATTTTTAGACACAGCTTTTCTCAGATTGATAAATCCCTGCCCATCTTTACTTCTGAGGTACTCTGACTCTCTAAGATGCTCTTTTTATACCCAGTCATGTTACTGGCCTGTTGCCACTTGACCTAGTTAATTGCAAACTGTTCTTGTTAGGCCCTCACACTGGGGCCGCGTTCGTGATAAAGCGCAGCTCGTTTAAGCAGGGCTTTTCGGCCACTAGCGGGGCGCTTTTAACCCCCAAAGAAGCAGTTGAAAGTTTTAACTTTGGATAGTAAAACATATATATATATTTTTATTTTTTTAATTTTTTTTTCCTGCCAGTAAATACCTTCTACAGCCCACTTCCTTTTTCTTGTCTGGTAAAAACCCTAGGCTTGGTCAAATTACTTTTTAATTTAATCCGCAGCAACCAATTACCAGCTTGCTAATATGACAACTGCCAGCTCCCGGCGTAGTGTTACCAATTGTTTTGTTGGCGACTATGGTCCCAGCTGCCTCAAGATCATTGACAAGATTCTCCCATGTAGTTCTGGGCTGATTCCTCACCATTCTCATGATCATTAAAAATCCACAAGGTGAGATCTTGAATGGAGCCCCAGACCGAGGGAGATTGACACCAACTGTTGTCCCCCTGTCACCAGGCAAAGATGATTTTGTTACAAATTATGTAAGCAGACTGCAGTTCCTCTTTACGTTTCACATCAATAACATGTATTTTGTGTACTAGTAGCACGGTACTGATTTTAATTTATATGAATTGTGTGAATACAATTGTACATTCATGCAGCAACCCAAACGCGGTGACGTCGGTGCGTGACTCCGCCCTGACATGTTTCGTCGTAGGTGACGTTATCAAAGGGCAGTCACTTACCCTTCCCCCGGTGTGACCCTGAGGATTTCCTCCTTTCAAACAACTCTACTTGAATCGGTGGCGGACTTTCCTTCACTTTTTCACTGTTTTGGATTAAGTTTGAAATTGGACAATTTATGTTATTTTATTTCATTTATTTATTCATTGATGTCTGGACTCAACCTTGTCGTATAGGACATACTTTATTAGTCTTTATCACATAGATGGACATTTATATATAAATGTATTTTTATTTATTTACTTTTATTCAATTTATGTATTTTTACAACTTTATATACACAACGGTCATGTTGTATTAAGTTCTCTAGCGCAACCTATTTTCCCTTTTTTTTTCACATATAAATGATAAACAATTTTTAGATTATAACCCATATAAATGTAAAATCTACTTCCTCAAATGCCTGTTTTTATTTTTTTCTTGACGAATTAACTATCTTCAAACTGATCCCATGGCATCTACACCTCAGGGCTTATAATTTCCATAAAGGAGAGGTTGCCTTTTCTAAGAAGCGCACACAGAATGATTCCACTTTGTATATAACAGAGTGTTCATAGAGGTGTGCAGTTAGTCCTCTCACATGACTGATCTGGCTGTGCTTTAGCACACACATACAGAAAGGTAACTGTGCACCGTCTGTCCTGGGGGAGGGACAGCATTGCCTATTCACTTTCCCTGACGTCTTTTGGGTGTTGCAGGAATGCCTATTTTTGTTTTCTCTTGTACTATGAGCAGTTGTATGGCTTGCCACATGAGATGTTTACATAAAAACTAACTGTTTAACAACTGGCTACAATTCTCATAGAAAATAATGTTTTTCAAAAACAAGAAAAAAAAAAAAACATTTTTTTTTTCTCCTAGAAAACTTCCTTCCATACACACAGGACCAAAGCATCAAAAATGTTTACTTTTTGGTACAGATATTCACACATGAATTGCTCACCTGCTTCTGTTCTTCTGTCCCTCTCTTGGACTGTGTATGTTCAAGTGTGTTGCCATGCCATGGGAGAAGGGCCTACATGCTGCACACTGGGCAAAGCTGTAAATGTTGGCTATCCATAAAGCTTCATTCTCTGTCATGAATAAGAGGGGGGGGGGGGGGACCTTAACAATTAGTGGAGCTAAAAGTGGATGCTCTGTTTGTCTGTTTCCTCCTCTTCCCCCTCCCCTCTGGTGCCACATTTGATACCTTACAGGGGGAGGGGGAACGGGGACGTGTGTGTGTTTTTAACATGTCCCTGTCCCCACTTCCGGGAGACTGCGCCGTGGCAACGTTCTTTCCACGCCGGGCCAATTAGAAAGCACAGTGCTGTAGGGGAGTGGCTGTAAGGCTTCAGTGACTGTTTCCCTTATGAAGAATGGCGGCGGCAGCTCCAGAGAGCCGATCCGAAAACCGTCTGGGGTGCCGACATTGTGGGATCCCTGGATAGGTAAGTGTCCTAATATTAACTGATTGCCGACCGCCCGCCGTCATATTACTGCGGGACGGTGACACTGCTACGCGGGAGCACGTAGCTCTACGTCCTCCCTTCAGGAGCTTCGGTGCTTGCGTCCCGTGAGTGTGCCCGGCGGGTACGATGGCCGCCGGGCACCCGCGATTTCCTCGTTGCAGAGCGGGAGGTATGTGTGTAAACACATACCTTTCGTTCCTGTCAGCGGGGGAAACGTTGATCTTCTGTCCATACAATGTATGGACAGAAGATCAGTGACTTCCCCTAGTGAGGCCACCCCCCCCATACAGTTAGAACACAAATAGGAGCACACTTAACACCTTCCCTGCCCCCTAGTTTTAACCCCTTCACTGCCAATGGCATTTTTATAGTAATACAATGCATTTTTATAGCATTGATCGCTATAAAAATGCCAATGGTCCCAAAAATGTGTCAAAAGTGTCCGATGTGTCCGCCATAATATCGCAGTGCCGAAAAAAAAACGCTGATCGCCGACATTACTAGTAAAAAAAAATAATAATAAAAATGCCATAAAACGACCCCCTTTTTTGTAAACGCTATAAATTTTGCGCAAACCAATTAATAAACTCTAATTGCAATTTTTTTTTTTTTTTTTTTTTTTTTAACGAAAAATATGTAGAAGAATACGTATCGGCCTAAACTGAGGAAAAAAAATGTTTTTTTATATCTTTTTTGGGATTTTTATTATAGCAAAATGTAAAAAATATTGAATTTTTTTCAAAATAGTCGCTCTATTTTTGTTTATAGCGCAAAAAATAAAAACCGCAGAGATGATCAAATGCCACCAAAAGAAAGCTCTATTTGTGGGAAAAAAAGGACGCCAATTTTGTTCGGGAGCCACGTCGCACGACCGCGCAATTGTCAGTTAAAGCGACGCAGTGCCGAATCACAAAAAGTGCTCTGGTCTTTGGACAGCAATATGGTCCGGGGCTAAAGTGGTTAACCACTTGCTTACTGGGCACGTATACCCCCTTCCTGACCAGGTGAGATTTCAGCTTCCGGCACTGCGTCGCTTTAACTGACAATTGCGCGGTCGTGCAACGTGGCTCCCAAACAAAATTGACGTCCTTTTTTCCCCACAAATAGAGCTTACTTTTGGTGGCATTTGATCACCTCTGCGTTTTTTGTTTTTTGCGCTATAAACAAAAAAAGAGCGACAATTTTGAAAAAAATATCAATATTTTTTACTTGTTGCTATAATAAATGGCCCAATTCTTTTTTTTCTCAGTTTAGGCCGATACGTATTCTACAAATTTTTTGGTAAAAAAAAAAAAAAAATTGCAATAAGCGACTGGTTTGCGCAAAAGTTATAGCGCTTACAAATTAGGGGACAGAATTATTTGTAATTTTTTTTTTTTTTACTAGTAATGGCGGCAATCTGCGCTTTTTATTGGGACTGCGACCCATGGCAGATGCATCGGACACTTTTGACACATTTTTGGCGCCATTCACATTTATGCAGCGATCAGTGCTATAAATATGCACTAATTCCTGTATAAATGTGACTGGCATTGAAGGGGTTAAATGTGTACCCTGCATTGTGTTCTAACTGTGGGGGGTGACTGGGGGAGGTGACCGATCTATGTACAAGGGACACAGATCGGTCTCCTCTCTCCCTGACAGGACATGGATCTCTGTGTTTACACACACACAGATCCACGTCCTTGTCCTGTAACCGCCGATCGCCTGGCGGACATCGCAACCGCCAGGCACGCGCATCGGCATGGAGGAGCGGAGACCATAAAAAGACGACCTCCCGGAGAATTAGAACCACCCTGCGTCCGTACAAAGTCGTACGGCCGTCGGGCAGTGGTTAAGTCAGCAGCTACAGCATTTGAAGCTGCTGGCTTTTTTTTTTTTTTTTTTTTTTTTTTTTTAAAGTGGTAGGTATAGTTTCTTTTTTTTTTTTTTTATTTATAGAGAGAGGAAAAATATGGTATACATACTTGCTCTGCACAATGGAATTGCACAGAGCAGTCCTGAATCTGGTCTTCTGGGGTCCTCTGTTAGTGCTCTTGGCTCCTCCTCCTTCTGCGTGTGCCACCATAGGAAGCTGATTTCTATGGTGGCACGTGTGCAGGCTCGATCCCAAGCCAGGCTGAATGCATCTTTTGTCAAACACAGTGTGACTGCCACACCCCCTGATTATTCCTCGCTGGAGGAGCCATTGGCAATCAAAGAAGTTAAATGTGTGACTAGCCAGTGTTTTATTTATTTTTTATACTATATGTGTTTTTTGTGACTAGGGGAAGTAATGGATTCTGGTCCCTGCTTTGCAGCAACACAGAATCCATCCCTTATCCCCTGTCAGTATGGCTATCTGCCTTGTTTACATAGAAACTGATACACCCTCCCTCTAGTTAAGAGTATGGGGTTGCCAGCAAAAAAAAATGATCCTTCTCTAGGTGGATGTAACATCGACCCAACGCCGAAGTAAGGCCAAAAACACTTTGCTCATACTTCTTCTTAAAAGCAAATAAAAGCGAGGGGTAAAAAAGTTTAAAAGGAAAATAAAGATGTATTGAGACATGCTGTATACAATACAATATGCTGTATTGTACTGGCCTTTTGTAGCGGTGTGTTCACAAATACTTTAGGTGGAGTTTATATAGAGAATACATAATATGACTGTCAGATGACGTTAATATGTAGTATTAGTCTAATATTTTTTTTTATTCTTAAGAATTTGCTACTCTGAAGATATTTTATTCTGTAAGGCCAAACTAATGAAGCTTCATATCCTAACTCGATAGCTGACCCAGCCAAGGCAAACATCTTACATCCTGTTCCTCCAGGATTCAGTCATTGAACTTTAATCTCCAAATGTCAGAATTTTTTTTTTATTTGTGTGTGCGTGTTTGTTTTCACTTCCACTTGTTATGATCACCAGCAATAAAAGTCCTGCTAGCATATCAGCAAGTAAGTGAAATGTCCATTCATATCATATCTATGTACTGAATGCCCACATCACATCTGCTTAATGACCCTTTTATGGTATACTATTTTTATTTAGCCTGTCTTGATATAGCTAAAGCTTCAAGTCTGATGTTTAAAATGCATCTGTAGCCTACATCACTGTCGTCGTCTTATTATTATTATTATTATTACCTGACCTTTTTTAAATTATTAAAATGATTGTAAACCTATCCAGCGCTGTGCTGTGCCTGACTTCAGTTTTTCTCTCCTCTTTTGCCGCTCTCAAAGGCTTGGATGAGAGCAGCAGGGGTCATTGGCTCCTGCTGCTGTCAGTCAAATCCTGTGAGTGGGGAATTTTTTTTACCTTTTTTAAAATAAGACATTTTATACTTGCCTGCTTTTTGCAATGGTTTTGCACAGAGCACCCCTGATCCTCCTCTTTTTGGGTCCCCCGCTGGTGCTCTTGGCTCCTCCTCTTCCTTGTGTGCCGTTTATAGGAAGACGCTTCTTATTGTAGTATACCTACCACAGCTGTCCTGTCACCCCATTCCCTTGTCACAGGATTTGATTGACAGCAGCTGGAGCCAATGGCTCCTGCTGCTATCAATCTGCCCTGTGAGGAAAGAGAGGGAGCTGAGAGAGCTGCCTCTCTCTGGAGCACAGTGCTGGATCGAGAATGGGCTCTGGTAAGGAAGGCTGGGGGGGGGGGGGGGGGGCACATGGACAGAAGGTTTTCTGCCTTTATAGCAGAGATCCTGCAAAAATTTTAAAGTCAGCACCGACAAATACTTAGCCACCTATTGCACATTATGAAAGACTTGCCTTAAAACAAAGCCCCCCAGCAGTGCTCTGACGCGGCTTTCATCTTTACCTGGTCTTCCTTCCGGGTTCACGGACTGCGGGTGTTTGAATAGCCAAGCTGTGATGACGTTGCTCCCGTGCGCACACCATCCATTGAGAGTGCAGTGCACATGTGTCGGTGACATCACCGCCGCCACCAAAGTAAATCTCTCCTAAACGGTGTATGTTTAGGAGATATTTATACATGTAAGCTCCTTCTTCTTTTTTTTTTTTTTTTTTTTTTTATAGGATTGCCTGTAGGTATACATGGAAAAAAAGGGACTTTACTACCACTTAACTATACAAAGTCACAGTAGTGCCTTTAAACAAGTGTGTGTGTGTATGTTGTTTTATTTTTGTACCAGGATGAGGTGGTCATGTTGGAAAGCATTGTCTTTGAAAAGGTGCAGCATACAGGTACCTGTTATCAATATAGTCATTTAATTGACGGAAGACTGTATGCAGTGATCCGTGGGATGGGTGTTATGAAATGTAGAGAGAAACTGATCTCCATTTCCTCTCCTTCCTGCCTGGCAGCTTGTCCACAAGACAAACACCAGTTGAGAGCTTTTAGCTTAGCATAGAGATAACATGCTGCTCAAGCCTTGCATTAACCGTGTCCTGTGGATGTCTGTTCAGACCTGGTACTAGTAACTGGGGGAAAAAACAATAAGGTTTGTAATAAATTTTTATTTTTTGTGGGATCCCAATATGAAAAGTTGGTTACTAGTCAGTAGAGTTTTTAGATTTGTGTGTGTGTGTATGTGATGTCTCTGTTCTATGCAGACTACAGCTGTATTGCTAAAGCAGAGCCCAGACTTGTATTGCATATACCACTGGAAGGTTTTGTTATCTGTTCAATAAAAATACTTCTTGTCAGAATGTACTTCGCACATTTCATGTGTTTAATGCAAAGGAACTAATCGCACTTCCCATTTCCTATGTTGGACTACAGAACAGTTAGACCCCTATGTTGTAGTTATGATGACCTTTTGGAGGAATTCAGTAGTTTTGGCAAAAGACGACAAAATGAGAGGGTGGACACCAATTAGAAATGCTCTGTGTTGTTGGCACATAAAAATAAATTAGGAGCGGAGTGCATTTCTGGCCCATTGACAGGTATGTGCATGTATTGTAGAGCTGTACGGCATGGTATTTATTTTTTATTCCTTGTATACACTTTAGGCGCTCTCGCTGTCGCTCTGGACGTGCTTCTAGAATCGCTAACAACTCCAGAGCGTCGTGATTAATCGCTTTACAAATTGAATAGATTGCACCCTATAGTTTGATCACTGCTTGTGTAGCTCACACCATAAAAAGCCATTTGTTCACCTGTATTGCAATTGTGATAAAATGATTGAGCTGATAAAAAATTACCTGCAGTAATGATTATCACAAAAATAATCAATTTATCTCGTAATCTAAATTGAATGAAAGCAAAACTTCTAAAGCACAAAAATATTTACTTGGGGCCAGGGGCGGACTGACAACTCATGGGGCCCCGGGCAATAGAAGATTATGGGGCCCCCGGGCTTACAGATTGCCACCACGCCAGGAGGCAGTGCAGAGGCGTGGCAGCTAAAATCTCTGGATTTTCACATCAAAAGCATGTCCGTTTCGGACATATCAGGGACAGATGTAAAAAGAACACAGATATTTACATACTGTCCCTGGTTTTACTGAGCCTGACAACCCTGATGGGGCCCCCTAGTGGCATGGGGCCCTCGGGCAGTGCCCGAGTGACTCAATGGTCAGTCCGCCCCCTGCTTGGGGCTCGGTCGCTCAAGCTTTAGTCTCTGAAGAGTGATCCGCGTTTGGGTTGCTCTTCAGAGAGCATTTGACAGTAGTGTGCTGCAACTGCATGCCGTGCATGTGGTTACGGGGCCCTTGCAAAGCAGCAGGGGGTTAATTCCCGTCGTAGTCATGAAGCAATGCATTGCAGCGTGTTTACACCCTCAGCTTCTGCAGCTAAAAGTGGAGCGGTTGTAGGGTGGTAAGAACTTTGTTGCTATGGGGTTTTACCCTCAACTGCTAGTGTGAGCAAGCCCTTACCCTGCCGCATACACACGATCATTTTTCAGCTTGTAAAAAGCGAAGTTTTTCAGCCTCTAGAGAAAACAACGTTTTTTTTTCAACTTCATCATTAACACAGCCTTGCCTACACACGATAGTGGAAAAAAAATGCTTTAGCAAAGCGTGGTGACGTACAACACATACGACGGCACTCTAAAGGGGAAGTTCCATTCGGATGACGCCACCCTTGAGGCTGCTTTAGATGATTCCTTGTTAGTAAAAGAAGATTTGCGCTTTTCTGTCTGTGACAGCGTGATGAATGGCAGTTTTACCAGAATGAGCGCTCCCATCTCATAACTTGCTTTTGAGCATGTGTGGGTTTTTCACGTCGTTAAAGCCCACACACGATCATTTTTTACATCCCGAATAACGACATTGTTTAAAACGTTGTGAAAAAATAGAGCATGTGTGTATATATATATATATATATATATATATATATATATATATATATATATATATATATATACATATATATACATGCTCTATTTTATATATATAATTTTTGTTTTTTAAAACCCGAAAAATGCTCTGATGCTCACACACGATCTTTTTAAAAAACGTTTTTTTTTTTTTTTTTACAACCCGAAAAATTATCTATGCAGTGGCCATTTTTAGTTTTGAAAAAGTGCACTACAGTTTATTTAACATGATTTCCTATGAGTCACGTTCACATCTGTGCATTTTCAACAGGTGTGCTTTTTAGCAAGGGTTAGGGACTTTTTTGGCTGCAGCAGGTTGTGTTTTTGGTTCCCTAGAGATCAGTGGAAACTATCAAAATGAAGTGCAAGAGTTTCTGTTGTGATTTTGCTGGTTTCTTCCGCATGACAACACACGTCTCAAAAACATGGTTACCTTATACATACCCACTTTGAATACCTGTTCTACCTAACTTGGTTGTTGTGCCAATCGAATGCACTTTTTTTTTTTTTTTTTTTTTTTTTTATGCCCATGCTTTACCACGTCATTCCATAGTGCAAGCTGTTTAGAATAAGCTAATGGGTAAGCCTTTTACTGCTCCCATTGGGTAAAAGTGACTTTTACAACATATCACAATGAAGGAAGCAAGATATGCATTATAAATAACACATCAAAGAATTAGAAATAAATGTTTTACAATTGTGCAGCACTACACTTAAAGGGGTGGTTCCCCTAAAAAGAAACTTTTAACATTGCCTGTCTCTTCTTAATAACATGTAGAATCGGCTGGTAGTTTAAAAAAAAAACGTCCGTACATACCATTTTCGACATGTAGTCTCACCGCCGCTTCCGGGTATGATGTTTGGGGACAGGCATCTGATCGACGCATACAGCGCGTCACGAGATGCCGAAAGAAGCCGAACGTTGGTGCGGCTCTATACGGCGCATGCGCACCAACGTTCGGCTTCTTTCGGCATCTCGTGACGCGCTGTATGCGTCGATCGGATGCCTGTCAATCAAGTAGGCACGCCCATCCCCGGCCGCCAGACCCGGAAGCGACGGTGAGACTACATGCCGAAAATGGTATGTACGGACGTTTTTTTTTTAAACTACCAGCCGATTCTACATGTTATTAAGAAGAGACAGGCAATGTTAAAAGTTTATTTTTAGGGGAACCTCCCCTTTAATGTATAACTAAGGCCCCTTTCACACATCCGGACCATTTTGGCAATTTTTCATCCATCTGTTGACAGATGAAGAACAGATATCAATTCATCTCTATGGAAAAAACGATTTAAATGGATGATTATTTATTTACATCCGCTTCCGTCAACATCTGTGTTGTTTGAACGAATCAAAGCCCTATTTTTCTTCAGCTTAAAAAAAATGCATGAACAAAATGCCTCTGGGACTCGAGTGATGGATTCTAGCAAGAGAGGGGAAATCTTCCAATGGGAACACTAGTTCTGGTAAACTGGAGGGGGGAGGGGTGCAAGGGATTTCTTTCATTTGCAGGGGTTGCCTCTCACTTCCTGTTTGGCTATGGGACAGGAAGTGAAACAATGTCCTTAGTGCACTGTATGTATGGAAAAACCCTTCCACTTCAAATAATATTTGTGGGCACCTCTTCCAAGACACCACCCTGGAAAAATGGCATGTGGGTTGGCTCACCCCTGAAATATGAGCGTATCATATGATCCAGCCAGGGTAATCCTCTGCCCGCCACCTCCACTCCACCCCTATTCTAATAGCTTCAATGCGTGTTTGCAATGAATGCAGGACTGTAACTTGCCCCATCTTGGGAAAACTGCATGTTCCAGATAGGTCGACCAAGGCCTTCACACATACACGTCCCTCTATCTACCTTGCGTTTGTGAATTGCTTTGAGGTGCATTTGCCTTTAGATTGACTTGTATCATCCTTGCAATAAACATTTAATTATGCGGGGAACACATTCACCCCCCCCCCCCCCCCCTATGTGATCAGAAGGAGATATAACTAGAAAAAAATATATATACAGTACAGACCAAAAGTTTGGACACACCTTCTCATTCCAAGAGTTTTCTTTATTTTCATGTCTATGGAAATTGTAGAGTCACACTGAAGGCATCAAAATTATGAACTAACACATTTGGAATTATATACATAACAAAAAAGTGTGAAACAACTGAAAATATGTCATATTCTAGGTTCTTCAAAGTAGCCACCTTTTGCTTTGATTACTGCTTTGCACATTCTTGGCATTCTCTTGATGAGCTTCAAGAGGTGGTCACCTGAAATGGTCTTCCAACAGTCTTGAAGGAGTTCCCAGAGATGCTTAGCACTTGTTGGCCCTTTTGCCTTCACTCTGCGGTCCAGCTCACCCCAAACCATCTCGATTGGGTTCAGGTCCGGTGACTGTGGAGGCCAGGTCATCTGGCGCAGCACCCCATCATTCTTCTTGGTCAAATAGCCCTTACACAGCCTGGAGGTGTGTTTGGGGTCATTGTCCTGTTAAAAAATAAATGATGGTCCAACTAAACGCAAACCGGATGGAATAGCATGCCGCTGCAAGATGCTGTGGTAGCCATACTGGTTCAGTATGCCTTCAATTTTGAATAAATCCCCAACAGTGTCACCAGCAAAGCACCATCACACCTCCTCCTCCATGCTTCACGGTGGGAACCAGGCATGTAGAGTCCATCCGTTCACCTTTTCTACAAAGACACGGTGGTTGGAACCAAATATCTCAAATTTGGACTCATCAGACCAAAGCACAGATTTCCACTGGTCTAATGTCCATTCCTTGTGTTCTTTAGCCCAAACAAGTCTCTTCTGCTTGTTGCCTTTCTTTAGCAGTGGTTTCCTAGCAGATATTCGACCATGAAGGCCTGATTCACACAGTCTCCTCTTAACAGTTGTTCTAGAGATGTGTCTGCTGCAAAAGGTGGCTACTTTGAAGAACCTAGAATATGACATATTTTCAGTTGTTTCACACTTTTTTGTTATGTACATAATTCCACATGTGTTACTTCATAGTTGTGATGCCTTCAGTGTGACTCTACAATTTTGATAGTCATGAAAATAAAGAAAACTCTTGGAATGAGAAGGTGTGTCCAAACTTTTGGTCTGTACTGTGTGTATATAATAAATATATATATTCTATATATATATATATATATATATATATATATATATATATATATATATATATATATATATATATATATATATATATATATATATTAGGGCTGTGCAAATTAACTTTTAATTGATCGATTAATCTTTAATTTTTTTGATCAATCAAAATATTTTTGATCGAATAAAATTATTTTCGTTGGTACTCACCTCTCCGCCGGTTTCTGGGCCTTCAGGCAGTTCCGTCGGAGATCTGGTGATGTCACAGCCACCAGCGGGGCTTTCCGTGGCCATCTAAAGGGCTTCTTTGCTGTGCCTTCATATCTGCATGCCGGCAGGACCTTACTATCGTCCACGCGCAAGGGCTGTTACACTTCCTTCTATCACTTCCCTCTATCAACCTGGGATTCTACACCCATCCACTGGGAATTATGATAGTTCCCTTCACGGGACATCTACATGCCGACGGACTGATGTTAACCTCTCCTCCTCTCGATTCAGCAGTGGCATCAATGTATACATTTTTATACCAGTATCATACTTTGCTACATTTTTTTATGGCTACTTTTGGTACCATTTGGTATTACTCGCACCATTTTTACAGTTTATGTAGCTACATCGATTTTATCTCCAGTGCAATATTTATTTTGTTACCTACTTGAAGACTATAAAAGTTTTAATGCTATTCCCATCGAGCGCTGCCATTGTATGTGTTTAGTATCCTGCTATCCATTTTCCCAGTGGTTGGTAGATGCACTGGGAATCAGCCTGCAAGGAGATTAGCTAAAAGTAGTTGGATCTGTATGTGCGTTATAATTAACTGAAATTAGTCGATTAATCGATTAAAAAAATAAACGATTAATCGAACACAAAAATTTTGATCAGTAACAGCCCTAATATATATAATCACACTGAATACAAAAAGCCTACTCACCCCTGTTAAAATGTCAGGTTTTTGTGATGTAAAAAAGATAAATCATTTCAGAACTTTTCCACTTTTTTATTGTGACCTATAAACTGAATAAACTATAAACTCAATTAAAAAACAAACTAAAATCTTTTAGGGGGGAAAGTAAAAATAATGAACTAAAATAATGTGGTTGCATAAGTGTGCACACTCTCTTATAATGGGGATGTAGCTATGTTCAGAATTAAGTAATCGCATTCAAACTCATGTTAACCACCTAACCCCCGGACCATATTGCTGCCCAATGACCAGAGCACTTTTTGTGATTCGGCACTGCGTCGCTTTAACTGACAATTTTTTCCCACAAATAGAGCTTTCTTTTGGTGGTATTTGATCATCTCTGCAGTTATTTATTTTTTGCGCTATAAACAAAAATAGAGTGACAATTTTGAAAAAAATGCAATATTTTTTACATTTTGCTGTAATAAATGTCCCCAAAAAATATATATAAAAAAATTGTTTTTTCCTCAGTTTAGGCCGATACGTATTCATTTTTTTCATAAAAAAAATCGCAATTAGCGCTTATTGATTGGTTTGCTCAAAAGTTATAGCGTTTACAAAATAGGGGGTAGTTTTATGGCATTTTTATTAATATCTTTTTTTTTTTTTACTAGTAATGGCGGCGATCAGCGTTTTTTTTTTTTTTTTTTTTTCAGTACTGCAACATTTTTGACACATTTTTGGGACCATTGGCATTTTTTTAGCGATCAATGCTGGATTACTATAAAAATGCCATTGGCAGTGAAGGGGTTAACACTAGGGGGCAGGGAAGGGGTTAAGTGTGTTCCTGGGTGTGTTCTAACTGTATGGGGGGGGGGGGGGTGGCCGGCCCCACTAGGGGAAATCACTGATCTTCTGTTCATACATTGTATGAACAGAAGATCAGCGTTTCCCCCGCTGACAGGACCGGGAGCTGTGTTTTTACACACATAGCTCCCGGTCCTCGCTTTGTACCGAGCGATCGTGTGTGGCCGGCGGCGATCGTACCCGCCAGGCACGCGCCCGGGACTCGGGGGCGAGCGGGCACGCGCCCCCTAGTGGCCGCAAAGTAGCCGACATAGAGCTACGGGCAATCGCCCAGGTGAGCCACATTCCCGCAGTAATATGACGGCGGGCGGTCGGCATCTAGTTAAAGCGGAGCTCCACCCTAAAGCCGAACTTCGGCTCATCAGATTCCTCGTCCCCCCCCCCCCCCGCTCCCTCCGGTGCCACAATTGGCACCTTTCGGGGGGTGCAGATACCTGTCTAAGACCAGTATTTGCACCCACTTCCAGCATAGACTCTGCGGGGACCTGCGGGTAGTGCGTTCCCACCCCCCCCCTTGTGTTCTGGGAAACGCACGGCTCCTAGAACCCAGAGGGAACAGTGAGGATGGCGCAGCGTGACTCGCACATACACAGTAGGGGACCAAGCAGTGAAGCCGCAACGCTTCACTTCCTGGTTCCCTCACTGATGATGGTGGTGGGGGCAGCCGAGAGACGAGCGACTGCTCGTCTTCTGCCGACGTCGCTGTACCCCAGGACAGATAAGTGTCCATTTATTAAAAGTCAGGAGCTGCAGGCATTTAATATTTTTATTTTTATTTTTTACGGCGGAGCTCTGCTTTAAATAGGAGTCAGTATACACCTGCTATCATTATTTAAATTGCCTCTTAGGCCTCGTACACACGAGCAGACAGATTTGTTCAAATCTGTCTGTCCGCCAGATTTGAACAAATCTGTCTGCTGGGATTTTGGTTTGCTCGCGTGTACACACGAGCAAACCAAAATCCCCGCCAGCAGAGAGCGCGCTGACGTGTCAGTGACGTGGCGGTGACGTTGACGGCGCCACGTCACCGCACCAGGAAGTAAAACACTTCCGCGCATGCGTCGAAACCATTCGGCGCGTGTGCGAGAAGACATGTCTGCTGGTTAGCATACTAACCAGCAGACATGTCGGGCGGACGGGTTCCCAGCCGACAGATTTCAAAGCATGCTTTGAAATCTGTTGGGTGGCCAAATCCGTTTGTTAGCCCGTACACACGATCGAATCTGTCTGCTGAAACGGTCTAGCAGACCGTTTCCAGCAGACAGATTTGATCGTGTGTACGAGGCCTTATTAACCCCAAATAAAGTTCGATATTGGCACAAATGTTCTGCTAGAAAGCTGAACGTGAAGAGGAACTTCATCTTTCTGCATTAAAACAACCCAAAGCATACATCCAAATCAACAAAAATGGCTTTACCAGAAGAATAATAAAGTCTTGGAATTGCCCAGACCTGAATCCGTTTCAAAATCTGTGGGGTGATCTGAGGAGGGTGGTGCACAGGAAAAGCTCTCGCAGTGTTTTTGCAAAGAGTGGGCAAATATTGGCAAGTCAAGATGTGCCATGCTGTTGGACTCGTACCCAAAAAATAATAAAATCTAAAGGTGCTTCAACAAAGTTTTAAGGGTGTGCACACGTGGGCAACTATATTATTTTATTTTTACTTCCCTTTACCTTTTAAAGATTTCAGTTTGTTGTTCAACTGAGTCGTACAGTTTATAGGTCACATTTTAAAGGTAGAAAAAGTTCTGACATGATTTATCTGTCTCCTTTTTTTTTTTTACATCACAGAAACCTGACATTTTAACAGGGGTGTGTAGACTTTTTATATCCACTGTATATACTTATTGGCTCACAAATAATATACTCCTCCTGAGCTGTCACCTTGTTTTCGTTCAACCCTCCTAGTGGATTGAATAGAAAAAAAATCTACTAGTGTGTACTAGACTTCAGGGTGAGCTTGTATTGCAGATGTCTACATATAATGTACAGTGCATCTGGAAAGTATTCACATCACTTCACTTTTTTTCCACATTTTATGTTGCAGCCTTATTCCAAAATGGATAAAATTCATTATTTTCTCAAAATTACAAACCCTCCATAATGACAACGTGAAAAAAGTTTGAAATCCTTGCAAATGTATTAAAAATAAAAAAAGGAAAAAAACATCTCGTGTACATAAGCATTCACAGCTTTAGTCATGACACTCAAAATTTAGCACATGTGCTTCCTGTGTTTTTTTTTTTTTATATGATGTCACAATGTATGGTATACGATTTCCTATCATCTGTGCCCAGTCTTGCCACAGATAGTTAATCCAGCTCTGAGCAATCCTCTTCTTTTTTTCAGTGAGATAAATGGACAAACAAGAGAAAACGTTTGTCCGTTTTTCCCCCTTGCTGTGAATGACAGGTTATTTGTATATCTCATGCACTAGCCTGAGACGGGCATTATTTTTTAATTCCCACCCCCACTCCTTTTCTGAAGTCATGTGGTTACTTTTCTGGATTTTTAATGGATGTTAGTGATCAGAGCAGAATTCAGTGTAAGAAATATACACAGGAAAAAATGCATGTTGACAAGGGGAGTGTAGAGGAGGGCGGGGAGTCTACTGACATCACCACTCCACCCACCGAGCTCCAGACAACAGATCCACCCACAGAATCTGCAGTTTTTCAGTTCTTATAACAGACAGAGGAGAGACATTTGACAGGTAAGGGTACATGCAGGAGTCATGTATATCCTTATAGCTCAGCACTATGGCAGTAGTTTAGAAAGCATGAGAGTGGGTTTACATCCACTTTAATTGGAGTCCATCTGTGGTAAATTCAGTTGATAGGGCATGATTTGGAAAGGTACACACATAATCTATATAACCGATTGCGGACCACCGCATGTACATTTACGTCGGCAGAATGGCACGTACAGGCACATTGGCTTACCTGTACGTCCCTGCCTTGACGCGGGTTGGGGGTCCGATCGGGACCCCCCCGGTACATGCGACGGTCTCTGTGGCTCTGGGAGCTATCCGGGATGAGGGGGCGGCTATTCGTTATTGTCGGCCCCCTCACGATCGCTCCCAGCCAATGCGCGCACCCCCCCGCTCTGCACTTCCTCCTCCTGTGTAAACACAGGAAGGAGGAAGTGATGTGATCTCTCCCTCTGCGTTTTTTTTCAACCGCTGCTGAGGAGAGATCACATCTCACAGTACGTGTACACAACACTACACTGACACCAGGACATGAAGGCACATTAACCCCTTAAGATCACCCCCTCCCCCCTGTCACAGTGTCACTGAATGCAGTGATTATATGTATGATCACTGCAGTTAGTGTCAGTGTGACAGGCAGTCCGTGTTAGGTTCAGGGTAGCCCCCGTACCCCCCCCCCAATAAGTTTTAACCCCTTGATCACCGCCCTAGTTAACCCTTTCACTCCCTTTTGCCAGCGTCACTAAGCGATCATTTTTCTGATCGCTGTATTAGTGTCGCTGTTCCCGCTAGGTAGCTAATTTTTTTTTTTTTTTTTTATTGCGATTTTTTTTTTTTTACTAAAGACATGTGGCTAAATACATTTTGGCCTAAATGTTTGATTAAATTTAGTTTATTTGATTTCTCTTATAACAAAAAGTAAAAAATATTGTTTTTTTCAAAAATGTCGCTCTATTTTTGTATATAGCGCAAAAAATAAAAATCACAGAGGCGATTAAATACCACCAAAAGAAAGCTCTATTTGTGGGAAAAAAAGGACGTCAATTTTGTTTGGGAGCCACGTCGCACGACCGTGCAATTGTCAGTTAAAGCGACGCAGTGCCGAATCGCAAAAAGGGGCCTGGTCATTTACCTGCATTTTGGTCCGGGTCATAAGTGGATAATGTCCCACACTTAAAAGTGTATGTCAGAGCACAGACCAAGCCATGATGTTCAAGGAATTGTCTGTAGACCTCTAATGCTGGCCATACGCTATACAATAAATAAGCCGGAATTCGGTCGTTTAGACAGTTCGTTGGTTTTTCGAACAGTTAATAGGCATAAGATCGATAATCGTTGGGACGTTTTTGAGCCGAAAAAACAAAGGACTCGTTTTGGAAATGTTCTGCCGAACGATAAATTGAAAGGTTAATGTGTTTCCCGTCCGAACTGTCTGCACTAGGTATATGTGAAAAAAAAAACTAACCATTTTTTATTTTATTTATGTCCATGATGGCACTATCGTTTGCGCTTACTGCCGACCGTTTCTTTTTTTCGAAAATGGGTTCGGCTGATTTTTCGTATAGTGTATGGCCAGCTTTAGACAGGATTGTATCGAGGTTCAGATCTGGGGAAAGGTAGAGAAACATTTCTGCATTATTGAAGATCCCAATGAACAGTGTTCTCCATCATCCGTGAATGGAAGAAGTTTGAAACCACCAGGGCTCTTCCACCCGGCCAAACTGAGCAATTGGGGGAGAAGGGCCTTAGTCAGGGAGGTGACCAAAAACCTGATGGTCACTCTCCAGTGTTTTTCTGGTGGAGTGCTGCAGAGATGGTTGTTCTTCTGGAAGGTTCTCCTCTCTCCACAACCAGGCCTGTATGCTAGAGTGGCCAGATGGAAACCACTCCTCAGTAAAAGGCACATGACAGCCCACTTGGTTTGCCAAAAGGCACCTGAAAGACTCTTAGACCATGATGAAACAAAGACTGAACTCTTTGGCCTAAATAGCAAGCATAATGACTGGAGGAACCCAGGCAACGCTAATCACCTGGCCAGCACCATCCCTATAGTGAAGCATGGCGATGGCTGCATTATGCTGTGGGGATGTTTTTCAGTGGCAGGATCTTCTAGGCAAAGATAAATGCAGCAATGTACAGAGACATCCTTGAGGAAAACCTGCTCCAGAGCCCTTTGGACTTCCGACTGGGGGGAAGGTTACTCTTCCAACAGGACAACAGGACAACCCTTTTAAAGGGAGTGCTCCTAATCTCAGCTTGTCGCCTATATAGGAGACACCTTTCCACAGAAGCAATCAATCGGATTCCAATCTCTCCACCATGGCTAAGACCAAGGAGCTGCCCAAGGATGTCCGGGACAAGATTGTAGACCTACACAAATCATCAGGGGATCAAATACTTTCCCCCTCACTGTGATATATATATATATATATATATATATATATATATATATATATATATATATATATATATATATATATATATATATATATATATATAATTTCAAACAAAATTCCTTCACATTGTCATTATGGGGTATTATTTGTATAATTTTGAGGAAAATAATTAATTTAATCCATGTTGGAAAAAGTCTGTAACATAAAATTTTTTGGAAAAAGTGAAGCGCTGTGACTACTTGCTGGATGCACCGTTTAGAGTGCTTTAAGCAACTGGACAGCTTGTATAAGGGCAAAGGCATTGTTTGGAGTCCTGTGATCTTTTTGAAGGGTATATAATATCTGATATCCCTGATGCTCTTCTTCTGGGGTCTCCTGTCTGCGCTCCAAGCCACTGATCTTCGTCGGGTGCCCCGCGTCAGTGTCGTAGGATTTGTTTGACAGCACCACTGCTATCTGTCCAATGAGAGACAGCGGCTTGGCTCGTGCAAATCGCTGGAATGCATTAAAGTAAAAAAAACCTTATCCTTTAGAACCATTTTAATCTATCCATTCTTATGTGCTCCTACTGTGGAGGCTCTGGTATATAACATCTGATAGTCTTGTAATTGCACATTACTTAGAATACTTAGCATACATGCCCTAAAAACCCACAAACTTTTTTCTTGTGGTTTTGGTTAAGCAGAAATGGTGTCAGTTTTAACTGCTGTATGTTTTCACAAGAAGTGGAAAACCTCCTTCTAGAGGTACTGATGGCAATAAAACCCTGTTCTGTTAGAAAATGTGTTTTTTTACTGCTGCCTGTGTCCCTATTGGGAATATTTTCCTGTTCTGTCTGACCGCCATTAAATTGTTAATAAATGTATTTATTTATTTTTGTACTTCTGCATGACACCTGGAAAATAAATCGGTCTCCGTCTCAAATGCAGATACAAAAAAATCTCCCAAAGCTGGTTACAGGTCACCTGAAGTCTGAGGCCACGTACACACGATCAGACCGGTTGATCGTGTGTACGGCCCATCGGACCGTTGTCCGTCGGACCAAAGTTTTAAAACTTGCTTTAAAATCTGTCCGACGGACCAAAACGATGGTTAGTATACAAAAGCATCGGACCAAAAACCCGCGCATGCTCAGAATCAAGTCGACGCATGCTTGGAAGCATTGAACTTCGTTTTTCAGAATGTCGTTGTGTTCTACATCACCGCGTTCTGGCCCGATGGGATTTTGGACTGATGGTGTGTACGCACATCAGACCATCAGACCACTTCAGTGTGGTCCGATGAAAACGGTCCGTCGGACCAGTCTCATCGGACCGGTCTGATCACGTGTACGTGGCCTGACAGTATTAATGCCACCCTGTGAGCTGGCTGATAATTATACATTGCACACTCTAGCGCAGGGCTCCTCAAACTTTTTAAACAGGGTGCCAGTTCACGGTCCCTCAGATTGTTGGGGGGCAGCACAGACTAAGGTTATATGAACCTATGCCCACATCTTATTTAAAGTGCATAAAAAAAACAGGAAAAAAACAATACAATATTTTTAAAATAAAGAACAATTTTAATTAGGGCTGTTACTGATCAAAATTTTTGTGTTCGATTAATCGTTTTCTTTTTTAATCGATTAATCGACTAATTTCGATTAATTATAACGCACATACAGATCCAACTACTTTTAGCTGATTCCCAGTGCAGCTACCAACCACTGGAAAAATAGATAGCAGGATACAAAAAACACAAAAAGGCAGTGCTCGATGGGAATAGCATTAAAACTTTTATAGTCTTCAAGTAGGTAACCAAATAAATATTGCACTGGAGATAAAATCGATGTAGCTACATAAACTGTAAAAATGGTGCGAGTAATACCAAACGGTACCAAAAGCAGTCATAAAAACATATAGCTAAGTATGATACTGGTATAAAAATGTGTACAACGATGCCACTACTGAATCCAGATGAGGAGGGGTTAACATCAGTCCATCGGCATGTAGATGCCCCGTGAAGGGAACTATCACAACTCCCAGTGGATGGTTGTAGAATCCCAGGTTGATAGAGGGATGTGTAACAGCCCTTGCGTGTGGCAGATAGTAAGGTCCCGCCGGCATGCAGATATGAAGGCACAGCATAGGAGCCCTTCAGATGGACACGGCAAGCCCCCCCGGTGACCGTGACGTTACCGGATCTCCGACAGGAACTCCTTGAAGGCCCAGAAGCGAGGTAAGTACCAATCAAAATAATTTTAATTGATCAAAAAGATTTTGATCGATCAAAAAAATTAAAGATTAATCGATCAATTAAAAGTTAATTTGCACAGCCCTAATTTTAATCAACATAAACTTATTAGTATTACACAGACCCCCCCCCCTCATCACAGAACCCCTCCCCAACACAGACCCCCCTCATCATGGACCCCTTCCATCACCAATTCCTCTCCATCACAAAGCCCCCAATAACGGACCCCCCACCACAAACTGCTCTCCATCAAAAAGCCCCCATATCAGATCCCCCCCCCATCACAAAGCCCACCCAACACAAACTCCTCTCCTCACATAGCCCCCCATAACAGACCACCCCCCCATCACATCTCCCCCCGATCACAGATCACCCCCCCCCATCGATATTACACTGCCACCCCTTCTATAACATCCCAGCACTTTGCCTCTCTGCTACTTCAATCACACAAGAAGTGAAACATGGCAGGTCCGGACAAAGGGGAGGACTTTGCTAGTGAAAGCCAGGTATTTGATTGCTGAAACAGCCCCACTGCTTAACTCAAAAGACCCGCCTTTTGTCTGGACCTGTCGGGTTTCTCATCTTGTGTGATAAAAAGGTAGCAGAGGGGAGGGGGATTGCTGCAATATTAAAGGGGCAGTCCGTGGGCCAGGTAAATCACACTGGTGGGCTGGATCCAACCTGCGGGCCGTAGTTTGAGGACCCCTGCTCTAACGCAATGTGTTTAGACCTAGCATCAGATACGTGTTTTTTATGCTCAGTGCATGATATGGGTATGTTGGCAGGTTGAACTAAAAATAAACAATTGATTTCCCCATCCACATATTTGAGGTTTATGGGGAATACTTCCTTATGCACTGTTGTATTCTGACAGCAGCTAGACTGCCCTGCTGTCAGAATGCATAGATCAGCGCTGCAGCCGCCGATCGAGTGGCTTTTATCCGACGGGCTGGTTTAACAGAAGTCAGTCGGTATATAGACTTATGTTCAACTGCAGTCACCACACTCTGATCAAAATTTGGTCAGACCCTACTGAACAGACCAAATTTCGATCCTCCCTTCATGGCCTTTTTAAGTTTAACCACTTAAGGACCGCCTCCTGCACATTTACGTAGGCAGAATGGCACGGCTAGGCACGTACAGCTACGTCCTGTGCTAGTGCCCAGCCGTGGGTCGCAGGCCACGACCTGGTCCGAAGCTCCCTGACTGGGAGCGCGGGACTCGCGGACCCGATCGCCGCTGGAGTTCCGCGATCGGTCCCCGGAGCTGAAGAACGGGGAGAGCTGTGTGTAAACACGGCTTCCCCGTTCTTCACTGTGGCAGCGTGATCGATCGTGTGATCCCTTTTATAGGGATACACAATCAATGACATCACACCTACAGCCACACCCCCTACAGTTGTAAACACACATTAGGTCGCACATAACCCCTTCAGCACCCCCTTGTGGTTAACTCCCAAACTGCAATTTGTAATTTTCACAGTAAACAATGTAATTTTAAATGCATTTTTTTTTTCTGTAAAAATGACAATGGTCCCAAAAATGTGTCAAAATTGTCCAAAGTGTCCGCCATAATGTCGCAGCCACGAAAAAAAAACGCTGATCGCCGCCATTGGTAGTAACAAAATAAAAATTAATAAAAATGCAATAAAACTATCCCCTATTTTGTAAACGCTATAAATTTTGCGCAAACCAACCGATAAACGTTTGGTTTGCGTTATTTTTTATTTTTTTTTTATATAGGTAGAAGAGTAGGTAGAAGAATACGTATCGGCCTAAACTGAGGAAAAAAAAATTTTTTATATATTTTTTGGGGATATTTATTATAGCAAAAAGTAAAAAATTGTTTTTTTTTTTTCAAAATTGTCGCTCTATTTTTGTTTATAGCGCAAAAAAAAAAAACGCAGAGGTGATCAAATACCACCAAAAGAAGGCTCTATTTGTGGGGAAAAAAGGACGCCAATTTCTTTGGGAGCCACGTCGCACGACCGCGCAGTTGTCTGTTAAAGCGACGCAGTGCCGAATCGCAAAACCTGGCCGGGTCCTTTAGCTGCCTAAAGGTCCGGGACTTAAGTGGTTAATATTTAGGCCTGGCTTTGAATTTTATCAATAGGTGCCGTGATTCACATTGACCACTTAAGGACCGCACATTTACGTCGGCAGAATGGCACAGCTGGGCACATCAACGTGTATATATACGTTGATTTTAGTACCCAGTCGCGGGCGCGCGCCCGCGACCCGGTCCGAAGCTCCGGGAGCGTGGAATTCGCGGACCCGATCGCCGCTGCAGTGCGGCGATCCGTCCCTGGAGCGGAAGAACGGGGAGAGCTGTGTGTACACACGGCTTCCCCGTGCTTCTCTGTGGCCGTAGCATCGATCGCGTCATCCCTGTAATAGGGGGACGCGATCAATGACGTCACACCTACAGCCACACCCCCCCACAGTTGTAAACACAACACATAGGTCACCCATCCCCTACAGCCCCACCTGTGGTTAACTCCCAAACTGCAACTGTCATTTCCACAGTAAACAATGCAATTTTAATGCATTTTTTGCTGTGAAAATGACAATTGTCCCAAAAATTTGTCAAAATTGTCCGAAGTGTCCGCCATATTGTAAACACAGAGCTCCACGTCCTCCAGTGAGAGGAGACTGATGGTGTGTCCCTTGTACATAGGGAGACAGCATCGGTCACCTCCCCCACCTCCCCCAGTCTCCCCCCACACAGAACACACCCAGGACTCACATTTAACCCCTTCCTCACCCCCTAGTGTTAACCCCTTCACTGCCAGTCACATTTATACAGTAATTAGTGCGTTTTTATAGCACTGATCGCTGTATAAATGTGGTCCCAAAAATGTGTCAAAAGTGTCCGATGTGTCCGTCGCAATATCACAGTCCTGACAAAATTCGCAGATCGCCGTATTACTAGTAAAAAAAAAAAAAAAAATTGTCAGCATTCTATCCCTTATTTCCTAGCCACTATAACCTTTGCGCAAACCAATTACTATACGCTTATTGCGATTG
The DNA here is from genome assembly GCA_029574335.1 of Rana kukunoris. NCBI lineage: Eukaryota > Metazoa > Chordata > Amphibia > Anura > Ranidae > Rana > Rana kukunoris. The sequence goes on along the minus strand of CM056050.1, from coordinate 67,922,795 downwards.
TTTTTTTTTACCAAAAATATGTAGAATACATATCGGCCTAAACTGAGAAAAAAATATAGATTTTTTTTTTAAAAAATTGGATTTTTATTATAGCAAAAAGTAAAAAATATTGTGCGTTTTTTTCACAAAATTGATGCTCTTTTTTGTTTATAGCGCAAAAAATAAAAAAACGCAGAGGTGATCAAATACCACCAAAAGAAAGCTCTATTTGTGGGGGAAAAAAGGACGTCAATTTTGTTTGTAAGACACGTCGCACGACCGCGCAATTTTAATTTAAAGCGACGCAGTGCCGAAAGCTGAAATTTCGCCTGGGCAGGAAGGGGGTATATGTGCCCAGTAAGCAAGTGGTTAATAAACAAATTCTGCACAACACATACTCAAATGGCAAAAAAAATAAACGAATATACAATTACAACACAATGTACGCTGTAAGATTGGCGTGATTAGACTCTATAGAGGTAGATGCGTTTTTTAGTGAGTACGCCAGTCCAGAAGTGAATTTTTAAGGGCCTGGTAGCGCACTTTTATTTTAAAATAACAAAAAAGTTCACAAAGATATCCGTAGCTCACACAGGGGGTTCCACCATTACTGTATCTCCTTGCGGCTTCTTCAGGCCTTTAGCCTAGACCTTAGGTGATTTTAGCCCCTACGCACAGTCAGCGGTCACTGAACTAGGTGAGAAGGAAGCGATAAGATAAGGCTGTGCCAGTTTAGCTGCAGAGGTAGGTTACAGTTTGGGAGGCTTTTCGAACAGTTAAGGTGTGGAGAAAGGGGAGATGCATGGAGAAGTGCTGCAGGTGCCAACTTGATTGGATCGGAATGCCATACTCCTTTTTACGGTGGCTTTTTGTGGCGGCTCATCCACTAAATACCATACCAGAAACAAGCCTGGTATTGTGAAACAGGGTGAGGTCGTTGGTGGCAGATAGGCTGATAATGGCAAGATGGAACAGTATAGAGCAGGGGTTTTACATTTACGGAGGTCCAGTCAGCAAAATGTTCTTCCGGCAGTGGTCCGAATCTCAGTAGCGGTATAACCCCTCACGGTCTCAACGTACTTCATTGTCTTCAGCATACCTTTGACATCATAGTCCCTTTTCAATCACAGTCCCGTCTTTTAAGCAGTCCTGCAGTGTCCTCTCTCCCCCTTTACATCTCTGCCCCTCTTTTACATCGCAGCTCCTACCACCCCGCCCGCTGTGAGAATGACATTGGTGGCTGGGCGGGAGGCCCTGGAAAGAACCCCCAGCTGTGGCAAGGCTGCGGTCTAGACCGGCCTGCCACTCAGTGATGGCTGGTATAGAGGAAGGTACCAGCAGAGTTGCGGGGAGAAGCATCCACTGACATCACGTGCCAGGACACATTATATTTTAGTGCATTCCAACACAAATACCAAATTTTTGTGTAAAAAAATTAAATATGGGGTTACAACACGTACAGAGACAACAAAACATGTCAACTGTAAGAGACCCCTTTTTATGCTTTCTCTGAGTAGTTAGTAGGCGACATAAACCAAGGAGATGCAAAGCTCATGGGTGCTGTAGCCATAAGTTAAAGGATCACTAAAGGATTTTTTTTTTTTTTAGCTTACTGCAGTCCTGGTTTCATGTCCTCATTTTTCGTTTTTGCTTTGAAGTTGCTGTAATTCTGATCTGATCTCCACACTTCCTGCTTGTCTGGCTCCTTATAAAAAATCTCATGGCAGCTTTTCACTGTGGTCCAAGCTTTCATTACTGTGCGTCTAAAACTCCTCAGAACCAATTTTATTCATTTTAAAACACTGCCCTGTATTTGTTTGTTTTTGTTCTGTGTGTCTCTTACTTCACAGAAACATGAAACCAGTTTAAAAATGAAACTAAACTGCAGGCACATTATTTGATTGATTTTTATCTATTTTTAATCATTTTTAAAAGGAATCCGGTAACTATTATGTCTCTATACCCTGTAAACAGCCATTTCAGCAAAAAATGTTTTTTCCTTTAGTGAACCTTTTAACTTCCTAAAATACAGTTTCCAAACTAAAGTGAAACTGAACATGTATAAACTAATGCAAAAAGCTTTGAATATCCAGGAGGATCACCGCATTGAATTTTCAAGGGATTAGAAGTCTCCGTTTTTTTTGTTTAGTTTTTTTGCTGTCTGTTCCCCCATTAGGAATTCATCCTTTCTATGTGTCATGTTTTAGAACGTTACCTAGTGTGAAAGTTAAAGAAAATCTTCCCTGATGCCGCAATGTCTCCTGGGAGCTTTTGTTATTGTTCCCAGGAGACATTGTGGAGGTCTGCCGCGAGTTATCGCGTGATTTGGAAAGGACTTTAACCACTTAACGCCCGCCGCACGCCTATGTACGTCCACAGAAGGGCACGTACAGCCAGATGGGCGTATATATTTACGTCCCTGCCTTCTATCGGGTCGGGGGTCCGATCGGGACCCCCTCCGCGGCGGGCGGCTTACCTTTGGGATCGATCCGACTCGAGGGGGTGGCGGTTCGTTTCTGTCCGCCACCTTGTGATCGCTCCCAGCCAATCCCGTCGTGTCCCTGCGTGTCACTTCCTCTGCCAGTAAAATGTAAACACTGGCAGAGGAAGTGATGCAGCTCTCATCTCGGTGGTATTTTCAAACCGCCGAGATGAGAGAAGACATCACAGTAAGTTGCACCAACACTACACTGACACCAGTACACATAGGCACATTAACCCCTTGCGATCACCCCCCACCCCCCTGTCACACTGTCACTGAATTCAGTGATTATATATGTTCTGATCAATGCATTTAGTGTCAGTGTGACAGGCAGTTAGGTTCAGGGTGGCCCTGTACCCCCCTAATAAAGTTTTAACCCCTTGATCACCGCCCTAGTTAACCCTTTCACTCCCTATTGCCAGCGTCGCTAAGCGGTCATTTTTCTGATTGCTGTATTAGTGTCGCTGTTGCCGCTAGGTAGACATGTGGCTGAATACATTTTGGCCTAAATGTTTGACTAAAATTTAGTTTATTCAATTTTTCTTATAACAAAAATTAAAAAAATATTGATTATTTTTTTTTCAAAAATGTCGCTCTATTTTTGTTTTATAGCGCAAAAAATAAAAATCGCAGAGGCAATCAAATACTATCAAACTAAAGCTCTATTTGTGGGAAGAAAAGGACGCAAATTTTGTTTGGGAGCCACGTCGCACGACCGCGCAATTGTCTGTTAAAGCGATGCAGTGCCGAATTGTAAAAACGCCTCTGGGCATTAAGCAGCATATTGGTCCGGGGCTTAAGTGGTTAAGCAAGTTATTTCTAATTCCCACGATAACTCCCGGCAGACCTCCACAATGTCTCCTGGGAACAATGAAGAAAGCTCCCAGGAGACATTGTGGCATCGAGGAAATGACGGAATACCCGCACACTACCCGATGAATCCATATACAGGAATTGGCCAGTAACATAAAGGATTACTAAGGTTCGCCTGCCCCTGACAGGGACTCGAGCTGGGCATCACCGCTTAGTGGATTGGCTCGGGCGGCTCGGCTGCTCTTGGCTGCTCTTGGCTGCTCTAGTCCTGCAAAGGGAACGGAGTTCCTGCTGTGAAAAAAAGTGCAGAAACTCCGTTCCCATGCTTTCACGCTGGACTTGAGCCCTGATTTTAACTATGGGACAGGAAGTGAAAGCAAATCTCCCCAATGGGACACAGATGGTAAAAATAAAACTGACGGGTTATATTTCTCGCTTTGTTATATGGGGGGGAACAAACTTTTTTTTTTTTGCCTTTTTGTTCTAATTTAAAGTGAAATTCCTTCTTAAAGTGGTTCTAAAGGCAGAAGCTGTGTGTGGGGAGTTTTTTTTTTATCTTGATGAATTTCACTTTATAAATATACCCCTGTAATACACAAGGTCCGTTTTGTTAGGTTGTTACAGCATTTAGATTTATAATCTAGAAATAAACCGTGGCCATTTTAAGTGTGGGCATCATGAAGCCAGGCTGTATAACTTCCTGGATTTCAGCTTTGCATCTCTCGCACATGCTCAGTGCTGCACACTAGGTTTCAGTCAGGTTTGCAAGGACTACTGGGAAACATGATGCCTATCCCAGAAACCCTTGCAAATAGCCTTGTGACTTGATAGCCTAGGCTAATAAGGAGGAGGAAGTAATGAAGGACTACAAAATAAAGATATTTACAAGCAACAAAATAAATAAAAATTGTCCATTCTGAACACTATGAGATTAGGGCATGCAGCACAGACAAACATAAAAAAATGGGTCGAACTCCACTTTAAGATGAAGAACCTGCTGTGCGCAACAGCCACCATAATGCTTACCTGAGCCCCATCTGGACCCAGCAGTGTTGCACAAGAGACTTGACTATCTGGGACTCTTCCTCCTGATTGGCTGAGACACAGCAGTGGTTGCCATTTGGCTTTAAGATCATGGTTCTGCTTTGTTTTACCTGTACCTGTCTTACCTCTTTTATGCACTTACCTGTAAATTAAACTGTGGACACTAAGACAATCTTTCTTTCAATCTTGCAATTATTTGATCTTCAGTAGGATTTTATAACAAAGAATCCTATATAATCGAATTCGTTTTTCCATTAAAGGGGTTGTAAAGGTTCATGTTTTTTCACCTTAATGCTCTTACTTTGCCTGGGCTTCTCGGCTCTTCATTGGATAGATCGATGGCAGTAAAGCCATTGGCTTGCGCTGCTGTCAATAAAATCCAATGATGTGGGTGCCAGGGGAGGGGCCGAATCCTGTACTCTGCATCTATAAATGCGGCATACAGGACTCAGGAGCGCGGCCGCAAGGTAACCCCCTTGGAAGAGCGCTTCCCAGAGGGGGTTATCTGGGGTGGGGAGGAGCCGAGAGAGCATTTGGGGGACCCCAGAAAACGCAGTTTGGCGCCACTCTGTGCAAAACGAGCTGCACAGTGGAGGCAAGTATGGCATTTTTTTTTTTTCGAACATTTTACAACCACTTTTAAGCTTTTATTTATTTTAAACCTTGGTAAATGCCTTGTTGCAATGTTTGTCGACATGCTTGGGAATGTCGTTGAATTTGAGTGGATATTTTTCTTGTAGTGATTAGCATGAAAATAAAATGTAATTTTGAGTTTTCCTATTGATTAACCCTACTTATCCCCCCCTAGTTGGAAGAATGTCAGCTAATCAAATTTTCGTTGCTGTGGAAATGAGAGCAGAGATTGAAGTATGCAGCGCGCTCTCCATTTCAGTATGATTCATGCTTTTGGCCTGGGGAAGAAGAGGTCTGTGTGGCTAGAGTGGCTTTGTTAGAGACACGTAAACATGCATACATGGGTGCTTGATTAGTCAATATTGGTCCTTTTGGTGCAGGGTAGGGTGGTCCCGATACTAGTATCGGTATCGGGACCGATGCCGAGTATTTGCGGGAGTACTTGTACTCCCGCAAATACCCCCGATACCAAAATAGAATACTTCCCCCCCCCCCCCCCCATATTGCAGCCATGTCCTGTCCCTCATACCTGTAGATATGATGCTGCCGCATACCGTCGTTAATCCCCCTGCATTATAGCGTAGAGCGCATTACAAGCTTTCGTTTTGAATACCTGTAATGCCCACGCCGCCATGTATAGACACTCCCCCTTGCTCGGGATTGGAAGGATCCCTCCAATCCCGAGAAGGGGAGTGTCTATACATGGCGGCGCGGGCATTACAAGAATTCAGAACGAAAGCTTGTAATGCTCGCTACGCTATAATGCAGGGGGATTAACGGCGGTATGCAGCATATCTACAGGTATGAGGGACAGGACATGGCTGCAATATGTGGGGGACATACATGGCTGCAATATGTGGGGGACATACATGGCTGCAATATGTGGGGGACATACATGGCTGCATTTGGGGACACATTTAAAACAAGTATCGGTACTTGTACTCGGTCCTAAAAAAGTGGTATCGGGACAACCCTAGTGCAGGGTTTCACTACACAAGAATGATTTTGTTTAAAACCTAGCAGCAGTTCTCTTTTGATATGGAGATGTTGTATTTTGATATCTTTGTGTCCTAAAATATACTTATATCAGTTTTCTGTTATGATAGTTCTTGGCCTACTCATTTTAAAATCTTGTTGGTCTCCCCGGGTGGCTAGTGTGTGCCCTTAAAGTGGTTCTAAAGCAGGGATATGCAATAGTGCACCTGCAGCTTTTGCATATCTACAAGTCCCATGAGGCAAAGCAAGCCACAAGCATGACACACAGAGGCAGAGGCATGACGAGACTTGGAGGTCCGCTAATTGCATATCCCTGTTCTAAAGCCTCAAGTTTTTGTACCTTAAAAAACCTTCTGTGGTGCAGTACCCCCCCCCCCCATTCTTATTTAAGCCCAATCTTATCCAGCGATGCGCACGAGAACAGCCGCTCTTGCTGCTGTCTCCCTCCCTATTAGTCAGATTGATGGCATTGGTTGCTACTGCTGTCTCTCAGATGCTGCAACACGGGGGGTTGGGGGGGCGGGGTCCAGTTGTCCTGTCTGTGACAAAAGACGCAGATTGGGCGGCTCGGGAGTCAGCATACACCGCTTGCCAAAGAGGGGCCTGGAACGCCTGCAGGGGACCCCAGAAAAGAAGGATCGGGTTGCTCTGTAAAAAAACATTGCACAGAGCAGGTAAGTATAACATGTTTGTTATGTTGGCAGCTTAAAGAGGAGCAATAGTCTGATAGCACTGGGTGAAGGCGTCAGTATTGTAAGGGAAACCGGCAATGAAGCCTTCAGGTTTAAAGCGGAGGTTCACCATCAAAATCAACTTTTTACCATGAGATCCAGCATACTGCTGACATCTGCAGTATGCTGTTTTTTTTTTTTTTTCCTGTACTTACAATGTTATCCATAGTTGTATTCCGGCTCCGAGAATATTCCCCGCTAGGAAAATAGCCGACGTGAGACTCGGCTGTTTTCGGCGCTATACGGCACCTGCAGTGTAGAGCTGACTGCGCAGGCGCCGTAAAAAGCAGAGTCCCACTTCGGGTATTTTCGGAAGGCGTGACGCGCTGTACGCACACGTCAATCATCTATGCCTGGTTTTAGGAACGCCTATTCCCCGGGGCAGAGAGAACCCGGAAGCCGGATTAAAACTACAAAAATACGATAAGTACAGCAGGGGGGGGGGGGGGGGACCAGCATACTGCAGATGTCAGCAGTATGCTGGATCTAATGATATATATTTTGTATAGGGTGAACCACCGCTTTAACAACCGGTTTCCTACTGTGCATGTGAGAGTCGCACTGCAGTTTCTGAATGGTCCCGCCGTCTTCTGGGACCTGTGTGTGTCCCAGAAGGCAGCGGGGGACAGAGGAGGGGCTGGAAATGCACATAGATTGGCAATCTTATCTGGAAGTGGGTACCTGTCAAAGCCAGGTACTCGCTCCCCCCCCAAAAAAGTTCCAAATGTGGGGAAGTGTATGATCAAGCATAGCTCCTCCTTTTGGGTGGAGCTCTGCTTTAAATATCACTTTAATAAAGATGTCAATGATTTTCATCTGAACTTGATGGACTTCTGTGTGTTGTTGTTTTTTTTTTTTTTGTTTTTTTTTTGTTCTTCAAAAGATTTTGTACAACCCTTGCCTCCTATCTCTGATGAAACCCAGGAGAATATTGGCATGCATTAAAAAGGGAATTTACTCCAGAGATAAAATGATAATGCTGCCACTTTGAAAGAAGGAACACACTTTTTTATAGTCTGTCCCACCCACAGGCTCCTCAGTCCCCATCCCCACGCTTGCCTGTCAGTGTGTCACTGCTCTCTCTGCACACTGCTTCTGCGGTGTAGACAATCGGGAGGGGCCAGAAATGCACATAGATACTTACCTGGAAGTAGGAGCGAGTACCTGTCAAAGCCAGGTACTCGCTCCCCCCCCCCCCAAAAAAAAGTGCCAAATGTTGGGAGGGTATGAACATGCAGAGCTTCTCCTTTTGGGTGGAGCTCTGCTTTAAAATATTACTTTAATAAACATGGCAATGATTTGCATCTGAACTTGATGGATTTCTCAGTTGTTTTTTTTTTTTTCAAAGATTTTGTGCAACCCTTGCCTCCTGTCCTGTAACCCTGTCTCTGATGCATTGCCACAGCAACCAACTGTTGTGCCGCCCGAATGTGAAAGCCCAAGTGCTTTCACCCTGGGGAGGTGCGCTTGCAGGACATTAGAAAAAGTCTGGCAAGCAGCCTCTTTGGGGTGGTGTGGGAGCGCTGTATACAGCTCCCAACACTCAACAAAACAACAATCTCCTCCCCCTAGTGCAGAGGCGTTGTTAGGGGTGGGCTGGGGAGGCTGGAGCCCCGAATGGGTGGATGAAAAGCCCCGAGTCTCGGCGATGAAGCACTTAACTATTAGCCCCGAGTGCCGGCGAGCCCCGGCCAGTCAGTGTCCCCCAAGCTGGCAGCGTGAGCGGGCCGGTAAAGGATCGCCATCTTTATTAAACTGCGCTGTAGGAGAGGTGGAGGCGGAGCGGCCAGGCGGACAGCTGCTGAACCCACCAGGAGCTGACTGAGCAGGGGGGGGGGTAGGGGAGGCTAAGGATCCCGCTTGTTCTGCACTGCTGAAGACAGCCTTGCCACCCGCCGCCGGTACACTGTCTGCAGCAGAGCAGAGCGGTGTAAGTGTGCTGTGAGCGAATCACGGACCATTCACTTCCCTGTCAGGCAGAGTGTTCTCCCCCCGACAGGAGCTTCCCAGTCCTGCCCGGTGTGATGTCATTCACAGACCGGGAGGCGGGAAGAAAGAGCCGAGGAGAGTGCTGCTGTGAAGACCTGCGAGGAGCCAGTGAAGCCCCTGCAAAAGTGAAAGTAAGAGTTTTCTGAAGCTAAAAACGTAACCTAAATCTCTGTTTTGCCTGAAGTGTTTAACTCTTGGGGGGGGGGGGTATTGTTATTTGAAATATGCAGCATGGAAGGGGTAATTGCATTACTATACATTAGTGACCAGTAGCAGTTAATTAACCCCTATATGGTGCAGCATCAAAGGGTTCATAAACTCTGATACCAGTGCCACTAATGCAGCACAAAGGGGTTAAATAACTGCCACTGGTCACTAATGCGTCAGTGGTGTATTTGTTACTACCCACCCCTCTCGTGTACATACTACCCACCTATACCCAGTCAGGGTAGTGTGGCCCGTGTATGCAGGTGAATGTGGTCAGTGTAGTGTGGTCAGTGTAGTGTGGTCAGTGTAGTGTGGTCAGTGTAGTGTGGTCAGTGTAGTGTGGTCAGTGTATGCAGATGAGTCTGGTCAGTGTAGTGTGGTCAGTGTAGTGTGGTCAGTGTAGTGTGGTCAGTGTAGTGTGGTCAGTGTAGTGTGGTCAGTGTAGTGTGGTCAGTGTATGCAGGTGAGTGTGGTCAGTGTAGTGTGGTCAGTGTAGTGTGGTCAGTGTAGTGTGGTCAGTGTATGCAGGTGAGTGTGGTCAGTGTATGCAGGTGAGTGTGGTCAGTGTAGTGTGGTCAGTGTATGCAGGTGAGTGTGGTCAGTGTAGTGTGGTCAGTGTAGTGTGGTCAGTGTAGTGTGGTCAGTGTAGTGTGGTCAGTGTAGTGTGGTCAGTGTAGTGTGGTCAGTGTAGTGTGGTCAGTGTAGTGTGGTCAGTGTAGTGTGGTCAGTGTAGTGTGGTCAGTGTAGTGTGGTCAGTGTAGTGTGGTCAGTGTAGTGTGGTCAGTGTATGCAGGTGAGTGTGGTCAGTGTAGTGTGGTCAGTGTATGCAGGTGAGTGTGGTCAGTGTAGTGTGGTCAGTGTATGCAGGTGAGTGTGGTCAGTGTAGTGTGGTCAGTGTATGCAGGTGAGTGTGGTCAGTGTAGTGTGGTCAGTGTATGCAGGTGAGTGTGGTCAGTGTAGTGTGGTCAGTGTATGCAGGTGAGTGTGGTCAGTGTAGTGTGGTCAGTGTATGCAGGTGAGTCTGGTCAGTGTAGTGTGGTCAGTGTATGCAGGTGAGTCTGGTCAGTGTAGTGTAGTGTGGTCAGTGTAGTCTGGTCAGTGTAGTGTAGTGTGGTCAGTGTAGTCTGGTCAGTGTATGCAGGTGAGTCTGGTCAGTGTAGTGTAGTCTGGTCAGTGTAGTCTGGTCAGTGTATGCAGGTGAGTGTGGTCAGTGTAGTGTGGTCAGTGTATGCAGGTGAGTGTGGTCAGTGTATGCAGGTGAGTCTGGTCAGTGTAGTGTGGTCAGTGTATGCAGGTGAGTGTGGTCAGTGTAGTGTGGTCAGTGTATGCAGGTGAGTGTGGTCAGTGTATGCAGGTGAGTCTGGTCAGTGTAGTGTGGTCAGTGTATGCAGGTGAGTCTGGTCAGTGTAGTGTGGTCAGTGTATGCAGGTGAGTCTGGTCAGTGTAGTGTGGTCAGTGTAGTGTGGTCAGTGTAGTGTGGTCAGTGTAGTGTAGTGTGGTCAGTGTAGTGTGGTCAGTGTAGTGTAGTGTGGTCAGTGTAGTGTAGTGTGGTCAGTGTATGCAGGTGAGTGTGGTCAGTTTAGTGAGGTTGTGTTGGTGTATGCAGGTTATGTCGGTGTGTGTGTACTGACACACTCACGTCGGTCAGGGTAAGTGTGTCAGGTAGGTCACCCTGCGCCATGCCACTCCACCAACTGCGCCCCCGGTGCCGGCTTGTCTTCGGGCTGAAGCCCCTGGTCTTTTGGGAACCTAGCAACGCCCCTGCCCTAGTGCTTTCTTCTAGCTAAAATAAAAACACCTGAAACTTGATTTTACATGTAATATGCTTCTAAAACTCTTGTAATATGCTTGGAAAACTCTCAAATAACACCTGAATTGCTCTGCTCAGGTGTCAACAGGGCCTAAACTAGCAGCAGCAGACAGATGAGGTCATAACTGCTATTCTGCTCTCGTTTATTAGTATATTTTTTAATTGCCAGATTTGCACGTGGCACACCTGATTCGGCTCCAGTCCGAGTGCTGATGTTCAGGGGATTGCAAGATGTCAATGTCAAGTCTTGGGATCTTAACCCAGCTGCATTAGAAAAATGTAATTAAGTATTATGAAAAATAAATAATTAATGAATACAGAGGTGCATTTGTGTTTTTATTAAGGGGACACTAAGGCCCCTTTCACACGGGGTGGATCAGTAATGATCCGGCACGTGAACCTCCGCTTGCTCAGCGGGGATCGCTCCATTGATCCCCGCTGAGCCGGCGGATGACAGGGCGGTCCCAGCACACTGTGCAGGGACCGCCCTGTCTTTTCTCCGCTCTCCCCTATGGGGGGATCGAATGAACACGGACCGTCTGTCTGTGTTCACCCGATCCGATCCGCCAGACGAATGGAAAAGTAGGTTTTTCCTCCATCACACTTTGGTGGGTCGGATGTCAGCGGGCATGTCGCCGCTGACATCCGCGGCTCCAAGCACAGAGCACCCGTTCAGGTCCTCCTAAAGAACTGGCAGGCGGATCTGAACGGGCCGCTCGTGTGAGAGAGCCCTAAAGTTATCTTTTTTTATTTATTTTTTTAATAACAAACGTTATACTTCAACTGTGCGGCTCGTTTTGCACAGAGTGGCCCCGATCCACGTCTTCTGGGGTCTCTCGGCGGCTGTCATGGCTCCCCCTCCGCAAGAGCTTTTCACTTTCATGCGAGCCAGCTCGCATGGTGGAAAGCTTTTGCGGGCGCGCTTCCGTTATACAGCAGCGGCCATAGCCGCCGACTGCTTTCCTGCTATCAATTCGTCCAACCTAGCCAATCAACGGCCAGGCTGGGAACTGAAGAGGATGATGGGGACGAGCGTGGGACTTTCGAGGGGTGAGATAAGTAAAATGGGGGCTGGGTGGGGGGGCGGTGTTGTCGGATGTTTTTTCACCTAAATGCATCCTTTTACCTTTACCATCATCTTTCACATTAACCACTTAAGCCCCGGACCAATATGCTACTAAATGCCCAGAGGCGTTTTTACAATTCGACGCTGCGTCGCTTTAACAGACAATTGCGCGGCTGACTCCCAAACAAAATTTGCATCCTTTTCTTCCCACAAATAGAGCTTTCTTTTGATCGTATTTGATTGCCTCTGCGATTTTTATTTTTTGCGCTATAAACAAAAATAGAGCGTCATTTTTGGAAAAAAAAACAATATTTTTTACTTTTTGTTATAAGAAAAATTGAATAAACTAAATTTTAGTCAAACATTTAGGCCAAAATGTATTCAGCCACATGTCTTTAGTAAAAAAAAATTGCTACCTAGCGGCAACAGCGACACTAATACTAACACAGCGATCAGAAAAATCATCGCTTGGTAATAGGGGGTGAAAGGGTTAACTAGGGCAGTGATCAAGGGGTTAAAACTTTATTAGGGGGGGTACGGGGCTACCCTGTACCTAACACTAACTGTCTGTCACACTGACACTAAATGCAGTGATCAGTAAATTTATGATCACTGCAATCAGTGACATTGTGACAGGGGGTGGGGTGATCGCAAGGGGTTAAATGTGGCTATGTGTACTGGTGTCAGTGTAGTGTTAGGTGCGACTTACTGTGATGTCTTCTCTCCTCTCATCGGATTGAAAATACCGCCGAGAGGAGAGCTGCATCACTTCCTCTGTTAGTGTTTACATTACACAGGCAGAGGAAGTGACACGGCGGAGCCTAACGGGATTGGCTGGAAGCGATCGCGAGGGGGCGGACAGAAACTAACAGCCGCCCCCTCAGGACGGATCGCTCTCGGGGGTAAGCCGCCCGCAACGGAGGGGGTCTCCATCGGACCCCCGACCCGCTAAAAGGCAGGGACGTGTATATATACACCCATCTGCCTGTACGTGCCATTCTGTGGACGTACATAGTCGTGTGGCGGGTGTTAAGTGGTTAAAAAAAAAATGGGCTAACTTTTACTGTTGTGTGTTTTTTTTTTTTTTTTTTTTTTTTTATTATTCATTGACGTTTTCCCCAAAAAATTGCATTTAAAGACCACTGGGCAAATACAGTGTGACATAACATATATTGCAGCAATTGCCTTTTTTTTCCCTAGGGTCTCTGCTAAAAAAAAAAAAGTGTGTGTGTGTGTGTAAAATATATTAAAATGTTTGGGGTTCCAAGTAATTTTTCAGCAACAAATATTGATTTTAACTTAAACAAATGTCAGAAAAGGATTTGGACTTTATGGTTAAACTTCCTGCATTTACACACAGAAGTTTGCTCTAAGAAGGAAGTTAGATACAATGTTTCATGTAAAAATAACTTTGCAAACTGCCCAGACTTTTTGTTTACACACACAGAAGTTTATCCCTTTTGATCTAAACTTGGCAGACTGCCCAGACTTTTTCTTTTGACAGCTGAGTGAACAGATAGTCTCTCCACTTGTTAGGGCTCTTTCACACATGCAGACCATTGTCCGATTTTTTTTATTTTTATTTCATCCATCTGTTTACGGATGTAAAAGGGACATACACTGGTCCATATGAGATCTCATCCGGGTCCGCAATCCTCCGATTCTGCAGATGGAGGAAAACCCTATTTTTCCATATGTCATCGGATCCCCATAGGGGACAGCGAAGATCTAACAGGGCGGTCCCTGCACAGTGTGTGGGGACTGACGTGTCACCCGCCTGCTCAGCGGGATCAGCGGAGCGATCCCTGCTGAGCAAGCGGAGGTTCATGGGGCGGATCATCACAGATCCGTCCGTGTGAAAGAGGCCTTATATGAAAGAATCGGCAAACTCTGCATTGGAGATCGTCAGAGGGGTTGAATCGAGATCATGATTAATTGTGCAGCTCTAGCGTCCAGCCTCTGTTTTGACTAGCTATAGAAATAAGACACCTAGAATATGAATACTTCAGCAACTCCGTGCATGAACATAAGCCCCAAGTGCAGATAGTGTAAGTTCAGGGCTAATATCTCTGCGGGTGCTTTATGTAACCCCTGGCACATAGAACAGCATTGAAGTAATATTTTTTTCCATTGGAAAAAAAGAGTGGAATGGAGGGAGTGAGTGAAGCAGATTTTGTGTTCTGTTGCATGTTTCTGTCTATATGTGATAAAAATACAGATGTGTGATTTATATATATATATATATATAAATATAAAATCTCTAACACATCTATCTGTACAAAATATATATAAAATGTGTGTGTGTGTGTGTGTGTGTGTATGTATGTATATATATATATATATATATATATATATATATATATATATATATATATATATATATATATATATATATATATATATATATATATATATATATCTCTATTATAAAAATAGGAAAACACAATCAGCGTAAACAACCAATAAGAATAGATTAAATGTAGGGTTGTTACTGATCAAAATGTTTTTGTTCGATTAATCGTTTTGTTGATTAATCGACTAATTTCGATTAATTATAACGCACATACAGATCCAACTACTTTTAGCTGATCACCTCCTTGCAGGCCGATTGCCAGTGCAGCTACCAACCACTGGAAAATTGGACAGCCGGATACAAAAAACACACAAAGGCAGCTCTCGATGGGAATAGCATTAAAACTTTTATAGTCTTCAAATAGGTAACAAAATAAATATTGCACTAGAGATGCAATCGATGTAGCTACATAAACTGTAAAAATGGTGCAAGTAATACCAAACAGTAGTAAAAGCAGTCATAAAAACATGCAGCTAAGTATGATACTGGTATAAAAATGTGTACAACGATACCACTGCTGAATCCAGATGAGGAGAGGATAACATCAGTCCATCGGCATGTAGATGTCCCGTGAAGGGAACTATCACAACTCCCAGTGGATGGTTGTAGAATCCCAGGTTGATAGAGGGAAGTGATAGAAGGAAGTGTAACAGCCCTTGTGTGTGGCAGATAGTAAGGTCCCGCTGGCATGCAGATATGAAGGAACAGCAAAGGAGCCCTTCAGATGGACACGGCAAGCCCCGCCGGTGTCTGTGACATCACCGGATCTCCGACGGAACTCCCTGAAGGCCCAGAAGCCAGCGGAGAGGTGAGTACCAATCAAAAGAATTTTAATCGATCAAAAAGATTTTGATTGATCAAAAAAATTAAAGATTAATTGATCAATTAAAAGTTAATTTGCACAGCCCTAATTAAATGAAATCCTACCAAGACATGACGGCGCACCTAAACTGACAGGCCAGGCAAGGAGAGAATTAATCAGAGAAGCAGCCAAGAGGCCCAGGGAGCAGTGGTGGCTCAACATGATTGGCACTGCGCTGACAAGCCGTTCACCTCTGCAGCCAAGGGTTCGGATCCCGGTCTCGGCTACATGTGAATTGAGTTTGGTGGTCTCAGCCCGGCTCCCGGTGGGTGTGCTATGCAAGGTACGCCTGTGCTTAGTACACCCACCCCCCCCCCCCCCAACAAAAACCACCACACTTGCACGCACACGAAATTGGTTTAACACACACGCACTTTGGCCATGCGGTCTCCTAAAAATAAATCGAGAGGAGAAAGATCCAACAGGGTTGGGTGGGCTAGGCCCCCTCACTCCCTCATAGGGGTCCCGTTGGGCTCCCAAGAGGAGCAGGCAGGGTGGGGTGAGTGGGAGGCCACCAGGGGCATGGAGAAGGATGGCGATTGCCTCCGGGGGGAGGGTCTGCCTACTCCCAACTGCTGCAGTCCGGATCCTCTCTCTCGAGTTCACGCACAAAAAATACACTAAAAAAAAATATATAAAAAAAATATTAAAAAAAGAGGCCCATGGTAACTCTGGAGGAGCTGCAGAGATCCACAGCTCAGGTTGGAGAATCTGTCCACAGGACAACTATTAGTCATGTACTACAAATCTGTCCTTTATGAAAGAGTGGCAAGAACGCCATTGTTTAAAGAAAGCCATTAAAAGTCCCATTTGCAGTTTGTGGGAAGCTATGTGGGGGACACAGCAAACATGTGGAAGAAGGTGCTCTGGTCAGATGAGACAAAAAATTAGCATTTCGGCCTAAAAACAAAATGCTACGTGTGATGGAAAACAAACACTGCACATCCCACTGAACATGCCAAAAAGACTTGCTGCTGTAATTGCAAGTTGGTTCTACAAAGTATTGACTGGGGGGGGGGGGGGGGGGGGGGGGGGGGGGCTGAATACAAATGCACCCCACACTTTCCAGATATGTCTATCACATAAAATCCCAATAAAATACATTTACGTTTTTGGTTGTAACATGACAAAATGTGGAAAAAAATTCAAGGGGTGTGAATACTTTTTCAAGGCACTGTATATCTTTATGGAAGTTTTTTTTTTTTTTTTTTTTTTTAAAGTAATGGTCAATTACACAGTTTATTATAGAGAAGCCAAAAATGATCTAGGGAGAACCTGATCGCATACGCTAAACCCCCCTTGCTTCACTGCAGTACAGTTTAGAAGTCCAACAGGTATAAGACTGAAGAATGTTACATACCTCTTATTGTAATAAGTTGCATATTATTGGCTGATGGGCTGTATACCTGACTACTGTACGTGGGTTATTTTCTTGAGTCGTGTATTTTCTACGCTGGGCTGCACATTTCTTTTTTTTACACTGCACTCTGTGTGCCTGGCTGTAAGTTACATACACCCGACCACAGCACTTTGCACATGGGCAACAGAAAAAATGCAGCGCTACCCAAACAGTAGTAGTAGTAGATGTTATTTTTTAAATGGTGACCAATGGTGGTGACACCCCCTCCATAGAGGTGTTCCAATCCTGTTTTTTACTGTTGCCAAATGTCTATTTAATATACATAATCAATATAAAAAACTATTTAGCAATAGTAGTGTGACCCCCCCCTTACATAAAATACATAACATATGTGTTCTACAACTGTCTCTGAATAAACAGTCCAGAAATGTTCTCCACTCGATCCTCAGTAGTTCTCTTGCTACTTCCATATATGCGTATATAAATTCCATAATTATATATTAAAACTCCATGTGACTCCTCTACTGGTAATCTTAGCAGTTCACCTTTTTATATTCTTAGTTCATAAGCATTTTTGCCCTTTAAGTTGGGACCAACATAAGCAATGGTTGCAGGTTCTTGTGAAAGATGACCAAACTGACCAGCCCTCTTCAGAAATCCACATCTTACAATTTGGGGATATAAAATGCTCAAAGGAACAAAAATGCAACCATCATCGTGCAAAGTGTATAAAATACTCCAAATGGATTAAACCACTATTTAACCACTTCAGCCCAAGAAGGATTTACCCCCTTATTGACCAGGCCATTTTAGTGATGCAGCACTGCATTACTTTAACTGACAATTGCGCGGACCTGCGACGCTGTATCCAAATGAAATGCATGTTCTTTTTTTTTTTCTTCCTCAAATCGAGCTTTCTTTTTAGTGGTGTTTGCTCACCTCCAGCGTTTTTATTTTTTGCACTTTAACCACTTCCATACAGGGCACTTATACACCTTCCTGCCCAGACCAATGTTCAGCTTTCAGCGCTGTTGCACTTTGAATGACAATTGCGCAGTCATGCTACACTGTACCCAAACTAAATTTTTATAATTTTGTTCCCACAAATAGAGATTTTATTTGGTGGTATTTAATCACCTCTGGGATTTTTATTTTCTGCAAAAAAAATAAAAAAATAATAAAAATGACCGAAAATATTTTTTTTTTTGTTTCAGTTACAAAACATTGTAAATAAGTACCTTTTTTCTCCTTCATTGATGGGCACTGGTGGCACTGATGATGGGCACCAATATGCAGCACTGATAGGCGGCATGGATGGGCATGGATAGGCGGCATGGATGGGCATAGATAGGCACTGATAGGTGGCACTAATGTAATGTAGTGTGTTGTACTAATGGATGCCAATCGGTGATGCCCATTGTGGGCACTGATTGACATCCATTATTTCTGATTGTCATCCCTGGTGGTCTAGGGTGGCATACCTGTGGTGGGCATCCCTGGTGGTCTAGTGGCATCCCTGGTGGTCCAGTGTGGGCATCCTCGGGGGGGGGGGGGCTGCGCTGATAATCGATCAGCACAAAACCCCCCTGTCAGAGGAGCAGCCAATCGGCTCTCCTCTACTCGCGTCTTAACAGACGCGAGTGAGGAAAAGCCAATAACCGGCTTTTCCTGTTTACATCGTGATCAGCCGTGATTGGACACGGCTGATCACGTGGTAAAGAGTCTCCGTCAGAAAATCTTTACCTAGATCGTGTTGCCGTGATGCGCGCCCCTTGCTAGTGTTTTCTAACTGTGTGGGGGATGAACTGATGGGTAGGACACAGGGATCGATGTTCTTGATTACTAGGAACAACATATCTCAGTATACTTCCTGTCAGAGTCAGAACGGGTATCTGCCTTTCTGTAGAGCTATTTCGGATTGGCTCCCGTGGCCGCGTGCCCACAGTATCTACTGCACAAAACAATGTACAGGTATGTTTCGTGCAATAGAGCCACCCTGCTGCAGTATATATGCAGCGGGCAAAAACTTGCAAAAGCAAGACACTAACCCCTTAAGCATAAACCATCAGCTTCACCTCTCCAGGATTAAAGAAATTGTAAATACATTTTTTTTCTTTTTTTTGCTGAAATTACTGTTTACAGGATATAGAGACATAATAGTTAACCGATTCCTTTTAAAAACGATTAAAAATAGATAAAAATCAATCATATATTGTACCTGTAGTTTTTGCATGTCGTTTCCTGCTTCTCTGCTGTACAGAGCCACAGAGCCAATACAGGGCGGTGATGGTTTGGAAAACGAAACTAGAAACTAGACACACAGTAATCGCACCTCCTTGAAGTTAGTGACCACAGAGAGAAAGCTCCCAGGACTGTGGTCATCAGGAAACAGACAACCAGGAAGTGTGGAGATCAGAGAAGAATTACAGCAACTTGAGAGCAAAAAACGAACAATGAGGACATGAAAACCGCACTGCATTAAGGTAAAGGAAGCTATTAAGATAAAAAAAAAAAAATTCCGTTACAAACCCTTTTTAACCACTTCAGACCCGGACCAAAATGCAGGTAAAGGACCTTGCCCCTTTTTGCAATTCGGCACTGCGTCGTTTTAACTGACAATTGCGCAGTCGTGCGACGTGGCTCCCAAACAAAATTGGTGTCCTTTTTTCCCTACAAATAGAGCTTTCTTTTGGTGGTATTTGATCACCTCTGCGTTTTTTTTTTTGCGCTATAAACAAAAATAGAGCGACAATTTAAAAAAAAATGCAATATTTTTTACTTTTTGCTATAATAAATATCCCCCAAAAATATATAAAAAAACATTTTTTTCCTCAGTTTAGGCCGATACGTATTTTTACCTATTTTTGGTAAAAAAAATCGCAATAAGCGTTTATCGGTTAGTTTTCGCAAAATTTATAGCGTTTACAAAATAAGGGATAGTTTTATTGCATTTTGATTAATTATTTTTTTTTTTTACTACTAATGGCGGCGATCAGCGATTTTTTTTTTTTTTTTTTTTTTTTTTTTTTTTTTTTTTTTTTTTTTTTTTTTTCCGTGACTGCGACATTATGGCGGACACTTTGGACAATTTTGACACATTTTTGGGACAATTGTCATTTTCACAGCAAAAAATGCATTTAAATTGCATTGTTTACTGTGAAAATGACAGTTGCAGTTTGGGAGTTAACCACACGGGGGCGCGCTGTAGGATTTGTGTGTTCCTGTGTGTGTTTACAACTGTAGGGGGGTGTGGCTGTAGGTGTGACGTCATCGATCACGTCCCCCTATAACAGGGATGTTGTGATCGATGCTGCGGCCACAGTGAAGCACGGGGAAGCCGTGTTTACACACGGCTCTCCCCGTTCTTCAGCTCCAGGGATGGATCGCCGCACTGCAACGGCGATCGGGTCCGCGAGTCCCGCGGTCCCGGCCTGGGAGCTTTGGACCGGGTCACGGGAGCGCGCCGCAGGCACGCGTCCGTGACCCACGGCTGGGTACTAAAACCAACGTATATATACACTGTACGTTGATGTGCCCAGCCATGCCATTCTGCTGACGTATATGTGCAGTAGGCGGTCCTTAAGTGGTTAATGTCACTTCTGGTCAATGAGGTCATTGACTCTGCCCCAACTTAGTTTCAGTAACTGATCCCACTTGTGCTGATTACCCTTCTGCCTGGGTCACCCTGTTGACCTGGGCCCCCTACAGGAGGACCAGTGGTGCCCCCTGCTACACGGCCAGTGGTGGTTCGTCCATAGAAAGGCGCTGGAGCACTGCCCCCTCTTTAACCCTCTGGCTCTCACCCCCCTCTGGCTCTCACCGCCACTGAGTCTTATAACATAGATTCATGCATTGCACGAATCTATGTTATTATCGCCGCTGCCGCTGTTATTCAGATGGTCGGCGCTCATGTCTGGCCATCTGGATAACGCTAGCTGGTTGGCTGTATGGATTGTCTATCAGAGCCAACAGCTCTGATAGGCTTTCCCAGTACAGCCCTCGGGTCCCGGAAGCTTATTCTCGGAGCACACAGACTGTATGCCCCTTGGAAAGGATGACAGGCGTCTCAGCCAATCAGGTTGGCCGGTTCTGGCTACCGGTAACCTGATTGGCTGAGACGCCTGTCAGTCATCGAGGGCGGGAGAAGACATCATGGGACGTGGATGCCTGACTCCAGTAAAGGTAAGTGCCGGGCGGGGGGAGAGCAATTTACAGGGCACCGTGGGGACAATTGGCACAGCAGCGACCATGGGCACAGTGGTGACAATGGATGGCACAGTGGCTGGTTTAATGGCATGGAACAGTGGTGACAATGGATGGCACAGTGGCTGGTTTAATGGCATGGAACAGTGGTGACAATGGATGGCACAGTGGCTGGTTTAATGGCATGAAACAGTGGTGCGAGTTGATGGAACAGTGGCTGCATTTGATGGCATGGCACAGTGGTGCAAATTGATGGCACAGTGGCTGCGTTTGATAGCATGGCACAGTGGCTGCGTTTGGGCACATTGAGACTGCAATTTTTTTTTTTTCCTTTGCGCCCCCCCAAAAATTTTGAGCACCAGCCGCCACTGTACACGGCCCTGTGTTTCAGTATGTACGGTATGTATGTTAAATAATACATACGGCTTACCATTACCAGTATTGTTATATTAATTGACCTGAGTTATTCATACCTCCTAGTTTTTCTTGTTTTTTACCATGTTTAACAACCATTCGTAGGCCTCGGCTCTTCCCTCCAAGTAAAGTAGTTAATGCGGTATCCAAAATCCCTCCGAATTTTAAGATAAAATGTTCCCCGATAGTTTGAAAACCAGAGCATAGTAATATTCATTCATAGGATAAATGATAAAATGGCTGATGGTGATAGCAGATTCATACAGAGCGACTGTGATAAACGAGCCTGGAGACGTCCTCCCTTATGTAAATGTGAACTACTTATATAGCACCGTCTTTGCAGAGTGATTTATGCTCCTCATTACACACTGACATGGTGTGTGAGGAAAGTAAATATTTAAACAGAGGTATCATGCACAACCACTGAGACCTGTGAAGGGAAACATATTTTCCAAGTGGCAACAACTGCAAATACATCTATTGATCCTGGATCCTTTGATCTTCCCTGCTGAGAAGAAAACTCGGTTTAAAGCAGTCATTTGTACTAGCAGATCATTTAGAGCAGCACTAATGCCGACCTCACCTGCTGCCCAGTATACTGCCATGAGATCAGACGGAAGGCTTCTTTCTGACTGCAGGCATGGGAGCCTGAGTGCTTCTGATAAATGGCTTAGTCTTTCTGAAGATGTTTCAATTAAAATTCACTTTGTTACCCCTACAGGCATGAATTTTAATTTTATAGAACCTTTTTTTAAGAGCCTTTTTTTTTTTTTATAACATTAGAAGTAAACAAAAAAGTCGTTCATTGTCGAGTATAGATCTAGGTTTGTTCCAAGCATGTTTTAATCCACTTGCTGTTGACTGACTCACTACCTCTGCTGGAAGTCTATTTCAAATATCAACTACTCTTTCAGTAAAATACTTTCTAAGATTATACTTCCCTCCTGAACCATATCTTTCCACTTAAAGCAGAGGTTCACCCAAAAATCAACTTTCTGACATTAGATCCAGCATACTGCTAACATCTGCAGTATGCTGGTTTTTTTTTGTACTTATTGTTTTATGAGCCGTTGTAATCCGGCTCCGAGCGGGGAATCCTGCAGGGAATGGGCGTTCCTAAGCCAAGAGGAGTTGCTTGACTGGCTGCTAAGGCGCGTCACGAATTCCGAAAATACCCAAAGTGACACTCGGGTATTTTCGGAAGGCGTGACGCGCCTTAGCAGCCCGTCAATCAACTCCTCTTGGCTTTGGAACGCCCATTCCCCGCAGGATTCCCCGCTCAGAGCCAGATAACAACGGCTCATAAAACGATAAGTACAAAAAAAAACCCAGCATACTGCAGATGTTAGCAGTATGCTGGATCTAATGTCAGAAAGTTGATTTTTGGGTGAACCTCCGCTTTAATGTATTTTTAGTTTTCAGTTACAGTATCTCACTAAAGTGGGGGGTCAGCGACCATGGCGAGGCCTGTTCTGAGTGGAACCTGTCCAGTATACCGCTGTATGGTCTTGGCCACTGTGCTGCAGCTCAGTTTCAGGGTCTTGGCAATCTTCTTATAGCCTAAGCCATCTTTATGTAGAGCAACAATTATTTTTTTTCCAGATCCTTAGAGAGTTCATTGCCATGAGGTGCCATTTTGAACGTCCAGTGACCAGTATGTGAGAGTGAGAGCGATGACACCAAATTTTCACACCTGAGACCTTGTAACACTAACGAGTCACATGACACCTGGGGATGGAAAATGGCTAATTGGGCCCAATTTGGACATTTTTACTTAGGGGGTGTACTCACTTTTGTTGCCAACGGTTTTGGACATTAATGACTGTGAGTTATTTTGAGGGGATAGCAAGTTTACACTGTTATACAAGCTGTACACTCACTACTTTACATTACAGCAAAGTGTCATTTCTTCAATGTTTTCATATAAAAAGCTATATTAAGACCCCTTTCACACTGGAGCTTTTGCAGGCGCTATAGCGTTAAAAATAGCGTCTGCAATACGCCCTTAAAAATCTGGCGGTCGAAATGTGCCGCAAATCCGCCCATAGGGTCCGCGGTAAAAATAGTGGCGTTTTACCGCCGACAATATGGGCGGCACAGTGTGAAAGGGCTCTTAAATATTTACAAAAATGTGAGGGGTGTACTCTCCCCTCGACATTGCTGGATCGTGATGGGTCTCAGGTAAGTATTGGGCAGAAGTTTATTTTTTTTCTTTTCTATTTTTTTCTTTTTATGCATAGGATGCATGAAGGTAAAAAACCTTGACTCCTATAATTCATTTTGCAAGCATCTCCAATAAGTCCCCCCTTATACTCTATTAAAGGATTCTTATTCCTTAGATGCATTATAACTTGTCATTTTTGTAAACCGTCTTTGAAAAGCATGAGCAGATTGACTTTCCCACCCTCAGAACCTACATATTGGTCCATAAGGTTGCCCATCACAGTAAATAACCAATGGGGATTCTGGTAAAGTTAGGGTAGGGGTTATCAGGAAAAGTAAATATTTACATATAACGTCAGCTGCCTATATCTCTAGTAGGATTGAGCCCAGGCGTGGTTGGACACGATTCTGAACCTGTTTGTGCTATCTGATCAGGAAGTTGTCAAAGTTGACAACTAATCGTAAGCAGTGGAGGCATTTTCCGCCCCACAGCTACACATATACCCATCAGTGAAGAAGAAAAATGACTTCTTTCCGATTTTTTTAATTTTCGGTTTAAAAACAAAACAAAAACCCAGCAGTGATTAAATACCACCAAAAGAAAGCTCTATTTGTGTGGGGAAAAAAAAGATTAAATTTAAAGCGGAGTTCCAGCCTTTTTTACTTTTATTAAAAGTCAGCAGCTAAACTTTTAATAAACAGACTTGCCTGCTCCACGGTCCAGCGATGCGGCCGCTCGGAGCGTTGGTCCTCTCCCCTTCTCTCCACCGGTCCCTCCATTCACACTGTGTGCTTTTGGGTGGAACTCCGCTTTAATTTGGGTACACTGTTGCATGACCACACAATTGTCATTCAAATGCGAGCGCGCTGAAAATTGGCCTGGGCAGGTAGGGGGTGCCCAGTAGGCAAGTGGTTAAAGGCTATTTTTTTTTAACCACTTAGCGACCAGCCGCCATTGTTGTACATCGGTACACAGATGGCTTCTATAACCATGGTATCCTCTTAAACGGCGGGTGGCTGGCTTTCAGATAAAAGTGGTCTCTGCGGCGTATACAATCGAGTCCTCTCCCCTGTGAGACTGGATGCGGAGTGAGGGAAAGATGGCCCCCACTCTGCTCCATAACAGTGGATGACAGAAGCGAGTGTCAAACGTTACTTCCGCCCTAAGCTTTTTTTAGATTGTATTTAATTCTGAATGTAAGATCTGAGGTCTTTTTGTGTCCCCAGATCTCACATTAAAGAGGTCCTGTCATGCTTTTTTTTTCTGTTGCAAGGGATGTTTACGTTTTTTTAAAAGGACAGTGTAAAAACACAAAAATCGGCCTGCCGAACTCACACGCAGAAGCAAAACACATACGTAAGTCGTGCACGCATATAAAAATGGTGTTCAAACCACACGTGGTTTGAACACTCCAACGATCGCTGCGATCATTGGAGTGAGAGCAACAATTCTAGCACTACAATTCTTCAACTCAAACATGGTAACCTGTAATCATTTTTAAAAAATTGCCAATAGAGATTTTTAACTGCCAAGGTTTGTCGCCATTCCACGAACGGATGCAATTTTGAAGCGTGACATGTTGGGTATCAATTTATTCATTGTAACATATTTTCTTTCACAATCTAGAAAAAAATTGTCTTTTATCTTTTAATTAAACCCCCCCCCCCCCCAAAAAAAAATTGCTTGTTCAAAGACCACTGCGCAAATATGGTGTGACATAAAGTATTGCAATTACCGCCATTTTATTTTCTAGGGTGTCAGAAAAAAATATATAATGTTCTAAGTAATTTTCTAGAAAAAAAATATATTTTAACTCGTAAACTACAAACCTCTCTTCTCTGGTTCCCTGCTGGCTCTCCTTGCCCCTCTCTCCTGCCGAGTACCCCCAGAGCAAGTAGCTTGCTATGGGGGCACTCAGGTTGCTGCTCTGTCTTATCAGTTCAGACACAGAGCTGCGGCTCAGCCCCACCCCCTTTCCCTCCGCATTGGCTCACTGACTTTGACAGCAGCTGGTGCCAATGGCACCCACTGCCGCCTCAGGAGGAGGCCCTCATGCACACCACTGGATCAAGATGGGGCTCAGGTAATTATTAGGGGGGCTGCTACACACAGAAGGTTTTTTATCTCAATGCATTAAGGTAAAAAACCTTTTGCCTTTTTTAGAACCACTTTAACTACTGTCTATATGTTTGTTTCTATAATACAACCATTGTCATTTGTCTTTATTGACATTTTGGTAGAAAATGTATTTTCTTCTTGAGTTCCAAATCGGTCACAATTTTCTTATTTGTGTCCACTGGATAAAAATATAAGGACTCGCGTTTAGTGAAAACATTGTGTGGCTCACTGTGATTGAGTGATCATTTCATCTATCCTTCTCCAGTTGTGTTTGAAAAGTCTACAAGGATTTTATTTCTTGAGCTATGGATTTAAAAGGTGGTAAAATCAATTTTTTAATACTTAATCAAAATTCTACACCTGAAAAGGACTGAAAGAAATAAAACAGCCCGTGAACAGTATAGATGTGTGAAATCAATTTTTAATATTTTTGCAGTAGTCTTCTGTGATTAGGGTTCAGCCACCAAAACCTTATCTATTTTGTTTAATGTTTCAAATTACAGCCAAAAAACTTGCAAAGACGAACAAAGGCCCTTTTAATCTCCCTGAAATCAGATTCTCTGTGCAATGTTCCACAGTAATGAACAGTGTTTATCTGCAAATAATGGAAAATTACATTATCTGCAGTTTACTTTTTCTGTGAATAGAGATTTCGATATTGTGTTTGTGGATTTAAAAACGAAGGCCAACATTGTTATCAACGTTGTAATTGATTTTGCAATTCAGAAACTTTGCATAACTACAAGTTAATGAAGTGCTCAAATACAGCAGTTTAAATATAAACATCTTATTTGAAACTGATAACTGCTGGACATGGAAAAATATAAAAAGTAGGCCCAGTCTAACCTTTTACATCATTTCTAGTGCCAGAGCGGTTCAGATCTCTGTAACCAATTAACTTTGCTTCTGTTTGTAATATGGGAGGATGTATAATATGCAAACTAGCTCTACTCCTGCACCAGAATACATTGCCTGTGGTGCTTTAGTTAACAAAATGGTTAAAACCCCTGTTTTGTTATTTTCTCCGTATGTGTTTTAAGTAGGGTACACACTAAGAAAGTCGGGCAAACGATCGTCTGAATCAGAACCGATGAATGAAAATGTATAATAAAATTCTCATATGACACACAGGTTTTTTTTTTTCTTTGCTTATTGTTTCCGATCATGCATCTTTTCAGATTTTTCTTGTATGTAAGCTTTTTAAAAAAATGAAAATCATTTGTTCTGTTATCATATGAGAAACATTTTGGAGTTTGTCCCTTCGGGAATTTTTAGTCAAAAATTTGAAATCGGCTGTCAAATTGTGTACACCTATGAAAATTGTACGAAACTTTTTGGGAGGAAAATGTTCACCCTATTTTCTTATATTGTGTACTAGGGTTGCACTGATACCACTTCTTTAACCTCTTGACCACCGAGGACGTCCCTGGTGTGCGGTGATATCTGAATGATGCCTGCAGCCTGCAGCAGGAGGGGACGCCCCCCCTCCCGCCACCATCCGGTGCTTCTCCGGGCTCGGGCATCGGGGGCCCGGCGAGCGAATCGGGCTGTGCGTGCTGAAGAACCATAGAGATGACTGGTGACCAGACGGTCACAGTCATCTCTATGACCGTCAGAGGACTGGGCGCGATGTTATGACGTCACGCCTGGTACCCGGAAGTAAACAAAGCCGCAATCGTGGCTGTCGGCATGTGAAAGGTGATTTTTTTTTTTCCACCGATTTCATGCTGGTAAGCCTGGAGGAGAGATGTGGGGTCTTATTGACCCCACATCTCTCCATAAAGAGTACCTGTCACACTGATTCTTATTACAAGGGATGGTTACATTCCTTTTAATAGGAATAAATGTGATAAAAAAAAAAATTTGCAAAAATAAAAAAAATTAACCACTTGCCGACCGCGCTATAGCAAAAATACTGCTACAGCGCGGTCGAGCTACTGTGACACAACGTCCCTGGGACGTCGTCCTTCACTTACGCGATTGCGCGTCCCCTGGGACGCGCTTGCGGAAGTGTCCGTGCTCGCCGGGTCTAGGAGACCCGGCGCATCACGGATCACGGTAAATTTCCGCTGATAGCGGCCGTTTACCATGTGATCACTTGTAAACAAACCAGCGTCATTTGACGCCGGTTCCTCCCTCTCCTCCCTCTCCTCTCTGTACCGTTCGGTACAGTGTGAGAGGAGATGGGGGGGGGGGGGGGGAGCGGGGTGTCGGCAGCAGCGCTGTGGCTGGATCTGTGACAAATGCAGTCACAGATCCAGCCATCCCTCCATCCATCCCAGCTCTGCAATACCCCAGTACCCGGCAATACCCCAGTACCCGGCAATACCCCAGTACCCGGCAATACCCCAGTACTCGGCAATACCCCAATACTGTGCAATACCCCGCGCGATACTCTGCAATACCCCAATACTCTGCAATACCGCCTATGGGGATTTTTAAGTAGCGAAGTTTGGCGCCATTCCATGAGTGTGCGCAATTTTGAAGGGTAACATGTTGGGTATCTATTTACTCGGTGTAACTTCATCTTTCACATTATGAAAAAAAATTGGGCTAACTTTACTGTTTTTTGTTTTAAGCACAAAACCGTTTTTTTTTAAAAACACACGTTCAATAAATGTCTGCGAAAATACCGTGCGAGATAAAAAGTTGTAACGGCCGCCATTGTATTCTCTAGGGTCTTTGCTAAAAAAGCATATATAATGTTTTGGGGTTCTATGTAATTTTCTAGCAAATAAATGATGGTTTTTCCATGTAGGAGAGAAATGTCAGAATTGGTGTGGGTGCTCCAGGACGCCTGATGGCGCTCCCTGCATGTTGGGCCTCTGTATGTGGCCACGCTGTGTAAAAGTCTCACACATGGGGTATCGCCATACTCGGGAGGAATAGCAGAATGTGTTTTGGGGTGTAATTTGTGGTATGCATATGCTGTGTGTGAGAAATAACCTGCTAATATGACAAAAATTTTTTTTTTTTTTACAGAATTTTCAGTCGTTTTTCTTTTATAGCACAACAAATAAAAAAGCCCAGAAGTGATCAAATACCACCAAAAGAAAGCTCTATTTGTGTGAAAAAAAGGACAAAAATTTCAAATGGGTACAATGTTGTATGACTGAGTAATTGTCATTCAAATTGTGAGAGCACCGAAAGCTGAAAATTGGTCTGGTTAGGAAGGGGGTTTAAGTGCCCAGTGGTTAAGTAAAAAAAATAAATAAATAACATTTAAAACGCTCCCCGTTATCTCCGCGCAGAAGTGAACACTCATGCAGGTCCCGCCCACATATGTAAACGCCATTCAAACTCCACATGTGAGGTATCGTTGCGTGCGTTAGAGCGTGTGCAACAATTCTAGCACTAAACCTCCTCTGAAACTCGAAAATAGTAACCTGTAAAAAATGTTAAACATCACCTATGGAGATTTTTAAGTACCGAAGTTTGGCGCCATTCCATGAATGTGCGCAATTTTAAAGCGTAACATGTTAGGTATCTATTTACTCGGCGTAACATAATCTTTCACATTATACAAAAAAATTGGGCTAACTTTACTGTTTTGTTGTTTTTTAATTCATGAAAACGTTTTTTCCCCCGAAAAAAAATGGCGTTTGAAAAATGATTGCGCAAATACCGTGCAAGAAAAAAAGTTGCAATGACCTCCATTTTATTCCCTAGGGTGTCTGCTAAAAAAATATATATAATGTTTGGGGGTTCTAAAAAAAATTCTAGCAAAAAAATTGAGATTTTTACATGAAGGAGAGATGTTAGCACGGTGGTAAATTGGTTCAGATAGAGTACAAGTACAAATACTTTTTTCATGTACCATATATACTCGAGTATAAGCCGAGTTTTTCAGCACATTATTTTGTGCTGAAAATGCCCCTCTCGACTTATACTTGAGTCACCCAAACTTGGCACACATATAGCCTCTTCCTCTACAAGTGTGCAAAGTTTTTTGTTTTTTTTTGTCCAGGGGACCTACGGCCAGGGAGCACAGATTTTTTTCAAAGCTGGGCACCCATTCTATATACTCCCATGTTAAACGTAAGTCTAGTCATGGGCACAGTGAGGCATGCACATTGACACAGTAAGGCATGCAGATGGACACCCTAGACTTATACTCGAGTCAATACGTTTTCCCATTTTTTTTTGTGGTAAAATTAGGTGCCTCTGCTTATATTCAGGTCGGCTAATACTCGAGTATATATGGTACTGGCCAATACCAATTACCAATGCATTTTTTTTTTTATGTCATGTGGCAGCGGTGCTGATAAGGTGAGGACTTGTCAGTAGTTTATTTTTATTTTTTTACAATTAAATTTTTTACAATGCTTTTTTCTTTGGTGTCAGTGGTGTGGTGTTTTTTGTTTTTGTTTTTTTACAATTTAGTCTTTTTATTCTTTTATTTTTTTATATTTATCAGTCCTGTAAAGGAGGGTGACTTTGGTGAAATGTCAGGGGTCTAAAAAGACCCCTGACATCTCCATTTTGAGACAGGGAAAAGGACTGAGGACACAGATTCCCCAGTCCCTTTCTCTGTAGCTTCAGCTGTACTGAAGATGAATTAACAGGAGACTTGCTCCTTCATAAACTGAGACATCGTAAACACACAGAGGATGCCTGGCCCGATTATAATGGCTATCGGATCAAGCATCGGAACATTTGCACACGTACCGATACTCGTGCAAATGCTTGGTATCTGCACGGATGCTAGTATCGGTGCAACCCTAGTGTGTACGAATCTTTACTGGGCATATTTAATTTTTTGTTACTTTGACACAACAGGATGTGGCCATTTCAATCGGATTGCAACAAAAGATGAGAGCGGTTTGTGTCTACATCTGCTCTGCAGAGTGGAGCGGAGATGGGACCTGTCATCTGTCTATTTATTGGGGATACACCGCTGAGGCTCACGTGTAAAAGGAACCCTTGGCTTTAGATTGACTTTAAAGTATAACTAAAGGCAAATTTTTATTTTTTATTATTGTTTTTGGATAGGGAGAGATAATTGGAACCCCTGTCAGTTTTTATTGCTTTCTGTGCTCTTGCTAAGTAGATTTACCCTTCTTTATTTGTCCTGTTTACCATTTATCATTGAAAGTAAAAGTGAAGAAAATCCTACATTTTGCGTTGTTTCTAAAAGGGGAAATCTTTCAATGGGGATACTAGCTCTGGTGACCTGGGGGATTCCCTAAATTTGCATGGATTTCCCCTCACTTCCTGTTGGGACAGGAAGTGAAGGGAAATCACGGAAATCTGACACGGATGGTGAAAAACAGTCTGACGGGTTATAACCCTCCCAGTTCTCTAGCCAAAATGGAAAGAAAAGTGTTGCTTATAGTTCTATTGGTACATTTTTATTGATGGTGTAATTTTACTAACCAACGCCTTGGTGACGTCTTTGTATTCTTCAAATGAATGATTTTTGACTTATGTAATAGATTGAGTCTCTTATGCACCTTACCATTACACTGTTGAAGATCTTTATACCACTATAGGGTTGAGTGAGTGGCTAAATAAATCCTTTCCACTTGGCTTACCACTCTGTACTTCCTGAGTTGATAAGACTCCATTAATTTCTTTGGTCATGGAGCATTCATTGCACAAAAACGAAAACTTTCTCCTGTGCTCGGGAGCCCAGTCACTAAGTGGCACAACCAAGGCTTGCTGCCCTCCTAAGAACAATGGATATTTTTGAGGCTAAAAGAGGAAAGAAGGGTGCACCGACCTTGTGCATTACCAATGGCAAGGTTTGATTCATAAAATGTATACTACTTGCAAACCAGCTTAAAATCTGGCTCATCAACCTTCCGACAGTAGAAATTGATGTCTCAAAAATGGCTGCGACCTGGACCAGGTGACCAGGGGACGGCATCAATCACACCTTGCGCGTTACAAGGGCGTACCCTTAGCTCTGAGGAAAAGGGGACGCCCTCGTAGTGCATAAGCCGTGATTGATGCTGTCTGGTTCCCCCGGTCATCTGGTCCAGGTCGCAGGCATTTGCAGCGTTGATTGCACATACAATGTTGGGGCCATGTCCAACACAGGCATGCATTTCTACTCTTTTTCAGATTAGTATCTTTTTGTGCTTAGCCATAAGGATGATGGGAGCCTGTCACTTTTGCATCAGTGCTAAGAAATTCCAAAACAGTGAACCATGTCGTCATGTTGTAGCCTTTATTAAACTTGTATAATAATCTGTGCTTTGTTTTTTCTTTGTAGGGATCAAAGCCACTTGTAAATGTATGTTTTATCCATGATGGCTGACCATCATCCTCCACCGCTGGAAAACACCCCACTGCTAACAACTGACATTCCTCTTCTTCCTACACCCATTGTCAATGGAGAAGGTGGCCAGCAGGTATGATTTGATAGCCTAGTAGTGCTTTACAGCTGTACATTGGAATGTAGACATAGTTTGCTGCAGAACTTGCCATATGTATGGACAGGGATTTTGAGCTATACTTGTTTATGTGAATAATTGACAAAAATGTACTTACAGGGTTTGTCTCCCTACCTTCTTTTATAAGGAAAGAAGTCAAAACTTACAGTACCTACACACTAAATACAAAAGGTGTTTGCTTGTATTTTAGACAAATGATTTTATTTCCCTCGGTGTGGTAATGTCTAGTGCGGATTCTCTATACTAGTATTTCCGGGTAAATTATTATTATTTTTTTTTAAAGGGGAACTATATAAGGGTTTTGAGTTTGTTTATTTTTACAATTACTGTATGAAATGCTTGCTATAGGGTTCCCCAAGCACCAAAGCAGAAAGACAAAAGACAATACAATGACCAAAAAGTACAAAAAATGTTTTTGTTGTCACAATGGTATAAGAAAAAGTTAAAACAAGATGATATGACAAACTATGTAGTATAATAAATGCAGTACTTGTACTCCCGCAAATACCCCCGATACCTAAATAGAATACTCCCCGTCCCCCCCCGTCGCCACCGCCGCCGCATACTGCAAAGCCGCCGCCGCATACCGCAAAGCCGCCGTGTTAATCCCCGTGCATTACAGCACGCATTACAGGCACCTTTCGTTTTAATTCTTCTAATGCCTGCCGCGCCGTGTATAGACACTCCCCTTCTCGGGATTGGACGGATCTGTCCAATCCCAAGCAAAGGGGAGTGTCTATGCATGGAGCCGTGTATAGACACTTCCCCTTGCTTGGGATTGGACGGATCCGTCCAATCCCGAGAAGGGGAGTGTCTATACATGGCGCGGCAGGCATTAGAAGAATTAAAACGAAAGGTGCCTGTAATGCGTGCTGTGATGCACGGGGATTAACGTGGCAGCAGCATCATCTACTACTACTACTAGGTATGGGGGACAGGACATGGCTGCATCTATGGGGGACAGGACATGGCTGCATCTATGGGGGACAGGACATGGCTGCATCTATGGGGGACAGGACATGGCTGCATCTATGTGGGGGGACATGGCTGGATATATGTGGGGGGACATGGCTGCAATATGTGGGGGGACATGGCTGCATTTGGGGACACATTTAAAAAAAGTATCGGTACTTGTACTCGGTCTTAAAGTGGTATCGGGACAACCCTAGTCATTGATTCTATGTCATGTATGTTTGTATGTTTTGCATGTTATACTCTATCGGCATTCAGGTTAGGATTGGGCAAGGAGTTTTCGTTGTCCTGGGGGGGGGGGGGTGACATTCACAGAGTATTATAGAGGGCACATATTCACAGCAGATGGTAAAATGAAATTGGATAAACCTCAGAATAATGCTGTGAGAGCATCTAGATAAAAAAAAATAAAAAAAAAAATAAACATGCTCCAGTTAGAAAAACAAGGCAAGGCAAAAATTAAAGGTTGTGTAACACGCAAAAAGACCTACCTGTGCAAAAAGCAATATGGGAATCCGGCAAAGTATCTGGTTGCAGTTGACCTCCACGAATGGTACAAAATCAGTGTGGCTACCCGGCTTTATAGAAAGCGAAGGTGGGTCTTGCCAACCAGCATCAAGGTCATGCCCCAAAATCGAAGATGGAGCAGGCCTGGGCCAATCAACACAAAATGTACAGTTACACCCAGAAAAAGAGGGCTGCAAGAGGCTAATGGAGACTCCCCTAGATGGCCTATAGCACCATGCGTGCGAGTGGTAATGGCATCCCTTTGCCTCGCCCATGGTGGGGGGAATCACATCTGCCAGAGTAGGGGGTTGAGTGACGCACACGCACCCAGATTCTGCACATGCATATGAAGTCCCCTGGGTTTAAAGACATCACAGGACATCTCTGGCTGGATGTAAGAGCCGTACCTCATCAGAAGTCCAGTCAATGCAGATAATGTGGGGGAACACGGATTACCCATCACATCAACCCCCAGAAGAAGACTACGAAAGTTGAAATCCGTTGGAAGTTTTATTCATATATGGTCTCGTTTTAGCTGATTGATGGGTACTCGTATGTTGTTTTGATGTGCCATTTGTATGGGGTCTGTATGTCATAACCCCTTGGTTTGTTTTTAATATTTGTACAATAAACATTTTGTATCTTTGGTACCAGTCCCATCCAAAATACATTTTCCTGTGACAAGAATATGCATTATTTCATATTTACCCGACCTTAAACAATTTTTTTTTTTTTATGTCAGATGGTTGGTGAGGAATTGCTTTCTACAAAAGCAGAAAATTTTATGGGACCAAGGGCAATAGGCTGTTGAGACACCGCATTGCTTCCAAATGTGCATTTAATAAAATACAAAGCATTATTTCAGATATTTTGCCTAGCTTGCAAAAATTGCTAATTAAACACATAATTTATGAGTAGCCAGTATTTCTCCCATCATTATTCTGTGTGTGTGTGTGTGTGTGTGTGATAAATCTCAATCAATCTCTTTTCATGTGATGACACTTTGCTACAATGTAAAGTAGTGAGTGTACAGCTTGTATAACAGTGTAAATTTGCTGTCCCCTCAAAAAAACTCAACACGCAGCTATTAATGTCTAAACCGCTGGCAACCGTGTCATGGTCTGGGGCTGCATGAATGCTGCCGACACTGGAGAGCTACAGTTCATTGAGGGAACCATAAATGCCAACATGTACTGTGACATACTGAAGCAGAGTATGATCCCCTCCCTTCGGAGACGGGGCCTCAGGGCAGTATTCAAACATAACGACCACTGCCTTGCTAAAGAAGCTGATGGTAAAGATGATGGACTGGCCAAGCATGTCTCCAGACCTAAACCTTATTGAGCATCTGTGGGGCATCTTCAAATGGAAGGTGGAGGAGCGCAAGTTCTCTAACATCCACCAGATCCCTGATGTCGTCACCGAGGAGTGCAAGAGGATTCCAGTGGCAACCTGTAAAGTTCTGGTGAACTCCATGCCCCAGAGGGTTAAGACAGTGCTGGAAAATAATGGTGCCCACAAAAAATATTGACGCTTAGGGGTGTACTCACTTTTGTTGCCAGTGGTTTAGACATTAAAGTGGTAGTAAACACCTAAAAATGTAAAAGCCATAATGAGCTAGTATGCACTGCATACTAGCTCGTTATGAAATGCTTACCTTGAAACGAGGTGTGAGGAACTTACCCGGTCCACCCCGAGGGAGATGTCATCTTGCCTCTGCGTTTCTTCCGGTTAACTGTGGCCGCAGCATCGATCACGTCATCCCTGTTATAGGGGGACGTGATCGATGACATCACACCTACAGCCATACCCCCCTACAGTTGTAAACACACGCAAGGAACACACAAATCAGCGCCCCCTTGTGGTTAACTCCCAAACTGCAACTGTAATTTTCACAGTAAACCATGCAATTCAAATGCATTTTTTGCTGTGAAAATGACAATTGTCCCAAAAATGTGTCAAAATTGCCCGAAGTGTCCGCCATAATGTCGCAGTCACGAAAAAAATCGCTGATCGCCGCTATTAGTAGTAAAAAAATAAATAATTAATAAAAATGCAATAAAACGATCCCTTATTTTGTAAACGCTTTAAATTTTGCAAAAAACCAACCGATAAACGCTTATTGCGATTTTTTTTTTTTTTTTTTTTTAACCAAAAATAGGTAGAACAATATGTATCGGCCTAAACTGAGGGAAAAAAAAATTATATATATTTTGGGGGGATATTTATTATAGCAAAAAGTAAAAAATATTGAATTTTTTTCAAAATTGTTGCTCTATTTTTTGTTTATAGCGCAAAAAATAAAAACCGCAGAGGTGATCAAATACCACCAAAAGAAAGCTCTATTTGGGGGGAAAAAAGGACGCCAATTTTGTTTGGGAGCCACGTCGCACGACCGCGCAATTGTCAGTTAAAACTACCCAGTGCCGAATCGCAAAAAGGGGCAAGGTCCTTTAGCAGCATTTTGGTCCGGGTCTTAAGTGGTTAATGGCTGTGTGTTATTTTGAGGGGACAACAAATTTACATTGTTATACAAGCTGTAAACTCACTACTTTACATTGTAGCAAAGTGTCATTTCTTCATTGTTCTCACATGAAAAGATATAAAATATTTACAAATATGTGAGGGGTGTACTCACTTTTGTTAGATACTGCATATAACATGGCATTTTGAGTCATGGCTTATACAGGGCAGCAAGGCCTTGTTATAAAGCAGTTGTTTGTTTATGTGCTGCCAGTTTATTCTGGTTCCTGTTTGACCAAGTTTACAATCTAATTTGTTGATAGAGAAGTGACGTGCAAGGTATCACAAATTGCATAAAAGGAGAAGCAGTTCACTTTTCCTGATTCAGACTCAAGGCTTTATTGTATATTAAAAGTTAAATAGATCAGACTGTGTTCACCTGCTATGTCTAATTTCTGTCACTGAGATGTAACAAGCAGAGCCAGCCAAGCTGCATGTATTTTTCATGCAGTGGTCTCATCCGAAAAAGCACACCAAGCAATGTCAAATGTGCATGCACCTGTGCTCTTCCACCTGAAGAAATCATTGTGCATCACCTGCCGATCTTTAGAGAAGCATCATTTTCCCTTATTCTTCAAAGAACTTTCTTGGATTCCTTTTTAATTTTACTTAGTCTTCTGTTCAGATTTCCCTGAATGCAGGCTTTTCCTATGGCTAATGTAAGCAGCATTATGTGGACATTACCACTAGGACTCAAAGATCTGTTATCAAAAACTCAAAAACCTGAAGATGGAGGCTGCCATTGCTAAGCTTTCCTTATGAAAATGCTTGTCTGTCATGACAACCCTCTTGGTTTACTAAAACAAGTCGGTGAACCACAACAGGTATGCAGTACCTCTAATTGTCCTTTTGACTTTCCTGATTTGCAATAGAAAATATTGAAGCCGTTGGGCAAGCATAAGGCCGGCCATACACAGTGCAAATAATTTTTCTGCTACCACAGGTTGCAGGAAAGGAAATTGACACTATTCCAGTGATTAGTGCTAGCAGCTATAGCAGTCGCTTGTGATAATTGGAAGTGAATCTGGCAGGCTGGTTGTACGCAAGTTGATCAATCGGTCAACTTGGTACATTCAACCTGCTCATTAACGATCGAAGATTTGCTAGCTTACCAGCAATTATCTAGCATTTTCAGAAGATCAGCAATCTCAGTCACTGTATTTTTCTTGTGACCGGTTCCTTTTAAAGGGAACCTGTCATTTTGTGAGAATTGGAAATTCTAAAAAAAACACGATTTGTTTTGGGAAGACTGGTGATACTCTTTAGTCCTTTGGAATTGTAAACAAAAAAAGGTCCCTGATGATGTCTTTGTTTGATGAAACGCATTGGTTGAGCCGGGTCACGTGACATTGCATGAAAGTTGGCCATCTTGTTGAAAACTTGGTTATCACTGTTGGATTGAAATGTGGTTTATGCTTATGCTTTGAGATCTCCATTTCTATTGCATGGTGCAGGATTTAAAACATCCAAAGCATATTGGCTCCAAGGAGAATCTGACAGGGGCAGACTGACAACTCATGGGGCCCCGGGCAATAGCTTATGGGGCCATACAGTATACACACACAGAATACACATACACACACAAAAAGGTACTGGAGGGGCCGGGCAGCTAAAATCTTGGGATTTTTTTTACACCATATCATATTTTTACATACTGCAGCCTGAAGGCTTTACTGCCAGTTTTCCTTGCTTGCCTATCCAGGGATCCCGTCCCATCATTGTAACTAAGCAGCTACAGTATTTGAAAAATTGGAAGCCTCAAGGATAATATATGTAAAAATTGGAATAAAAAGTACCATCATCCCTAATCTATAGGTTATAGAGCACCTGGATCCATGGTCCCAAGGCCAAGGACTCAGGAAGGGGGGAAAGAGTGGGCCAGTTGGGACTATTACGGTACGGTATAAAAATAAACATAGGATAAGATCATTGTAAAAAAGGGTTAATCGTTTTATTGAATGCAAAAGACAACACAATTACAGAAATACAATGTGACAACCAAAACAACATCACAGCTGAGGTCCCCAGAAGGGGAAGACACTACGACGGGTTCAGGGTTGTAACAGGCTCTCGACTAGTTTCGTGGAATGAATACCGCTTCATCAGGAGAAGATCTGAAGGTAAGTGAACAATACATCAGTAGTAAATTAAAAAACAAAAACATATACACAAAGGGAATTCCCAAGTTGAATTGCTCACCTAAAATGGTCTCGCCATGGGGGACAGCGGGCGGGACCAGGCAGTACCCTAGGCGGTGGCCAATGGGGACACAAGTGTCAAAGGACCTATTTGTCTTGTATAAGAAATGAGGGGAATATGGATTAGTGTAAAGGAAACCAACCTATTGGTAAAAAGGAAGGAAGGGAAGGGAAAGGGAGTGTAGGATGTGAAGGGTAATAGGTAACACGTGAGTACTACAAAAGTGTGATGATACGGTGATGGTGAAATTTGTAAAACGGGGAGGGGAAGGGGTTCGGTGGGGAGGGGGGGGGGAGGGGAGATCAAGGAAAAAGTGAGGGAACAGGATAGGGGGGAGGGGAAGAGAGGGGACGGGGAAAGAGGGGCAGGTCTAGAGATGGGGAGGGCAGAGAGGAGAGGGAAAGGAAGGAGGGGATAAGAGAGAGTGAAAGAGACGGAGAGGGGGGGGGGAAGGGGGGGGGGGGAAGAGGGGGAGGGGGAGGAAAGAAAGAGGAAAAGAGGGGGGGGGAAGAGGGAAGTGGAAAGGGAGAGTGACAACCAGTGGAGGGGAAGAAAGTGATTAAATGTGAATGAAAAATATATACACAATATATAATTACCATCATGATAAAACGAAAAAAGGGGGGGAATTCCCAAGAACAGGTGCCAGGTATGGCACCCTGTGTAGTGCAATTATGCCAATCAACTATATTAGGATGTTGAGAGGGACCGATCCTGGTCCCAGGAAGGTATCAAGGTAATGGTATTGACCTGTGATGAAGGTAAGGGAGGATTGTAATAGTGAAAGTGAAGCAAGGGGTCGGTGAAGAAATAGGCTGGACAATGAGGTTGGAGTACAGCAGAAAGATACTTACGCTGGGCTGGATAGAGCCACAGCGGTCCCGGGAGCCAGCGTAGGTGATTACTGGAGGCGGGAGGTCCTTTTTATATGTACAGCGTCCAGCGACGCTGAGTCACACGGGTAGAAGCCGTGCTGCAGCGTCACTGGGGGAGGGCGTGTCCGTGACGTCAGCGCGGGTGTGCGCGTGTGCGTCAAACATCCGTGGCCAGTCTGAAGGGGTGAAAACTGTACTAGAGCCTACGCTCGATAGAGACCAACCCCCCTGGAAAGGGGGGGGAGGGGCCGTAGGCAAAATGGGGATAGAATGGGAGCCGTGCTACAGCGTCACTGGGGAGGGGTGTGTTCATGACGTCAGCGCGGGTGTGCGCATGTGCGTCAATCGACCGTAGCCAGTCTGAAGGGGTGGAGCCCGTGCTCAGACCCAAGCTCGGTAGAGACCAACCCCCCTGAGAGGGGCTGGGGGCAACACGGGGACAAGCCCAGGGTCACCAGGGAAGGGTGGGAAGAAGAAGGGGGGAGGAGGGGGAAAAAAGGGGGGGGGGGAAGGGGGGAGGGGAGGGAAGTGTCTGGAGACGCCGTGCCAGCCCACCAGTTGGCAAGAGGGGGTGAGCAATCAACTTGGTCAATAGAAATGTAAACGGCAGGTATACAATATACAGAAAATAATACGGTAATATAAAAAATATACAATTAGGTATAAAATTGGATACATATAAGTAAAGGTGTCTAACAGACACAATGGTGGCCTATCGTGTTATTGTGGACATACAAGTCGGGCATATATATCTATATATGAGTATAGCCACCAGATGGTATAATGTTATGCCCGTCAGGGCAACATGATGTTAGAAAAAATATAAATGAATGCAATGGGGCTAGTCAGGGTATATTAAGGATGTTAAGGGGATGCGAGGTATGTCCCAGCACTGGTAATGTGCCTTAGAGGACAAACAAGCGCTCCGTCTGGAAAAGGGTCCTGGATTTGCTAATTCCAGTCTGAAGGTAGCCAGGCCTGGGGCACAAAGAGCCAATTATGGACTGGTATCCGGACTATGCCCAAATGGACTGCCACACTGTAACACTGGGGGCACACCAACAATTAAGAATTACAATAAGGGTAGGTAATATTCAATAAAAAGGAGGCTGTTCCCCAGATAAACTGGGGAGTGGGGTAAGGGGGGATGCTGGAGGCGCGGCCAAGCGCCAGTCGCAGACCACCTTACGGGGGCCCAGGTGTGTTATCCACCTAAAATCATTAGAAAAATTGGAAGCCTCAAGGATAATATATGTAAAAATTGGAATAAAAAGTACCATCATCCCTAATCTATAGGTTATAGAGCACCTGGATCCATGGTCCCAAGGCCAAGGACTCAGGAAGGGGGGAAAAAGTGGGCCAGTTGGGACTATTACGGTACGGTATAAAAATAAACATAGGATAAGATCATTGTAAAAAAGGGTTAATCATTTTATTGAATGCAAAAGACAACACAATTACAGAAATACAATGTGACAACCAAAACAACATCACAGCTGAGGTCCCCAGAAGGGGAAGACACTACGACGGGTTTAGGGTTGTAACAGGCTCTCGACTAGTTTCGCGGAATGAATACCGCTTCATCAGGAGAAGATCTAAAATGGTCTCGCCATGGGGGACAGCGGGCGGGACCAGGCAGTACCCTAGGCGGTGGCCAATGGGGACACAAGTGTCAAAGGACCTATTTGTCATCATGATAAAACGAAAAAAGGGGGGGAATTCCCAAGAACAGGTGCCAGGTATGGCACCCTGTGTAGTGCAATTATGCCAATCAACTATATTAGGATGTTGAGAGGGACCGATCCTGGTCCCAGGAAGGTATCAAGGTAATGGTATTGACGCTGGGCTGGATATTCCCCTCATTTCTTATACAAGACAAATAGGTCCTTTGACACTTGTGTCCCCATTGGCCACCGCCTAGGGTACTGCCTGGTCCCGCCCGCTGTCCCCCATGGCGAGACCATTTTAGGTGAGCAATTCAACTTGGGAATTCCCTTTGTGTATATGTTTTTGTTTTTTAATTTACTACTGATGTATTGTTCACTTACCTTCAGATCTTCTCCTGATGAAGCGGTATTCATTCCGCGAAACTAGTCGAGAGCATGTTACAACCCTGAACCCGTCGTAGTGTCTTCCCCTTCTGGGGACCTCAGCTGTGATGTTGTTTTGGTTGTCACATTGTATTTCTGTAATTGTGTTGTCTTTTGCATTCAATAAAATGATTAACCCTTTTTTACAATGATCTTATCCTATGTTTATTTTTATACCGTACCGTAATAGTCCCAACTGGCCCACTTTTTCCCCCCTTCCTGAGTCCTTGGCCTTGGGACCATGGATCCAGGTGCTCTATAACCAATCAGCTACAGTATTTGTTTTAAAACATGCGGCTGATAAAAAAAAAAAAAAAAATTGTGACTGAAAAAGGTCTGCCGACTGATTCCAATGGCTGAGAGCGCTGACCGGAGTGTTCTGGCTAGGGACCGTCCCACTGTTAAAACACAATAGAACAGCAGGGGAAATCGCTGTACTAACATCAGATTGTGACCGCCACAGAAATGTGTGGTTTCCTGATGATCTACAGCTTTTTTTTTTTTTTTTTTGTCTCTACTATGTTAGTCATCATTGCGGCACTGTATGTCAGATGCTGTAGCTCAGGGTTAATCACATTGATGGCTCATAACTAAAGCTTTTAGACTTGTGTTTTACCTCACTGAAGCATTTTGCACAAACAAATATTAATAATGGCATTCCTCAGAACATTTGGGTAAAATGCAGTGAAAAGTATGAAAGAGGGAGCATCAGCCTTGTGCATTACCTTTTGGAGATCCCTTTTATTCAATAATAAAGCAGATGTAATAATAATTCAATAATAATTATTGAAAAATAATGCAGATGATATTCGCAAACTGCAAGGAATATCCAGCTTATCAATATCAACGGTGATACATTTCGCCTGATCCACTGTGTTTTGGCTCTGCGTAAGTGCAACCTTTTCTTATGTCTTTTCAGCATTGCATTTGGGCTCTCCCAGTCCCAAGATAGTTGCAAGGTCTTGCAAAAGTGTGTGTGTGTGTGTGTGTGTGTGTGTGTGTGTGTGTATGTATGTGTGTGTATATATGTATATGTATATATGTATATGTATATTATATATATATATATATATATATATACTGCCGAAACATCAATCTTGAGGAGGAGGAGTCTTCTGCTCTCCTGGCTCCTCTTCTCTGGTAAGTGCCCTCTCAGCCAGCAGCTTGCTACAGGGTCACCAAAGTTGAGTTGGAGCTCCATGTTCAATCAACCCGGCCCCACCCCCTCTCTCCCCCGATTAGCTGACTGATTTTGATTGACAGCTGTGGAAGCCAATGGACGCTGTCGCTGTGTTTCAGCCAATCAGGAGGAGTGTCTGGGACAGCTAAGTCACTTAAGGATATCGCTGCAGAGAGAAGGAGCTCAGGTAAGTGATTAGAGGGGTGCTAGGGCCATTGGGTCAATTGGCTGTCAATCAAAGTCAGTCAGCCATTCAGGGGAGTGAGGGGGCGGGACCAGGTCAGGCTCCTTGTCTCAATGGATACTGACTCGGCTTTGGTGCCTCCATAGAAAGCTGCTGGCTGAGAGAGCACTCGATAGGAGGGAGGGGCCAGGAGCAGCACATGGGGACCCCAGAAGTGGAGGATCCAGGCTGCTCTGTGCAAAACCAACTGCACAGAAAAGGTAAGTATAAAGTGTTTGTTAAAATGTTTGTTATTTAAAAGGGGGGAAAAAAGGGACCTTACAATCACTTTAAAGTGGAGTTCCAGCGAAATGTTTTTTTTTTTTTTTTGCAGCTGCTGACTTTTTTTTAAATATTAGGGCACTTATCTGCCCAGGGCGCCAGCGCTGTCAGCACTCGAAGCCAATCTGTACCTCGGCTCTCGGATGCTGCTCCATCTTCGGTAAGGGAATCGGGAAGTCAAGCCTTGTAGCTTCACTGCTGTCTTCTGGGACCTGTGTGTCTCCCAATAGACAACGGGGGGGGGGGCCATAATTATTGCAGTGATCTATGCCTGGAAATTGGAGCCTGTATTGGTTGGGTATCTGCTCCCCCCCCCCCCCCCCTCCCCTCTGAAAAGGTGCCAAATGTGACAACGGAGGGGGGGGAGGATTCCGAAAAGCGTAAGTTCCATTTTTGGTTGGATCTCCGCTTTTAAGTGTACATAAGTTTTCACCCCCTTTGAAGAAACCACTAAAATAAGATGTGGTTAAACCACATTATCTTCAGAAATCCCACAAATAAATGATTATGTA
This sequence comes from Rana kukunoris, assembly GCA_029574335.1. Taxonomy (NCBI): domain Eukaryota; kingdom Metazoa; phylum Chordata; class Amphibia; order Anura; family Ranidae; genus Rana; species Rana kukunoris. The sequence goes on along the minus strand of CM056050.1, from coordinate 67,879,810 downwards.
AGGTCCAATTGCAATCATAGTGTTCCAGGATATGTCATATTAAATACAATACACCTGTTCTAAAGGGCCCCTAGAACACCGCTAAGCAGGAAACTTGAAGACCAAGGAGCTTTCCTAAATGGTCAGAGACAAAGTTGTGGAAAAGTAGAAAATCCAGGTTGGGTCATCAAATATCTCAAACGTTGAACATCCCACAGAGCACCATTAAATCTAGAATGACAACGTAAAAAGAATATAGCACCACTACAAACCTGAAAAGAGAAGGCTCCCTACCTTATAGACTGGGCAAGAAGAACATTAATCAGAGATGCATGAAAAACACCAAAGATACCACTGAAGGATCCGCAAACATCCACAGCGGAGAATGGAACATCTGGATTACTTTACGCCATACAATCCACAGAGCGCAGCTTTATGGAAGAGTGGCCAGAAAAAAATTATTGGTTTTAAAGATAAAAAAAAAAAAATACGGGCGCTCCCCCTGTTACAAACCTCTGACTTCACACTAGGCTGTGGGAGTGAAGCCGTGCGAGTTCAGCTGAACGATTTCACTCCCGCTGGCAGTCACGATTTTGGCCGCGATTTAAGAGACATCGCTGCAGGTTTCTGTAAATCGCGGCCCGAAATCGCAAAAAGTAGCACAGGAACTACTTTTTAAAATCAATGCAGCACCGCAGGTGCGGCGTCGCACAGATTAGGACGGTGTCATTGCCGGCAAATGCTGCCGATTTGAGATGCGATTTAACATGTGAAATCGCATCTCAAATCGTACCAGTGTGAACCAGGGCTTAAATAGAGGGCGACGCCAGGAAGTGAGAGGAACATTTCCCTTCCTACGCGTAATCATGGGGAAAAAGGTGTTTCCACTGAAGCTTTATCATCAATCCTTGTTGCCACCACAACCCAACATTTTGAAAATTCTATTGTCCTAGGGACAGAAAGTGAGGTGAAATCTTCTAAACAGGGACACAGACAACAAAACAAACATTACAGGGGTATTAACCCTTCCCTATGTTACCCGAAAAACATTTATTTTTGGTTGTAGCTACATTTAATGTACCTGTTCTGACTTGCAAACAAATTCAACTTAAGAACAAACCTACAGACACCATCTTGTTTGTAACTCGGGTGGGGGGGGGGGGGGGGTGGCTGGCTGTACATGTTCAGAGTTCAACAAACCGCATGTATGAGAAAATCCCCAAACACATAGAAGAAGGTTCTCTGCTCCGATGAGACTACAGTTTAACTTTTTGCCCACTGTGTGTACTCAAGACCTACCATCACCTGAGATCCCCACAGTGAATCGTAGTGGTGGCAGTTTGATGTTGCAAGGATGTATTTCATATATAAGAGAGAAGAGCCGGCAACAGCTGATGTGTTTTAGCATCAGCCTTAGTCATGGCTATGACTAATGCTTATGCCGAAACGCGTTTGTTTCGCTTTTTAATGCTCAAATGTAGCCAATATATTTTTCTATCGATGACTTTGGAGTTGGCGGCACTTCTCTCTTTTATATATTGAAATTAGTGTGTAAGGACACTCTGAGCCTTGGCACCTGTGCTGCAGACTGCACACTAGGATTGTATTGCTTCTGTTGAGAGCGCTGCATCTTTCACTTTACTTTCACAGATGTATTTCATAGTCAGGGACTGGAAAACTGGTCTGCATTGAAGGATAGGAAATTCAGGAACCTTTTCATGACATAAAATGTGTGCCGAAGGGTTCCAGAAGTCTTGGAACCTGGGCATTATAATAGTAATCTTGACTTCTTTAGGGACAATCTAGCTACAACCTCCCATCTCCTGTACCGCACTATTGCTCAAGTAGACAGGTGATTACATGCATAATATAAAATGGGTAAAAAATTGCCCCCTTTTAAAATCACATTTTGTTGCTTTGCAGCCAGAAATTAAACGCCAGTTTTTGTTTTATCCAGCTGTATTTGCTCAGTGCAACTTTTAACGTCCAAGTAAAAAAAAAAACACCAACATGTTAGAAAAAATCAAAAACGGAAACGGATGCACCAAGTTGGAAAAGATCACCACCCTCCTAAAAATGACTAAACTCAATCCGGTATGGATAATCAGTGGCACACAAAGCCATTTGACTTTCAACTGTGATCAGCTGTGGTCATTTTGATTAGCTCAGCATGGAAAGTACTTTCCTGGAGTATTTCAATCCCTGGTAGTAGCAACTTAGGCAAAACAATTAAAAGATTTCCAGGATAAAGTTGTGGACAGGCACAATTGTGTGCCGTTTGTATGCAAGTCAAGTTTTTGACCAGCGCCCTTCGGACAAAAGTCTGTCGCGTACACACAACCGTTTTTCATGACGAGAGAAATGCCATTTTTTAAATTGGTCATTAAAAACGATCGTGTGTAGGCTCCAGAGCATTTTTCTCGTCGTGAAAAATAGGCATTAAAAATTTAGAACATGCTGTAAATTTTTCTCGTCGTTTTTCACATCATGAAAAAACGGTCGTGTGTAGGCTTTAATGACGGGAAAAAAACGTGGATGCTCAGTTATGAGACAGGAGCACTCGTTTTGGTAAAACTAGAGTTTGTAATGGAGATGACACATTCGTCACGCTGTAACAGACTGAAAAGCACAAAGACTGAAAAGCGGGAATCGTCTCTCACTGGGGCGTATTTTAAGGTGCTTTAGCGCTAAAAATAGCGCCTGAAAGAAGCCTCATCTGCAATCCCAATGTGAAAGCCTGTGTGCTTTCACACTGAGGCATTGCGCTGACAGAGCGTCAAAAAAAGTCCTGCAAGCAACTTCTTTTGAAGCGCTTTTGGATATCATAGAACCCAACCGAGCTGATCCGGTCTTTACTGGGCTCTATGATCAGCCGACAGAAGCGCTGGCTGATCGGGACTCCCCAAGCACAAAATGCAGTGTAGGAGGGGGGGGGGGCATTCCCTCCCACTAGTGGCTAGTTAGTCACTAAGATTGCTTTTTCAAAAGCGCCAACCACTGGCTCTTAAATAACTCTACTGGGGTGATGACTACTCAAGCTCCGCTCAAACTCTAGAGCTGAAGTGGTTAAAGCTGAAGTTTAGTAAAACCTATATATTTTGTGCCGATAGCTGTATTACTGTACTTTTATAGGAAAATTATATTATGTGCTACATGGATCTTGTAGAAATCTTCTGTGGAGTAATGACAGGTCCTTGTCCTGCCGTTGAGCTTCTGTAGCTGAGGGAGTTAAAAGCTTTGAGTCTTCTGTGAGCTGCAGTGATAAAGATCTAACGGGACCTGCCTGTCCCCCCCATCCATTGAGAGAAAACCCTGCTTTCATTACATGTAACACTATCTCTGAATGAGGGAGAGTATCTTGTCACTCATCAGAATCTTCCCTATTAGATGTTTCATGCTGTATAATCGATGCACAAGCATTCTCAATGGAGGCAGGAGGGGGGAGGGTCCCGGTCAGTTGCCTATTTCCCTGCAGCTCACAGAAGAATCGGAAACCATAAACTCCCTCTGCTCGGGTATTTCAGCAGCATGAAGAGGTCCTGTCATAACTGAACAGATTTCTACAGGATCCAGCTGCCTGATAGATGCAGTTTTAATTTTGACAGCAAATGTTGATTTAGTTTTAGTCTTAGGACTCAAATGGCATTTAGTTTTAGTCCCATTTTAGTCTTCTGCAATTGTTTTAGTTACATTTAGTTGACTAAATCTCCTGTACATTTTAGTCGACTAAAACTCCTTTTAGTCATCTAAAATCTAATGGGTGTAGTTAAATTGTAATGCATTATTTAAAGGGGTTGTAAAGGTAAAAGTTTTTTTTACCTTAATGCATCCTATGTCCATCTCACAGCACCGTCCCCCCCCCCCTCCGAGTCCCGTTTTACTTACCTTACCGTTCGAAACTCCCGGGCGCGTTTGCGTCATCCTCTTCTGTTCCCAGCCTGGCCGCTGATTGGCTAGGCTGGGCGGATTGATAGTAGGGCAGCCATTGGCTGGCGCTGCTGTCAATCGCAGCGGATGACGCGGCGCGCCGGGGGGCGGAGCCGAGTGATACAGTCGGCGGCTATGGCCGCCGCTGTATCATGGGAGCGCGCTCGCAAAAGCTTTCCACCGTGCGAGTGCCCTCGCATGAAGGTAGAAAGCTTTTCGAGGAGGAGCCCAGACAGCCGCCGAGGGACCCCGGAAGACAGCTTTCCGGGCCACTCTGTGCAAAACGAACTGCACAGTGGAGGGAAGTATAACATGTTTGTTATTTTAAAAACAAAAAAGTCCTGACTTTAGTGTCCCTTTAAGCATTTCTCTACAATTTCCAAACTCTGTATATACTGCTGGAGTGAAAAATCGAATGTTATTTATGTTATTGAGGTATGAACATTTTGACTTAAAATTTCTCTTTAGTTTTGACTAGAATGGCATTTTAGTTTTAGTCCCATTTTAGTCGTTTGACCAAAATACCATTTTAGTTTAGTCATATTTTAGTCATCTCAATTGTTTTAGTCGGCTAAAACGTTTTAGTCTACGAAATTAACACTGGGCAGATGTGGGATATTACAGGTAAGTAATGTGACTGCAGGCATGGGAGAACCAGTACCGGCTCCATCTTTAAGCAAAAATGCAATATTTAATTTTACTGGTAACTAGGTTGTGTAAAACGCAGAGCTTTTTATTCCTGTTTATCTTAAGACAGAAATGTCACAGAAATATCATCTTTCATAAGACAAGCTTTTCTAAATACGTTAAAACCAGAACCTAATATCAGACTAATATTGTCTCTCCCGCTGAGGCCAATATGTTGACACGCAAAGATTCAAATCTTTTCAGCTATGAATTCTACAGACATTTAAACAAGTTTATTTCCAAACTTCTCTCTGTATGCATTACAATCTAAATGTCACTGTCTTATCTCCTTGGTACATATTTCTTTAAAGCCGAACTCCCAGCAGATACAAAAAAAGCCCTTGTAGTGGGGCTGTGCTTGCACTGCAAGGGTTAATTAGTATGTCTAGGGGAACAATAAAAGGAAATATTATTCTTACCTGATCCTCGGCTAGACCACTTCCCACAGCTTCTGCACCCCCACACTTTAAAAGTCTAGGATCCTAACGTCAAGGTCAGAGCAGTGTTAAAATAGTTGTAAACCCTGTTGCACCACTCTTCCCTACAGGTAATCCTATAACCAGGCTTACCTGTAGGTGCCTTGAATATCTACTAAACTTGCATAGTTTAGCATAGTTGCACAGTGTATGCACGGCTGCTGACGTCATTGGCGCATGCACACTGAAGAAGCGGGCTGCTGGTGCTATTTCTTCAGGAGTCATGCCATGAGTGATGTAATTGCGACTCCGGCCAATCACATTGCTGGAGCCACAAACTCGTAAGTAACTCCGGTGGAAGATATCCGCGCTGTACTCGGCTGGCCGACGCCAATCCAGGGCATAGTTCAAGTATTTTTCAGATCGAGCTAGTATTCGATGCATACTAGCTCATTATGCTTTTGTCTTGCAAGGTTTTTTTTGTGCGAGAGGAAGTGCCGCAATATGCGTCGTCACACGCGATTGCGTCACCGACGCTTACGCCCCTGAGCTGTTCGAGCTGCAAGTGTGTGAAAGGAAGCGATGCAATATGTGTCAACCCGACACAACAGCATGACTTCCGTCAACGCCGCATGACTTTCCGTCTCCGGAAAACAAACATCCGGAGACCAAGATGGCAGCCATGATTGGTGTGACCCGCAAAAGTCTGCATTCTGGGGCCCCCCCATCACTCCTGGCCGCTAGTCCTGGTGATTCCAAACTTCTTCATTTATGGAAGATGGAGGCCACTTTGCTCATTGGGACCTTCAATGCTGCAGACATTTTTCTGTACCCTTCCCCAGATCTATGCCTCAATACAATCCTGTCACGGTGGTCTACAGACCATTCCTTGGACTTTATGGCTTCGTTTGTTGCTCTGACATGCTCTGTTAACTGTGGGACCTTTTATATAGACGGGTGTGTACCTTTCCAAATCATGTCCAATCAACTGAATTTACCACAAATGAACTACAATCAACCTGTAGAAACATCTCAAGGATTATCAGTGGAAACAGGATGCACCTGAACTAAATTTTGAGTGGTCATGGAAAAGGCTGTGAATACTTATGTACATGTAAAATTTTTGTTTGTAGAATCTTGAGGAAAATGATGAATTTTAATCCATTTTGGAATAAGGCTGTAACATAAACTGTGGGAAAAGGGAAGCGCTGTGAATACTTCCGGAGTTCATTTATAATTTTTAATGGTGACTTGACTGGAAAAAGATTGAAAAACACTGCCACTGAAAATACAACAATACATTGCATCAATGATATTATCAATGTTACGCAATTAACTGTTAACTAGGGATGAGCTTCGCGTTTGATACGAACCTATGTTCGACTCGAACATTGTCTGTTCGTACGTTCGACGAAATTCGAACAAAGGCGGTCGTTCGCTCCAAATTCGTGTGACGCAAAACGGCCCATAATTCACTGCGGCATTGCGTGCTAATTGCCAAGCATGCTGGTCCCGCATTTGGCCAATCGCTGCTTGTATGACCAGCAATTGGCCAATATATGTATGCACTGCCATGATCTACCAAATGCACACGAAAAGCCATAATAAAACACGCCATGGGGGAGCTGGGCGTGTAGTGTCTCACGGTTATGGCTAGTCTCAGGCTTTAGCACACGCCCCACACTATATAAGGCCGCCTGCTGGACGGCCTCGTGTAGTGTGTTCCGGCTTATTAATGAAAGCAGTCAGAGACACAGAGAGATTGTCTTCTTAGATAGCTAGATAGAGCAGACAGGCAGGCTAGTCAGTTTAGCTTAATTTACAGTGTGTGGAGGGTATATTTTACATCCCTAGGAGTTGTACATATATTTATACACTGTATAGCTTAGATAGATCAGTTCTTCCTAATTCACTGGCAGGTATGTAAAAATATGTTTAGCAGAAACACTCTTCCAGGTGGCAAGGATACCATACATTGGCCCTTTGAAGATCTCTGCCAAAGAGTCACCAGAATATCAGCATCCCTTGATTGCCTGAAAGTGGGCTGCCCCAAAGGACAATGGAAAGCTTGCACTGTAGGATAAGGGGGGGCAAGACAAAAAATGGTAATTAATTGATATCAATTCCAGGGTATACTGGGTCAGCCTAGATGCTATTCCCTGAAAGGCTGACCCAGTAGCTAAATTGGAATTGCTTATCTGAAAATCCCCCTTAGGCCAACTGTGCGTTTAGTCCAAGGAATCCCTTTTCTGACTGTCAATTGTGACATAAGGCAAGGTTCCTAAAGACTGGTAACAAGAAGAAGGGAAGCAGCATGGCTCCATATCAATGGAAAGGCAACAGGGATGGTGCTGAGATGGTAGTGGCATCCCTATTATACTGTGCATGTGCGAGAGGAAGTGATGCGGTTGCGTCGGGTTTGACGCATATTGCATCACTTCCACTTCCGTCATCGCCGCATGACTTCCCATCTCCAGAGACCAAGATGGCAGAAGTCGACCGCCGGCATTCTGGGCCCACACCACGTGGGGCGAGAGCGCAATGACGCAACCCACCTCCACATGGCCAGACATCCACTACACCCACCCCACACTCCACAACAGAATCAAAGAAACTGAAAGGAGGGGTGGGGGCCCAGCTACCATGATGGTGGAATTTCTAACTACAGCGCAGGAAGAAATAGAAACGGGCAAACCAACCAAAGGTCCTGTTACACACGCAGAGTATCCTATAGTCCAAAAGGAAAAGTGCTTCTGCCATTACATGCGATACATAATATAAGTAATAATATACATATACACAAATAATACCAAAAAGATGAATCATCTTGTTCAAAATAAACAACCCACTAATGGGAAATCCACATAGAAGGTTAGGACAAGAGAAGAGCCCACAGAATCCATATGTTGCTAATCATTTGGACCAACAAAATTGAAAGATAATTGTGAGCAAGAACATTAAACACAGACAAATGGAAACAAGATAAAGGTAAACAATTATAGCTGTATATGTATATAACATGTTATGTTATAGGGGGGCATAAGAATATAACAACATTTATTCACAATATATGGTCATTAATCAGTTTTTCCGGAGGAAAGCCCATCCAGAAAAGGTCTAATGCCCTGTACGCACGATCGGTTCGTCTGATGAAAATGGACCGTTTTCATCTGACGAACCGATCGTGTGTGTTTCCCATTGGTGAAAAAATAAATGAAACCTGTTTTAAATTTTTCGTATGGTTAAAAAAACGATAGAAAAAAACTGATCGTCTGTGGGGAAATCCATCGTTCAAAAATCAACGCATTCTCAGAATCAAGTCGACGTGATCAGATTTTTAACCAAAGGTGTGTAGGCAAGACTGATGAAAGTCCGCTTCATCGGATATCTGATGAAAAAATCCATTGGTTCGTTTTTATCAGACGAACCGATCGTGTGTACAGGGCATAAAGCTCTTACACTCTCACTCAACAACCATAAAATTAACTTTGGGCATCCTATAATTGTGTTCCTTGGCCACATGTTGGCCAAGTGGTAAACATAGATTACCAATACTCATGCTATGCATGTGTTTGGTAACCCATTGAGCTAGTTCTTGTTTAGTTTTGCCCACATAAAACGCCCCACACTGCCACTGAGTAACCTCACGTCTTACAGTTGGCAAAATGCTTTACCCGGAAAGAATCTCCATTGGGTAAAGAGAAATGTGTCGTCCTTTCAACTACAGGGTATTGGGAACAGGACCCACATGGGAAAGTTCCCCATGGGTTACCTCTCGAGTCCCCTTTGTATTCACTTTGGACAAGTTTTCCACCAATTGAACCTGCTTTTTTATGTAAGTAATTTGTGGATTCTTGGTTACCAAGCTCCTCAGAGTAGAATCTCCCATCAGTTTACCCTGGAATTGATACAAATTATATTCCTGGGAATTTAACACCATTTTTTTTATCTTGCCCCCCTTATCCTACAGTGCAAGCTTTCATCGTCCTTTGGGGCAGCCCATTTTCTGGCAATCAAGGGAAGCTGATATTCTAGTGACTCTTTGGCGGAGGTCTTCAAAGGTCGATGACGTATGGTATTCTTACCACCTGGAGGAGTGCGTCTGCTAAACATATATTTACATTGCAAGTACATGTGGATGATGGTTTACATGTATTTTTTTTAAACAATTATGTACCAGTGGTTCACCAATTTAAGCAGTTTTTTCAGAAGTGGTATTATTCCCTGAAGATTCATGTATAATAGTACCATAGAAATGCATTGGATATCCCCCTCTGCTGTATTCCTTTGCACAATCAATGACGAAGGGAACAGCAAGTAGATGGGGACTACCACTTTATGGTTAACAGTTAAATGTGCAATATTGGTAATATCATTGATGCAGTGTGTTGTATTTTCAACATGAGATTATTCTATGTGATTTTTCTACTATATATATATATATATATATATATATATATATATATAATAAAATATGATATAAATTAAATTAAATTTGTAATTGCCTACAAAATCCCATATATTTGAGATTTATTTTGTGATTTATGCACCTACCCTCAGAAGTTGACGTCGGCCATCTCCAGGCAGCACAAACCAGAAGTGCATAGAAGGAAGTAACTGCCGGACACTCTATGCTCTCATCTATCATCACAGGGCATTGTATTCCCCCTGCATTATTTTTCTTTAAAACTAATTTTAATGCACTGCAACTACCTGCCAGTGTGTTTGCAGAGCGTTACAATAGACATTACCCCATAACATAAAATAGGGGCACTCTGATGGGCACAACCTAAAATATGTTAATCAGAGTGCTCCTTAACATAAAATGTTAAAATCGGAGTGCCATTTTATGGCAAAACCAAGGTTTTTGGAGTGGTCTAGTCAAAGTCCAAACTTAAATCGGATTGAGATGCTGTAGCATGACCTTTAATAGGTAATTCATGCTGGAAAACCCTCCAATGTGGCTGAATTAAAACAATTCTACAAAGAAAAGTGGGCCAAAATTCCTCCACATCGATGTGGAAGACTCATTGCCAGTTATCACAAATGCTTGGTTGCAGTTGTTGCTGCCAAGGGTGACACAACAAGGTTTAGGGGGCAATTATTTTTCACATAGGGTCAGGTAGGCTTAGACAGCTTTTTTCGCTTTAGTAAATTAAATCCTTGTTTAAAAACTACAGCTTATATTTATTCAGGTCATCTTTGTGTAATATTAAAATTAGTTTGATCTGAATCACTTAAATGTGACAAGAATGCAAAAAAGAAAAAATCGGGAAGGGGACAAATACTTTTTCCCAGCACTGTGAAAAATGATGATCTGATCAAATTTTTGGAGCAGAGATCCAATACGTACCTAGGGGTCCAGATTTTGCTTTAATAGTCTGCTTGTGGATGACGAGGAAAGTTTTGGATGCATTAGGCCTTGCTGCCTACTTGACCTCACAAATTAAATCCCCAATCCATTACCACTACTTCCCCTAGAACTGTGTGAGGTGAATCACTTGAATGTAATTGATAATTTCCCATCATTATAGTAATGCAATACATTCATTACAGAGCTGACCCATGACAGTTCGATCAGTCACAGAAAACAATTACTTGGCATTCTATGAGAGATGCATAGGAAAATACATTCATGATTTTGTTCTTTTAGTTACTAAACAGAAATAGTTTCTACAGATTATATGCATAAATGCTATTCACATGCTTTTACCAGCAGTGTTCATTTTTGTTTAAAAAAATAAATACAATTCTGGCACGTTGGTGTTCTATTTTTCACTTGGATGTGATCTATTTTTCACTTGGATGTGATAAGATGCACTGAGTAAATACAGTTGGATAAAACAAAAATTGTGTCTGTCTTCGTTTCAGGCTACAAAGCAACAACATTTGATTATTTAAAGGGTGGTGTTTCTTTTCTACACCCACTGTATTTTACACACACACACTGCTGTTAGAAGTACACATTTAATACAGTGCAGAAAATAAGTATTTGAACACCCTGCTATTTTGCAAGTTCTCCCACTTGGAAATCATGGAGGGGTCTGAAATTGTCATCGTAGGTGCATGTCTACTGTGAGAGACATAATCCAAAAAAAAAATTCCAGAAATCACAATTTATGATTTTTTAACTATTTATTTGTATGATACAGCTGCAAAGAAGTATTTGAACACCTGTCTATCAGCTAGAATTCTGACCCTCAAAGACCTGTTAGTCTGCCTTTAAAATGTCCACCTCCACTCCATTTATTATCCTAAATTAGATGCACCTGTTTGAGGTCATTAGCTGCATAAAGACACCTGTCCACCCCATACAATCAGTAAGAATCCAACTACTAACATGGCCAAGACCAAAGAGCTGTCCAAAGACACTAGAGACAAAATTGTACACCTCCACAAGGCTGGAAAGGGCTACGGGGAAATTGCCAAGCAGCTTGGTGAAAAAAGGTCCACTGTTGGAGCAATCATTAGAACATGGAAGAAGCTAAACATGACTGTCAATCTCCCTCGGACTGGGGCTCCATGCAAAATCTCACCTCGTGGGGTCTCAATGATCCTAAGAAAGGTGAGAAATCAGCCCAGGACTACACGGGAGGAGCTGGTCAATGACCTGAAAAGAGCTGGGACCACCGTTTCCAAGGTTACTGTTGGTAATACACTAAGACGTCATGGTTTGAAATCATGCATGGCACGGAAGGTTCCCCTGCTTAAACCAGCACATGTCAAGGCCCGTCTTAAGTTTGCCAATGACCATTTGGATGATCCAGAGGAGTCATGGGAGAAAGTCATGTGGTCAGATGAGACCAAAATAGAACTTTTTGGTCATAATTCCACTAACCGTGTTTGGAGGAAGAAGAATGATGAGTACCATCCCAAGAACACCTTCCCTACTGTGAAGCATGGGGGTGGTAGCATCATGCTTTGGGGGTGTTTTTCTGCACATGGGACAGGGCGACTGCACTGTATTGAGAGGATGACCGAGGCCATGTATTGCGAGATTTTGGGCAACAACCTCTTTCCCTCAGAGCTTTGAAGATGGGTCGAGGCTGGGTCTTCCAACATGACAATGACCCGAAGCACACAGCCAGGATAACCAAGGAGTGGCTCTGTAAGAAGCATATCAAGGTTCTGGCATGGCCTAGCCAGTCTCCAGACCTAAACCCAATAGAGAATCTTTGGAGGGAGCTCAAACTCCGTGTTTCTCAGCGACAGCCCAGAAACCTGACTGATCTAGAGAAGATCTGTGTGGAGGAGTGGGCCAAAATCCCTCCTCCAGTGTGTGCAAACCTGGTGAAAAACTACAAGAAACGTTTGACCTCTGTAATTGCAAACAAAGGCTACTGTACCAAATATTAACATTGATTTTCTCAGGTGTTCAAATACTTATTTGCAGCTGTATCATACAAATAAATAGTTAAAAAAATCATACATTGTGATTTCTGGAATTTTTTTTTTTGATTATGTCTCTCACAGTGGACATGCACCTACAATGACAATTTCAGACCCCTCCATGATTTCCAAGTGGGAGAACTTGTAAAATAGCAGGGTGTTCAAATACTTATTTTCTGCACTGTATATGACAAAGCCTTCTAAGGCTGGGTTCACACTACGATTTTATATACAGTTTTTGGATACGTTTTAAAAAAAAAAAAACGTATGCAACCGTACAGAAAACCGTGGCCATAGACTTTACATTAAAAACCGTATTTGCCATAAATCATACGGTTGTATCCGGTTTTCAAACCATACGGTTTTTAACTTTTTTTTTCCCGGAAAAAAAACGTGGTCTACCACGGTTTTTGGTCCGGTTCAAAAACCGTATTTCAACCGTATACGGTTTTTTAACATAGGACTCTATGAGAACTGTATGTCGTTGCGGTTATGTCCGTTTTTTTCTATATGGTTGTTAACCTTGCTTCCCTTGAAATTTCAATAGAACAACTGAAACTTTATTGAAAAAAAAATAAAAAATAAAAAAATCTGTTTAAATAAACGGATGCAACCGTATAGCATACGGTTGAGTACGGTTGGGTCCGTTTTTTAGAATACGTTTTTAAAAAAAAAAACTGTATCCAAAAACTGTATAGAAAATCGTAGTGTGAACACAGCCTTATGTGGCTTCTTATGGCTATAGTGACCGAGCAGCAGGAGGCACAAAGTAGCTCCCTCTCGTCAACTGCGTTTTTTGTTAATACCTTGGGCACCCCTTAATTGGTCAGGATGCCCACTAATCTACACACAGCTACTTTCTCTATCTGCAACGTAGAGAGCGTCCTGACTCTCCTGTAGTCCAAGGGAGGGGGCCAGCACAACACTCCACACCAGGGAGAAAGCCTTGCATTACTGTGTGGAGTTAGACAGAAGAACAGGAAGTGAAGATTTCTCAGAAGCAATAAGGACATTTAAAAGCAAAATGGAAGGATGTGGTAAGTGAAGGACTGCACTAAGGTAAAGGAAGCTATTTAGGAAAAAGAAATTGTACCTTTTACAACCCCTTTAATTGCACAGAGCAGGTAAGTATAAACCTGTTTGTTGTTTTAAAAAAAATGTTTACAGTCACTTTAAGCTTCAACCAGATAACTGTACTTACTGTAAATGCAAATCATTGCAGAATTTAGCCTTTCATCAATTTATATGAAGTATTCCCCTTCTTGGCTGATATAGATATGTATGTGTCTTACTGTAGGTGGTGAGAAAGGGGCAATCGGTTTCTCGAAGGCAGCAGTAGCAAGGGCAAGCCATAAACTATGTTTATACCCTTCCTATTTATACATTTCACACAGTAGGACTTTTATTTCTAGAATAGTAGTTTATACTGTATGTCAACACTAACCAAAAACTTCCCTTATTTGCTCACTTTTGGTCTGCTAAATATACTTTAGAAAGCATTTTGTTATATCCTTTCAATAAGTGCAAAAATGACCTGTTCATTTTGCCAGAAAATTGATGAGCTTTGTGCATGAGCACAAGGAGAAGTTATTGAAATGAGAAGGGGGATGATATGAGGAGGGCAAACCTGCACAACTGATTTTTTATGTAATATTTTATACAGGCCATACATTGTTAATTTTTTATTTATTTTTTCTCTCAACCAGTGGGTTGAATGAAAGAGCCGATTCCCTCATCCACACACACCGCGTGGCTGACGGAATCACTTCTGCTGAGGCATTGTATTCTGGCAGTGGGGGTGGCACTGATCGATTGGGAAAACTCAACAAGCTGGTTGTGCACAAGTTGAGTTATAGATCAACTCGTTTGCCCATACATGCATTGAAATTCCTCTGGTTACCGCTGAACTGGCTGAATTTTCGATCCATGTATGGCTTCTTATAGGAGTATAGAAGCACATTACACTGCTCAGAAAAGTTTAAGGAACACTTTAAAAACACATTGGATCTCAACGGGAAAAAAATTACATGCTGGATATCTATAAAGTGGAACCTTGGATTACAAGCATAATCCGTTCCAGGAGATGCTCGTAATCAAAAGTACTTGCATATCAAAGCGAGGTGGGGGGGGGGTCGGTGCCTCTGAAACACTCGGAAAGGGCCGAGGACACCTTGGCTGAACTCGGAAAACCTTGTTATGGCCCGAAAAAAGTATTTCTGAGCATTTCCAAACGGTGCCGATTGTCTCTCCTCAGCTCCGGCACCTGCAATCCGAGGTTCCACTGTACTGATATGGACTGGGTAATGTGATGGGAACGAAAGGATGCCACATCGTTTGATGAAAATAAAAAATATCAACCTACAGAGGGTTGAATTCAAATACACCTCGAAAAGTAAAGTGAAACAATTATGCAGCAGGCTAGTCCATTTTGCTGTAATTTTATTGCAGCAACTCAAAATGGTACTAGGTAGTTTGTATGGTCCCCACATACTTGTATGCATGCCAGACAACATTGGGGCATGTGGTATTTCCTCCCAGATCTGGACCAGGCCATCAGTGTTCTCCCGAACAGACTGAGGTGTAACCTGGTGGCGTCGTATGGACCGAAACGTAATGTCCCAGAGGTGATCCATTGGGACTAGGTCAGGCGAGCGTGGGGTGCAATGGTATTGATTCCTTCATCCTCCATGAACTGGCTGCATACTCTTGCACATGAGGCCGGGCATTGTCGTGCACCGGGAGGAACAGAGGACCCACTGCACCAGTGTAGGGTGTGACAATGGGTCCAAGGATTTCATCCTGATACCTAATGGCAGGCGGGGAACCATTGTGTAGCCTGTAGAGGTCTGTGCGTCCCTCCCATTTGATATGCCTCCCAGACCATGACTGACCCACCACCAAACAGGTCATGCTGAATGATGTTACAGGCAGCATCACGTTCCCCACGGCTTCTCCAGACCCTTTCACATCTGTCGCATGAGCTGGTTTACCCTGAACACTGGCCTGCCAATTTTGGTGTTTAACCACTTGGCGTCCACGCTATAGCCGATTGATGGCTACAGCGTGGACCTGAGTCAATGGACGTCCTCCCCTTTGCACGCTCCCCGCGCGCCCCCCCGAAGGTCGCGTGTGCTGTGATCAGAGTCACTGAGACTCGGGTGATCACGGCCCCTTACCACGTGATTAGCTGTCGGCCAATGACAGCTGATCATGTGATGTAAACAAAAGCTCTGTAATCTGTATTTTTTTTTCTCCTCCCGCTGACAGCCGAAGGAGAAAAAAAAAGCCGATCACTGACTTTTGCGTAGGAGACATCGGTCCCGAGTGTAAAAGGCACGTCCGCCTCTCCAGTGCAAAACAGTACCACCTATCAATGCCCACCAGTGGTTCCAATCAGTGCTGCCTATCGGTCTCACCTGTGCTGATCAGTGCCCATCACTGCCAGCTATCGATGCCACCTATTAGTGCCAATTCTCAGTTCCACCTTTGTGTCATCTATCAGTGCCCATCAGTGCAGCCTCATCAGAGTACATCAATAAAGGAGAAAAAAACCTTAGTTAGACTTACCGGTAACGGTATTTCTACGAGTCTTTCAGGACAGCACTTGGAGAGAGCGCAGCTCCACCCACTTTCCCAGGAAACACTGCAGTCACTTTAAATTCCGCCCACTTCCACCATGACCTCAGTTGTTAACGAGTACCTCCGGACATGCTGGAATTAGATAAGCAAAACATAGCAACTATACACGTTAGTATTTATACATAGAATTTATACATCGTCCTTTAAAAATCAAAGGGAGGGTTATCGGTGCTGTCCTGAAAGACTCGTAGAAATACCGTTACCGGTAAGTCTAACTAAGGTTTTCTCACCTCGTCTTTCAGGACAGCACTTGGAGATGATAACCGAGTACTTACTCTAGGGTGGGACCACCGCTTGCAGGACCTTCCTGCCAAACGATTGCTCCGCTGCTGAGAGCAAATCCATTCTGTAGTGGCGAGTGAATGTGGAAAAACTCGTCCACGTGGCTGCCTTGCAGATATGTTCTGGTGAAGCCCCAGCTCGTTCCGCCCAGGATGTTGCCACTGCCCTTGTTGAATGAGCCACCACTCCAGTGGGAGGTTCCATATCCATAGCCTTGTAAGCTTCATGAATAGCCATACGAAGCCACCTGGCCAGGGTGCTCTTAGAGGCTCTATAGCCCTTCCGAGACCCTGAGAACAGCACAAAAAGAGAATTGTCCTTTCTAAATTCGCTAGAAATCTCCAGATAATGTACTAAACATCTTCTAACATCTAGGGTATGAAAATCCTTTTCTTTCGGACCCGATGGAACTGGACAGAATGTAGGTAGAACTATCTCCTGTGTTCTATGAAATGCTGATGCTACTTTTGGTAAAAAACCCGGATCTGCATGGCCGGAGGAAACACAACAACTGAGGTCATGGTGGAAGTGGGCGGAATTTAAAGTGACTGCAGTGTTTCCTGGGAAAGTGGGTGGAGCTGCGCTCTCTCCAAGTGCTGTCCTGAAAGACGAGGTGAGAAAATTATATATAAAACTGCTTTGTATTTTTTTATTTATTATTATTATGGCTTTTTTTTATTATTATAAAAAATAAAAACTGAGGTAATCAAATACCACCAAAATATTCATTTGGGTACAGTGTTGTATGACTGCGCAATTATCATTCTCAGAGTGAGAGCGCTGAAAGCTGAAAATTGGTCTGGGCGGGGGGGGGGGGGGTTAAGTGCCCAATAAGCAAGTGGTTAATGGCAAATACCAATTGAGCTCCACGAACAGGACGATGGGCCCTCAGGCCACCCTCATGAAGTCTGTTTCTGATTGTTTGGTCAGAGACATTCACACCAGTGGCCTTCTGGAGGTCATTTTGTAGGGCTCTGGCAGTCCTCATCCTGTTCCTCCTTGCACAAAGGAGCAGATACCGGTCCTGCTAATGGGTTAAGCACCGTCTATGAACCTGTCCAGCTGTCCTAGAGTAACTGCCTGTCTCCTGGAATCTCCTCCATGCTCTTGAGACTGTGCTTGGAGACACGGCAAACCTTCTGGCAATCACATGTTTTGATCTGCCATCCTAGAAGAGTTGGACTGCCTGTGCAACCTCTATAGGGTCCAAGTATCGCCTCGTGCTACCAGTAGTGACACTGACCCTAGCCAAATGCAAAACTAGTGGAAAACGGTAGGGGGGGAAAAATGTCAGTGGCCTCCACCTGTAAAACCTTTTTTGTTTTGGAGGTTGTGTCATTGTTGCCCATTTAGTGCACCTGTTAATTTCATTAACACCAAAACTGAAACTGATTAATAACCTCCTCTGCTACTTAGCTTAACTGACCAGATCAATATCCCAGGAGTTTAATTGGCCTTTGTGCCGGCTGGTTATAGCTGCTGATTGTTGGTGTTTTTGTGCTTTAATTTCACAACTAGCCAAATATTCTCTGCCAGATGCTGACTGGTGAAATAGTTTGTTAGAGGACACCTGGTAGCTCCATTATTACTGTGCAAATGACTACGCAGACAGATGCACCTTATTGGCTACATATTTACAACAATAATGGCTGCCATCTCCACATGCCAAACATCTCTTATCAGTAAAATAGACCATCCCCAGTCTGATGTAGGTCTGATCAGAAGAGACTTGGACTTTCCTTAAATGCTTTTCTTCCAGGTTGCTCCGGGTTCTACATTGCCTAAGTGTCGTTTCCCTCCTTCCCTTTCAGTTTTCCTCCCTCTGGTGTCATGTGACTCGTTGGTGTTACAAGGTCTCAGGTGTGAATAGGGAGCAGGTGTGTTACATTTGGTGTTATCTCTAAGGCCGCGTACACACGATCAAGTCTATCTGCTGAAAACGGTCGGCCCGATTGTCCCAGCAGAAAGATTCAATCGTGGGTACGGGCGAGACGACGGATTTGGCCAGCCGACAGATTGGAAAGCATGCTTTCCAATCTGTCGGCTGGGAACCCGTCCGCCCGACATGTCTGCTGGTTAGTACGCTAACCAGCAGACATGTCTTCTCGCACACGCGTCGAATGGTTTCGACGCATGCGCAGAAGTGTTTTACTTCTTGGTGCGGTGACGTGGCGGCGTCAATGTCACCGACAAGTCGGCGCGCTGTCTGCTGGCGGGGATTTTGGTTTGATCGTGTGTACACGCGATCAAACCAAAACGGCAGCAGACAGATTTGTTCAAATCGGTCGGCCCGATCGATTTGAACAAATCTATTTGGTCGTGTGTACGCGGCCTTACTCTCTATACTGGTCACTGGAAGTTCAACATGGCACCTCATGGCAAAGAACTCTCTAAAGATCTGAAAAAAATTAATGTTGCTCTACATAAAGATGGCCTAGGCTTTAAGAAGACAGCAAAGACCCTGAAACTGAGCTGCAGCATAGTGACCAAGACCATACAGCGGTTTAACAGGACAGGTTTAACTCAGAACAGGCCCCCCGCCATGGTCAACCAAAGAAATTGAGTGCACATGCTCAGCGTCATATCCAGAGGTTGTCTTTGGGAAATGGATGTATGAGTGCTGCCAGCATTGCTGCATAGGTTGAAGGGGAGGAATACTGTAACCATGTCCTGTGGTCTGATGAGATGAGACAGGGCTACCCCCTCTCCCTGGGCCTGTTGTGCTCTCTGCCTGGAGCCTCTAGGGAAGTAAGTTGGGTGGAAACAAGGACAAATTGTCCCTGAATGCCAACGATGATCTCCAATATCTTCCTAAGGGACACTTTTCAGATAATTGACATCCCAAACTAACTACGAACACACGGCTGTGTTTGGACGATTTGAAATATCTTGGGATGCAGGTTGTCGGGTCCATGGCAACTTTTATCTGGAGCTTAAAGAAGTAGGGCCAAAGCGCTTTTGACCATACTTGTGTCGATCACAGGAGTGCACTTTGTTCTGTACTGCTGTGACCTGTATTCAGCTGGTTCAGGAGAAACCAGAATTCGCATTGGTTTGTGGCTTGGGTAGAATGTCACTTTCTAGTCTTCTCCCCCATGAAGATTTCAGACATTGAAAATTGGCAGGCAGACTTCTTAAGTCCTTGATGTCTGGATTCCAGAGAATGGTCTTTTCACCTGGTGGTTTCCAGACCTCTGTTTTAGTTGGGGATATGGACTTTCTGGTTCTTCAACAAACTGAGCAGGTTGTTCTCCAGATCCAGGGATCCTCTAGCCCTAGTAATGGATGCCCGGGTAGGACTTTGTGGGATAAGTTCAACTTGATTGATGGTTTTTCCCCTCAGAAACAAATTTGTCAGCTTAGCATTACCAAAATGGAGAGCATTCCAATGATGCTGATTGCACTGGGCTGGCCAAGGCAGATGTAGTTCTTGGAACTCAGTCAAGACTCCTGCCACTCTCTGTGGGCCCTCCTAGTTTTTCCTGTGAGTGCAGTAATTTATGTGCATACAGTAGGCATTGATGCTCGAATATATATTGCAGCACTGGCAACTTGAAGAATTTTATGCATAGGCACGCTTGCGCAGATCTTTATGGAATCTTTTACTCAGGATCTTTCTTTTAACAATATCCCAAGCAGAGGTGTATTTAGGTTTTGTGCTGCCCTAGGCCTGACTAAACTCGTGCACCCCCTAATTTAAATGACCCACCCCTTCCTGTCACGGCCACACCCTGTGTTGTTTAAGACCCGCCCTGAAATTTTCGAGTGAGGACACTAGTTCTGAGGGCCTGGGGGGGGGGGGGGGGGGCAATGGGTTCCCTTAATTTACTTAGATTTCCTCTAACTTCCTGATTGCCCATAGAGCAGGAAGTGAAGGGAAATCTTCGTAATGGGACAGGGATGGTAAACGTGTTGCCTATAGTTCTACTTTAAGTAGATGGTGCAGCAGAAACATATAGCACAGTGAGGAAGGTTTGTGGTCCAGGATGACAAAACAGTCAAAATTGGAAGTGAGCCCCCCCACAGTTGCGGATTGCCGGCCGGCCGCATACTAGAAGCAGCGCGGCCGCTTTATGGGGGTGCTAGACTAATTTTCCTAACAGTGTAGCGCAAGCCGGCGGGGACTCTTTTTGTGCTGCCCCCCTGCAAAGTGCTGCCCTAGGCCTGGGCCTTGTTGGCCTAGGCCAGGATACAGCTCTGATCCCAAGTATAAACGTCAGTGACATCCATGTGCAAGAGGTCTAATGAGCTTTCTTGAAAAGGGCTGCATGGGGAATACAAAAATTATTTTTTGTTCTGAATGTAATTATTAAAAATTTATAAAAAAAAAATACTTTTCCTACTATTTAGCATTTTGTTTGCTACCTTTTTTATTAACCCCCCTGCCGGTATCCCCGAGCGTGACTCGGGGTGGATTTTTTATGTAAAAATCGGTATCCCGAGTCACGCTCGGGGTGAATATGCAGAGCCTGCAGCGCGCTGGCTTACCTTGTATTCAGGCAGGGTTACTGTACTTACCTTGTCCCTGGATCCAGCGATGCATCCCCGCTGTGTGAGCGAGTGGCGTTCTCCATTCGACTCACACAGTGCCCGCGCGCCGCCGGTCTCCGTTCCCTGCGACGTAACGGCGCACGGGGGCGGAGACCGGCGGCAAATTCAAAAAAGTAAACAAACACATTACATACAGTATACTGTAATCTTATAGATTACAGTACTGTATGTAAAAAGTACACGCCCCCCCTTGTCCCTAGTGGTCTGCCCAGTGCCCTGCATGTTCTTTTACATAATAAAAACATTTTTTTTGTGCCTGCAAACTGTAGATTGTCCATAGCAACCAAAAGTGTCCCTTTATGTCAAAAGTGATTTTAGAGCAGCTAGAAAACAGCGATAATAAATGATAATCACTTGCAGAATTGAGCGATAGCGATTTGTGGGGAAATTCGTCATAAAAAAATAAAAGTAATGACAGCGACAATTCTGCAACTGAGCAAATTTCAGTGACTTTGATTTGATTACATTACTGAATAATTTTTATTATAATTACATTATTATTTGTTATAATTATTTATAGTTAATTATATTATAATTTTATAATTTTGTGTTTCAAACTTTATCATACCAGAGATGTTTACTAGACTCTGGTTTGGACAAATTTAAGTGAGTTATTCTAAGAATTGCAGGCCTACAGTATAAAACGCAGAATTTCCATGCAAAATAATTGTACCGCTTTTGGTACGTAATTCCAGACAGAATCATACCGCCAGGGAGGTTAACTATTTTTTTTTTTGTTTGTTCTCAAATAGCCTGTAAATACACCAAGATGATGATGATGTATACTAATACTTTCCCTTTCTAAGATATGATGTTTTTGTTTTATTCCCTTGACTTCCCTCCCTCTTCCCCTCTGTAATAGACTCCCTTTTAACTTTTTATACTCGGGTTATCCTGTCTTGATAGCAAATTTACAGAAGAGCAGTGACAAGCATGCCTCCTGTGAGTATGCCAGCTGTCATATTGCTAGAGTGGGCGATTTATCAAGCCTAGTCTCATGTGGTTTTTGAAATGATCACAACAGAGCAAAAAACACTAGGAAGAGAAATTAAAAAGCAGGCCAGCCAGACACTGTCTGGCAAGGCTCACTTTGGTTTTATGCTGATATGTTCAGATCCTTTTTTAATTTTCATCAAAAATTGTCTGTATAAATGCCTTTAACACATTTTCCATTGCCTCGATTGACTGTCTTGTGAACAGCTGGTGCTAGTTCAAATAAATAAATATTCTAATATATACAGTTCCTTGCAAAAGTATTCGGCCCCCTAGAACTTTGCGACCTTTTGCCACATTTCAGGCTTCAAACATAAAGATATAAAACTGTTATTTTTTTAACAAATAAAAAACTGAAAAATTTGGCGTGCAAAATTATTCTGCCCCTTTACTTTCAGTGCAGCAAACTCTCTCCAGAAGTTCAGTGAGGATCTCTGAATGATCTACTGTTGACCTAAATGACTAATGATGATAAATAGAATCCACCTGTGTGTAATCAAGTGTCCGTATAAATGCACCTGCACTGCGATAGTCTCAGAGGTCCGCTTAAAGCGCAGAGAGCATTATGAAGAACAAGGAACACACCAGGCAGGTCCGAGATACTGTTGTGGAGAAGTTTAAAGCCGGATTTGGATACAAAAAGATTTCCCAAGCTTTAAACATCCCAAGGAGCACTGTGCAAGCGATAATATTTAAATGGGAGTATCAGACCACTGCAAATCTACAAAGACCAGGCTGTCCCTCTAAACTTTCAGCTCATACAAGGAGAAGACTGATCAGAGATGCAGCCAAGAGGCCCATGATCACTCTGGATGAACTGCAGAGATCTACAGCTGAGGTGGGAGACTCTGTCCATAGGACAACAATCAGTTGTGTACTGCACAAATCTGGCCTTTATGGAAGAGTGGCAAGAAGAAAGCAATTTCTTAAAGATATCCATAATAAGTGTCGTTTAAAGTTTGCCACAAGCCACCTGGGAGAGACACCAAACATGTGGAGAAGGTGCTCTGGTCAGATGAAACCAAAATCGAACTTTTTGGCAACAATGCAAAATGTTATGTTTGGCGTAAAAGCAACACAGCTCATCACCCTGAACACACCATCCCAAATGTCAAACATGGTGGTGGCAGCATCATGGTTTGTGCCTGCTTTTCTTCAACGGGGACAGGGAAGATGGTTAAAATTGATGGGAAGATGGATGGAGCCAAATCTGGAAGAAAACCTGATGGAGTCTGCAAAAGACCTGAGACTGGGACAGAGATTTGTCTTCCAACAAGAAAATGATCCAAAACCTAAAGCAAAATCTACAATGGAATGGTTCACAAATACACATTTCCAATTGTTAGAATGGCCAAGTCCAGACCTGAATTCAATCGAGAATCTGTGGAAAGGACTGAAAACTACTGTTCACAAACGCTCTCCATCCAACCTCACTGAGCTCGAGCTGTTTTGCAAGGAGGAATGGGCAAAAATTTGTCTCTCGATGTGCAAAACTGATAGAGACTTAACCCAAGCGACTTACAGCTGTAATTGCAGCAAAAGGTGGCGCTACAAAGTATTAACTTAAAAGGGGCTGAATAATTTTGCACGCCCAATTTTTCAGTTTTTTATTTGTTAAAGTTTGAAATATCCAATAAATTTTGTTTCACTTCATGATTGTGTCCCACTTGTTGTTGATTCTTCACAACAAATTACAGTTTTATATCTTTATGTTTGAAGCCTGAAATGTGGCAAAAGGTCGCAAAGTTCAAGGGGGCCGAATACTTTCGCAAGGCACTTTGTATGTGTGTGTGTTTGTGTGTGTATATATATGTTTGGGGGTTCTAAGTAATTTTCTAGCAAAAAATACAGATTTTAACTTGTAAACACCAAATGTCAGAAATAGGCTTGGTCATGAAAGTGATTTAGTTATAAGGTGTTCCATCTGTGTGTGACATGCCTCTCTGGGCATCATTCTACCATTAGCAGTAGATGTCATGTGATGGCTTTGAATTGTTGCCTTTCTGCTTGGTTGTCAGCCTGTGGCTAGTATACATTGTCAATTTCAGTACTATGGACAGAGCATGGAACCCTTCTTGTGTAAAAGTGTTAAGCAGTTGTCACATCTCCCACAACAAAGTTCACCTTCTGGAGCATGTTTTGTTCCAGACAGGGAACTGCACCCCCCCCCCCCCCCCCCCCCCGCTAGAGCACATCAGTCAGTGTTCGCAGCCATTGGCTGAGAAAGCTGATTGGCAGATCTTTTTCGGTCATGTCCCTTCGAGGTGTAACTTATAATATGCTCCATGCATTTGATGCATGAAAATAATAAAGGGCCTCCTGTGTGTAGCAGCCGCCCAAGCACTCCCTAATACCCGAGCCCCCTCTCTGTCCAGTGATGTCCAAATGGTGACATGTTCAATAATTATTTTACCTGCTGTATATGTGTGTGTATTATATAGGCCATTCTTAAATAAGATGCAGTATTAAACAAGAGCTGCAGCATTATGATGTCTGTTTTTGTAGATAGATCTATAAATGGATTAGTGTGACCCACCATAGTTTCAAGTCTTAAGGAAGTGGTCTGTGAATTGCGCCAATTTATAACACATATATAATCCATTTCTGTTATTGCACAAGGCTTTATAATCCTTTTTTATATTTGTATTTTTAGCTATTATTATTGGTCTTGTGAAATGTTTTTTTTTATATACAAATAAAAATGACCTTTTTTGTACCCCATTGGATTATATAACATTTTGTGTGTTCATCCTGGAAATATTTAACCACTTGCCATCAGCGCTATAGCCGAATGACGGCTACAGTGCGGACCTAGAAATGTGGGGAAAACAACTGCGCTAACTGACGAAAAATTAAAGAAATTATAAAACAATGTAGCAGCCAGCACACAAACAAAGTCTACGGTAAATAAGGAAAAAAAGTGCAGTGCTAAGCTCAATTAATCTGTGAAAATGCTGCCAAAATCGCATGACATGAAAGTGAAATCAAAACAAAAAACTAAGGACAATGTGAAAACAAATCACACAGCATGGGAGCAGTGGTATATAGAGTCCATGGATGTGTTTCCAAACAGGTGAGTGAAAACACCACCCAGGTGCCGTGAACAGTGTCAATAGTTCATAGGTATGCCTCCCAAATGGATAAAATGCTTCACAAATGATGTCAGTTCAGATGAATGGAAACAACAATCATAGCTTGTCTGTAGTAATCTGAAAAAATGGGTACTCTTACCAGCTGTGGTGGACTTGCATGTTAATTATAACAGCAAGTCGGATAAGGCATGGTGGTCACAGCGGACCCTGAGCTCTGTATGGATGGCTCTATAGGGATGGTCACTCCGGCTTGGATGATGGAACCAATCTGGTCAGATGCTTCACCTCAGGAACAGCAACCCGGACAGACAAGGCCAGTGGTGGAATGGCCAGGCTCGTGGATCGACACGGCATATACGGTTAAAAACAAGAAATGCTCCAAATGGTGCAGATCAAATAAACCTGTGAAGGCGTTTATTAAAATAATAGATAAAATCACGTGAAAATTATAAAAAGCAGTATGGGGTACTAGGCATGTTACCCAACATGTACAAGTATATGCCTAGTACCCCATACTGCTTTTTATCATTTTCATGTGATTTTATCCATTATTTTAATAAACGCCTTCACGGATGATTTTGGCAGCATTTTCACAGATTAATTGAGCTTAGCGCTGCACTTTTTGTTCCTTATTTACAGTGCGGACCTACTTTTCCGGGAGGACGTCCTCGCGCGCCCCTGATCACACAAGTCACTGAGACTCAGGTGATCACAGAACCGAGTAAGGGGCCAGTCCTGGCCCCTTACCACGTGATCAGCTGTCAGCCAATGATAGCTGATCACGTGATGTAAACAAAGCTTGGTAATCTTTTTTTTTTTCTCTCACGGATCACCAGCTCAGGTACAAGGGACATTGGTCCCGAAGAGGAAGGAGGCACATCTGCCTCATGTGTGCCAATGTCTGCCAGTGCCACCTATCGATGCCCACCACCATTGGTACCACCTAGCAGTGCTGCCCATCAGTGCCCATTATTGGCACCCATCAGTGCCCATCACTGCCAGCTATCAGTGCCACCTATTAGTGCCACTTCTCAGTGCTCACCAGTGCCACCTATAGATGCCCTTCAGTGCTACCCACCAGTGCCACCTTATCAGTGCACATCAGTGCAGCCTCATCAGCATACATCAATGAAGGCGAAAAATTATCTGTTTGCAAAATTTTTATAATAAAATATAAAACAATTTTTTTTTTTTTTTTTTAATTCAGTCTCTTTAATTTTGTTTAACAAAAAATAAGAACCGCAGAGGTGATCAATACCACCAAAAGAAAGCTCTATTTGTGGGGAAAAAAATTATATAAATGTATTTTGGGTACAGTTTTGTATGACCGCGCAATTGTCAAAGTGCATCAGCGCTGAAAGCTGAAAATTGGTTTGGGCAGGAGGGGGGTTTAAGTGCCCAGTAAGAAAGTGGTTAAAGTCTGCATTCTATTTGATTAGGTTTTGTTTTCTAGGTGCCCTTGCAGTGACTGGGGCTAGTCGGATGCAGAAAAACACACACCACATACTGTGAAGGGGCCCTTAAAGCGGAAGTTCACCCAAATAACATGTATATAAGATCATATTCTTTATACTTCCAACATGTACAGTATGCCCTTTTTTTTTTGGCTGTACATATTTTATTATGGCTATTTTCCACCCGGCCTCCGGGTACTCACTCCCGCTGGAGTAGGCGTTTCTATGCAGAGGCGCAATGTCACCTGGGACTTCGCCCAGATGATTGACGTCCTTGAGAAAAAGTTCCCCCCGCGCCTCTCTATTGCGTAGGCGCGTCACGAGAGTCACAAAGTTTCAGAAAGTAGCCAAACTGCGAGTCAGCTATATACGGCGCCTGCGCAGTCAGCTCTACACGGCTCCTAGTCGGTGCACAGGCGCCGTGTAGAGCTGACTCTCAGTTCGGCTACTTTCCGAAACTCTATGACTCTCGTGACGCGCCTACGCAATAGGGGGGCACAGGGGTGAACTTTTTCTAAGGACGTCAATCATCTTGTGCGAAGTCCCAGGTGACAATCCGACATTGTGCCATGTCCTGCCCAAGGATGTCATCTGACGTCCTGGACTTTAGTGGATATATCTGAATGATGCCTGCAGTTGGTTCAACAGGTTGGTTTAGCAGGTTATTCCCTGTAAAGTAAAAACAATCATAGTGTCTAACTGCTTGATTGCTTTTAGGCTGCATTCACACGTAGGCGATTTGCGGCGTTTTGTTACCGCGATTTGCTGCGACAAAACGCAGGGTTTTTCACCGCGGTTTTGTACAGGTCATTGTCAGTAATGTAAAACGCCCGATACACATGACAAAAAAGGGTCCGGGACTTGTTTGAGCTTCAGGCTTTCGGCGTTGGATGTGAACCATCTCCATAGACAAAAATGTTTTTTTTCCCCTCTAGCGTCTTTGAGCGTCGCGCTTCAGGCGACAAAACGCTCAGGTGTGAATGCAGCCTTACAGGCAGCAAGAGGGGATGTCCTCCACCGCCCCCCCCCCCCTCCACCTGCCACCCTCGGGTACTTCTCTTGGCTCGCTCATGCGATCACTGAGCTAGAAAGTGAAGCTGGCGGCGGCAGTTTACCATAGTGCTGACCGCGGACCAAATGGTCCCCAGCCATCTCTATGACCCTAGGAGGCCGGAAGCAATCTCAAGCTTTCCAGCACAGAGAAGAGATCTGGGGACTTATAGAACCCAGATCTCTCCACAAAGAGGACTTGTCATGCCCTATTTCTGTTACATTCCTTGTAATAGGAATTAAGGTGAATTAAGGTGATAAAAACAAAAGGAAAAGTATAAAAATAAAAGAAACCATAAAAAAAAAAAAATATTTAGAGCGCCCCAATCCCGTGTGCTCACACGCAGAAGGGAATGCATATGTAGGTAATGCCCGCATATGTAAACGGCATTGGAACCACACGTGATCATTGGAGCAATCATTCTAGCACAAGACCTCCTCTGTGACTCTTAACAGTTAACCTGTCAAAAATGTTAAAGCGACACCTATGGAGCTTTTTAAGTACCGAAGTTTGGTGCCATTCCATGAGTGTGCGCAATTTTAAAGCATGATATGTTGGGTATCTATTTACTCTTCATAACATTGTACAAAAAAATGGGCTGACTTTTAGTGTTTTTCTTTTTTTTTTTCCACAAAATTGCTTTTGAAAAATTGCTGTGCACATACCGTGCGACATAAATTGCAACAACCTCCATTTTATTCACTAGGGTCTCTGCTAAAAAAAAATTGTATATAATATTTGGGGGTTTTTAACCACTTAACGACCTCCCACTGTATATATACACGTCCTTTTTTTAAAGATTGATATCTCGGTAACGGCAGCAGCTGCTGCCACAACCAAGATATCCATCTTTACAGTGGGCGGTTCTGTCAACGATAACGGCGGTCTCCTCAGCGGTGCCGTCGGTAGCTGCGGAGGTGATCGGGTCTGCTCGTATGCTGTCCGGGGATGCGAGTGAGGGAAAAATGTCCCTCACCCATCCCCATGCTGGGCAGAAGTGACGTCAAAACGTCAGTCCCGCCCATAGTCTTAAAGAGACAATTTCTTTGTTTACCTTTTTTTTTTCTTTTTTCTTTTTTTTTTTTTTCATTTAAGCCTAAATATGAGATCTGAGGTCTTTTTGACCCCAGATCTCATATTTAATAGGACCTGTCATGCTTTTTTCTATTACAAGGGATGTTTACATTCCTTGTAATATCACTTTTAGTCCCAATTATTTTTTTATTTCAGTGTTAAAAATTATAAAATAAATCCGAAACCAAAAAATTTTTTTTTAAAGCGCCCCGTCCCGACGAGCTCGCGCGCAGAAGCGAAGGCATACGCGAGTAGCGCCCGCATATTAAAACGATGTTCAAACCACACAAGTAAGGTATCGCCGCGATCGTTAGAGCGAGAGCAATAATTTTCGCCCTAGACCTCCTCTGTAACTCAAAAAATGCAACCTATAGAATTTTTTAAACGTCGCCTATTGAGATTTTTAAGGGTAAAAGTTTAACGCCATGCCACGAGCAGACGCAATTTTTAAGCGTGACTTGTTGGGTATCATTTTACTCGGCGTAACATTATCTTTCACAATATGTAAAAAAATTGGGTCAAATTTATTGTCTTATTTTTTAATTTAAAAAAAAGTGAATTTTTTCCAAAAAAAAGTGCGCTTGTAAGACCGCTGTGCAAATACGGTGTAACAAAAAGTATTATAATGACTGCCATTTTATTCTCTAGGGTGTTAGAAAAAAATATATAATGTTTGGGGGTTTTAAGTAATTTTCTAGCAAAAAAAAAATGTTTTAGTCTCGTAAACACGAAATCTGAAAAACACCCTCGGTCCTTAAGTGGTTAAGTAATTTTCTAGCAAAACAATGATGATTTTTACAGGAGAGAAGTACCAGAATAGGCCTGGGCTGGAAGCGGTTAAGGGCCACCAAATATATTAATGAAAGCTGCTGATTAGGAAATAATTGGGCACAGCTTTTGAAATTCCATAAACGGGTTAAAATTTCTGTAAAGCTGGCCATACACCATACAATTTTCTTGTTAAATTTCCTTTAGCTTTACCTTTAACTATGTACTACAAGAGCCTGCCTGATTGGATACAAATGTGTACAAGTGTTTAGATTTGACCTCCATATTATATGGTTTTGGTACATTTATAAAAGAAAATTGTGTAATGTATGGCCAGCCTTAGATGTGAAATGTGTACACACTGAAAACGCTCTATAGTTTCCGTTTTCAGCTGCTCCTTCCCACAGGCATTGGAGAGTTTGTGCCTGCCACTATATCTAAGCATGGGACAGACACCAGCCATTGCGTTCCTGCTCAGCCCACCTGCCCTTTGACTGGAAGCCGATGATGCTGAAGTGCAGAGTCCCTGTTGCCATGGCAGCCTTCCCATGCCTCTTTTGACTTGGATGCGGGTCGACAGAAAAAGCTGCGACTTTTATCTTGGCGTCAGTACTAAATGTAAAATATGGTATTACAGGGGGGGGGGGGGGGCATTTGGATGCACAAATTCTCTTAAATCCTGACCTTCTGCTGGCTGACGTTGGCTAATCCAGAAACAGATGCTGCCGCAGCCATTTGTTGATTTAGTTTCCATGGAAACCTGATACATTCGTCTACAGCAGGAAGCTCCCTGCACATTGGCTGATGTGATAGGAAGCAAGTCTTGAGGTAGGTATTGATGACTGCACTGATAATTGGTCATACCTTTTAACATTCAGCTTCCTCGTACATTCATGGACTGCCAGAGAGAGGTCCACAAAAATCTGATGCCATCTAAAATTAGGAGGTAGGTTAGGTTGCCCTATTGAGCGGAGAAGGGCCCAATGACCTAGACGTCAGTGCTGCTTATCTCACTCTATGCTGAATGGAACAGATTGGACTCTAGAGCCTCCCTGCCTTTGTCAGCGTGCTAACGCCTCTTGAATGAGCAACATCAAAGGATGCGAGCAACAGTAAGTGCAAGTGTTCAGGTTTTTGTTTCTTTTTATTTATTTTATTATTTTTTTGTTTTGTTTTTTCACCCTCCTGCAGATGTTTTTGTTAGTCTTTGTGCATTACGCCAGATTACAAGGCTGATTGGATTTGTTAGCAAATATTCAGCAGGAAAAAAAAGCCGAAAAGGGGGAGTCTTTGTTGGCGTTCCTAGGGCACAGCCTGGCTTTGTGCATGTGTTCAGAGTAAGTCTTGGGTGGGTTTCTTTTAGCCATTGTGTCTCGCCGCAGCCCTGCAGCGCTTTCAGTGGGGTCTGACAAATGGCAAAGTGATGTGTCTGAATGAATCACTGAATTGCTTGGCTTTGGCTGCCTTCCTTAACCATCTAGTCATGTCTGCAGCACACGGCTTGGACATTCAGGCTGATAAAAGGTTAACCCCTCGCTTTGTGTCCATTCAGTAGATTATATACCTGTGTAACCCGGTGCTTGAAGTTCATTTAAAGGGAGCTGAGGATAGTCTACGGGAGCAGCGTGTTTTATTTCTTTCAGAGTTTTCTTTGTAAAACTTTGATTGTATTGGTGAATTAATTGAGGTCAATCTCATTGGGGGGGAAAAATTTAAAATGTTAAACTAACCTACACTAAAGATTTAACTTTTACCTTGAGAAATAATTTTCTTGATATAATAATAATTTGTAACACTTGCAAGTAAAGCATTTTCTAAGAGGTCTTTTTAAAAAAAAAACATTTTTTTAATCTGAGTGCCTAAGATTAAAGGGGTTGTAAAGGTACTATTTTATTTTTATTTATTTTTCCTAAATAGCTTTACCTTAGTGCAGTCCTCCACTTACCTCATCCTTCCATTTTGCTTTTAAATGTCTTTATTTCTTCTGAGAAATCCTCACTTTCTGTTCTTCTGTCTGTAACTTCACACAGTAATGTGAGGCTTTCTCCCTGGTGTGGAGTGTCGTGCTCGCCCCCTCCCTTGTACTACAGGAGAGTCAGGACGCCCACTAACATACAGCTCCTTTCTCTATCTGCAATGTAGAGAGCATCCTGACTCTCCTGTAGACCAAGGGAGGGGGCGAGCATGGCACTCCACACCAGGGAGAAAGCCTCCCATTACGGTGTGTAGTTACAGACAGAAGAACAGGAAGTTAGGATTTCTCAGAAGAAATAAGGACATTTAAAAGCAAAATGGAAGGATGAGGTAAGTGAAAGAGGACTGCACTAAGGTAAAGGAAGCTATTTAGGAAAAAAAATTGTACCTTTACAACCCCTTTAATTGTGTAGCTTTGTCATTAGTCAATACTGCAAATGTAAGCTGAAATTGTGAAACTATACACGATAAATGAACGCAGTAATGAGTTGTTGGTTGAAGTTGCTGAGCCAGGTGACCCTGTGGCTCCTGCCTCACTGATGCAGGTATAGGATGGCAACATCTACACTTGCCAGGAGGCCCGTCGTATCTGTTTTTGGACTGGATTCAGTTTCTGTAATTATACTAAAGCAGTCTGTTTGTCAGAATACGGTGTGTATTCTTCACTTTTCTCCCAGTGATCTTCTCAGATAGCAGAATTGTAAACACACTGATGGTCCACTGGGATTAACAAACCATTACAACATAAAATGAGGTAGGTGGAAGTTTTAGAGCTCCTCTGGTACAGTGGTAATGTATATTATATGTCTCTTAGCGACTTTGGTGACAAGCACTTTATGCTGGAGGTCTGCCCACCTGCTAAGACTGCATTGAGATGATGTCCAACTTGGATAAGACATATGCAAAAAAAATAAGGAAATATTAGAATGACTGATGTTATTTTATTACAGGTACTTTATGTAGCGGCATCACATTTCGCAGTGCTTTACATAGACACTAAATTGTAAAAAGCATTGGGATGCCTGCCTTTACACGCACATGAATTTTAATGGCATCCAAGTCTTAAGCCCTGTACAAATGGCCCAGAATCTCATCAGGAAAAAAACGTGGTTTTTCCTGACAAGATTCTTGGCAAGAATCTCTTATCGGCGGAGTGTACAGACACTCCATTCAAAAGAACCGCCTTTTCTTTTGAATGGAACAAATGCGGTGACGTCATTGACTACGATGAGCATGCACTCATCAAATTCGATGCCGTTGCCGCCATCTTGCTACACCCTACCTATGCCTTGGAAGCTACCGTGCATGCGTCGGTCATTTCGAGCATGCGCGGGTTTCCATGGAGAGATAAGTATACACACGCTCGGGTTTCTCGGCAGGAAAACACTGCCGAGAATATCACGACGAGAAAATAGAGAACATGTTCTGTATTGTTTTCGTCTAGATTCTGGGCAGAGAAAGGAAGTAGGTGGAAAAATGTTTCCCAAATATGATTGATAAGTACTCACAATCCTAAAACGAAACGTATATAAAAAGAAATTGAACAAGAAGGGTTGAGGAAGGTCCTCCTCCCAACTCAGAGTTGGGAGGAGGACCTTCCTCAACCCTTCTTGTTCAATTTCTTTTTATACTAGATTCTGGGCAGTTTTCTTCAAAGCCTCGTACACACGCTCGGTATACTTGGCAAGAAAGCTCTGCCAGAATTTTTCTTTGCTAGTTCTTGCCAAGAAAACCGAGCATGTGTACGAGGCTTAAGTTCGTAGGGTTCAATATTGAGTTGGCCCTCCCTTTGCAGCTATAACGGCTTCAACCAACAAGGTTTAGCAGTGTGTCTATGGGAATGTTTGTCAATTTTTCCTGAAGCGCATTTGTGAGGCACTGACATTGGACGAAAAGGCCTGGCTCACAGTCTACACTCTAATTCATCCCAAAGGTGTTCTATCGGGTTGAGGTCGGGACTCCTCCTCCAGTCAAGTTCCTCCACCCTTAACTCACTCATCCATATTTTTATGGACCTTGCTTTGTGCACTGGTGCACAGTCATGTTGGAACAGGAAGGGGCCGTCCCTAAACTGTTAACACAAAGTTGGGAGCATGAAATTGTCCAAAATGTGTTGGTATGCTGTCCCCTTAAGAGTTCCCTTCACTGGAACTAAGGGGATAAGCCCAACCCCTGAAAAAACGACCCCACACCATAATTCTCCCTCCAGCAAATGATTTGGACCAGTGCACAAAGGAAGTTCCATAAATACTGTATTTATTGGCGTATAACACTCACTTTTTTACCCTGAAAATAGAGGATTAACTGTGCCTGCGTGTTATACGCAGGGGGCTGTGGAAAGTTATTTTTTTTCCTGAAACTACCCTCTTAAAGTTAGGGTGCGTGTTATATGCCCGTGCGTGTTATACGCCGATAAATACGGTACATGGATGAATTATGAGGTTTGGGGTGGAGGAACTTGACTGGCTTGCACAGAGTCCTGACCTTTGGGGTGACTTGGAGTGGAGACTGCGAGGCGGGCCTTCTCGTCCAACATCAGTGCCTGACCTCACAAATGCACTTCTGAAAGAACAATAAAACCTACCCTTAGACGCACTCTTAAACCTTGTGGACAGCCTTCGCAGAAGAGTTATAGCTGCAAAGGTTGTGCCAACTTAATATTGAACCCTACGGACTAAGACTGGGACGCCATTAAAGTTCATATACGTTTAAAGGCAGGTGTCCCAATTCTTTTGACAATAAAGTGTATATTGTACATTCAGTCCTTGCCCTAAAAGAGCTTACAGTCTAAGGTCCCTAACTCGCATTCATACATACACATACTAGTGCCAATTAACCTACCAGCATGTCTTTGTGTGAGAAAACCAGAGTACCCAGAGGAAACCCACCCAGGCACATGGAGAATATTAAAACTCTGTGCAGGTAGTGCCGTGGTCAGTATGCAAACCGGCGACCCTAAAGTTGATAGGCGGTAGTGCCAACCACTTGGCCACTGTGCTATCCGTATGTTAAAAATAGATTTCCGCTGTGCAGGATTAACTTGTGATTTAGCCCCATTCATATTTGTTTTTAATATTTAGAATGAATATGGAAAACAAAATATTTATTTTGGGTGCACAGATCTATCCAAGGTCCCATAATATTTTCTAAAAGGTACACGCCGGTCCGAACTGAAAATGAATCCTGGAAACGCATTCAGCTTGCATAATCTGCCAAGTGCTTCCCGTTTTTACCCAGCCTTTGATTTGGGGAACTGCCCAACTCACTCCCTATTGTCCTTAATCTGGTGATCTCAGGTAAAACGAAATGCCAGTACAAAAATGTTTCCTGCTGCCTCCAATCACACTTGAACCTGCTTTGGAAGCTTGAGTGTGCAGCAAGAAGACGGAGAGGAAGTCGCATAGCACAGGTTCAGGAAGTTTAATACTTTCTTTTGCTTTTCCTACTAAGCCTGAAATCTGGTGCAGTGGAATACAGGAACCTCAGGTTAAGGTAGACTGACTGCACTTTCGGATTTTAGCACAGTTGCAGTAGTTGCTTGCTAGCATTAGTAGCTCACTGATTGCTTTACCTTGTTGACTGAAATTGCTCTTACTCTGAGTAGGTAACTTGTCTGTTTAAAATAAACCTGTGACAAACTGCGATTAAAAGCTAGGGGTTGATGGCATAAAGATACGTCTTGTACATTTGCTGAGGCCCCTTCAATTCTGCCTGTTCATTTCCTGAAATGTAAATCCCATCTTTTTCGAAGCTGTCATAGACACACCACCCACATGGCAATGCCCTGGCCGCTGACAGGTTGATTAGTCACTGCATTTTGCATTTCATGTTGTGGTTTGCATACATGCTTCATGCTCCCATCCAGTAAGTGGAGGGGCTTAAAGTGCATTTCCAATTCTGCAGCCATATTGGGGTGCCTTTCATATAGCATAACCTCAAAAAATATTTAAATCTTGCTGCTTACATTTTTACATGCTTGAAAATTCTACCCATATATCCCCATCTGTGTAATGTGTAAGGAGGCACTGTGGATTTATGTTCACCATAATTAACCCTGTTTGTACTGTGCTTGCAGATGTTTTATTATCTATTGTAAGCTTGATATACAGACGCTTTATCAAAGCAAGGGTTTAGGCCTCATTCACACTTACGGACAGTTCAGGCCCGCCTGTCAGTTTTTCAGGCGGACCTTAAACGGGCGCTCCATGCACCCCTATGAAGCGTCGGATGTCAGCAGAAACATGTCCGCTGACATTCCACCTGATCCGATCAGCTAAAAACAAACGTATGGGGGCCACGTCCACATCCGTTCATGCGGATCGGATCGGGCAAGATCTGATGAAAACGTCCGTTTTAATCAGATCGCTCCATAGAGGACAGCAGGGCTCGACAAGCTCCTCCCCGCTCGGTGAGCAGAGAGGGGCTTGTCATCCGTCGGCTCAGCGGAGATCTACGGACAGATCTCCGGCTGAGCTGGCGGACACAGGCGGACTCCGTTGCGACGAGTCCGCCTGTGTGAATGAAGCCTTAAAGTTCTCATAGCTTGGGTGACACATTGTATGTTAAAGTGATTGTAAAAGTTTTTTTTTTTAAATAATAAACATGTTATACATACCTGCTCTATGCAATGTTTTTGCATAGATCCTCCTCTTCTGGGGTCCCTCACCAGCACTCCTGGTTTTACCTGTTCGGCTTGTGTACCTATGGAAAGCTGCTTCCTATGGGGGCACTTGTGCGGGTTCAATACCATGCCACGCTGCCTGTTTCTATAGACAGACAGTGCGTCTTGGCCCCACTCCATCACAGGATTTGATTAACAGCAGCAGTAGCCAATGGCTCTCTCTGCTGTCAAGCTGCCCTGTGATGAGGGAGTAAGCTGAGAGAGCCGCTGCTGAGAGAGCCGCTGCTCCCAAGCGCAGTGCTAAAATTAGATTGAGCTCAGGTAAGTATAGGGGGAGCTGGGGGGGATCCAGAAGGCACAGAAGGTTTTTTAACTTAACGTGGAGTTCTGCCTGAAAAAATTAAATAAAAATGAAGTCCGCAGCCACAAATACTGTAGCTGCTGACTTTTAAATTAAGGACACTTACCTGTCCAGGGCACCCGCAATGTCCTCACCCAAAGCCGACCGTCCCTCAGCTCCCGGGTGAAGGCGCTGGCATCTTCAGTAAGGGAATCAAAGTGAAGCCTTGCAGCTTCACAGCCAGGTTCCCTAATGCGCATGCACAAGTCGCTCTGCGCGTTCTCAGTGGTCCCTGCTGTCTTCTGGGACCTGTGTGTCTCCCAGAAGACAGTGGGGGAGGGGCGGACGAGGTGTCAGACATGGTGTAGATTGCATTAGATTGTGGTGTAGATCTTATTAGACAGGTATCTGCTCCCCTTCCCCCTGAAAGGTGCCAAATGTGACACTGGAAAGGGGGAAGGAATCCAGACAGCGGATGTTCCATTTTTGGGTGGAACTCCACTTTACTGCACAGAATGCATTAAAATAGAACTATAAGCAAAACTTTTTTCTCTTTTTTTGTTAGGATAAAGTTAGGGAGGGTTAAAACCAATGTCAGATT
The DNA here is from genome assembly GCA_029574335.1 of Rana kukunoris. Classification (NCBI taxonomy): domain Eukaryota; kingdom Metazoa; phylum Chordata; class Amphibia; order Anura; family Ranidae; genus Rana; species Rana kukunoris. The sequence goes on along the minus strand of CM056050.1, from coordinate 67,842,972 downwards.
TTTTTTTACACCATCTATGCCCCATTTTGGAGATTTCACTTCACTTTCCTGTCCCTTAGCCAAACAGGAAGTGAAATGAAATCTCTGCAAATTAAGGGAATACATTGGGGACCCCCAGGTCTCTCGAACTAGTGTCCCCATTTAACCTCTATTACTTTTCTGGGGACAACTCAGAATTTTCTTTTACTTTCAATAACAGTAAACAGGACAAATGTAAAGTGTGAATGTTCCTAATGGTAGCACAGACTGCAATTTTCCAATTCCTCGAATGTATCCAAAACTAAGAAAAAAAAGGTTTGCCTTTTTTAGTTGTACCTTTTAATGTCCCAAGTAACTAACATCCCCTTTTTTCAATGCTAAATGTGGCCTGGAAGCTGGATTTCTGTTGCAACTAACTATAGAGTGCTGGAATGGATGAGAAGGACTGAGCAGAACTTTTTTACAAAAAAAATAAACTCCAGCTGTTAGTACCACTTTAAAGAAGAACTGTGATCACCCCTCTGTTTGTTAATTTTGTTTTTTTTGGTGGGGGAGGGGGTTGGTGCGCTCAGGTACCACAGCGTGGGTGCAGTGCTCCTATTCTGAACTTCCTCAGTCCTCAGACAGTGGTTCAGGCAGCAGGCTCCTGATGGCATGTTCCAGCTCTGCCCACTGCATGTCCTGCTTCTGCAGTCTGTTGGGTTATTTGACAAGGATAAGACCCCTGATATTTTATTCAAGTGAGCTTCTTACATTAAACATGCTACTGGTCCCCTATGTGATCGCAATGAAGGGTAAAGTGGTTGTAAACCCCTCCTTACAACTTGCACCTACAGATAAGCCTTGATCTAGGCTTACCTGTAGGTGCAAGAAATATCTCCTTAACCGGAGGCGGCGATACAAGGAAGAAGATTGGAGGAGACATGGCGGTGGTGGAGGGGACAGAGGAGAACTACGATCTCAGGTAAGTCAATCATAATGAGCTAATATGCTATGACTTTCTCTTGCAGGTTTAAAAAAATAAAATAAGGGTTTGCTTCCTCTTTAAGTGAAACATGAGACTCTCGACTGGCCATGACTCCATTCCTCATTGGTTGACACATTCAGCAAGTCAATCAGCCAATGAGGAGAGAAAGGGGCTGGGCCAGGCTGCTGCTCCGTATCTGAATGGACACAGGGAACTGTGGCTCCGCTCAGGTGCCCCTATAGCATGCTGCTTGCTGTGGGGGCGCTCACCAGGAGCACTGAAGAGGAACCCAAGAAGGGGAGGATCTAGGCTGCTCTGTGCAAATCCACTGCAGAGCAGGTAAGTATAACATGTTTATAATCCACTTTAACTGGGGACCTGTAGGAGTTTTTTCAATCATTAGCTATGGAAAATTTTGGTTGGCAAATGTTTTTGCTTCATCACAAGTCTACACCATTTTAAGCCACCCCATACCCCACTTCTTGGATATCTACTTACTCGCCACAGCCTCATCTTTTATATTTCTTTTATATTTCACCAAAAATGGGTAATATATTGTTTGTAAGCCCTAAAATCAACGTTGTATTTTTTTACATTGTGCTAATAGTGTGTGACGTAAAAAAAATATATTTGCAGCTATGGTATTCTCCAGGGTCTCTGCTTTCAGAAAATGTATACTGTATAGGAGTTTTAAATAACCTTCTACCCTCGCCTAAGATAATTTAAAAAAAAGTGTCCCTCGCTGCATTTTTTTCAAGTTATTATGAATAAATCAAGCTGCCAATGAAACCCCATGTTTTAAGCTGCTTCAAAGACACCAGTAGATAAACTTTTTTTAATCATTTTTATGTATGTTGTGTGGAGGAGAACACATAACAGACACATGTGGTGGGAGTTTCTGAAATTTGTCTACAAAAGTATGATTTTTACTAGGGTTGTCCCGATACCACTTTTTTAAGACCGAGTACAAGTGCCGATACTTTTTTTCAAGTACTTGCCGATACCGATACTTTATTTTAATCTCATGTGTCAGTATTATTATTTTTTATTTTTTTTTACATTTTTGTTACATTTATTTATTTATTTTACTTTTTTATTTATAATGCTTTTTTTTTAAGGGAGGTGTCAGTGTGTTTTTTTCTTTATTATTTTCTACAATAATTTTTTTTATTTTTTCTCCTTTAATTTTTTATTTATTTTTTCAGCCCTGTTGGGGGGGCTTTGGTGAGATATCAGGGGTTTTAACTGACCTCTGACATCTCCCCTTTGAGACAGGGAAAGGGACTATGGACACAGATTCCCCAGTCCCTTTCTCAGCAGCATCAGCTGCGCTAAAGATGAATGGAGAGAAGACAGCCGCTTCTCTTCATTCATAAACTGAAACATTGTAATAGTTTACGATGTTTCAGTTATGTGAATAGACGGAGTCAGTGATCACTGACTCTGTCCATTCGGAACAGTAAGGAGCAGGTTTCACTTCCCCACGCACTGATCGCCGCCACAGTACAAGTATCAGGTGAAGCATCGGGAGTACTCGGGCAAATGCTTGGTATCGGTCCTTATACCGATAATAGTATCGGTATTGGGACAACTCTAGTTTTTACACATACGTGGAGTTTAAAGGTGCCTCAACACACCTGTAATGTTGATGAGTGTTTTGGACATGCCACATAGCTGTTCAAGTCGCATCAGGTGACATCAAATGCCCTGTGTGTGTTTTTTTTTTTTTTTATGAGGCTAAAAAGGGAAATGATCACTCTTTTGATGTTTTGCAACCATGCTGTAAACACTATAGGCATGTTTATGGCGTGCTTGTGGCACAATTTAATAGAAGCGAATGGAGGTCGTTGCAACATCTCAACACCTGCCAAACTCTGCAGGCAGCATTTTTTATTTATTTCTTATTTTCCTCAGGTAATGCATCTGTGTGTACATCTCCATCTGATCACTTTCAGGCATTTTAGCGCTAAAAATGGTGCCTGAAAAGCGCCTCTCGAGCCTCCCCAGTGTGAAATCATGAGTGCTTTCACACTGGGGAGGGTGTGCTTGTGGTATCTTTGAACCACCACTGCCAAAGTGCCTGCAAATCGTGGCGCATTGTGGGTGCTTTTAACCCGTTGTTAACCCCTTCTTTGGGGTTAAAAGCTCCTCACTCCCACCTGCAAAGTGCTAAAACTAGCGGCGCTTTAACGCCAACGTGCCCCAGTGTGAAAGGGTTCTTACCAGGGGGAGAAATGGTTTAATTTATTCTGTTTATAAAGAAATGGACGGTGGTGGAGTGGAAACAATATGGTGTATACATAGATTAGCAGTGTTAGAAAAGTGTCTTTAAGACAAAGTTGCACCGTTTTCTAAGCATTTTGCAATAACTCCATAAGGAAAGACATGCTGAGTGGGAGGGGTTTTCCCATGCCGTCTTGTGCCCAGTCTACATGGCAAATCCTGGTTCCCACTGGATCTACTGCAATGTTTTATCATTGTTTGTGTTATCTCATTCATTGTTCAGAGGGGTTAAAGGGGATCGTTTTCCCTGGGTGCTGAAGAGACAAAATGACTGCTCTGTGCTTCATGAATATTTATGTAAATCACTACTTGAAGAAATGTGGAGGTATTTAATCCGAACGCTGAATTAACCCGCAATAAACACATTACTGAGGGCACAGCATAATAACATGAATTACCAATACTCAATACAACACAGATTAGTGTGTTTAGCAAAATGTATGGCTGTATACTGAAATCTAGTGGTTCATCTCGGTTTATATTAAATGACCTTTTAACAAGCCCATCCATGTGAAAATCTCTGTAGATGGTCAACAGATGAAGACACAACTTCCCACATTAACCTATGTACGTGGGAATATAGATTTTTATTAATAATTTTCTGTGAAATTTTGTGACACTGTTAAAGTTCCCAGCTGTTGGTTTTCTACTTACTGTATAGCTAATTTATTTATGTGAACAATCTACTAACATTAAGTGCCAGTTCACACTACAGCGATTGGGATCCGACTTGTCAGGCCTCAAGTCGCTTGACATAAGAAATTCCATTATAGTGAATGAGCCATCTTAATGTACACTACTGAAGTCGCTCCGACTTAAGAAAAGGTTCCTGTACTACTTCAAGGCGACTTGTACCCATAGATTTCAATGGAAGTTGCCTCCAAAGTCGGATTTCCATCTTAAAGGGTCACTAAAGGAAAAAAATGTTTTTGCTGAAATTGCTGTTTACAGGGTATAGAGACATAATAGTTAACCGATTTCTTTTAAAAATGATTAAAAATAGATAAAAATCATATAATGTGCCTGCAGTTTGGTTTCATTTTTAAACTGGTTTCATGTTTCTGTGAAGTAAAGAGACACACAGAACAAAAACAAACAAATACAGGGAAGTGTTTTGTTTTTAAAATGAATCTGATTGGTTCTGAGGAGTTTTAGACACACAGTAATGACAGCTTGGACCACAGTGAAAAGCTGCCATGAGATTTTTCATAAGGAGCCAGACAAGCAGGAAGTGTGGAGATCAGAGCAGAATTACAGCAACTTCAAAGCAAAAATGAACAATGAGGACATGAAACCAGGACTGCAGTAAGGTAAAGGAAGCTATTTAACTAAATATTTGTTTTCCTTTAGTGATCCTTTAACTGAAGCAACTTTACAGGAAAAGAAAATAGTTTACCCAGGCAAATCCCTCCCTTCCCCAGAGCTGATTATTCTGTGATCGGCCACAGGCAAAGTCGCCTGTCCTGGAGGCGACTTTAAGTCGAGTTGTAAATTTCTCAGTCGCGCTGAAGTCGCCTCCAAATTGCCTTGCAAAGTCACGCTGTAAGTCGGGTTGCCCCTGTGTGAACCGGCACTTCGTGGTGATTCCCATGTTATGAAGTTTTTAGTAACATATTTAAATTTTATATAATTTGGAAGAGCGTGAGCTCCACATCGCAGCTTAAAGCTGAACTCCAGGTAAAATCTAAACTTAACCTTGCATGTGGCTCCTTCTGAATTACTATTATTGAATGCTTGCTTTTCTCTGTGGAAACATTAAAGGACATTTTTACCTAAAGCAGAGTTTCACCCAAAAGTGGGAGCTCTGCTTTTCAGCCCCCCCCCCCCCCACTGGTGCCACATTTGCCACCTTTCGGCGAGAAGTGGGTACCTATTTTTAACAGGTGACGAGATCTCTTGGAAGTTTGGCCCCCCTCCTTCCGCCTCGCCCGCCTTTCAGAAAGCGTAGCGTGCTTCGCGCATGAGTAGTAGGGAACTGGCTGTGAAACTGAAAGGCTTTACTGCGGGGTTCCCTTACACTGCATCTAACATGTGCAGTGCAGGGGGGAGCCCCACTGCTAGGGTAACCTTTTGGATTGTACCTGGAGTTCAGATTTAAAGCCTATGTTTATCTCAAATCAAAAACATGTAAATCAGCACAAGGAACTTTATTGTATGATGTTTTTCATACTGATTCATATTATTTTAGGATAAATCTTCCTCTGACCTCCCCCTCCCCATACTACAGGATCTTTGAATGGGGGATGATTGATAGCTCTGCCCCTTCATTCATAGATCCTGTGTCATTCATAGAAGCTGGAATCGACATACGGGCCCTTTTTATTGATACCGTCAAGGTCAGCGCCTGTAAGAAAAGAACACTTCAAAGTGATACTGTCGCAAGAAAAGTATGGGAGCTGCTATTGATGACCTGCTGGAGTATATGCTAGTTTCAGGATTGTGGGAGGCACAGACCCAGAACAGTCATATACTGTACATGAGTGTCATAAAGTATCATCATTTTTAATCTCTAGATCTGTTTTGTATCTGGGTAAAGTTATGCACTTGGGGGCTAAGACTATGCATGCATCATACATACAACTAGGGAAATCGGCGGTGAAGAAGGATCTGCGGTTTCCAAAGAAAGCAAAGTTTTTTTCTTTTTTTTTTTTTTGTATTAACCTCCCTGGCGGTATGATTCTTTCAGATTTTAGGTGCTGAAAGCGGTACCATTATTTGCAAGGGAATTTGGTGTGTTATACTGTAGGCTTGTAATTCTTAGGAATAACTCACTTAAATCTATCCAAACAAGAGTCTAATAGGCATCCCGGGTATGATTTTTTTTTATTTTTTTTTATTAAAAATTATAATATAATAAATAATTATAAAAAATTATAACAAATAATATTATAATTATAGTAAAAATTATTCAATAATGTAATCAAATCAAAATCACTGAAATGTGCTCAGTTGCAGAATTTTTGCTGTCATTATTTATTTTATTTTTTTTATGCCGAATTTCCCCACAAATCGATATCGCTAACTTCTGCAAGTGATTCTGATTTATTATCGCTGTTTTTTAGCTGCTCTAAAACAATTTTTGCCATAAAGGGACACTTTTGGTTGCTATCGGCAATCTACAGTTTGCAGGGAGAAAGAACAGTTTTTATTATATAAAAGGACATGTAGTGCACAGGGCAGACCACTAGGGACATAGGGGGTGTGTTTTTTACATACAGTACTGTAATCTATAAGATTACAGTGTACTGTATGTATAGGGTTTGTTTCCATTTTTGAATTTGGCGCTGTTCTCCGTCCCTGTGCGTCGTAACGTCGCAGGGAACGGAGATCGGCGGCGCGCGGGGACGCTGTGTGAATCGAGTGAGCACCCGCTCGCTCACACAGCGCGGATGCAACGCTGGATCCACGGAGAAGCTAAGTAAACAGTCTCTGTGGATGCTGCGAGGCGAGCCCGAGTCTGACTCGGGGTTACCGATCGTAGCACAGAAATCTAACCCTGAGTCAGACTCGGGAACACCGCCAGGGAGGTTAAGAGAGATATGGACTCCAGGAAAAGAGATATAATTTTGGCCCTGTACAAATCATTAGTAAGACCTCATCTGGAATATGCAGTTCAGTTTTGTGCCCCAGTTCTCAAAAAGGATATCGGGGAACTGGAGAACGTGCAGAGAAGGGCAACCAAACTGATAAGAGGCATGGAGGAACTCGGCTATGTGGAAAGATTAGAGGAACTGAATCTATTCCCTTTTGAGAAGAGGAGATGAAAGGGGGGGGGGGGGGATATGATCAACATGTACAAATACATAAGTGGTTCTTATAGTGAACTTGGTGTTGAGTTATTCACTTTGAGGTCAACACTGAGGACAAGGGGAACTCTTTACGTCTAGAGGAAAAAATATTTCCTCTCCAATTATGCAAAGGCTGTGAAAATATGGAATAGACTCCCTCCATAGGTGGTTCTGGCCAGCTCAGTAGATTGCTTTAAAAATAGGCCTGGATTCGTTCCTAAATGTACATAGTATAACTGAGTACTAACATTTATAGGTAAAGTTGATCCGGAGGAAAATCTGATTGCCTCTCGGGGGATCAGGAAGGAGTTTCTTTCTCCTGCTGTAGCAAATTGGAGCATGCTTTGCTGGGGTTTTTCGCCTTCCTCTGGATCAACTGTGGGTGAAGGATTGTGTATATGGGATTGTATTATTTTTTTATTTTGTTTGAGGTGAACTAGATGGATTTGGGTCCTTTTTTTAACATATGTTACTATGTTCCAGGTAACTCGAACCCCATTTTAGGCAGAGCTTTAGCATAACATCATGGGGTACTGGCATTCTCAAAAAAAGTGTTCAGGTATGGCTGCCTCCATGAGTTACATTAAAGAAGCAGTAATATAATAAAGAAAAGTCTATGTTGGGCTTGTGTGAAAGCACTAAAGTTAACTGTATATATGTATGGGAATGCTTTATATTTTATTAATGTAGCTTTGCTCTACAGCAAATTATTTCATAAGAGCTAGACAGGAAATTGCAAAATCTTAAAATGAAAATTATTACTTCCACCACTTTGTTTTTAAAATATTAAACAGTTTGATATAATTTATGTTGTATGCAGGGGCGGACTGACAACTCATGGGGCCCCCGGGCAATAGAAGATTATAGGGCCCCTGGACTTACAGATGGCCACTACGCCAGGAGACCGTTAAATCTTGGGATTTTCACATCAAAAGCATGTCGGGTTCGGACATATCAGGGACAGATGTAAAAAAAAAAACACAGATTTTTACATACTGTCCCTGGTTTTACTGAGCCTGGCAACCCTGATGGGGCCCCCTAGTGGCATGGGGCCCTCAGGCAGTGGCCAAGTGACTCAATGGTCAGTCCGCCCCTGGTTGTATGCTAAAAATGGCTTTTCAAAGATACCCTTTCCAGTAAAAGCATTTGCCTGACTTTCTGCAGACTTAGACCTATAATATCTGTTTCTGACATCCCTCCCTTATGATGATTGTTCATTCTTCAGCCAGTGCAGTGATTAAATGAAATGTGAGGAGGAGGATAAGTACAGCCTGACATTGAACAATTACTTGCGGTGAACCCCCGCTTTATCCAAACAGTTTAGGTTCAGGTTCCTGCCAATGTGGCCCAAGCAGTAGCTTATAATACTTTCTCTTTTCTCCCCTGCTGTGGTAGCCAGGAGAGAAGAGGGTGAACCCTGCACAGTCACCATTTAATGCTTGGAGGATACAACAGGCTGAGGACTCTTTCTGAACTCTGTGACAGAGGTGGATGTCTAAGTGTCAGTGCTATAACATGGGAGGAAGGAGAGTGTGTCACATGCGCTCTTATACCTGAAAGGTTGCAGAAAATTGTTTTGGGTCTTTAAAGGAGTGCAGGGGAGTGAAACAAAGTTAAAGGATCACTAAAGGAATTTTTTTTTTTTTAGCTAAATAGCTTCCTTTACCTTACTGCAGTCCTGGTTTTATGTCCTCATTGTTCGTTTTTGCTTTGAAGTTGCTGTAATTCTGCTCTGATCTTCACACTTCCTGCTTGTCTGGCTCCTTATGAAAAATATCATGGCAGCTTTTCACTGTGGTCCAAGCTGTGTGTCTAAAACTCCTCAGAACCAATTAGATTAATTTTAAAAACAAAACACTGCCCTGGATTTGTTTGTTTTTGTTCTGTGTCTCTCTCTACTTTACAGAAACATGAAACCAGTTTAAAAACGTAAGTGAAACTAGAGGAACATTATATGATTAAGTTTTAATCATTTTTAAAAGGAATCAGTTAACAGGGTATAGAGACATAAAAGTTAACAGTAATTTCAGCAAAAATTTTTTTTTCCTTTAGTGACCCTTTAAGTACAGCCATGGACAAATTTCTTGACAATGAAAAAAGAGCCCATAATTTTCTACGAACTAACTTGAAATCTGCAAAATTAATTGGCATCCATTATTATTCCAAATTTTAATATACATTAGACTTTGCTTTTGTACTAAAATTAATTTTCAAAAATGGGAGGTGTTGGCTGTAGCCATTTGCGCTGCCTTCCTATCTAGACTACAATATAATTTTAAATTTAAATAGGCCCCTTCCTTTTGTACAGTGCCTTGAAAAAGTATTCATACCCCTTGAAATTTCCCACATTTTGTCATGTTACAACAAAAAAACTAATTGTATTTGATTGGGATTTTATGTGATCGACCAACACAAAGTGGCACATAATTGTAAAGTGAAAAGAAAATGATAAATGGTTTTATTTATTTTTTACAAATAGATACCGTATATACACTTAAGTATAAGCCAAGTTTTTCAGCCCTTTTTTTAGGGCAAAAATACACCCCTCGGCTTATACTCGAGTCAGTGAACCTGAAATTGAGAGGATGCGGGCGTCCATCGTTTAAAACTCACGGTCTCCTCCTGGTCCCTTTCATGATAGGTGTAACTGTGTCTGCTGAGAAACGCCTATCACAAATGTTCTATCATCCTCGGGTTTCCCAGCAGACACTGTGTTCAGTTTTTCGCCAAACACGGATGCCTTTTCTTCCTCGAACAAGAGGACGTCTGTGATTGGCGGAACACTGAACACAGTGTCTGCTGGGAAACTGAGTCCGAGGATGAGAGAACATCCGTGATAGGCGGAACTGTGTTTGCGGAGAAACGCCTATCATGGAAGGGACCAAGAGAAGACCGCAAGCTTTAAACCATGAATGGACGCCCGTAGCCTGTTAATTTCCGGCACAGTGTGGATGGGCACAGTGTGGATGGGCACAGGGAGGATGGGCACAGTGAGGATGGGCACAGTGAGGTTGCATTGGCACAGTAAGGCGTGCAAATGGGCATTGTTGATCCTCTTTTCCGCTTACAGTAGATGCTGCACCCTAGGCTTAAACTTGAGTCAATAAGTTTTCCCATTTTTTTTGTGGTAAAATTTAGGTACCTCCACTAATACTCGGGTCGGCTTATACTCGAGTATATACGGTATCTGTGGCGTGCATTTGTATTCAGCTCCCTTTACTCTGATACCCATAACTAAAATCTAGTGGAACCAATTGCCTTCAGAAGTCACCTAATTGGTAAATAGAGAATTTAATCTCAGTATAAATACAGGTGTTCTGTGAAGCCCTCGGAGGTTTGTTAGAGAACCTTTGTGAACAAACCGCATCATGAAGGCTAAGAAACACACTAGACAGGGGCGAGATAAAGTTGTGGAGAAGTTTAAAGCAGGGTTAAGTTTTAAAAAAATATCCCAAGCTTTGAACTTTTCATGGAGAGCTGGTGAATCCATCATGGAAAATAGAGTATGGTACAACTGCAAACTAACCAAGACCTGTCTGTCTACCTAAACTGCCAGGCTGGGCAAGTAGAGCATTCATCAGAGAAGCAGCAAAAAGGCCCAAGGTAACTCTGGGGGAGCTGCAGAGATCCACGTCTCAGGTGAGAGAATCTGTCAACAGGACAACTATTAGTGGTGCACTCCACAAATCTGTCCTTTATGGAAGAGTGGCCAGAAGAAAGCCATTGTTGAAAGAAAGCCATAAGAAGTCCCATTTGCGAAAAGCCATGTGGGGGACACAGCAAACATGTGGAAGAAGGTGCTCTGGTCAGATGAGACAAAAAATGTAACTTGTTGGCCTAAAAGCAAAATGCTATGTGTGGCAGAAAACTAACACTGTACATCACCCTGAACACGCCATCCCCACTGTGAAACATGGGAAGATGGATGGAGCCAAATACAGGGTAATCTTAGAAGAAAACCTGTTAGTCTGCGATAGACTGGAGTTTGGGGCAGAGGTTCACCTTTCAGCAGGACAACAATCCTAAACATACAGCCAGAGCTACGATTGAATGGTTTAGATCATAGCATATTCATGTTTAAGATGGTCCAGACCTAAATCCAATTGAGAATCTGTGGAAAGATTTGAAAATTGTTGTTCAGATGAGCTCCATCCAATCTGACAGAGGTGAGCTGTTTTCCAAAGAAAATGGGCAAACCTGTCACTCTCTAGATGTTTAAAGCTGATAGAGACATCCCCAAAAAGACTTGCATTTGTAATTGCAGTGAAAGGTGATTCAACAAAGTATTGACTCACAGGGGACTGAATACAAATGCACGTCAGTTTTCACATATTTATTTGTAAAAAATAAAAATTGAAAACCATTTATAATTTTCATCCCACTTCACAATTATGTGCCACTTTGTGTTGGTCTATCGCCTAAAATCCCAATAAAATACAATTACGTTTTTGATTGTAACATGACAAAATGCGTACAATTGTACGGGGTATGAATACTTTTTTAAGGCACTGTAAATACCTGAGCACTATGACCTCACAAAGTCTCCAAGACACATTATAAACCAAATCTTATCCCACTCCTAAGGAACATTCAAACCTTCCTTCACAAGTGGAACACAGAACTGCAATCCTGGTTTGGCTGCTGAAATATTTTGAAGATGACAGTTTTACCAAAATGTGTTTATTTGACCTCTTAAACCCTAAATCAAATGTTGTTGTGGCTAGGGTTGTCCCGATACCGATACCAGTATCGGTATCGGGACCAATTCCGAGTATTTGCAGGAGTACTTGTACTCCCCCCAAATACCCCCGATACCAAAATAGAATACTTCCCCCACCGCCGCCGGATACACGGATACGTGCATAGACACTCCCCCCTTGCTCGCGATTGGACGGATTCGTCCAATCGCGTGTCTATACATGGCGCCGCGGGTATGTGTTGCACAGGGATTAACCCTGCAGGCTGCAGCAGCGACGGCGGCGGAGGTATGGGGGACATGACATGGCTGCAATATGGGGCCCAGGACATGACATGGCTGTATATGTGGGGGGACAGGACATGGCTGCATATGTGGAGGGACATGACATTGCTGCATATGTGGGGGTATATGACATGGCTGCAATATGTGGGGGTATATGACATGGCTGCATATGTGGGGGGACATGACATGGCTGCATATGTGGGGGGACATGACATGGCTGCATATGTGGGGGGACATGACATGGCTGCATATGTGGGGGGACATGACATGGCTGCATATGTGGAGGGACATGACATTGCTGCATATGTGGGGGTATATGACATGGCTGCAATATGTGGGGGTATATGACATGGCTGCATATGTGGGGGGACATGACATGGCTGCATATGTGGGGGGACATGACATGGCTGCATATGTGGGGGGACATGACATGGCTGCATATGTGGGGGGACATACATGGCTGCAATATGTGGGGGGACATGGCTGCATTTGGGGACACGTTTAAAAAAAGTATCGGTATTCGGTATCGGCGACTACTTGAAAAAAAGTATCGGTACTTGTACTCGGTCCTAAAAAAGTGGTATCGGGACAACCCTAGTTGTGGCCAACAGATTTCCTCATATAAACTGAGTCCCCGAAGCCCCACAGTGAGATTGCAGTGCCTGCTTTAACCCTGTATCACATCGCTTGTCACCTAGTACGCTTGATAGACTGGAAAATTCACGCACAGAAGTCTCCACACTCGATGTATCATCAACTGACACCGTATCGCTAATGAATTTAGAAGGACTAAGATAGCTGTAGTATAGACCAATCAAATATGGTGGGGGCAGCATTTTTTAAACCTTGGTTATTTCAGCTCTTCTTTCTAATTTAACTGTACTGTTTACATTTTAGTTTTATGAAGGAGTAAATGACTGTCAGTAGGGAAGAGTCTGGGAAATATCTGAGAAAAATATCTTAAAATGAACACCATAGAGTAGATTCTCATCTAAAAGTCATGCTAGATGTTCTGTAGAAAGCAGAAAATTGCTACCGTATATACTCGAGTATAAGCCGACCCGAATATAAGCAGAGGCAACTAATTTTACCACAAAAAAATGGGAAAACTTATTGACTCGAGTATAAGCCTAGGGTGTCCATCTGCATGCCTCTCTGTGGCTCACTTTGCCTCACCGTGTCCATGTGCATGCCTCACTGTGCCGATGCATCACTCTGTCTATGACTAGACTGATGTTTAACATGGGGGTCTATGGAAGGGGTGCCCGGCTCTGAAAAAAAAAATTGGTGCTTTGCAGCCGTAGGTCCCCCAGACAACAAACTTTGCACATTTGTAGAGGAGAAATGGGTCTATATGTGTGCCAAAATCACCGGAGGAATTACCGTTTAACATGGGAGTCTATTAAAGGGGTGCCCGGATTTGAAAAATCGGTGCTCCCCCATCGTAGGTTCCCCGGACAACAAACTTTGTATACTTGTCGCGGACGAGTGGGGCTATATGTGTCCCCAAAGTTCGGGAGATCAGGCGCAAAAAGGTGACTCGAGTATAAGCCGAGGGGGGGCATCTTCAGCACAAAAAATGTGCTGAAAAACTTGGCTTATACTGGTATAAGTATATACAGTATTTAGTATTTTATAAAATGGCATAACTTGCATTAATCTAATGAATAATAAATCTTAATATGTACATATGTATGGTACAGGTGATACTTCAAGTAGCTTCTTGAATCTGAAATTACTATTGCGCACCTGAAATCTTTTTTTTTAAATACATTCATTAAAAAAAATCTCATCAAAAATCATTTCCGCCTTCCTGTAGTAGCTTTTTTTTTTTGTAATTTCCTTTTTATAGATGTCTATTTCTTTCATTCATTACAAAGAGGGTGTTTCATTCATTATTTGAAATCCTTTTGTACGTGCGTGGCAGCTGCTTGTAATGACGGCTGCTGAGTTCTCAGATCACAGAACTGCTGTGTACATTTCAAGGTTAAGCGATGAGTCACTATTCTTAATGTACATCTGTACGTTCTATGGAGCACAGTTATCAGTTTGTTACCGTACATCGACCATACAGTTGTGCTAGTGTGGGGGGTTTGCAGGGCTAAAACTGTTAAAGTAATTTGTAAAGGAAATGTTTTTTTATAAAATAACAAACATGGTTACATAGTTCGGTTGAAAAATGACACAAGGCCATCTAGTTCAACCAATAAAAAAATAATTAATTCAATCCCATATACATAATCACAGTTGATCCAGATGAAGGCGAAAACCCCCAGCAAGGCATGATCCAATTTTCTCCAGCAGTCAAAAGAAATCCTTCCTTCCAGATCCCGAGAGGTAATTGGATATTCCCTGGATCAACCTTACCTATAAGTGTTAGTACCCAGTTATATTATATACATTTAGGAAAGATCATGTCATACTTGCCTACTTGCCTCTCTCACTCTTTTGCACAGAGTAGCCCTGATCTTTCTCTTCTAGGGGCCCCATCGATGCCCCCATAGCAAGCCACTTGATTTGGGGGAACTCATGTGGGCTCAATCACAAGCCGGGCTCTGTACGTGCATTGACATACACAAAACAGATTGGCTCGGCCCTGTCCCATCCCCCCCCACCCCCCTTTTTCACAACTTAATAGTACTTGATTCAGGGGTTCGCCCGATCGCCTTTCAGGGATCAGGAAGGAATTTTTTCCCCTACCAAATGCAAATTGGCATAGCATGGTTAGGGTTTTTTTGCCTTCCTCTGGACCAAGCCGGGAGGATTCACTGAATCCTCTCCATCGCCACCAAAAGGAACGACTTTTCCCCCGGTGAATGGCGACCATGGCTAATCTGCGGTACTCCGCAGAAACCATTTGGAATTTGAGGCGTTTCGCCGCAATACTGCCAGCCATCACCAAAAAGACCCTAAGAATTGAGCACCTTTTGAGGATCGATCGACGATCGACTATCAAAAATTGTAGCCGTTTACCCCAACCTAAGCGCATTTCATGTGCTCTGATCAACACAAGATCGGCAGTAAAACACCGACTTGAAATCCATGATTTCATTCTACAACATGACCTAGACTGCCTCTTCATTACAGAGAGCTGGCTCACAGCCGACTGTAACACCATTCTAGGAGAATTGGTGCCAGAAAACTACCGTATTACGGAAAACAGAATAGGGCAAAGAGGAGGAGGACTGGCGGTGATCCATAAGACGCGTCTTGCGATCACAAAACCAAGCCTCCAAAACCCTCTTCCGTTCATGGAAACCCTTACTCTTCAACTGCAAGTAAACGGCCAGGAGACCGTCTGGATTCTACTCTGCTATAGGCCACCTGGCCCCAAGTCGCAGCTGCTCCCATCTTTGAGGGACTTCGTCTCCACCTATACCCTGAATAGCAAACACCTTTTGCTGCTCGGGGACTTCAACCTCTGGGCCAACTCCCCGCAAGACCCCATTGCCGACGCCTGCATCGACCACCTGGAAGGATTAGGGCTTCAGCAACTAGTATGTGGGCCCACACATGCTTCAGGTCATACGCTCGATCTTATTTTCAGACACGATTTGGAAATAAAAATCTTGGATAATGGACCATTGCCATGGTCAGATCACCATGCAATTAAATTCATTATTTCCGAATTCCCCCCCTTAACAAAAACATCAAATCCAGTGACAACACACTGGACCAGATGTCGGAAGAAGCTTCATTCGGAACTCTTCAAAGCCACGTTAGGGGAAAAATTAAACACAATTCAGCCGCACGAAACAGCGGCAGAAACACTGGAGGCCATAAACACAGCACTATTGCAGTCAGCTGACTTGATAGCGCCGAAACGAAAGACCCAGATCAGGAAAAATAACTCCGGCTGGTTCAACAACCAGCTGGCGTTACTGAAGCAAGAGCGCAGAAGGGCAGAAGCAGCCTGGAAAAGAAACTCTTCAGATGAGAACCTCTCGATCTACAAGGCAATAACCAGGAAATACTACAAGCAAATCTTCGAAGCCAAGAAAAACTATTTCTCTGAGGCTATCAACGGTGCCCTAAATCGCCCCCGCGAACTCTTCAAGCTGGTCACTCAGACCATGAATCCAGAATGTCTTGAAGCCCCCAACTTGGACACACAAGAATTTTGCGATGAGTTATCGGATTGCTTCATTAACAAAATTATGGCAATCCGGCAAAGCATTCAGCAAAACAATTGCTCTCCCAGCCCCCCCCGTAGTCATTTACACAGCACCGGCAGCAATTCACCACAGTTTGGTGAGTTCACGCTGGAACCCATCTCCATGCAAACCACTAAAAATATCATCGGCACTCTGCGCAACAGCACTGCGCCAAATGATATTATCCCCACCAAACTGCTGAAGGAATGCGCCGACATCCTGGCACCTCCGGTCACGCAGCTTATTAACCAATCCTTCAGGGAGGGCAAAATGCCCTCCCAGCTGAAGGAGGGCTTCATTCAACCCATTTTGAAGAAAGCCACCCTGGATCCTAAGGATCCACTCAACTGGCGCCCCATAACAGGCCTAAATGTTCTCTCCAAGGTAATGGAGAAAGCAGTGGTACAGCAGCTGCAACAGCATCTAGATACCCACAACTTACTCGACCCATTGCAATCAGAATTCCGTCCCGGACACGGGACGGAAACAGCATTGCTTAAGATATGGGACGACGTTCGAGGCCGCAGACGAAGGAGAATCTTCTCTTCTGGTTCTGCTGGACCTAAGCGCAGCCTTTGATACAGTTGATCACAAGCTATTATTGACTCGGCTGGCTAAAATAGCCAAAGTCGCAGAAAGCGATCTATCTTGGTTCTCCTCTTTTTTGGAAAACTGATCACAAATAGTGAAGCTAGGACCATTCACTTCGGAACAACGCACATTATCGTGCGGGGTCCCTCAAGGATCTCCCCTGTCGCCGATGTTATTCAACATCTATCTGCGTCCTCTTTTTGAAATCATCAGCAGCCAAAAACTGCTATATCACTCTTACGCAGACGACACGCAACTGTATTTCCGCATTTGCAATAAAAAGGATCACCACCTCAACCTAGAGACATGCCTCTCTTTGATAGAGGACTGGATGACAAAGAGTTATCTCAAACTCAACGGAGCGAAAACAGAACTTCTTCTGTTTCACGCCAAGCGTAGGAATCAATCGACAACAACCTGGATCCCCCGCCCATTCTGGGCAAAGTCGTCACCCCTAGCGCCAAAGTCAAAAGTCTTGGGGTCATCTTTGACTCCGACATGACAATGAACGCACAAATAGGGGCAGTAGTCAGCGGATCTCACTATCTGCTGCGCCTACTACGCAGACTCACGCCTTTTAGTCCCAAGAAAGACATAGCGGTCGTGGTGGGAGCGATTGTAAACTCCAGATTGGACTATGCAAATGCCCTTTACCTCGGACTCCCCAAGTACCAAATCGCTCGTCTTCAAGTCGTTCAAAATACGGCCGCCAGACTTGTGACTGGGAAAAAACCCTGGGAATCAATCTCACCTTCACTGAGATCCCTTCACTGGCTACCAGTCAAAGACAGAATCACCTTTAAAGTACTCTGTCTAACGCATAGATGTATCCATGGGAATGCTCCCCATTATCTATGCGAAAAATTAAAAGTTTACAATCCTAATCGTATTCTACGATCCACCAATCAAAATCGGCTTCAGATACCGAAAGCCAGATACAAGTCCAAAGGAGACGGGAGATTCGCTGTCCAAGGTCCCAGACTATGGAACGCCTTACCAGCCAGCATTCGACTGGAGGAGAACTACTTAGTCTTCAGGAGAAAGATTAAGACTCATCTCTTTTGATCTCAAAGGAGACAGGAACAACAAGCGCCCAGAGGCGATTTACTTCGCATGTGCTGCGCTATACAAGTTCTTCATTCATTCATTCATCCTCACAGGCTATGATTGACAGCAGAAGGAGCTAATGGTTCCCACTGCTGCCTCTATTTTCAGTGGGATGGGGAGAGCTGCTGCTCTTGGACACAAAGCTGTATCAAGATCAGGTTCAGGTAAGGCTGGGGGCACAGTTTCTTTATCGTACATCACGGGACACAGAGCAGCATAGTAATTACTATGTGGGTTATAGAGCCTACCTTCAGGTGATGGACACTGGCAATCTTCAGACAGGAAGTCCCTCCCTATATAACCCCCTCCCCTAACAGGAGTACCTCAGTTTTTTCGCCAGTGTCTAGGTGTTGGTCACGGTTAAGGCCTGGTCCATTGTGGCTAGGCCAGCTACATACCGGATCCGTCCAAAGTGCCGCAGTGCCAAAGTGGACGGTACCCGGGCCCCGTTTGGAAGACCGGGGTCTTGCCTATAATGCTTCTCTTTTGAGAGCTGGATTCTGGGTTCCAGAGCATTGATCAATTACAGGGTCAAATGTTTGTCTGCTTGTCAGGGTGCTTATATAGGTCCAGGGGAGAGGTGACCTGCTATGGACCCCAGTCCCTGAAGGTCAATGACTATGCCCACGGTGAGGGGTGAAGGCTGGGCCTCTTGCTTTTAGCAACACCCTGCAGCGTGGACAGGTAAGTGGAGGGCTGCAGGACGTGGTCTGTTGGCAGTCTCTCCTAAGAAAGGGGATGGTGGGCTAGCCTAGATGTGCTGCTATGCACAGGCAATATTTTCCACTATGTCTGCTCTTGACAGGATGGTTATTTTCCCACACTGTTCCCCTAGCTGGCTAGGTGTTTGTTTGTCGAGGGGGTGCACGTCTATGGAGCATGAGAAGGGTGCTTACAGGTCTAGAGGCCATCATGTGGCGGACTGGAGTAGGCCTGGGTCCCCCGGCAGCGCGTGGTGTCCTCCTGCTTAGCAGCATGGCTTCCCCTGGGGGCCGCCATTGATCGCGTTGGCGTCTTCCTGCTGTGCGCGCGCGGCTGGGCGGAGATGCGCGCGTTGGTCGGCGGCGTGCGCCTGCGCGCGGCGGGGCGCGGCGGCCTGAGGGGGGGGGAGGCGGAGCATGCGGACGCCGGATAAAGCCTCATTGGTGGCGAACACACAGAGTGCAGGGCTGTGCCTTCAGGAGGGACACTCAGACGTGCACCAGTTCAGGGGCTGTGAGCCCAAATCTGGACACACTGCTCAGCCAGAAAAAGAGGCGCTGCAGGAATATTCCCTAATACCTCCTTCCCCCCAGAGGAGACAGACTCTACACTTGGTCAGCAGAGCGGTTGCTGCTTTAAGACAGCTACCTAAATCCCTGAGTCTCCTACCAGTGGCCTGATCACCCCAGAGTGGCTGTGCTATAGGGGTACCTCGGGGTTGTACAGATGGCTCCCAAGGGATCAGGCTCTGCCAAGGGGTCTAAGACGGCAAAGAAGGCTAAAGGATCCCCATCAGGCTCAGAGGATTTGGGTCAGGCCGCGGTCACTCTGCCCTCCCCAGAGAGATCAGTGTTGGGGCTCCAGACCGAGTCATTGGAACCGGCGGGTGCTGTAGCTGGCCCTAATCAGCCACCCCCGGTCTATGTAACTGAGGAGGTTTTGGCTACCACCTTGGGGGGGTTGGAAAGCAGACTTGCAGCCTTGATTGCTGCCTCCCTACCAGGGAAGAAACGCAATAGATCGCCTTCTCCTGCAGTGCAGGCTCCAGGCTTAGATCTCTCCTCAGACGAGTCTGAGTTTTCAGGATTCCAGGGAGAGGACCTGGAAGAAGGGGAATCTGAGGAATCCACCATTGAGGAACCCTTCTCGGCTTCTCAGGCAGAAAAGCTGTGGGTCCATTCTCTAACAGAGATGGTTCGGTCTGCCTTCAAATTACCTACACCGGTGCCTCCGGTTGGTACGGTAGGTTCCTTGGGGTCCTTGAAGGCTCCTCAGGTTTCTATGTGTTTTCCGGTCCATCCCCTCCTTGCAGATGTAATGTATAAAGAGTGGGGTAAGCCGGATAGAATCTTTGTACCCCCTAGGAGGTTCGCGGTACTTTATCCCATGGAGGAAGAATTTGAGAAGAAGTGGGCAGTCCCGGTGGTGGATGCAGCTATTTCATGTGTTAATAAGACACTGACCTGCCCTGTCGACAATGTCCAAATGTTCAAGGACCTGGTCGATAAGCGGTTGGAAACCTTGTTGAAGGCCTCCTTTGCCACCGCTGGGGCAGTGGTCCAGCCGGCTGTGGCTGCCATTGGGGTATGCCAGGCTCTTAAGGACCAAACTAAGCAGGTCCTAAGGGACCTCCCAGCCCAACAGGCACAAGATTTGGCAGATTTGCCAAGGGCACTCTGTTTTGCGATCGACGTAATTAAAGATTCGATCCAGCATGCCTCCTGCCTCTCTATGTCCCTAGTTCATATGCGAAGACTTCTCTGGCTAAAGAATTGGGCAGCCGAGACTCAGTGTAAAAGACTTCTCACGGGGTTCCCCTTCCATGGGGAGAGGCTGTTCGGGGAAGACCTGGATGCATATATCCAGAAGATATCCAGCGGAAAGAGCACGTTGTTGCCAATAAAAAGATTTAGAGGGCCCTCATTTAAGCGCCCTGCCTCTCCCGCGCCAGTATCTTCCAGCTCTAGGCAGTATCGACGGCCGTCAGGTCGGCCTGCCGGGGAGAGCAAGTCCCGGGGTCAGTTTACAGCAAACAAAAGACCCTGGACCCGCAAAGCGGGGAAACCCGCCCCTAAAGCGTCTCTCTGAAGGGGCGCCCCCATCCTCACGGGTGGGGGGAAGGCTCCAGCACTTCGCAAGGATCTGGGAAGCAAGGATCTCCGACAGATGGGTCCGCTCCACAGTCACTTCAGGATATCGGCTGGAGTTCCAACAATTCCCCCCACCCCGGTTCCGCAGGTCTTGCGTACCAAGCGACCCAAGGAAGGCGGCGGCGCTCTTGGCATCCTTAGACCGCCTCCTGGATCAGGGGGTGATTGTCAAGGTACCAAGTCAGGAGAGAGGGATGGGATTTTATTCCAATCTCTTTATTATACCAAAGCCAAACGGCGATGTAAGGCCTATCCTGGATTTGAAGGGCCTAAACAAGTACCTGTCGGTCCAGTCATTTTGAATGGAGTCCATCCGTTCAGTTGCCGCTGTCCTCCATGGAGGAGAGCTTCTAGCATCCATAGACATAAGGGACGCGTATTTGCATGTCCCTATATTTTCCGGCCACCACAAGTTCCTGCGGTTCATCGTAGGTCAACGCCATTTTCAGTTCGTGGCCCTCCCTTTTGGGTTGGCCACGGCTCCCAGGGTATTTACAAAAATCCTGGCCCCACTACTCGCAGATCTAAGAACCCGGGGGATTCTGGTTCTGGCCTATTTGGACGATCTCCTCTTGATAGACCAGTCTGCCCCCAGCCTAAGGCGGTCGGTTCAGACTACAGTTCGGTATCTAGAGACCTTCGGCTGGGTCATAAACAGGGACAAATCTGCCCTGCAGCCAACCAGGATCCTAGAGTACCTAGGTATGCGTCTCGATACGAATCGACAAAAGATATTTTTGCCACAGTCAAAGATTCTCGCTTTGAGTACATTAATTCTGTTGATTCTAAGAAAGAGGAAGCCATCCCTGCGACTCTGCATGCAGCTGTTGGGGAAGATGGTGTCAACTTTCGAAGCGGTACCCTTCGCCCAGATTCACTCCAGGAAATTGCAGTGGATCATCCTATCAAGATGGAACAAACAGGTTCAAGCCTAGGATCTACCCATTTTTCTCTCCCCGGTAGTCCGGGAGAGTTTCAGTTGGTGGTTGACTCCCAGGAACCTTCAGAAGGGGAAACCCTTCAACCCAGGGCCGTGGCAAATAGTCACGACAGACGCCAGCCGGACAGGTTGGGGTGCAGTCCTGGAGAACCTATCCCAGCAGGGGAGGTGGTCAGCCACGGAACAACACCTGCCCATCAACATCTTGGAGATGCGGGCAGTCCGGTTTGCCCTGAAGGCTTGGACATCCAGGCTAGTGGGGACGGCTGTCAGAATACAATCGGACAATGCTACGACGGTAGCATATATAAACCACCAAGGAGGTACAAGGAGTCGAGCAGCTCAGAGGGAGACAGATCAGATTTTTGCATGGGCAGAGACCCACATACAGTGTCTCTCAGCGGTATTCATTCCGGGGATACAAAATTGGCGAGCAGACTATCTCAGCAGGAGACAGTTGTTGCCAGGGGAATGGGCTCTCCATCCCCAGGTTTTTCGAAACATCTGTCAGAGATGGGGGACACCAGAAGTGGACTTAATGGCGTCAAGGTTAAATACAAAACTACCCAGATTCGTATCCAGAACGAGGGACCCACGGGCCTGTGGCACGGACGCCCTGGTTTGTCCATGGCACCAGTATTCACTGATGTATGCCTTCCCGCCACTTCAGCTGCTTCCCCGACTCCTCCGTCGGATCAGGGCAGAGGGCAAGACCGTAATCCTAGTGGCTCCAGCGTGGCCCCGGAGGTCCTGGTACTCCCTAATTGTGAGAATGTCAATCGGAGACCCCTGGCCGCTGCCACTCCGGCCAGACCTGCTATCGCAGGGACCAATATACCACCCTGCCTCACAGTCGCTGAGTTTAACGGCTTGGCGGCTGAGGCCTACGTCCTAAGGAAAAGGGGGCTCTCGAGGTCGGTGCTTTCCACTATAATCAAATGCGAGGAAACCAGTTTCAAGGCGTATATACTACAGGGTGTGGAGAAACTATGTGTCGTGGTGTGAGACCAAGAGGTGGCACCCCTGTAGGTTTGTAGTCGGTAGGATCTTGGAATTCCTGCAACACGGAGTTGAGAAGGGACTGGCTGTCGGCACTATTAAGGGACAGGTGTCGGCCTTGTCAGTTCTATTTCAGAGGCCATTAGCCACGCACTCATTGGTCAAGACTTTTTTACAGGGGGTTCTGCGAATTAACCCCCCAGTCAAGCTCCCGGCTTGTCCCTGGGACTTAAATTTGGTTCTCTCGGCCCTACAGAGGCGCCCCTTCGAGCCACTAGGTCATATCCCGTTGGTGTTGCTGTCAAGAAAGTTGGTATTCTTGGTGGCCATGACCTCGGCCAGAAGGGTCTCGGAGCTGGCGGCCCTTTCTTGCAAGGAGCCGTACCTGATAGTTCATGAGGACAGAGTCATCTTGCGACCCTTGCCCACCTTTTTGCCTAAAAGGGTCTCAGCATTTCATTTGAACCAGGACTTGGT
Organism: Rana kukunoris; assembly: GCA_029574335.1. Taxonomy (NCBI): domain Eukaryota; kingdom Metazoa; phylum Chordata; class Amphibia; order Anura; family Ranidae; genus Rana; species Rana kukunoris. The sequence continues at coordinate 67,819,854 of CM056050.1, read as the reverse complement.
CCTCCCGTCATTTTTTCCCAATCCAGGATCCAAAGAGGAAAGGTTGTTACATTCCTTAGACGTGGTAAGGGCTATTAAGGCCTATTTACAGGCCACAGCCCATATCAGGAAAACGGATGCGCTGTTTGTTCTGCCGGAGGGGCCCAGAGTAGGTCAGGCGGCATCAAAAGCCACACTAGCCAGGTGGATCCGCCAGATAATCTCACAGGCCTATGGCCTGAGGGGTAGGGACCCCCCGGCCTCTGTCAAGGCTCACTCAACCAGGGCCTTAGGGACTTCTTGGGCAGTCCAGCATCAGGTTTCCATGGACCAGGTCTGCAGAGCAGCAACCTGGTCATCGGTTCACACGTTCACAAGGTTTTATCAGGTGGACGTGAGGAGGCGCGAGGACCTGGCCTTTGGCCAAGCGGTCTTAAGAGCCGCCCTCTAGTTTCCTTGCGCCCAGTGGCATCTTTTGGTCCTTCCTGTTAGGTCTCCCTCCCCTCAGTTGGCATTGCTTCTGGACATCCCACATAGTAATTACTATGCTGCTCTGTGTCCCGTGATGTACGATAAAGAAAAGAGGATTTTTAAAAACAGCTTACCTGTAAAATCCTTTTCTTGGAGTACATCACGGGACACAGAGCTCCCACCCCTCTTGTTGGGGGAATTTATGGGACAAATTATTGCTTGCTACAAAACTGAGGTACTCCTGTTAGGGGAGGGGGTTATATAGGGAGGGACTTCCTGTCTAAAGATTGCCAGTGTCCATCACCTGAAGGTAGGCTCTATAACCCACATAGTAATTACTATGCTGCTCTGTGTCCCGTGATGTACTCCAAGAAAAGGATTTTACAGGTAAGCTGTTTTTAAAAATCCTCTTTTTTTTACCTTAAGACATGGAATGCATTTAGAGGAAACCATTTTGGTAGAGGCAGGGCTTTGACCAACAGCAAACCGAATAGTAAGCCATGACCATAAACAGACCCAGACCCCGCTCCTTCTTCCTTAGGCGTTTGACTGACAGTAGCGGCAGCCTAAGGTTTTGCTGCCTCTAGTTTCCCCTGGGATACCAGGAAGTAAGGGAAGTGATGCTGGAGAGGTAACCTTGAGCCAGGAAAGCATTTAAAGAATGGGGGGCTGTGGTGGTGAACAAATACCCTTTATTTTTGCTGTCAGGCAGGAGCAAAGGGAAATGCTAGTTATAGCGTGTCACTTAAACTGCATTCGAAAAAATGTAAAATATATAATCATTAACCTGAATGATCCTGAAGTTTAAAAAATATATTGAATAAATTAATAAATGAATGAATGAAAACTTGTGGGCGCTTGTTGTTCCTGTCTCCTTTGATATCAAAAGAGATGAGTCTTGATCTTTCTCCTAAACGCTAAGTGGTTCTCCTCCAACCGAATGCTAGTTGGTAAAGCGTTCCATAGTCTGGGACCTTGGACCGCGAATCTTCTTTCTCCTTTGGACGTGTAGTTGGCTTTTGGGATCTGTAGCAGGTTCTGATTGGTGGATCGCAGAACGCGATTGGGGTTGTGAGCTTTTATTTTTCCGCATAGATAGTGGGGAGCATTCCCATAGACACATATATGCGTTAGACAGAGTTCTTTAAAAGCAATTCTGTCTTTAACTGGCAGCCAGTGAAGGGCTCTCAGTGAAGGTGAGATGGATTCCCAGGGTTTTTTCCCTGTCACAAGTCTGGAGGTCGTGTTCTGAACGACCTGCAGATGAGCTATTTGGGGAGTCCGAGGTAAAGGGCATTTGCATAATCCAGTCTGGAGTTTACAATTGTTCCCACCACGACCGCTAAATCTTCTTTAGGGATGAAAGAGGCAAGTCTGCGTAGTAGGCGCAGCAGATGGTGGGATCCGCTGACTACTGCCCCTATTTGTGCGTCCATTGTCATATAGGAGTCAAAGATGACCCCGAGACTTTTGACTTTGGCGTATTACTTTTTGAAGTGTTATACACATTTACATTTCGAATTCTGTGATATGTATTCACTATGCCCCGTGATTAGGCTTCACTGTGTCTTACAATTCACAGAGCCTGCTATCTAAACTATAGAGGTGCCAAGAGGAGGAGTTTCAGGAGGGAGGCAGTGAACCACTGCCAGCAAGCTACCATGGGATATGTAGTTCTTAGAAATTGAATGTAGCACAGCACAGGAGAAACTGCAAAGCATGAATGGTGTTGAGTAAAGGGATGACAGGCAGCACTCACAACATTAAAGGAGATTTTCAAGTAAGCTTTTATTGGTTTGTTAAAAATGGCTATTTGTATTGCTATCACAATTCTGATGTTAAAAAAAAGGTATAGTGTGACTATAGATCTTATTTTAGTGACCGCTTTGAGTTTTCTGACATCACAACTAAGATGACGGCACCCAGCAGCAGTCTCGGCACCCAGCAGCAGTCTCGGGGCTTTTTAGATGTACATAAGAGAAGCTTTTACAGTAAATGCCATCCATGAAATAGGTTAACTTGACAGATAATATTATGGGAATGTTTTTGTTAATATGAATGGTCTGGCTACAGGATCTCTCTGCACACAAGGTGTTAAAAATGCAGATTTTAAGGGTGTTTCACATTTTGGTTTCCTGCCTCTAAACACCCATCGGTGTTAGCCTATGGGGAAGATTTACTAAAACTGGTGCACACAGAATCTGATGCAGCTGTGCATAGTAACCAATCGGCTTCTAACCCCTCCAGGTATTTAGAGGCAGGAAAAAAAAAACAGGGCCAGCTATTTAGGAGAGGAGTGTTTGGCCACAAAACACCTGAGGCACTAGGCACATTTAGCGCTTAAGCGTTGATTCGTTTCATTGACTGGAATAAATTCATTTTATGTCCAATGAAGTTAAAGAACACCCAAGCATTTGACTTGCCTAAACGCATTTGCAAAAACGGACTCTAGGTGGATTTTTGACGCTGTTTTTTAAAATCCAGGTGAAGTGAATACTTATCTACAGTGCTCCTTTTAACATCCCTCAGTGCTACCTTCTTATTAAAGTGTTTAGTGTTTCACATATAGGTAGATATCCCCTAAATTAATATAGACCCAGGTGATGTGCATTTGCATTGCATTTATTAAAAGAGAAGGGTATGATAGTAATAAAATATATAGGGAGACTCACGTATACTGATTTACATAAAGATAGTTAGGCCCCTTTCAGGCGTGGGTCCGTATGTCCGCTTTTTCATCCATCCGTTTGCGGATGAAAAAGGGACATACATTGGTCCCTATGTGATTACGGTTGTCAGCAGATAAACATCCGCTGACACCCGTAATCACCCGGCTCCGCAAAGATCCGATTTTGCAGACGGAAGAAAACCCTATTTTTTCTTCCATCTGCAGAGCGGATCGGATGAACACAGACACACCGTCCGTGTTCATCTGCTTCCCCATAGGGGAGAGCGGAGAAAAAACAGGGTGGTCCCTGCACAGTGTGCGGAGACTGCCCTGTCATCCGACGGCTCAGTGGGGATTTACGGAGCGATCCCCGCTGAGCTTACGGACACACGGAGGTAGATCATTACTGATCCGCCCCGTGTGAAAGGGCCCTTAAAAAGCAATGATAGAGTGAACTAGTAATAGGCAGATAGCCAGGTGTGAAGCAAGATCTAGTGATGATTTGAAGAGGTAAGAGCAGGGGCGGACTGACCATTGGCGCTCTCGGGCACTGCCCGAGGGCCCCGTGTCACTAGGGGGCCCCATCAGGGTTGCCAGGTTTAATAAAACCAGGGACAGTATGTAAAAATCTGTGTTTTTTTACATCTGTCCCTGATATGTCTGAAACTGACATGCTTTTGATGTGAAAATCCTGGAATTTTAGCTGCCCTGCCTCCTGGCGTGGTGGCCATCTGTAAGCCCGGGGGCCCCATAATCTTCTATTGCCTGGGGGCCCCATGACTTGTCAGTCCGCCCCTGGGTAAGAGTTAATTGGACATCTACTGAACAAATGCTTCAGGACTGAGCTACAGAAGCTGACGTCATACCGCAAGGAAGCTTGTGCTTGTACTTAGTGAGTGGAGGAGTCGGCATTTCAAACAAGAGTTTGTACCTTGTTGTGAGAATAACAATGCATACTAGCCCATTTATGCTTTTCATTTCCAGGCTTTGCAGCGGGCTAAAGAGGAAGTAAAACCCATCAGGGTTTACTTCCTCTTTAAAGAAACATTTTATATAAAGAAATAGATAATTCTACACGGCAAGTAGTGTCCGATTTAGCTGCTGTTGGATAAACCTTGCACAGGTGTTGATATATAGTGTGTGTAATAAAATATATATTAATTAGAGCTGCACGTTAAAAAATCGTGATCTCGATTCAACCCCTCTGCCGATCTCCAATGCAGAGTTTGCCGATTCTTTCATATAACAAGTGGAGAGACTTTATTTGCTCACTCCAAATCTTTTTCTGACCCTTGTTTCTTAAAGTGCAGGTTCACCCTCCAAAAAAAACACCGACATACTGCCGGTTGGGTGGGTGGGCTCCGTGGCATGCTAAAAAAAAATTTGGAGGGTAAACCTCCCCTTTAAGTTGAAATCAATAGTTGTTGCTAGAAAATTACTTGGAACCCCCAAACATACATACACATACATATATATATATATATATATATATATATATATATATATATATATATATATATATATATATATATTTAGCAGAGACCCTAGGGAATAAAATGGCAATTGCTGCAATATTTTATGTCATACTGCATTTGCCCAGCGGTCTTTCAAAAAAAATTTGGGGGGAAAAAATACACTTCAATGAATAAAAAAAAACCAGTAAAGTTAGCCCAATTTTTTTGTTTTTAATGTGAAAGACGATGTTACGCCGCGGGAATCGTGATCTATCTTGTAAGCAAAAAAATTGTGATTCTCATTTTAGCCAGAATCGCGCAGCTCTAATATATAATATATATATATATAGTGTAACGCTTGGGGGGGGATCAGCTTGACCGCAGGACACAGGCTTTTAAATAAAAACTGAGGTTTATTGAACATAAATGGCTTTACAGCAGCAAAACAAAAATAAGTCATTAGTCTCACCGACTTGTAGATCTCAGTACTGGGGTTGCAATCCAACAGTCCTAGAGATTTTAAAGTACTCCAAAACAGGCTTTCAGGCAGCCACTGCCAAGTCCTTTCAAAATGTGTTTGTTCCCAGTTTCTTAAAGCTCTTTGCAGCACTTACTAGTTCAGCTTTACCATACACAGGCTCTGCTACACACTTCCCCCCTCACCTGCAACTTCCTGTCCTCGCTTAAACCCTTTCCTGGACAGGTGCATTAACCCTTTTCATCCTCTTAAAAGGACCATAGCCCAAATAGAGGGGAAACATAGTGTCCCTCCAGGACGCAGCCACGGCGACCTGTACAATATATATACAGGGGCAGACTGGGCCAGGTGGAAAAATGGAAATTTATCTTTAAAACGGCCGCGGTCCGCAGCGCTATTTTTTATTTTTTTTGCTAAAACTCGGCAGCAACGGCCGCCGATTGGCTGGCTGCTGCCACACTGCATTGTGGGAGTTGTAGGAAGCCAGGGCCGGCCTTAGGGGTGCTCTGTGATTGGCCGATCGGGCCATGTGCGATGTGCGGGGCGGGGCATTCTGGGAAGCAGGCATCGGGGTCTGTGAATGGCCATGCTGAGCTGGTGCTGGTCATGTGTGGAGGCGGGGCTGCACTGTGGATTCGTTGATTGTGCCTGCTTGCTCCTGGAGTCCTGCCTCCCGATGTGTGTCTGCTGAGGGCTCATCTGTCAGGTCAGCTTACCCCTCCTCCTCTATGTCACCAGAAAGTCAGTGTGTAACGTGTGATGCCTCCATAGTAAAATGCTGGGCCTTTTACTATAGGAGGCATTGGTGGACTACAAGGCCCAGAATTTTACTATAGGGGGCTCTGGTGGACTACAAGGCCCAGCATTTTACTATAGGGGGCTCTGGTGGGACTAAAATGCTGGTCGTTGTAGTCCACCAATGCCTCCTATAGTAAAATGTTGGGCCTTGTAGTCCACCAGAGCCCCCTATAGTACAATGCTGGGCCTTGTAGTCCACCAGAGCCCCCTATAGTACAATGCTGGGCCTTGTAGTCCACCAGAGCCCTCTATAGTAAAATGCTGGGCCTTGTAGTCCACCAGAGCCCCCTATAGTAAAATGCTGGGCCTTGTAGTCCACCAATGCCTCTATAGTAAAAGGCACCAATGCTGTAGTGTCAGTGTGTATTGTGTAGTGGTCAGTGTGTATTGTGTAGCGGTCTGTGGGTAGTGTATTGTGTAGCGGTCTGTGGGTAGTGTATTGTGTAGCGGTCTGTGGGTAGTGTATTGTGTAGCGGTCAGTGGGCATTTTGTGTAGCGGTCTGTGGGTAGTGTATTGTGTAGCGGTCTGTGGGTAGTGTATTGTGTAGCGGTCTGTGGGTAGTGTATTGTGTAGCGGTCTGTGGGTAGTGTGTAGCGGTCTGTGTGTATTGTGTAATGGTCTGTGGGTAGTGTATTGTGTAGCGGTCAGTGGGTAGTGTATTGTGTAGCGGTCAGTGGGCAGTGTATTGTGTAGCGGTCTGTGGGTAGTGTATTGTGTAGCGGTCTGTGGGTAGTGTATTGTGTAGCGGTCTGTGGGTAGTGTATTGTGTAGCGGTCTGTGGGTAGTGTATTGTGTAGCGGTCTGTGGGTAGTGTATTGTGTAGCGGTCAGTGGGCATTTTGTGTAGCGGTCTGTGGGTAGTGTATTGTGTAGCGGTCAGTGGGCATTTTGTGTAGCGGTCTGTGGGTAGTGTATTGTGTAGCGGTCTGTGGGTAGTGTATTGTGTAGCGGTCTGTGGGTAGTGTATTGTGTAGCGGTCTGTGGGTAGTGTATTGTGTAGCGGTCAGTGGGTAGTGTATTGTGTAGCGGTCTGTGGGTAGTGTATTGTGTAGCGGTCTGTGGGTAGTGTATTGTGTAGCGGTCTGTGGGTAGTGTATTGTGTAGCGGTCAGTGGGCATTTTGTGTAGCGGTCTGTGGGTAGTGTATTGTGTAGCGGTCAGTGGGCATTTTGTGTAGCGGTCTGTGGGCAGTTTGTGTAGTGGTCTGTGGGTAGTGTATTGTGTAGCGGTCAGTGTGTATTGTGTAGTGGTCTGTGGGTAGTTTAGTGTGTAGCGGTCTGGGGGGGGGGGGGCGCCACAGGATTGAACACCTAAGGCTGGCCCTGTAGGAAGGTCATGTGGCCCCTAAGATCCACCGGCTCGGCTCAGCAGTTCCCGAACCGTCCCGACCTCCTGCTCACAGGCCACAGTGCATTTCAGGCTGCAGCCCGGGTATGCACGACATCCGACCTCCAGGCTCCTCCTCCCGCCCGACTGCCTGCCTGTGCCCGGATTAGGGAGGGAACCAAGAAGAGCAGAAGACCGGCGCTGGTTGAAGTCTGCCTCATCAGACCAGAGTGACAGTCCAGATTAAAAGGTTAGCAAAGCAAATGGAACTGGTGATGATCAGGTGACAAATGGCAGCTTCTGATGGGGCACAGTAGCAGCAATTGATGGGCACACTCACACTGGCAGCATTTGATCATGGGTACAGTAGCGGCAATTGATTGGCACACTGGAATTCTGATGGGGCACAGTGTCAGCAATTGATGGGCACAGTGTCAGCAATTGATGGGTACAGTGGCTGCGTTTGATGGCACAGTAGCAGCATCTAATGGGGCACAGTAGCGACAATTGATGTGGCACAGTGGCAGCATCTGATGTGGCACAGTGGCAGTATCTGATGGGGCACAGTAGCAGCAATTGACTGGACCACTTGCAGCACACTGGTGGCAATTGATGGGCACAGTGTCAGCAATTTATGGGTACAGTGGCTGCATTTGATGGCACAGTGGCAGTATCTGATGTGGCACAGTAGCGGCAATTGATTGTCACACTGGCAGCATCTGATGTGGCACAGTAGCGGCAATTGATAGGCACATTGGCAGCATCTGATGGGGCACAGTAGTGGTAATTGATGGGAACACTGGCAGCATTTGGCACAGTAGCGGGAATTGATGGGCACACTGGCAGCATCTGATGGGGCACAGTAGCGACAATTGATTGTCACACTGGCAGCATCTGATGGGGCACAGTAGCGACAATTGATTGTCACACTGGCAGCATCTGATGGGGCACAGTAGCGAAAATTAAAGGGACCACTGGCAGTGTTTGATGGGGCACACTGTCAGCAATTGATGGGCACAGTGTCAGCAATTTATGGGTACAGTGACTGCGTTTGATGGCACAGTGGTGGCAATTTTGCGCACCAGCCGCCACTGCTGTCCCCCACTTGTCGGCCTAATTTATTACTGTCGCAGTAATACACAAAGCCAACAAGTGGGGGTCAGTAATACATGAAGCTGACAAGTGAGAAATTTGAAGGTGATACAGGGGAACAACAACTGAGGGGGCAGTGATAAAGAAGGTGAAGGTGTTTGCACTGTAAAAATATATGTACAAAAGTGCATATAACACCGCGCTACCTAACTAGACATAAAAAAAGGCTGCCAACACAACAGAACTGGATGGATTCTGCAACAAGAAACAGATGAAAAAACAAAAAGTGTAGCGCTTAAGATTATGTGAGAAATAACAATATAACACTATAAAGCATCATAAAGACTTGAAATAAATTAGTGTATATAATACGTGAAGCAACAAATAACTTATTCACCAAGTGTTCAAAAATGGTCATATCATTGGGATATGAAAAAAAATTATTTGAATTCAAAGTGTCCCAAAAAAAAAAGGTGTTTGCACTGCATTAATGGACAATGATCAGGCTGCACTGATGGGCACTGATCAAGATGCATTAACAGGCACGATCTGCACTTTTTTAATTACTACATTGTATCATATTTGTCTTGCTTCATAACATCAATCATCCGTTATAAAACCACGTGGACATGGATGGCGTCTGGAGACTGGCTAGGCCACGCCAGAACCTTGATATGCTTCTTACAGAGCCACTCCTTGGTTATCCTGGCTGTGTGCTTCGGGTCATTGTCATGTTGGAAGACCCAGCCTCGACCCATCTTCAAAGCTCTAACTGAGGGAAGGAGGTTGTTGCCCAAAATCTCGCAATACATGGCCCCGGTCATCCTCTCCTGCAGTCGCCCTGTCCCATGTGCAGAAAAACACCCCCAAAGCATGATGCTACCACCCCCATGCTTCACAGTAGGGATGGTGTTCTTGGGATGGTACTCATCATTCTTCTTCCTCCAAACACGGTTAGTGGAATTATGACCAAAAAGTTATATTTTGGTCTCATCTGACCACATGACTTTCTCCCATGACTCCTCTGGATCATCCAAATGGTCATTGGCAAACTTAAGACGGGCCTTGACATGTGCTGGTTTAAGCAGGGGAACCTTCCGTGCCATGCATGATTTCAAACCATGACGTCTTAGTGTATTACCAACAGTAACCTTGGAAACGGTGGTCCCAGCTCTTTTCAGGTCATTGACCAGCTCCTCCTGTGTAGTCCTGGGCTGATTTCTCACCTTTCTTGGGGTCATTGAGACCCCACGAGGTGAGATTTTGCATGGAGCCCCAGTCCGAGGGAGAGTGACAGTCATGTTTAGCTTCTTCCATTTTCTAATGATTGCTCCAACAGTGGACCTTTTTTCACCAAGCTGCTTGGCAATTTCCCCGTAGCCCTTTCCAGCCTTGTGAAGGTGTACAATTTTGTCTCTAGTGTCTTTGGACAGCTCTTTGGTCTTGGCCATGTTAGTAGTTGGATTCTTACTGATTGTATGGGGTGGACAGGTGTCTTTATGCAGCTAATGACCTCAAACAGGTGCATCTAATTTAGGATAATAAATGGAGTGGAGGTGGACATTTTAAAGGCAGACTAACAGGTCTTTGAGGGTCAGAATTCTAGCTGATAGACAGGTGTTCAAATACTTCTTTGCAGCTGTATCATACAAATAAATAGTTAAAAATTCATAAATTGTGATTTCTGGAATTTTTTTTTTTGATTATGTCTCTCACAGTGGACATGCACCTACGATGACAATTTCAGACCCCTCCATGATTTCCAAGTGGGAGAACTTGCAAAATAGCAGGGTGTTCAAATACTTATTTTCCGCACTGTATATATATATATATATAATATGCACACACACAGTGCTCAGCATTAATGAGTACACCCCTTTTAAGAAGTACGATTTTAATCATTATATCAATGAACACAAAAACTGTTTTCAAAATTTTGGCCAAATTTTGTTTTATAGAACATTTGTTTAGCTCATTACATGAAAGTAAGGTTGTTAATATAACTTTTATTACAAAATCTTCAGTCTTACTCAAATTAGTTGATGCAAAAATGAATACACCAAACAAAAAAAACAAACGATTACATTTAGTATTTTGTATGACCTCCATGATTTGTAAGGACAGCACCAAGTCTTCTAGGCATTAAATGAACAAGTTGGCGACATATTGCAACATCTATCTTTTTCCATTATTCAATAACGACCTCTTTTAAAGCCTGGATGCTGGATGGAGAGTGATGCTTGTCTCTTCAGAATCCCCATATATGTTCAATTGGTTTCAGATCAGGAGACATACTTGGTCACCGAATCACTTTTACCCTTTTACACTGTGCAGCAGTGTTGGATCATTGTCATGTTGGAAAAGTGCACAACGACCAAGGGCACAGAGTGATGGTAGCAGCTTCTCTTTAAATATAGAGCAGTACATCTGTGAATTCATGAAATGATCAATGAAATGCAGCCCCCCGACACCAGTTGCACTCATTGAGCCCCGCTGAAGAACACTGCCACCACCATGCATTCTTCTTTATACTCCTCACCTTTGCAACGCCATACAGTTTTGAAGCTATCAGTTGAAAAAACATTTATGAGAAGAGAAACACAGGCGCCTCTAGGTTAGAACTGTAAACATTTTAATGAGATACAGGTGGATGATCCACTTACATGGAGGTTAAGGAAGTAAGGCACGAGTCCTTTCAGACTGACGTGGCGTTCACTGCAGAGCGGCGTTCTGAACAGCTGATTTTTATGCCTGTGGGGGATAAATACTAGCCAGCAGGATCTCTGGGACCACGGTGATGATGGTGGGGGAGGGGGGGGGGGGCGAGTGGAAAATAAAATGTATATGGGAAGATACATGAAATTATGACTACTATGCATGTAAATGAATTAAAAGAATATGTTTGCACTCTGTGTGTATATCACTCAGAGGCCAGTAGCACCTAGATACCTTTTACAAAGCAATGATTTTTTTATCATAAATTTATGCGATAATAGAATTGATATGCACTAATAGTGGTATCTAAGGTAATGTTTTTTGTTATGGGGTAACATAGAGAGGTAATTGCACCTTTTAAAGGGGCTATTGGGAGTAAATAGAGGGAGGGGAGGGTATTTTTTTGGGCGTTGAATGTTGGGGAGGGCAGATTTGTAGGGCTGAAATAAAGGGGGGGGGTGGTATTTTCCATGAAAACCATTATGACACCTCTAGTTCCTCGTTGAGTCCCCCTGGCGAAAGAGTATCGAGAGAATAAATCCAATAGGTCCTTGGGCATCTGTTCCATGATCCATATTTTTAGGCCTTTGGTAGATTTCTTATGATATTGAGATAAGTGGCGAGGAACGTGTTTTTATCTTTGCCTTCCTCAACCTTTCTCCGGTGCTCGCAAAATCTCTACATAAAGTTGATGACTGAGGTAGCTGAGGAAAATACACCACATAATCAGATGAACAGTTATAAAATTCACACTAATATTGTAGGTTTTGCCCTCGGTGGTAAATTGTTTCTTGCCATGTTGTACAAAACTACAGGTCTTGCATAGCGTTTTTTTACGTTGAAACATACCCTGTAATGATATGAGGCATATCTAGGGTGTCAAGTTGACGGGGCGAGATTTGAGCCTTTTTTCATCCTACAAAAAAACGTCCCCCTTATACAACGGCAAAAAAAAAAACCTCCCCCTCCCTCCTTTTACTCCCATATTCTTTTAATTAAATTTACAATTTATTTACATCATACATAGTAATCATAATTTCATGTATCTTCCCATTATACATTTTATTTAACCCTTCAACCCTTCTCATCAGAAGATGAGATCCTTTCGAGGTATCACCTTCCATGGATGGCCTGGACATCTCCGTGAGATGGTTGCAGTTCCATCTTTTTTATTTATTTTTATCACTTTTGCTACAGTATTCTGACTGTTAAGCTTTGCTGATCTTCCTGTAGCCTTTGCCTTTCTCGTGTAAAGAAATTATTTTCTTTCTCAGGCCTTGTGACATTTCTCTTCCATGTGCTGCCTTTGCTGACAGCATGAAAGTGGATGTAAACCCACTCTCATCCTTTCTAAACTACTGCCATAGTGCTGATCTATAAGGATATACAGTGTCTTGCGAAAGTATTCGGCCCTTGTGAACTTTGGGACCTTTTGCCACACTTCAGGCTTCAAACATATAAAACTGTAATTTTTTGTGAAGAATCAACAACAAGTGGGACACAATCATGAAGTGGAATGAAATTTATTGGATATTTCAAACTTTTAACAAATAAAAAACTGAAAAATTGGGTGTGCAAAATTTTTCAGCCCCTTTACTTTCAGTGCAGCAAACTATCTCCAGAAGTTCAGTGAGGATCTCTGAATGATCCAATGTTGACCTAAATGATTAATGATGATAAATAGAATCCACCTGTGTGTAATCAAGTCTCCGTATAAATGCACCTGCACTGTGATAGTCTCAGAGGTCCGTTTAAAGCGCAGAGAGCATCATGAAGAACAAGGAACACACCAGGCAGGTCCGAGATACTGTTGTGGAGAAGTTTAAAGCCGGATTTAGATACAAAAAGATTTCCCAAGCTTTAAACATCCCAAGGAGCACTGTGCAAGTGATAAGTCACTGTATATGCCTCCTGCATGCATCCTTACCTGTCTCCCCTCTGTCTGTAATAAGAACTGAAAAACTGCAGATTCTGTGGGTGGATCTGTTGTCTGGAGCTCTGTGGGTGGAGTCATGATGTCTCCCCGCCCTCCTCTACACTACACTCCTTGTCAACATGAATTTACTCTTGTGCATTCCTTACACTGAATTCTGCTATGATCACTAACATCCAGTCAAAATCCAGAAAAGTAACCACATGACCTCAGAAAAGGAGTGGGGGTGGGAATTAAAATATAATGATTGTCTCCAGGCTAGTGCATAGATGTGTAAATAACCTGTCACTCACAGCAAGGGGGCAAAACGGACAAAGGTTTTTTATCTGTAAGTCCGTTATATTTCACTGAACAATAAAAGAGGATTGCAAAGAGCTGGATGAACTCTGTGTCGCAAGACCGGGCACAGATGATAGGAAATCGTATACTCTACATTGTGACATAAAAAATTAAAATAAACAGTTTGCTGAACACCGGTTTAACCGGTTAAGGACCGCCGCATGTACATTTACGTTGGCAGAATGGCACGTACAGGCACATTGGCGTACCTGTACGTCCCTGCCTAGACGTGGGTCCGATCGGGACCCCCCCTGGTACTTGTGGCAGTCCCTGTGGCTGTGCGAGCGATCTGGGATGAAGGGGCGGCTGTTTGTTTTTGTCCGCCCCCTCCGGATCGCTCCCAGCCAATGCGCGTCCTCCCCCGCCCTCTTCCTGTGTTAACACAGGAAGGGGGAAGTGATGTAATCTTTCCTCTCGGCGGTATTTTCAACCGCCGCTGAGGCGAGAAGACATCACAAGTGAGTCTGCACAACACTACACTGACACCAGGACATGTAGGCACATTAACCCCTTCCGATCACCCCCCCCACCCCCTGTCACAGTGTCACTGATTGCAGTGATCATATATTTACTGATCACTGCATTTAGTGTCAGTGTGACCGTTACTGTGACAGGCAGCTAGTGTTAGGTTCAGGGTAGCCCCCGTACCCCCCCATATAAAGTTTTAACCCCTTGATCACCACCCTAGTTAACCCTTTCACCCCCTATTGCCAGTATCACTAAGCGATCATTTTTCTGATCGCTGTATTAGTGTCACTGTTGCCGCTAGGTAGCAAATTTTTTTTTTATTGCGATATTTTTTTTTTTTTTTTTTTACTAAAGACATGTGGCTGAATACATTTTGGCCTAAATGTTTGACTAAAATTTAGTTTAGTTTATTTGATTTTTCTTATAACAAAAAGTAAAAAATATTGAAAAATCGCAGAGGTGATCAAATACCATCAAAAGAAAGCTCTATTTGTGGGAAGAAAAGGACGCAAATATTGTTTGGGAGCCACGTCGCACGACCGCACAATTGTCTGTTAAAGCGACGCAATGCCGAATTGTAAAAACGCCTCTGGGCATTTAGCAGCATATTGGTCCGGTCCTCAAGTGGTTAATGAATAATTAGACTCGCCTGTAGTTGAATTCTTGGTAATTAGGATTTTGTTGTCTAAAATTTTGCTTTGCTCCTAAAGCCTGGTACACACGATCAGATTTCCATCAGACAAATCCTTGGAATTTTGTGCGAAGGGTGTTGGCTGTGAACTTGGTATGCAACTTGGTATGCATACAGACTGCAGAACTTTTTGAGCCAACATACATTAAACTACGTCCTTTTTTTTTTTTTTTTTAGTGCCACCCTTTGGGAAACTTCTACTAATGTGCTATGGTTACCATTGGTTCGCAGAATGCGTGTTTGTACTTTTTGATTTTTTTTTCGACGGACTTGTGTACACACGATCGGATAATCCGACAAGACACATTTGTTGTCAGACAGTTTTAAAGCATGCTATTAAACATTTTTTGTTGGAAAATCTGACAATTTTCCGATGGAAGCATACAAACGGTCGGATTTTTGGACAAAACCCTGCATCACACATTTGTTGCCGGAAAATCCGATCATGTGTACGAGGCTTAAGATGTTCATTGGGGTGTATTTTTGCAACATGTTCTTGAATTAATTAGGGAATTTTTTTTTTTTTTTTATGCGTGCAAATTAACAAATCTTGGTTACAATCGATGGCCCACATTTGTGGGAGTAATTTGTAGTATAGTGTCCCATAGAAAATGTTGATTCTGAAAGGAAAGTAAAGGTTTTCTGACAAATCTGTTGGGGTGTACTCATTTATGATGAGCACTGTACATAGAGTGTGTGTATGTATGTATGTATGTATGTATATGTGTGTATAATATATATATTAGTACAGACCAAAAGTTTGGACACACCTTCTCATTCCAAGATTTTTCTTTATTTTCATGATTATGAAAATTGTAGAGTCACACTGAAGGCATCAAAACTATGAATTAACACATGTGGAATTATATACATAACAAAAAAGTGTGAAACAACTGAAAATATGTCATATTCCAGGTTCTTCAAAGTAGCCACCTTTTGCAGCAGACGCATCTCTAGTACAACTGTTAAGAGAAGACTGTGTGAATCAGGTCTTCGTGGTAGAATATCTGCTAGGAAACCACTGCTAAAGAAAGGCAACAAGCAGAAGAGACTTGTTTGGGCTAAAGAACACAAGGAATGGACATTAGACCAGTGGAAATCTGTGCTTTGGTCTGATGAGTCCAAACTTGAGATCTTTGGTTCCAACCACCGTGTCTTTGTGCGACGCAGAAAAGGTGAACGGATGGACCCTACATGCCTGGTTCCCACCGTGAAGCATGGAGGAGGAGGTGTGATGTGTGGGGGTGCTTTGCTGGTGACACTGTTGGGGATTTTTTCAAAATTGAAGGCATACTGAACCAGCATGGCTACCACAGCATCTTGCAGCCGCATGCTATTCCATCCGGTTTGCGTTTAGTTGGACCATCATTCATTTATTTTTCAACAGGACAATTACCCCAAACACACCTCCAGGCTGTGTAAGGGCTATTTGACCAAGAAGGAGAGTGATGGGGTGCTGCGCCAGATGACCTGGCCTCCACAATCACCGGACCTGAACCCAATCGAGATGGTTTGGGGTGAGCTGGACCGCAGAGTGTAAGCATAAGGGCCAACAAGTGCTAAGCATCTCTGGGAACTCCTTCAAGACTGTTGGAAGACCATTTCAGGTGACCACCTCTTGAAGCTCATCAAGAGAATGCCAAGAGTGTGCAAAGCAGTAATCAAAGCAAAAGGTGGCTACTTTGAAGAACCTAGAATATGACATATTTTCAGTTGTTTCACACTTTTTTGTTATGTATATAATTCCACATGTGTTAATTCATAGTTTTGTACTATGTATATGATATGATATATATATTGTGAGTTCTATATATTAGTTTGTATTGTAATTGCACTGTCTGCCCTTATGTTGTAAAGCGCTAGATAAATCCTCTATACTATATTATGTGGCAGTAAATACCAAGCATGTTGCGCAATCCACTTTCTCAGAATCCTCTGCTTTTACATAGCTTTTAACCCCAGTTGTGGCTGCCGATGATATCAAAGCTCTGTGGCAATTAAAATGTGTGGATACTCTTGTTGTCCTTCATCATATTTGATAACTTAATTTTCTTTTAGACACCAAAGGAGCCACACAGTGTTTGCTGGGGATCAAGGCTTTGGAGGCAGAACAGTATGACTTCCTTTAAGGTGAACAGAAACATTAAACCCTTACGTTGTAGAGTTAGGAAGGGATAAAATAAGCCTCTTACACATGATAAAATTATCAAGCGAATGGTCGTTCCGCTTTTTTTGGGGGGGGTTTTCATTCTAGTCTCCTATCGAAAATAAAGAGGTTACTAGAGCTACGAAAATTCTTGCGTGACCGAATACAACTTCAGAAGTGATGTAATGTGTTGTATTGTAATGTATTCTTTGAATAAAAATTGTACGTTTTTGGTATCATATGAGAACACATATATATATATATATTTTTGTCACAATGTACAGTATAAGATTTCCTATCATCTGTGCCCAGTCTTGCCACACAGAGTTAATCCAACTCTGGGCAATCCTCTTTTATTGTTCAGTGAAATAAAACGGACTTACAGAGAAAAACCTTGGTCCGTTCCGCCCCCTTGCTGTGAGTGACAGGTTATTTACATATCTCATGCACTAGCCTGGAGACGGGCATTATTTTTTAATTCCCACCCTCGCTTCTTTTCTGAAGTCATGTGGTTACTTTTCTGCATTTTGACTGGATGTTAGTTATCATAGCAGAATTTTGTGTATTTAGGAATACATAGGAAAAAATGCACGTTGACAAGGGGGGTGTAGTGGAGGGTGGGTAGTCTACTGAAATCAAGACTCCACCCACCGAGCTCCAGACAACAGACCCACCCACAGAATCTTCAGTTTTTCAGTTCTTATAACAGACAGAGGGGAGACATTTGACAGGTAAGGATACATGCAGGAGGCATGTATACCCTAATAGATCAGCACTATGGCAGTAGTTTAGAAAGTATGAGAGTGGGTTTGTGACAGAACCCACTGTTATGTGTGTTTTTGAAGGGACTGTGGGCGGGCCTCTTACCCACAGATTATGGCCCAGAAGATACTGGGGACAAGCTGGCATTGAGATAATGTAATGCTACATCCCTTCTCCCCCACCCCCCCCTCTTGTTTCTGTGTCTAATTGTGTTGGTAAATGGCACGTAGACAATGGTCTTGACTGGAGACATCTCTCCGCAGGGGATGTGTATTAAGAGGCTGCCTGCTTACCATAATCCCTTTATGTTTATCTGTAGTTTCTGTTTATCTGTAGTGTACAAGTGTTAAGTTCCAATTGGTTGTTCCTTGTCCCCTACCCCCCCTTCTCTATGACAAGCTATGGGGAGTGTCCCTAACTGTGTGTAAAAGTGTATGTCTTGTATTTAATAAACAGTTGATGCTCTGCATGTTTAACCCTCAACACCTGTGTGGATTGTCTCGCGGTTGAGGGGTTAAGGGCTGGTTATGGCGAATCTGCAGGCTGCAGGTGCGTTTGGAGGACAGAAGACCAATGTCTGGAGGATGTGCCCACCTGGGGTATTCGAGATCCGTCACAGGGTTTACATCCACTTAAAGGATCAGATTATGGCACGATCACTTGGAAGGATGTTAGATTTTCTGATAGTGTGTACTAGGCATTCCCCTCATGTTGATTTTACTTTTCCACAATGGCAATATATCTCCTGTGTGGTCACTGGTATAAAAAAGTAGAGGAAATATCTCTCGGGTAGAAAGATAACAATGGAGACTAACAGATTTTCTAACCCTTCCATGTGCTGTTTCTGATGAACAGATGAGGAACGTGAGAATAATGAAGCATCCCAATAAATGGCTGATTCCATTGAGTGCCGCAGATTCATTTTTCATAAAACATATTTTGCTGAAAACTGACCTTTAGAAATTATTCACAGATAAATGAATCACCAGCAGTGAAGTCAAAACTCTTCTTGATATGGTGATCACCTCCTCTAAGCCAGTTGTTATGTTACGATATCGGCCCTAAGCCACACTGACTTTTTTATTAGTGCTCTGGTCCATGAGTGTGACTTGCCTTGACAACCGTGTTGTTTGTGTCGGTCTATAGTGAGGCAATGAACCTAAATCTTGCTCACATTTCAATTTTTCAAGGCACAATGGACTGACTCGACAGTCAAAACACGTCATACAAATCAACAGGATAACGGAGAAGTGTTTGGAATCTCACAAGTTTTTTTTCTGATTTACATAAATTGACAAACTTTTGTTCATTTTAATATTATTAAACCTGTTGTGGCTACAGCCTGCATTTGTAATTAGTACTATTGATAAACCACTTCTGTATTATCTCACGGAAAATATTCAGATTCGAAACCAGAAAACCTGAGTTGGCGAATGAAAGTGCGTTTGTTTGGATAATTCTGGTAATTTTTGAAAAAAGTAATGCCTTTTATCTTCTAGTCATCCAGCAAGAGTCTCCATTATCAGAATATGTAGGGGTATGTGGCAGAAACTTCTTTCTTGTCCATTTCATTTACCCAAAGCAGATCAGTGAGTGATTAAAACACAACTCCAGCATGTAGACTTTTAAAAACCTTGCTTGCTCATGCATTATTAAAATATCAAATGCTGCTTTTGCTATAATACCTTTTAATCCAGCACTGAACTCCGACTTAAATACTGCACAGCATAGAGCTGACGCCATAATGTTGGTACTACTGCTTGCAGTGTTCAGAAACACCAACTGCTAATGCACGAAGAAAATGGAGAGGACCTGGGAAAATCATCTGACCGTAGTTGGCAATAAAGTTCTGCACAGCCTTAATAACTACACCACGAGGTTATTTACGAAAGGCACTGAAAGTGCACTTGGAAGTGCAGTCGCTATAGATCTGAGGGGAGGATCTGAAATGAGGAGAAGCTCTACCGATTTTTATCATCCAATCATGTGCAAGCTAAAATTCTGTTTTTTATTTTCCTTGCATGTCCCCCTCAGATCTACAGTGACTAAACCTCCAAGTGCACTTTCAGTGCACTTACAAGTGCACTTGCAGTACACTTGTAGTGCAAAGTGCATTTTCCTTTTGTAAATAACCCCCCAAGTGTCAAACACAAGGCTCGTGGACCAAATCCGGCCCCCAGGTTTTGTCATGTGGCCTTTGCACCCAGTTTTGCAGCCGGAACGTGGCAGAACTCCATTTTACCACTTCCAGCTCTCACCCAACACTCCCGTTCCCTGACGTCTTTTGTAGACACAGAAGCCTTCTGTGTTTACAAAGGACAGCTTTGCTCTCGGGCTACCAGAACCCAGAACCCACTCATAGTGGGGCATGGGAGGGGAGGAAAGACAGATTTCCAGAATCAGAAAGAGAGAACAAGTTGGAGTTGCACACTGCAGAGACTGAAGGAGGACGTGTTGGAGGAGGAGCCGGAGAGGACACAGGGACCCAGAGGAGGATATGGGGGGGGGGGGCCGAAGGAGGACATGGGGGGGGTCCAGAGGAGGAGCCGGAGAGCCAGAAAGGTTCTGTGTCCAGCTGTGGCTCAGTCCTGCCCACCTGCTCCCTCCAAATTGGCTCACTAGCTGTGATTGACAGCAGTGGGAGACAATTTTTCTTTTTTTTTTTTTATGCATAGAATGCATGACGGTAAAAAAAAAACCTAAAAAAAACTTCAGTCTCTACAACCACTTTAAACCTGCAGTAGTGAAACCGGTCTTTACTTTCTGCAATGGCAGCTGGTTAAAGTAGCGTTCCAAACAAGTAAATATACAGGGTGGGCCATTTATATGGATACACCTTAATAAAATGGCAATGGTTGGTGATATTAGCTTTCTGTTTGTGGCACATTAGTATATGTGAGGGGGGAACTTTTCAAGATGGGTGGTGACCATGGTGGCCATTTTGAAGTCGGTCATTTTGAATCCAACTTTTGTTTTTTCAATAGGAAGAGGGTCATGTGACACAT
The DNA here is from genome assembly GCA_029574335.1 of Rana kukunoris. Classification (NCBI taxonomy): domain Eukaryota; kingdom Metazoa; phylum Chordata; class Amphibia; order Anura; family Ranidae; genus Rana; species Rana kukunoris. The sequence continues at coordinate 67,799,530 of CM056050.1, read as the reverse complement.
CAAACTTATTGTGAATTTCACAAGAAAAACAATGGTGTGCTTGGTTTTAAGTTAACTTTATTCTTTTATGAGTTATTTACAAGTTTCTGACCACTTATATAATGTGCTGCCCATTGTGTTGGATTGTCAATGCAACCCTCTTCTCCCACTCTTCACACACTGATAGCAACACCACATTAAAATCTGCTACAATGACCCGGTTACTGCATTCTCTTTGTTTACAGCCATTGACATGTCGCCAAGGTTAACACATGTGGAGCGGATAGAAATTGTGTTGATGTCTGGTGAATGCAGTAACCGGGTCATTGCAGCAGATTTCAATGCGGTGTTGCTATCGGTGTGTGAAGAGTGAGAGAAGAGGGTTGCATTGACAATCCAACACAATGGGCAGCACATTGAACACATTTTATAAGTGGTCAGAAACTTGTAAATAACTCATAAAACAATAAAGTTACCTTAAAACCAAGCACACCATTGTTTTTCTTGTGAAATTCACAATAAGTTTGATGTGTCACATGACCCTCTTCCTATTGAAAAAACAAAAGTTGGATTCAAAATGACCGACTTCAAAATGGCCACCATGGTCACCACCCATCTTGAAAAGTTTCCCCCCTCACATATACTAATGTGCCACAAACAGGAAGTAAATATCACCAACCATTCCCATTTCATTAAGGTGTATCCATATAAATGGCCAACCCTGTACTGTTGAAATACATATATGGAAATGATGTTGAGTTTAAACACATTTTCAACTAGTTTCAGCGGCTTTTGCAATCTGCAGTGCATGATTATGAGGTCCCCAGCTTGTTGCTCGAACAAAGTGATGTCATTGGTCCTTTCTCTTCCTGTAAATGTGTACTTTTTGTTAAGCCGGTAGTTGTCTATTCTGCCGTGGAGCAAGATCAGCTCTAGTGCTGGTCTTCCTTCTCCCTTCTGCCATACAGGTGATTACTGCAGGTTAACATAGATTTGGTACACTTTTCTTTTCTAATGAATACAAGATTTTTTGGGATGATCAAATGAGTTGTGCCTTATTTTTTTTGTAATGAAGTTCAGCTTTAACACATCTGTGCAATGAGTCGTTTACTTTCCACAATGAAGTCTGTTTAGAAACCAGAGAAGCTTATCAATGTATTGTCTGCCCTTCATATGACAAGGAAAAACACTCTTGTGTCAACCATCTGTCCTCAAACATGGTGCTCCTCAGACATGTGGCCACTATATATGTGTACACATACACACAAACACAGAATGGGGTGTTTATTTTCTGTTTATGTGGCATAGTATTTTCTTTTTTTAAAGAGAAGTTTCAGGCTTCCCTCAGAAAATTAAGTCCGGAGCTACAAATGCTGTATCTGCTGGCTTTAATTATAAGGACACTTACCTGTCCAGGGATCCAGCGGTGTCCTCACCTGAGCAAATTATTCAATTTTGCCTTGGGTGCAGACGCCGGCATCTTGTCTAAGGGAAACCAGCAGTGAAGCCTTATGGCTTAACAACCAGCTTCCAACTGCGCATTTGCAAGCTGTGCTGCGTTTTGTGAATGGTCCCGCAGTCTCCTGGGACCTGTGGTGTGTCCCCGAAGACTGCGGGAAGGAGGAAGGGACAAAGTGTGAGCAGGTACTTGTCCAAAACCATGTACCCTCTCCCCCAAAAAAGTGCAAACAATTGAAACTTCCCCTTTTGGGTGGAGCTCCACTTTAAATATGGTTGCTTCTTATAGGGGAACTTCATTTCCCCTTTTACAATGTTTTTTTGCTCCCTCTTCTGGGACGTAGGTACTCGCACACACAGAAAATCCAGCATTGGCTGGTGTAAGCAGATGCTCTATCTCACCATATTGTGTCCCATGCCACCATCTTCTCACCTGATGTCACAGGGGGTGGCCTCTCTCTTCCTGATTCTTGCAACCAACCCCAGATCATGCGGTGCATGCACAGTGCAATAGTTCTTTCAATGAAGCCTCCTGGGATGTGTGTTATTTGTATCCCAGGAGGTTTAGGGGGTGCGACTCATCCTCATCCTCACCCTTACCTAGGTAAGAAAGCCAAAAATACATGTCTGAGTCCTGCAGAAAAAACAAAAATGGCAAGTCCTAGAGGAGGGTGAAGGGCCACTTTAAGGATCAGACAGATCCTGAACTCTTCACTATGTGGGTTGATAGACTAATCAGGAAACACAGAGAACATGTTTATTTTCATTTTCATAGTCAGAATTCAGTACAGAGACATTATAATAGTGCTTACCATACTTGCCGAACAGCTGTTTACCAATTATTTTTCTCATGCTGAAAGCCTTTATGTAATCCCTTTATCAGCTTGCATTGTGCATCATGGACAAAAGCGTGAAGCAAACTTGGCTTCTAATTGACATTCATCACATTGAGCTGTTCTCTGACTTTGGTTCCATTCAAATCAAAGTTCTGGAGGCACATGTAGCTAAAAAATACCCTACATCAAAAGTTTTTATTTTTTATTTTTTTTGTTCTTTTTAGTTTGTGTAATGAGGCTTATTTATTTTCATCAGGAAATATTTCCCATCTGCAACTAAGTGAAATTAGTATTTTATGGCATTCTATGTCTGATAAGCTGTATCGGTATTTGTCACTTTTTTTTATTTTATTATTCTCCCTGATCTAGGCAACTTGTCCAAAGCATACAATGAAAGCGCATAAGCAGAAGATTGTCAAAACAATCAGTGAATCCTGAGATATCAGTAAATCCTGAGATACAACTAAATGTGTGTGTGTGTGTATCCTTGTGCAACGTTTTTCCTAGGAAAGTTTAGCTAGCCCGATCCCCCAAGCTCCTCTTTTAGTAAGTGGCTTGCTGCCACATTAGGGACAGTATGAAAATTTGGGAGAAGGGAGTGAGTAGGGCAAAGATTGACTTTGAAAGTTGAAATTTGCATATAACTTGGTGTAATTCCTGTCAAATTCTAGCAAAGGCTAAACCTACTTCCACCCCATTTTAAGACTATTCTATCTACCATGTGAAAGAAAAGATATCTATACTGATCCATTCTGAACTCGCTCTGATCTGGTCACATGATCGGGTCCCATTACCAGCTTCAGTGTAAAGGAGCGGCAGTGACAACATCTGCAGAGCCCTGGGCGATGACTTCACCCATAGGCTTACTATGGGAAAGACAGCTGTCCCTTCTCTACTCTGAAGCTGCTTCTAGAGTCACCAGACTTTTTTTTTTGCAGGTCACTAAACTCCCCTCCTTGTTAGCCTATGTGTCTTTTAACTAGCTAGGCTTTTAGCAGCATTGTCTCTTCTGCAATAAACTGCACCTGATGGCCTAATCACAACGATCCCCAGAATGTAAGCTGAGCTGCACATACGCCGCTCTGCCTACAGAACCGGTCCTGTGTGCCGAGATGACTGGCTCCTGCACATACTCAGCAGTGACATCCTCCCATGCCAGCAAATGAAGAGGCCTAAGGAACTGTTGGAAAGGTTCAGAGCCGATTTGCCCCTGAAACGCACACATTCCTGTAAAGATGGCTGTATTTATAAATGGGTTCTGAAGCGACCACCGGCTGCAACCGTATATAGTCAAAGAGATTAATGTCTCCAGCACACCATAATTACAGCAGAAAGCAACATTTCGGAGCCACGCAGGACCCCTTCATCAGTCATGTGACGGTCATATCGAGTGCCCCCGGCGGTGCGCAGCACACTAATGGCGGCCGTGTCGTGTTGCTAGGACACGGCGCGACCCCAATCTGTGTAAAGGGCCAATCACAATCACAGCCGGTCACATGTAAACACGGAGATGCCAGTAATCGCCTCTCCTCGCCTCACACTGACGGTGTGAGGCGAGGAGAGCTGATTAGCGGCATCTACTCACAGGGGACAGCTAAGTATGTAATCAGGGCACTGATCATCAGTGCCCTGATTACAATTAAGTGCCCACCAGTGCCACAATGATTGCCCACCAGTGCCAGCAATCAGTGCCAACCAGTGGCCGAAAGTGCCAGCAACCATTGCCCACAAGTGATGCCAGTCAGTGCTGCCTATTTGTGCCCACCAGTGCTGCCTATCTGTGCCCAGTGCCCCCCATCATTGCCACCTATCATTGCAGATACGTGTGGCATATTCGTGCCACCTAATCAGTGCCCATAAGTGCCACCTCATCAGAGCAGCCTATCGGTTCCTCCTCATCAGCACCCATTAGTGAAGGAGAAAAATTACTTATTTGCAAAATTTACTGACAGAAACTACGTTTTTTTCCCCCTCAAAATTGTCTTTTTTTGGGGGGGGGGGGGGGATCTAGGACTGATTTAAATACCACCAAAATAAAGCTCTATTTGTGTTAAGAAAATGATAACAATTTCACATGGTTACAGTGTAGCATGACCACGCAATTGTCATTCAAAGTGTGACAGTGCTTAAAGCTGAAAAATGACTTGGGCAGAAAGGGGGGATTAAGTGCCCTGTATTAAGGTGGTTAAGGTATACTAGAAATGGAAGCTGTGCCATCTCTGATTGGTTAAATGACATGATGGTATCTGATTTTTTTTATTTTTAAATACTGACGCATACCCTGTTGATTTATGTGAAATGTTAATTTTAATGATAGGATTCCATTTTACTTGAACATTGAAAGTGCTGGGGTTTTCTGGATTGTGGTAACCTCAGGTTTCCGAAAGTGGGGCTGCCCTATTAGATTCAAACTAAAAGCAAAACTGTGCCAAACATTGCTGACATGCAACAATAATGAAAACTGTATTAATGAAATGAACACGGCACAATCACCAGAAGAAGCCTGCACTGCGGTTAAAATACATCTGTAAAGACTAATATGTTCATTTGTGTTCTAAAGCCATTTAACGTTTCATAAGTATTGTCTGCTTAATTTTATTATAGGAATTTGAGATATGGTATATGCTTTTTGTGGAAAACCTGGAAATGAAAACATATTTCTGCTTCCTTACCTTACTTAGGTTATTCTGGTACAAGTGAACCCAGGAGAAGCTTTTACAATAAGAAGAGAAGATGGACAGTTTCAGTGCATTACAGGTAAGCTTGATCTTAAAGCATTGGCGCACCCAACTGAGGGTAAAAAGTTACTCTTGAGTGATTATTTTTAGCAGGTTGTGGCTTTAGATAATTGTTCCTACCTGTGAACCAGATCTTGCCTAATAACAGCTGGTCATTGCACAGTGAAATTGGGTGGGGGAGAAAATGCATATGGATTTCATTGTCTTTGTTGTATGAAGATTATCATGGAAAACCCTGATGATCTTGGTGACAAGTTTTTTCCTAGCTACCAATTTGATTCCAGCCTGTGATTGGTGATGCTGGAAGCAAAAGTAGATAAAGCTACATAGCGCAGGCTTTAGAAAGAGAATACTTTGGATCAATTCTCACTAGCCACTGCGTTTTTTTTTTAAAACAAACTTATTGAAGTGTCACGGTGACACTTCATAATCTATCAACCAGAGTGCAGTGACCACATTGCGCTGGAGAAAAGTACTGCATGCAATACTTTTTTTTTTCTAGTGCACACTGCCCACACAGTGAACTGGCTACACTGGGCACAAGGCATGTTGACTATTTTTGAATAGCTGTCCAACGCAGTCCCACCACACCCGTTGTGAATGGACCCTTACAGCAATCCTGTGTTGACATTTTGCTTCCTTCCAGCCATTTACGGCCGGTATCTTTTTTTCAGTCGGCGGCTGGCTTTCTCACAAAAGTGGCTCATTGGCCACTGGATTGCTTTCTGAAGCGGCGGGAGGCTTTTACCGGCACGATTGCGAAACAATCTGACTGTGCGTCCGGCTAGTTACAGAGGCAGTAAGAGACTAGATCTTCTCTGCTTGCCTCTATGGCCTTGGAGGACCAGAGCAACGTTATGACATCACTTCCGGTTTGGAGATCAAAAATGATTATTATTATTATTTGTAATTTCATTTGCCTTTTAGAGGTAAAGGAGATATTTGGGATCTTTTTGACCCCAGATTTTTCCATAAAGAGGACCTGTCAGATGCAGCCTCATCAGTGACTGTGGATGCAGCCTGCCTGTGCCTGTCAGATGCAGCCTCACTAGTGCCTGTGGATGCAACCTGCCTGTGCCCGTATTAGAGCGGTGATCTACCGCTGTGTCACAAAGCTGGATTTAAATTGCCTGGGCCGCAGTCCTGCTTCCTGTGATCACATCACACTGATTCAATGTCCCAGCATTGGATCAGTGTACTGTCTATCACAGGAGGCAAGGCATTGTTACTATGGCAGCCCAGACAATTCAGCTCCCTGATACAGGGAGGAGGGGGGGCAGGACCTTGAGCAGCCAGGATGACACCCCGCAATGGACGGCACCCAGCGGCGCGGCTACTGTGCATGCGCTATTATCGGCGCCTTATCGGCACTTTTTTTTTTCTTTCGCCAAAATGCTGAAAACACAATTTCCACCAATTATGTTTTGGCTGACGAAATTTCGGTGGATCCCTAGTATATATTGTGTTTTGTTTTAATTCATTAAAGTATTTTTTTCCCCAAAATATTCGCGTTTGAAAAATCGCTGTGCAAATACCATATGACATAAAAAATTTGCAACGATCGCTATTTTATTCCTTAGGGTCTCTTCTAAATAAATATATCTAGATATATATCTATATCTATATAGATATAGATATATATTATAATATAATAGCGGTTCCAAGTCATTTTCTAGCATAAAATACTGATTTAAACTTCTAAACAAAAGTTCCAGAAAAGGTATTCAAGTGGATATAGTTTGAGTCCCTTTTTTTTTTCCTTGCCTGCTTTTTGTGATTGCCTCCATGCTTTTCCAAGAGATCTGCACAAAACATAATTTTCAACCATCCCAATATCTGTTCTTTCGTTTTACTGCAACTGAACCATTTAGCATTTTGGCTCAACGTTTTCCAATATGTTGCTCCAAAATGCTAAATGGTTCAGTTGCAGTAACCGAAGGACAGATATTGGGATGGTTGAAAATTATGTTTTGTGCAGACCTCTTGGAAGAGCAATTGTACAGAGCTGCTAACGTTTGCCTTAAAAAAAAATCGAGCAAAGAACATTTGGCCATTATTGTAGGAGTGCGTGATGCCTAATACTATAGATATAGTATTGGGTGAATGTTGGTTCTTTAATGCATAAACTGGAAGTATGTTCAGAAGCTAGTTCTTTATGCCTCAGTAGCTGTTTTTAATAAGGATTTTATGCTTCAAGGACACTGGTTTATATTTATCCACTGACAGGGTGTTAGTCATAGCTGAACTCTGCATTTTATATGTATGTGTAAAAATAACTGCATGTTTTCATTTGTTGGAATAAGTCCTTATTGGGCTTCAAAGGAAGGCTCTTGGCAGGTATTTTTGTAACACTTGCAAGGTGTCCACTGCTACTGTATGAGATGGTGAACAGACACAAAGGGCTTCATACACAACTTGGCAGTAGTCAAACTGCGAGGAGTTTTAGCTTTGACCTGAATGTTGCCTGAATCCCTTTGGCTTTCATTGGCACCTCTGCTAGGAAAACGCTTTAAATAGAGGCAGGGCATCAGTGTTTGGGTGGAGTTAGGATTTTCTCGCACTTCTTACTATGTTTAATGAGGCCATGCATGGAACAACTCCTTTCTTCTATTTTGAACAGTCAGGATGCTGAAGGATGTTGGCCGACATTTGTAACAACATTAAATCCTACATTTGGTGGAAAACATTATTTTAAAAACATCAGCACAAGCGACGGTACTTACAATCAATGTGAAATGTCTGCCTTTCCCAATCCTTACAACCATAATCTTCTGGTACAAAAATGGGGGGAGGGGGGGGGGGTTAATTGAGCAAGGGACCTGTCACAGGCACTTATGACTATGCTGGCCCTTTTCCACCCACTCCTCCATTCATAGAAGCTGTACTGTACTTTCCATCAATATAAGACCATTTAGGAGTAGAGGACAGGCGGTCTGTCTCCTACAACTGCAATTAAAAAAATATATCACGCTGTATAAAATCTACATAAAATGTAATGCAAAGATTTGAAAAATCCCATATTTTATTCACAATAGAAAATAGAGAAGAGATTACATGTTTACACTGAGAAAATGAACCCATTTAAGAAAAAAAAATAAGGTACATATTGAAATTAATGGCAGCAACACATCAATTGTTGCTGCCATCAACAATTGGGACAGAACAACAATAAACTGGCAAAAGTAATCGGTACTAACAAGTAGGAGCTGGAAAAATGTTTTGCAACCAATTAGGTTATTTTGCAACAGGTCAGTAACATGATTGGGTATAAGTAAGGCATCTTAGAGAGTGTCTCAAAAGTAAAAATAGACAAAGGTTCACCAATCTCAAAGTTGCATCGAAAAATTGTCAAACTATTTCAGAATAATTTTCCTTAATGTAAAATTGTAAGGGCTTTAAATGTATCATCATCATCTACAGTACACAGGGTGGTACACAGTCTTATAGACCCCACATCTCTCTATAAAGAGCACCTGTCGCACACTATTCCTATTAGTGTGAGTGAGTAACTTGTATAGCGCTACAAATGCGAACTTGTCTCAAGGCGCTTTTTGCATCCATTTCTGTCCTGTGTATTCAGAAGAGGTGGGTCTTAAGTTTATTCCTGAAGGCCCGATGGTTTTCTTCCATGCAAATGTCCGTGGGTAGAGCGTTTCATAGCCGTGGTCCTTGGACTGCAAATCTTCGTTCTTCTTTAGATTTGTAGTGGGTCTTGAGGAGGTTTTGGTTAGTTGACCAGAGGGCGTGACTAGGGGTGTAGTGTTTTATTTTTTCACATAGGTATTGAGGATCGTTTCCTTGTGTGCATTTGTGAGTGAGGCAGCGGGTCTTGAATGTAACCCGATCCTTCACGGCTAGCCAATGGAGGGTCCTCAGGGACGGGATGATTGATTCCCAATTTTTTTTTTTTCGTTGCCAGTCTGGCTGCTGTGTTCTGGACGACTTGTAGATGCAAAATTTGGTATTTGGGGAGTCCGAGGTAGGAGATTGCATAATCAAGTCGGAAATAGATGATTGTTCCAACTACTACTGCTGTGTCTTCTTCTGGGATGAAGGAGATGAGTATACGTAGCAGGCGGAGAAGGTAGTGAGATCCGCTGACTACTGATCCTATTTGTGCGTTCATAGTCATGTCTGAGTCAAAGATGACTCTGGATTGGATTGGGTTGGATTGGAATAAATAATTATAGAGCGCCGAATGCGAGTTGTGAAACTCGCGTCTAAGCGCTTACCAACAAGCTGGGGGTATCCAGTTCCCAAGAGCAGAAAAGAAGAAACTAGGACATCTAAGTAAAAGAGGGGAACAGACAAGGAAAAAAACTGAAATATAAAAAGAAGGGGGGGGGGGGTGTCGGGGCACGGAAAGCCTATCCCTACTCCCTGACCATGGACCACAGCCTTAGGATTAAACCAGCGTCGTGCTGAGGGCTTGGAAGGCCAGGTCTATATCTATAGGCTTGTGAAAAAAGAAATGTTTTCAAGCCCTTACGGAAGGCCATCAAGGAGGTGGATGCTCGGAGCTGATGAGGGAGCTGGTTCCAAAGAAAATTCCCCAGTGTTTGGAGCCGGCGGCCACTTTTTGAATCTGATCGGCTAGATTTAATAATCGCTAACAGGGCGTCAGTCAAACGAAGCTCTCTGGGTGGACAGTAATATTGTGTCATATTTGATAAGTACATCGGACCTAGTTGCCAATAGGCCCAGAACACCAGACAGAGTGCCTTGAACTCAACCCGTTTTACTATCGGGAGCCAGTGTAAATTCTTAAGTTTCCCGGGGAGATGTGATTCCGCCTTGGGCAGTTTGTAACTAATCTTGCAGCATGATTCTGTGTAATCTGCAATCGTTTTATCCACTTCTGTGGGAGCCCTAGGAAGAAAATGTTAGAATAATCTAACCTAGAGTGGATAAGTCCATGAACTAGGATCATACGGTTGTGCTGAGTGAATAGATTCTTTTCCGTAATAATTGCAGATGATAGTTGGCGGATTTTGTGCAATATTTTGCGTGAGGTACGAAACTTAGTTCAGCATCAAAAATTATACCCAGATTTTTAACCTGCTTAGCTGGAGTTGGGGCAGGGCCAAACGAGAATGGCCAAGCAGGTAAAAAGGTAGAGTTGGCCTGTGGGCCGATCAGCAATAGCTCCGTTTTGTCGGTGTTAAGGCCTAGTCTGTTTGTGTCCATCCATTGTTGGATGTTAGATAGTCCCTTATTCAGCTGCTCAGGCATATTAGGTCCACTTGCAAGGTCTGCCAAGATCTGTGTGTCATCCGCATAGATCTGGCAGCCTAGACCATAGCTAGTAATGAGGTCGGCAAGTAGGCGCATGTAGCAGTTAAAGAATAAGGGAGAAAGGGCAGAGCCCTGAGGTACCCCGCAGGTCAATGACAGGGTGTTTGAGCGGTACGACTCCATTTTTATGGAGTGCGTTCTTTCTGACAGAAAGGATCTAATCCAATTTAACACTGCGTCCTCACAACCAAATAAGGATTGCATTCTGGAGAGAATGATAGAATGGTCAATGGTGTCAAATGCCGCAGAGAGGTCCAGCAACACCAAGGCTGCGGACCCCCCCGCGTCGCGGACACCCAGCAGACGTTCCCTCATATCTAGGGCAGACATCTCCGTACCGCGACCGGGTCGAAATCCCGACTGACAATGTGACCGTGTGACTCAAACCGCTCCTGCAGCTGGATAAACACAACCTGATCCAGGACCTTAGATAGAAAAGGCAGTAGAGAAACTCTGAGGCTTTTGACTTTGGTGCTTGGGGGGGTGATTTGACTAAGGATGGTGGGTGGTGTGCATGTTCTAGAGCAGGGATCTCCAAACTACGGCCCTCCAGCTGCTGTGGAACTACACTTCCCATGAGGCATTGTAAAACTCTGACATTCGTAGACATGAATAGGCATGATAGGAATTGTAGTTCCTGAACACCTGGAGGGCCGTAGTTTGGAGACTCCTGTTCTAGAGCTTTTCTTTCGGTTTGCGTGGAGAAAGGGTATTACAAGGGTAAGTCACGCTCACATATGTAAACAGCAGTCAGATCACACATGTTTGGTATCGCCATGAGCGTTCGAGCAAGAGCAACAATTCTAGCCAAAGACCTCCTCTAACTGTAAACTGGTAACCTATAAAAAAAATAAAAAATGAAGTGTCGCCTATGGAGATTTTTAGGTACCAACGTTTGACGCTATTCCACAAGTGTGCACAATTTTAAAGCGTGACATGGTGGATAGCTATATACTCGGCGTTGCATCATCTTTCACATTATACAAAAAAATTGGGCTAACTTTAATGGGGTTTTTTTTTTTTTTTTTTTTTTAATTCATGAAACTGTTTAATAGACAAAAAAACAAAAGGAGGTTTGACATACTGCTGCGCAAAATTTTGTGTGACGTAAAAAGTTGCAACAACCGCCATTTTATTCTCTAGGGTCTCTGCTAAAAAACATATATAATGTTTGGGGTTCTGAGTAATTTTCGAGCAAAAAAAAAATTGATTTTTACATGTAGGAGAGTAGTGCTAGAATAGGCCCGGTAACCCCCCCTTTTTTTTTCTCCCCCTTACCCCCCCGCCTTCCATCTCTTGGTCTCCCCCCCTCCTCTACCCCCTTGCTCCCCCTTTTGGGAGGGGGGGGGATGATAATGCGGGGACAGCATCCGTGTGATACACCTCTGCAGTATGCTCCCCTTGACTGGGGACTGTCTTATTTCTGATTTGTTCTCCATTGTATGTATCGCTGGGTTGCCACCCTCTCAGGAATGCATTATACTTAACCTGTTCAGCTGTGACTTTATGCAATCATTTTGTCTCCCTCTTTGTATTTGTACTGTCATTGGTTTGTGCGTATGTTTTGTTGTTTGTTTTCTAAATAAAAAAACGTTTTACTGTAGAATAGGCCCGGTATGGAAGTGCTTAAATAAATTAAAAAGGCCAATACGAATGCATGGTGTTTATGCTGCCCTCCTTGCATATTTAAACTAGGAGGGATGCTGCTCTGCTTGTCTATTACATTTCAGGACCAGCGTAAACCCTGAAGGTGAATTTATGAAAACCTATGCTGCACCCAAAAAGTGTAGCTGCTGGCTTTTAATAAACACTCACTTACCTGCTCCTGCGTTCCAGCGACGCGCCGACCGGGGCTCCGCTCCTCTCCCCCCCTCCCAAGCCGGCGTCTCCATCCCGACTGTGGGCACCCAGCCGTGACAGCCTTCGGCTTCACGGCCGGGCACCCACTGCGCATGCGCGTGCGGCGCGGCTCGCCGCTGATTGGAGAGGCGATCACATGGGACCTGTCATGTGTCCCATGTGATCGCCTACAGGGAGGGGCTGGTGTAGGCGATAAAGCTTAATCGCCTAATCAGCCCCTCGGCGGAAGCAGGAAGTGGGACAGGAAGTCCCACTCCTACTGAAGCCCCCACTCCCCCCCAAAAAAAATTACATGCCAAATGTGGCATGTAAGGGGGAGGGGAGGGGATTAAACAAAAGTTAATTTTTAGGGTGGAACTCCTCTTTAAGTTGTGCCGACTTCAAAGTAGTCCTTGCACTACTTTGGTCCGATTTTGGCGCGATTTTGAAGTCGTACAAGTGTGAAAGAAACCTAACAGTTTTTAAATATAATTTTAATGAAAAGAGGAGAAAAACGGCACAAGTAAATATTTACTGAAAAGATATTCAAAAATTGGCAATAAGCAACGGTAAAATAAACTAGGCTAAAAGTGAAAAATACTTAGTAAAGTTTGAGTGCTCTTTAATAACATACAGGGCCAATCAGATTTACTGGATCTCATAAATAACAATTGGCATGCCATCATAGTTTCAGTGGTGGATGAGAGCTCCAAAGCTGCAAACGTAGCCGTCCTCTCTATTTGTCGTGTTTACCATTGTCCTTTGAAGGTGAAAGTAAAAACATCCCAAAATTTGGAGTTATCCCCAGAAATATAATAAAGGTCAAATCTTCCATTGGCGACACTAGTTCTGGTGACCTGGGGGTCCCCAAGGAACTCCCTTACTTTGCAGAGATTTCCCTTCACTTCCTGTTACATAGCCAAAACAGGAAGTGAGGGGGAAATCCCCACAATCCCACCAGGTCACCAGAACTAGTGTCCCCATTGGAAGATTTCCCCTCTGACTTTTCTAGGGACAGCTTAACATTTGAGATTTTCTTTTACTTTAAATCAGGTATGTCCAAAGTCCAGCCCACGGGCCAATTGCATTCTGGTAATTTGGATTTATATATAATTTGTGGCCCTAAGGGTCACAAAAGATATATACCATATTTCTCCATGCTGAGGGGACGGGGTAGGGGGAGCGCCGTCAGATTGCATACAGGTGAATCTCCTGTTTACTTGGCGTCGTCTGTAATAGGAAGTCCTGTCTCCTGGGCTGCCATTGGATCACTGTTCTGTCTATCATAGGAGGCAGGACATTGTATTAAAGAGACCGCTGAAGAAACAGGAGATTCTCCTGTATGTAATCTGTTGGCGCTCTTCCCGCCCCCTCCCTGTCCCCTCTGAGCCTGCAGATGGGCATCAATCAAGCTGCATTCATGGCACAATGTGATGCTGCATTCATGGCACAATGTGAGGCTGCATTCATGGCAATGGTGAGGCTGCACATGGGCACTGATTAGGCTGCATTGACGGGCACTGACCCTTATTTTGCTTCACAGTTCTTTATTTAAAATCAATTTTTTTTCCTGAAACTTCCCTCTCAAAGTGAAGGTGTGTGTTATACGATTGCCAAGATAAGACACCTAGCAGATTGCCTTTCGCAATGTTTATATAGCAGCCATTAAATCTGTGAGCCTGTATGTAACCGATATGAAGAAATGCATTAAGGAGTAGAACTCTAAATCTGCACTGTCAGAGAAATGTGAGACCTTCTCCCCTTTTATTCATGCGACACTGAAATAGAAACATCAGCTCCATTATAGAGCGAGTTGAGTCCGGGTAGCATGAACGAATGCCATTTGTCGCTGAATAATCCATTCATGAAAATCTGTGCGCTCCAGTTGGTGAATGGAGATGACTCATTCAGGGCACAGTCCCAAGCCTCTGCTAAGAGCCATTAAATGCTTCTTGACATCACAAGGAAAGCCATGTTATAGAGAGGAAATTGCCATACGTCTAGAGGGAGAAAAAATCCTCATGCAAATCAGGATGAGTCACTTGTAATTAAAGCCTGAAAGAGTAATAAACTATATTATATGAAGAGGAGGTGGCAGATTTTAACTGCACTGTTTCCAATAAAGGAAGCCTGGATAGCACTTTCATTATATCTGTCTGGTAAAAATCCTGAGTGTGGCTGAAATTGGGAGATTCTTTTCCTGATTAAATAGTTAACTGGTCATTGAAATTTAGAGATTCAGCACATCATCGCTGCCTAAGTGTATTCATTGGCATTATATATTCAGATGGTGCCTAGTACTATATTATTTGAGTCTTTAAAGCTGAATTGCAGGGTGCATGCTAATGTATAGTTAGCGTCCGAGGCACACAGCAGAGCGCAGAGGGGGCTACTTGGCTGAAGCAGGCCATTCACACATGGGGGAGATATATTAAAACTGGCGCACACAGAATCTGGTGCAGTTCTACATAGAAACCAATCTGCTTCCAGGTTTTATTGGCAGAGCTTAAAGTGGATCTTCACTGTACCTTAGCACCACAAACCAAAAACACTAAAGCAGAACTTCTGCTCATCAATTGGCCCCTTTCGGGGGGGGGGGGGGGGCAGGTATCCTTTTCTACTCCTGTCAGTCCGGTCGCGGCGCTCTGTGATTACTTGGGACACAGCTGATCGTAGATCATGGTAAAGGGCCCTTTACCATGTGATCAGCTGTGTCCAATCACAGTGTAAACAGAATTGGCCAGCTATCGGTAGTACTTTCCTCATGCTCTGTCACAGAGTGAGGCCCTGTACACACGATCAGACATGTCCGAGGAAACATGTCCGACGGACCGTTTTCATCAGACAAGGCTGAAGTGGTCTGTTGGTCTGATGTGCGTACACACCATCGGACCAAAATCCCCTCGGACCAGAACGTGGTGACGTAGAACACAACGACGTGATGAAAAAACTAAGTTCAATGCTTCCAAGCATGCGTCGACTAGATTCTGCGCATGCGGGGGATTTTGGTCCGATGGTTTGTGTACTAACCATCGAACCTGTCCGAAGGACAGGTTTCCAGCGTACATGTTTTCAAGCATGTTTAGAAATTTTTGTCTGCTGGAAAACGGTTCGATAGGCCGTACACACGATCGAACATGTCCGCTGAAACTGGTCTGCGTGTGTACGCGGCCTTACAGATAATCAGTGCAGCCCATCGTTGCCTTTCAGTGCCGTCTCATTGGTGTCCATCGGTGCCACCTCATTAGCGCACATCAGTGAAAGAGAAAAATTACTTATTTGCAAATGATTAAATACCACCAAAAGAGAACTTTATTTGTGTGAAATATATTATAAAAATGTCACAAGTACAGTGTCGCATGACCACGCAATTGTCATTCAAAGTGCGAAATCGCTAAAAGCTGAAAATTAGCCTGGGCAGTAAAGGGGTAAAAATGTCCATTAAGCTAGTGGATAATTCATTTTGCATAGAATGCATTAAGGTAAAAAGACCTGTGTCACATACTTGCCATGCCCCCCTTACCTGAACCCCGCTGCAATCCAGTGCTGGGCATAAGAGCTGCGACTCTCCTGGCTTTATCTCTCCTCCCTGGGCAGATCGATAGAAGCACGAGCCATTGGCTCCCACTCCTATCAACTCCAGTGAAGAGGGAGCGGGGGCGAGTGTCTTTGTCAATGGACACATCAGTGCTCCGTCTCTAGCCTGCACGAGTGCCCCCATGGGAATTGGTTTCTTATTGGGGGCACCAGCAATAGAGGAGGAGCTAGGAGCACTGGTGGGGGACCAGAGAAAAGGAGGATTAAGCCGCTCTACATTTCTGTTGCACGGGTAAGTATGACATGTTTTTTTTTTTTTTTTTTTTTTTTGAAAGAACAAAAAAAAATCCTTTACAACCACTTTAATGTTCAAAGCAAACACCACCATCCACCCATGTCTCTCTGCATTATTTTGTGGAGAAATCACTTTAAAAAACACCTCCTTAGCATTTCTGGCCATGGCCATATTGAGTAAGGGCAAATGATTCATGTAGCATTTACTTCCCAGAATGTATCTGCCCTTAGCTCAAGCATGCATTCAGTAGGGTGTGCTTAGTTGAGAAAACTCCTCCTCTCTTCCCCTCCTGAAGACTCTTGGGATGTATGACATCATTTGCCTAGGCAACAAACCAGAAACTAACTGGGAAAATGTAGAAAAAAAACTAACAATGATATACTTTCCTATCTATTTACTAATGTTTGCAGAATGAGGATTAAAAATGATCAATTAGGTTAATTTAATCGGTCCAGATATCATACACTTCGTACCAGAGGTACTTGAGAAGTTTTAAGTTTATGAAATGGAGGTACATCATGAAGTGGACTTCACAAAACTGTAATATTTATAATAACTTGCTAAGGGGGCGGGATGGTTTGGGGGAATTACTCTACCTCCCCGGGCACAGAGTGATCCCATTGGGGGTGTCAGTGGGGGTGGAGGGTGCCCTTCCCATCTAATTTCTATATATGTTGGACCAATAAGGTTTTGATTTATCCCAACTGCTGTAGACTAGGGATCCTAGACGGATTTATAGGAACTGCAGGATTTGGGGGAGGGTAGGGAGCTACCCCGGTTAGACTATATGGCTTAGGGTCAGAATTTACTCCCTTGTTGAACCTGTTTTCCTTTCATCGCAGATAGAATGTTTTTTAGGTATGGTTGAGAAATGACGTAGTGATGACTTCAGCAAACGATGTCTCAATATTTAAGGATATGTAACAAAATGTATTGATTTCCTGATATGTTCTTTAAATTGTACTGACTTTATTCCGAAAATAAACTTAAACTTGAATGAAAAAAAAAAAAAAATGATCAATGTTGATTGGGAGAGTGATGTTCCGCTTTAATTGAACAAGCTAAAGTTAGAAAGTGATTGGTTACTAGCACAACTGCACCAGATTCTGTGTGCTCCAGTTTTAGTAATCACCCCCATAGTTTTATTTCAGCATGCTGAAAAGTTTGGATGGATAAATCTTTTCTGTCAGCAATTGTATTCTGACAAGTGGTACCCATGGCTGTCAGGATACCTGAACATTGACTGCAGTTAATTGGACTTTTCTTGAACCATGCAGGGCCAGTAGGGGGCACCTGTGGCTCAAATTGTGGTTTGCGTTACCGTGAATTGGATGAAATTTGAGCCGTGTATGGCAGCCTTTAACCACTTAAGGACCGCCACCTGCACATATACGTCGGCAGAATGGCACGGCTGGGCAGATCTACGTACAGGTACGTCCTGTACTACTACCCAGCCGTGGGTCACGGGCGCGCGTCCGCGGCACGCGCTCCCGTGACCCGGTCCGAAGCGCCTGGACCGCGGGACTCGCGGACCCGATCGCCGCTGGAGTGCGGCGATCGGTCCCCGGAGCTGAAGAATGGGGAGAGCCGTGTGTAAACACGGCTTTCCCATGCTTCACTGTGGCGGCTGCATCGATCGAGTGATCCCTGTTATATATGAGGACACAATCGATGACGTCGGACCTACAGCCATACCCCCCTACAGTTGTAAACACACATTAGGGAACACATAACCCCATCAGCGCCCCCTGTGGTTAACTCCCAAACTGCAACTGTCATTTCCACAATAAACAATGCAATTTAAATGCATTTTTTGCTGTGAAAATTACAATTGTCCCAAAAATGTGTCAAAATTGTCTGAAGTGTTCGCCATAATGTCGCAGTCACGGAAAAAATCGCTGATCGCCACCATTAGTAGTAAAAAATAAATAATCATAATAAAAATGCAATAAAACTATCCCCTATTTTGTAAACGCTATAAATTTTGCGCAAACCAACCAAACCAACCGATAAACACTTATTGCGATTTTTTTTTTTTAAACCAAAAATAGGTAGAAGAATACGTATCGGCCTAAACTGAGGAAAACATTATTTTTATATATATTTTGGGGGGATATTTATTATAGCAAAAAGTAAAAAACATTACATTTTTTTCAAAATTGTCGCTCTATTTTTGTTTCTAGCGCAAAAAATAAAAACCGCAGAGGTGATCAAATACCACCAAAAGAAAGCTCTATTTGTGGGAAAAAAAGGATGGCAATTTTGTTTTGGAACCACGTCGCACGACCGCGCAATTGTCATTTAAAGCGACGCAGTGCCAATTTGCAAAAAGGGGCCTGGTCCTTTAGCTGCATTTTGGTCCGGGGCTTAAGTGGTTAAAGGGGTTGTAAAGGCAAAAGTTTTTATTTTTATTTTGATGCATTTTATGCAATAAAATAAAAAACCTTCCGTGTGTCGCAGCCTCCCCAGCACCCCCTCATTACTTGCCTGAGCCCCATCTCTGTGCAGCGATGTCCACGAGTGTCTTGGCCATCTGGGATTCTCCTCTTGATTGGCTGAGACACAGCAATGGCGCCATTGGCTCCAATATCAATCAAAGTACAGTCAGCCAATTGGAAGAGAGGGGGCGTGGCCGGGGCTCCGTGTCTGAATAGGCACAGGGAGCTTTGACTTGGCCTAGGTGCCCCCATAGCAAGCTGCTTGCTGTGGGGGCACTTAACAGGAGAGGGGGGCCAGGAGCAGCGAAGAAGGACCCGAGAAAAGGAAGATCTGGGCTGCTCAGTGCAAAACCACAGCACAGAGCAGGCAAGTATAACATGATTGTTATTTATTTTTATTTTTAAAACTAAACTTTACAATCGCTTTAATGCATTCTATGCATTAAGATGAAAAACCTTTTGTGTGCAGCAGACCCCCTAATACCTTCCTGAGCCCCACCTTGATTTAGTGATGTTGCACGAGAGACTCGGCTGTCCAGGAATCTCCTGATTGGCTGAGACACACAGCGGTCGCCATTGGCTGCTGTCAAAGTAATTGAGCCAATGAGGAGAGAGAGGGGACGGGGCTGAGCCGCGGCTCCATGTCTGACTGGACACACAGAGCAGCGGCTCGGCTCAGATGCCCCCATAGCAAGCTGCTTGCTGTGGGGGCACAGGAGCATTAGTAAAGGAACCCGAGAAGAGGAGGATCTGTGCTGCTCTGTGCAGAACCACTACAACTGAGCAGGCAAGTATAACATATTTGTATATAAGTTTAGTATCACTTTAAACCCAAAAGCAAATATTTTATTAATTTTCAGCTTGCCAGTTCTTAAATATGGTGGCTGCATTTGTTTTCTTTTGCTTTCAAGCTCTCCTGCAGATGTATCAGATAGAGCAGTGGTTGTCAACTCATCGGCTAAAACAGCTGCTCATAATATTTTTATATGTAGTGCTTGAGAGGACTGTCATAAACTGCAGACCTTATTAAGGTGATGTGGGTCAGAGAGTGTGGACATACTACAAATTTGCACAAAACTGAGAACATGAGGCTAGTATAGGTTGACCAGATATCCCCAGTTTCAGGGGACAGTCCCCTGATTGAGGACACTGTCCCCGGACCAAGTCTGTCCCTGGTTTTGTCCCCAGATAGGATTTAATAGGGGGCAGGGGCAATTTCAAAGACAATCAGTTCAGAATTAAAATAAAAAAATTTGAATTACACACCCCCTCTCCGCCGTGCCTACTAACTTAGGGGGGTTGTATTTTTCCCAGAACCTGTGCCCCTTTCTGATGATCATGTGCTGGTCGGAGCGGAGGGAATATTTCTTCAGTTTCGGGCGCATGCCCATTCAGTTTCGCTTGCATGTTCTTCTGCTTTGGCTCAAATCCTGGCCAGCCACCTGCCTTTGCCTTCCCTGGTGGAGTGATCTTCCTCTGCTCCCCATCTAGTAGTGGCCGGGGCCCGGAGAGTAAGACTTGAGAGGCTGTGAGGCGGGGGGCGACGGGCAGAGAGTCGCTGATTGCCGCCATTACTAGTAAAGAAAAAATATGTCCCCGGGTTTAATTTTAAAAATCTGGTCACCTTAGGCTAGTAGAGACCAGTGTTGTTCCCCTAAACAGTGTTTCCTCTGCAGACTGCTGGGGTCTGAGGGCCACACATCATATACCAAAGGGGCACAGGTTGGGCACCAGGGAGTTAGCGAGATGAGACACCCCTTTATCACTGTCAGGGGTGCTTACAATGCTCAGCTTGTATTTATTTATCTAAAACCTTATTCCAAAGGGAACAGTTTTGCTTGAATGTGTTAGTGTATTTAAATCTTCTAGATAATGCCTCTGTCCAAAGGTGCCTCTGTTTCTCCTTCATCCTGTGTGTGGACACTAAACAGTAGGTGTGTTACTGATCATATGGTGGAAACAGAGGTAAAAAAACATCTAAAAGAAGAAAACGAATGCAGCCAAATCTAATGATTGGTAAGCTGTGATATCTTGCATTTTTGGGTTTGATAACATCTTAACGACTACAGATATTTTGTTACCAGTATGATAAACAGGAAACTAATAATGTGAGGCTCGACACTTGTTTCGTGTTCTGACAATTTATAGTGTTCTCCTGATAATTTTGTAAATACAATTTTTTTTTCCTGGGCCATCTTTGTAAATGAAGATGGGAAATCACTCAAAATGTTCATGTTATTTTTTTCATAGCTTTGGACTAATGTAGTTTAGGAGCACGGAGAGGTCTTCTCTTGGAGTTCTAATTTATTTTCACCTGTATGACATCTCCATCTACTGGTGAAATCTGGTATTTCAGCTAACTTCAGGCCTGAGTATATCTCCAAGTCTGTGTAAAAGGAAGGAAGACAAAAAAAAAGAGACAAAACTACTGCAATTTAAAGTAATCTGCATTATGCTAGCCGTTTCTAGTGCGTTTAACCATTTGCCTTCCAGAAGATTTACCCCCTCTTCATGACGGGCCATTTTTTACTGTACAGCACTGCATTACTTTAACGGACAATTGTGCGGTCATGCAAGGTTGTACATAAATTATATTTATGTATTTTTTCCCCCACAAATAGAGCTTTCTTTTGCTAGTATTTTGCTCACCACTGCATTGTATTTATTTTGTGTACTATAAACAACAAAAAAGGCTGACATTTAAAAAAACAAGACAAACACGTTTTTTTAACTTTCTGCTATAAAACATGTTCAATAAAAAAAATTAAATATTTTTTTTTCATAAATTTAGGCCAATATGTATTTTGCTACATATTTTTGTTAAAAAAAATCACAGTAAGTGTATTTTGATTAGTTTGCACACAAGTTATAGTGTCTACAAACTATGGGATATATACTGTCATTTTGTTTATTCATTTTTTTTATACTAGTAATAGTGGTGATCAGCAGCTTATAGTGGGACTGACACTTTGCGGGAATAGTGATTAGTCCTAAAAACCCTAACCCCCTTAATATCACAGTAAAATAATACCATTATGCCAATATTATACAGGATTTATAGTGCCAACAGTTTATGCAGCGCTTTACAATGTAGAGGGGGGGGGGGGGCAGTACAATTAAAACACAGTTCAATACAGAAGGAATAGGAGGGCCCTGCTCATAGAGCTTACAATCTAAAGGGAGGAGGAAGAGGTGATACAAAAGGTAATAACTGCAGAGGATGTTTTGATGGCGGTGGCTCGGGTACAGATTTTAGGTGGAGGTGGGGTAGGCCTCCCTGAAAAGGTGAGTTTTCAGGGTTTGCCTAAAGGTGGACAGGGTAGGAGCTGACTGGACATACTGGGACAAGGAGTTCCAAAGGATGGGAGCGGCTCTGGAGAAGTCCTGAAGGTGAGCTTGGGAGGAGGTAACAAGGGAGCTTGAGAGCAGGAGGTCCTGGGAGGAGAGGAGAGGACGGTTTGGGCGATATCTGCAGATGAGATTGGCGATGTAGCTGGGGGCAATGTTGAGGATGGCCTTGCATGTTGTGGTTAGTATTTTTTTTAAATTGTATACGATGGGGTGAAGAAAGCCAGTGAGGGGATTGGCAGAGAGGAGCAGCAATCGCGGATCAGTTAGTACGTTTATTAGTCTACCAGCAGCATTCATAATAGACTAAAGGGGAATAGCCTGTGTAATGTAATGTTGCTTAGAGCCCTTTCACACTGTGCCGCCCATAGCATCGGTGGTAAAACATCGCTTTTTTTACCGCCGACGGTATGAGCAGATGTGCTGCGCATTTCGGCCGCTAGCGGCCAAGAAAGGGCACGGGAGTTGGGGGCGAGCCCCTATTGGCTGCTGGGTGAGGTGACATATAGCTATGTGCTCTCGCCCAGCAGAGCCGACCTGCCACCGTATAATTGCGGCGGCTGGTCGGCAAGCAGTTAAAGGGGTTGTAAGGGTTTGTTTTTATTTTCTAAATAGGTTCCTTTAAGCTAGTGCATTGTTGGTTCACTTACCTTTTCCTACGATTTCCCTTCTACATTTATCTACTGCAGGGATAGGCAACCTTAAAGATGTGGAGATCTGCCAGAACAACATGGGAGAAGTCAAAGATCACTGGACACAGTTTTGCCTCGTCACACCTGATTTAAACCTCTATTTGCTGTAGTACAGTGTTGCAATCATGTGCTTTGCATGGCAATCATGGGTTGATTTTGCCTTCTTACCACCTGTCAAACACACTTTTTTGCTCTTGTTAATGAACACTTATATGGCAGCGCTCACCCCTTAGGTCTTGTTCACACAAAGTTGGGGGGTGGTAAACACCTGCAGTGTAATAATGTATTTTACGTAAATGGGGCCACTTCGCAAGAGCCCCACAACTAAATGCTTATGTGAGGTCTAAGGAGTTAAAGCAGACGGTGAGAAAGCAACACAACGCTGCTTTTATTCCCTGTGAATTGCTTCACACTGACCTGAAGATCTCTTTCCTGCTGCCGGCACCACTCTGGAGACCGCTAGCTGGGATAAGAGGTGGCGTGCTGTTGGTATCAGTTGGCGTGGGACAGGAGCCAGCACTACAGATAAGGAATCGGCTTATGCGGCTCTTGCTCCCTTCTACACCTCCAACTTTACAAGTAGTCTCTCTCCATTGCACTCTGGGATGGTGGGTCAGCCAGCCCAGACCACGATCTACTGATAGATCGCAATCTACAGGTTGCTGACCGCTGGTATGCAGTGTTCATCTTTTCAACTCAGAAACGGTGAAGTAACACTTAAAGGGGTTGTAAAGGTTTGTTTTTTATTTTCTAAATAGTTTCCTTTTAAACTTACCTTTTTCCTTCGATTTCCCTTCTAAATGTTTTTTTTCTTTGTCTGAATTTTTCACTCAGTAAACTTGCCACCATCATCCGAGCGGTGGTTAGTCAGCCAGAACAGCTTACTCAACAGCTTACTGAGGAGGAACAGGAAGTGAGAAATTCAGACAAAAAAAAAAAAACTTTTTAAAGGGTAATCAAAGGAAAAGGTAAGTGAACCAACAATGCACTAGATTAAAGGAACATATTTAGAAAATAAAAAACAAACCTTTACAACCCTTTTAAGGGCTCTAAAAAAAATTCTTCCTGGGTTTCTGGATACAGAAACTGGAATTGTGGCTTGGAGATCTCACTATTGGAGTATTCAAGACCCATAAAAAGCCAATTATACCGAAGATAAAAAGTTTTGTTGGTTTGATATGAACCTGTTAAAAGGAAATGTACGGCATGTTGTAGGTGACCACATATGTAGTTACTATTGAAGAATAACCTAAAGGACATTTATGATGTGACTTTGATAGTCATAGGTGCCCAACCCTTTAAAGAGTGAGGGCCACAGTGATTTGGTAACTGGTTACGGGCCACAATCAAATTAAATGGTTCAAAATTTCAAAGAAAACAAAGAAAAAAAACATTTAAAAGGGAAATCGAAGAAAAAGGTAAGTGAACCAACAATGCACTAGCTTAAAGGGAACCTATTTAGAAAATCAAAAAACAAACCTTTACAACCCCTTTAAGAAACTGGAACTTCACTTTCACGGCTCCCAAATATCTTCCTCCACCCCTCTTCTGTGCCACCATTTAAAAAAATGAAAATGGTGCTTCTCTTCCAGGCATTTGGGAGCTGGGGGAGAATGGCTGTGCATCTGCTCATTAATCTCGTCAGCTTCTGGTGGACAGGCCCTATAGGGCCCCCATGTCCCCACAATTTAACATCTTAACCACTTAAGACCCGGACCAAAATTCAGGTAAAGGACCTTGCCCCTTTTTGCTATTCGGCACTGCGTAGTTTTAACTGAGAATTGCACGGTCGTGCGACGTGGCTCCCAAACAAAATTGGCGTCCTTTTTTTCCCACAAATAGAGCTTTCTTTTGGTGTTATTTGATCACCTCTGCGGTTTTTATTTTTTGCGCTATAAACAAAAATAGAGCGACGATTTTGAAAAAAATGCCATATTTTTTACTTTTTGCTATAATAAATATCCCCCCAAAATATATATAAACATTTTTTTTCCTCAGTTTAGGCCGATACGTATTCTTCTACCTTTTTTTGGTAAAAAAAAATGCAATAAGCGTTTATCGGTTGGTTTTCGCAAAATTTAAAGCGTTTACAAAATAAGGGATATTTTTATTGCATTTTTATTATTTATTTTTTACTACTAATAGCGGCGATCAGCTATTTTTTTTCGTGATTGCGACATTATGGCGGACACTTCGGACAATTTTGACACATTTTTGGGACAATTGTCATTTTCACAGCAAAAAATGCATTTAAATTGCATTGTTTATTGTGAAAATGACAGTTGCAGTTTGGGAGTTAACCACAAGGGGACGCTGTAGGATTTGTGTGTTCCCTGTGTGTGTTTACAACTGTAGGGGGGTGTGGCTGTAGGTGTGATGTCATCGATCACGTCCCCCTATAACAGGGATGACGTGATCGATGCTGCAGCCACAGTGAAGCACGGGGAAGCCGTGTTTACACACGGCTCTCCCCGTTCTTCAGCTCCGGGGACCGATCGCCGCACTCCAGCGGCGATTGGGTCCGCGAGTCCCGCGGTC
This sequence comes from Rana kukunoris, assembly GCA_029574335.1. Classification (NCBI taxonomy): domain Eukaryota; kingdom Metazoa; phylum Chordata; class Amphibia; order Anura; family Ranidae; genus Rana; species Rana kukunoris. The sequence continues at coordinate 67,774,537 of CM056050.1, read as the reverse complement.
CTGGAGCTTCGGACCGGGTCACGGGAGCGCGCCGCGGGCGCGCGCCCGTGACCCACGGCTGGGTACTAGAACCAATGTATATATACGTTGATGTGCCCAGCCGTGCCATTCTGCTGACGTAAATTTACAGTAGGGGGTCCTTAACTGGTTAAGGACCCCCTACTGACTATATACGTCGGCAGAATGGCACGGCTGGGCACAGGCACGTACAGGTCCAAGGTTATCAGCGGTGTACCCCAAGGTTCAGTGTTGGGTCCCTTACTTTTCAATATATTTATAAATGATATTGGGTCTGAGATCAAAAGTAACATTTCTGTTTTTGCAGATGACACCAAGCTATGCAGTGGAATAACGTCCTTACAGGATGTCTCCAATTTACAAGCCGACCTCAATGCTCTGTCTAATTGGGCGACTAAGTGGCAGATGAGGTTTAATGTTGATAAATGTAAAGTTATGCACTTGGGGGCTAAGAATATTCATGCATCATACATGCTAGGGGGAGTACAACTCGGGGGATCTGTAGTGGAGAAGGATCTGGGTGTTTTAGTTGATCATAAGCTCAATAATGGCATGCAATGCCAAGCTGCGGTTTCCAAAGCGAGCAAAGTCCTTTCTTGTATTAAGAGAGGTATGGACTCCAGAGATAGAGATATCATTTTGCCCCTGTACAAATCATTAGTAAGACCTCATCTGGAATATGCAGTCCAGTTTTGGGCACCAGTTCTCAAAAAGGATATCGGAGAACTGGAGAAAGTGCAGAGAAGGGCAACCAGACTGATAAGAGGCATGGAGGAGCTCAGCTATGAGGAAAGATTAGAGGAACTGAATTTATTCACTCTTGAGAAGAGGAGAATAAGGGGGGATATGATCAACATGTACAAATACATAAGAGGTCCATATAGTGAACTTGGTGTTGAGTTATTCACTTTAAGGTCAACACTGAGGACAAGGGGGCACTCTTTACGTCTGGAGGAAAAGAGATTTCACCTCCAAATACGGAAAGGTTTCTTCACAGTAAGAGCTGTGAAAATGTGGAACAGACTCCCTCCAGAGGTGGTTCTGGCCAGCTCAGTAGATTGCTTTAAGAGAGGCCTGGATTCTTTCCTAAATGCACATAATATAACTGAGTACTAAGTTTTGTAGGTAAAGTTGATCCGGGGTAAATCCGATTGCCTTTCGGGGGATCAGGAAGGAATTTTTTCCCCTCCGGTAGCAAATTGGATCATCGCTCTGCTGGGGTTTTTTGCCTTCCTCTGGATCAACTGTGGGTATGGAGTTGGGTGTATGGGAGGATGTACTGTGTTTTACTTTGTTTTATTTTTATTTATTTTTTATGGTTGAACTGGATGGACTTGTGTCTTTTTTCAACCTGACTAACTATGTAACTATGTAACAGGTACGTCGCCTTTAAGAGCCCAGCCGTGGGTCGCGGGCGCGTGCACGTGACCGGGTCAGAAGCTCCGTGACTCCACCCGTGGGACCCGCGGACATGATCGCCGCCGATGTCCCGCAATCGTTTACAAGAGCTGAAGAACGGGGAGAGCTGTGTGTAAACACACCTTCCCCATTCTTCACTGTGGAAATGTCAGTGATCGTCTGTTCCCTGATATAGGGAACGACTATCACTGATGTCACAAGTCCAGCCCCGCCTCCCTACAGTTAGAAACACATATGAGGTCACACTTAACCCCTTACAGCGCACCCTAGTGGTTACATCCTAAACTGCAATTGTCATTTTCACAGTAATCGATGCATTTTTATAGCACTTTTCGCAGTGAAAATGACGATGGTCCCAAAAATGTGTCAAAATTGGCCGATGTGTCCGCCATTAGTAGTAAAAAAAAAAATATTAATAAAATGGCATAAAACTATCCCCTATTTTGTAAACGCTATAACTTTTGCGCAAACCAATCAATAAACGCTTATTGCGATTTATTTATTTATTTATTTATTTTTATTTATTTTTTACCAAAAATATGTAGAAGAATACGTATCGGCCTAAACTGAGGAAAATAAATGTTTATATATTTTTGGGGGATATTTATCATAGCAAAAAGTAAAAAAATATAGATTTTTTTTCAAAATTGTCCCTCTATTTTTGTTTATAGCGCAAAAAATAAAAACCGCAGAGGTGGTCAAATACCACCACTATTTGTGAGATAAAAAAGGACATTAATTTTGTTCGGGAGCCACATCGCACGACCGCGCAATTGTCAGTTAAAGCGACGCAGTGCCGAATCACAAAAACTGACCTGCATAATGGTCCGGGTCTTAAAGCGGAGGTTCACCCTCAAAATTAACTTTTTTGCTAACCTATCTGCAGCCTTAATAAAGGCTTGTAGTGTTGTAATTTTTTTTTTAATGTATACACTTACCTGTCTTCAGCCGCACTTCCGGGTCTTCTTCCTTGCGGGGAGTGGGCGTGTCGCTCCTTTTCCCCGACGGGGAGCTCTGCGCAATGTCTCCTGGGAGTGAGTGATGATCCTCCCAGGAGACGATTGACGTGCGGGTAAAGCGCGTCATCGCCTTCCGAAAATATCCGACGGGGACTCGGCTCTTTACTGGGTTATACTGCGCCTGCCGTGTAGAGGTGACTGCACAGGCGCCGTAAAGTGCAGAGTCCCCGTCGGATATTTTCGGAAGGCGATGACGCGCTTTACCCGCACGTCAATCATTTATGCGACGCCTACTCCCCGGGGGTGATCGAGAACCCGGAAGTCAGGTGAAAACAAGAAAAAAACGTAAGTACAGCCCGAAAAAAAGAAAACCAGCAAATCCAGCATACTGTTGATGTCAGCAGTATGCTGGATATAACAGTATATAGAGATTTAAGGGTGAACCTCCGCTTTAAGTGGTTAAAACTTGTGGTTTGGTAACACTTCCTCTTGGGTTGGCTGCCGCGTAGCAATGCCAGGAGACAGCAGGGGCCTGGTCTAGGTCAGAAACCCAGAAGTGCTCCTTGCCGCACAAAAAGCAAAAAAGCAACAAAGCTTCAAATATAGAACCAATATTTTTAGCATTGGTGTAAGAGTAGAGAGAATACATTGATAATGTTTTTTAGTATTTATTTTTGTTATGACATTAAGAAGCTAATCTCCTAACAAAACGGACCTTAGTTTACAGACTAACTTTACTAGAATACATTAAGCTTGTGTATTACAGGGGTATTTATATTTAAAAAGTGAAATTGTGGGTGGAACTCCCCTTTAAGCAATGGAGTTGCTTCTTTTAGTGCCTTCGGCAGTAAAGTGTTCCTGGAAATTATCTCGAAACTGTGCTTTCATCAGTCTGAATGTAAGTAATGGTAGTTATTACGGATAGGCAACTACTAAACATAGATCTTTTGTTTGCATAATAATTTGATGAATTGTTCCTGTAAATGATGTGTTGTAGGTGAATGCAGTATTTTTCTCCCATCATGGAAATAATCTCATAACAACATAAAGAGATCTGTTAGGCAGCAAGCAATCAACATAACATGTAATCAATGTGAATGCCAGAAACTCATGAGTCATCTGAATGTTGGGTCTGAATATTAATGGCTGGAATAAGCCTGGAGTCTTATGTAATGGTTCAGTGCGGATGACCGGAAAAGAACCATCTGTCACCTGTAGAGTGTCCTTTCGGACTGAAACCAAGAAAGCCTGTCTCATTAACATGCTGTGTCAGTTAATCCAGCCTTTATTACTAAATGATGAACGATATGTGATCCCTTCATGGAAGGGCACAATAAATTACCTTGCTGATAGCTTTTACATGAGGTAGAAAAAGTTGCTTGTTGTGTTTGTTCTTGTGTTTTTTTAAAGCTCCAGTCGCTGCCAACCTCCTAAACATCCCCTCTTCGCCTTTTTCCCCAACTACATTGGTTAAACGCATGTTTTTTCTTCTAGGGTAGGGATCTCCAAACTACAGCCCATCAGCTGTTGCAGAACTACACGTCCCATGAGATATTGTAAAACTCTGATATTCACAGACATGACTAGGCATGATGGGAATTGTAGTTCCTGAACAACTGGAGGGCCATAGTTTGGAGACCCCTGTTCTAGGGGATGTTGAATGCCTTAATACTACAGGCTCCCTCTGGACCATACAACTGGTCCCCTGAAGCCTTTCTCTTCTCTGTTCGACTAAGCATTGTTCGACTAAGCATTGTTTGACTAAGCATCGTTCATCAATGTGAAACGCGTCAGCTGTATTATCCCGCCATTTGCTGTTTTTTCTTGTAGTGTTTTTCCTTTACCTTATTAAAAGACTATTAACCATTTTTTCAACATCCATTGGAGTGCGGCTGTCCATAACATTTTTTCTTCTATTCTGTTTGACTGGTCCTAGTCTCTCCCACGTCCTTGCATACAATGCAAGACCAGCAGTTCTGCATCGTATGTGAGGACACCGAGACCCCACCCATATGCCAGGAGTGTTGGAGTTAAAGGCGAATAATTGACCTTATTTTTCATCCCCTAGACAAAATGAGCATTTATCCATGCATCAGGGAGAGGCGAGGGTTGGGCCACTGTATAGGTATTATTTACACCTGCCTGGAGTTCATCTTCAAATGAAAACTCAAGGAAGAACATAGCATTAAAGTGGTTCTAAACATTTTTTATTTTCTTCTTAATAACAAACCTGTTGTACTTGCCTACTTTGCACAGATCAGCCCCAATTCTCCTCTTCTCGTGTCCCCTGCTGACACTCCTGGCCACCCCCCTCCCCTGCTTAGTGCCCCCATAGAAAGTTGCCATTGGCACAGATAGTGGGACTTTGCCCCGCTCCCTCGTCACTGGCTATGATTGACAGGACATTAGCAGGAGCCAATGGCTCCCACTGCTGTCTTTGAGCCAGTTCAGAGGGAGAGAGCAAAGAGAGCCTCTACTCTTGTGCACATTGTTGGCTCTAGATTGTTTTTAGTTAAAGTGGTTGTAAACCCACTTTTTCGACTTTTACCTACAGGTAAGCCTATAATAAGGCTTACCTGTAGGTATAAAGAATATCTCCTAAACCTATACGGTTTAGGAGATATTACCCCCGCTGATTGCAGCGGCGCATGCGCAGGGGGGAATCTACGGCCAAAGGACCGGCCACCGCCGTCCTGGCCGTATTTAAATCTCCTGCGCGCACGCGCGGGAGTGACGTCATCGCCGCTCCAGCCAATCACAGCGCTGGAGCGGCGATACCCGGAAGACACGCCGAGTCAAGATGACATCTCGCTCGGCGTGCACCAGGTAAGTTCCCTACACCTCGTTCCGAGGTAAGTATTTCATAATGAGCTAATATGCGGTGCATATTAGCTCATTATGGCTTTTCCCTTGCAGGTCTAAAAAAAAAATATATATTTTTTTGCGGTTTACAACCGCTTTAAGCATAGGGGGAGCGGGGAACAACAACATGCAGGAGTTTTTTTTACCTTTTAATGCATAGAATGCATTATGGTAAAAAAAAAAAAAAAAACTTCTGCCTTTAAAATCACTTTAATTTAAAAAAAAAAAAAATGTTTTATGGCTTCTCTGGTCCTTTTACCTGTTGTTGGTATCTAAATATTGTATGGTTTTCCATTCATCTCCCCATTACAATAATCTGGCTTTCTAAATTAAAAAAAAGAAAACCTCCATGGTCCCTCCTCTGGTGGTGGGGACAGATGATTGTCCCACACTGCAGAGCAAAAGCAGGAAACATTGGACAGGTGTTTGTCAGTTGAACAGGAGTCTGTCATGTGACTGCCATGTTGGGTAAGGGGGTCTTCAGTTTGTTTGTCAGTTTTTTGTGATTGGCTAGGTGGGTTCAGTGGGAGGGGACATTTCCAGGGATAAGCTTTAATTGAACAGTAAATCCTTCTCCATGTAACAAAAAAAAAAAAATGTTTCCTTTTTTTTATTATTATTTTTTTTTGATTTTTTGGAGATGGATTAGAACACCTGTCAGTTTTTATTGGTGTGCCTCCGTTTGATAGATTCACCCTCCTGTATTTGTCCTATTTACCACTCATTGAAAGTGAAAATAAAATAAAATCTCAGATTTTAAGAGTCCATTCACACAGGGGCGACTTTTGATCCGTCTTTAAGTCGCCCCAAGTTGCGCTGTTGAGAAAATCAATGTAAGTGAATGAAGCCGTCTTAATGTACACTACTGAAGTTGCTCCGACTTCATAAAAGGTTCCTGTACTACTTCAATCCGACTTCTAGGCGACTTGTATCCATTGATTTCAATGGAAGTCGCCTCAGAAGTCGGATCACTGACTTTACTGCAGCGACTGTTCAGGAAGTGAAAATAGTTTTTAGGGCAAACCCCTCCCTCCCACAGAGCATTTTGGTTTGATTGGCCACTGGAAAGTCGCCTGTCCTGGAGGCGACTTAAACTCGCCTTCTACGTCGCCCCAATCTTCCTATGGGGACATTAGTTCTGGTGAAACGCCCGGAATCCATCATTTTGGAAGGATTTATTTTCCTGATTTGTTACAGGAAGTAGGTAAATCTCCCCTATGGGACACGGAAGGCAAACAACAGAGGCGTTATAACCCTCCCTTACTCTATAGTGTGCCCTTTAATTCTAATTTACAACCTTTACTAATCCATTGTGTTCTGAATGGCACCAAAAAGGGCAGATTTTGCTGCAGCTCTTAGGAAGTCAATTTTTTTTTATCCGTTTCATGGACAAAAAAGTCCACTATAGACAGATTAACATGACTTGTATTGGTACAAAGTTGTGTTCCTATGAGTGAGTGAGTGAGTAAATAATGCGAACTGAATCGCCTCAAGGCGCTTGGTATCCGTTTCCGTCCTTATCTCTCAGAAGAAGTGGGTCTTAAGTTTTTTTCCTGAAGGCCCAATGATTTTCTTCCATTCGGATGTTGGTTGGTAGCACGTTCCACAACCGGGGTCCTTGGACTGCAAATCTTCATTCTCCTTTAGACTTGTAGTGGGACTTGGGAAAGTAGATTTTGGTTGGTTGACTTAAGAACGCGATTGGGGCGATAAGGATGTGGATTTACCACTCTTCCACAAGCAGGGAGCGTCGATAGTTTAAAAAAAAATATTCGATGGACACCTTAATGATCACAACATACAGGGGTATACAATGTACTATTGACATCAAGCACACTCACTCACCACAGGTTCAACTAGATCAGGGGTCTCAAACTCAAATTACCTGAGGCCCGCAAGACAAGTTTTCATATCCCATAGGGGGCCGCATGCAAACTTTCAAACTTCAAAAACAGTACTGGTGTCAGCGGACACATTATTAACCCCCAGCACTGGTGTCAGCGGAAACATTATTAACCCTTAGTATTGGTGTCAGCAAACACATTTATCCTGACCACTGCACTGCACACGGACCACTACACTGCACACTGCCGACAGACCACTACACTGCACACTGCCGACAGACCACTACACTGCCGACAGACCACTACACTGCCGACAGACCACTACACTACACACTGACCACTCACCATCATGGCACAGCACATCAAGGCTCAGAGCCCAGCAAATCGGGGCACAGGCCACAGCACGGCACAGCACATCAAGGCACAGAGCCCAGCAAATCAGGGCACATGGCACAGCACATCAGGGCACATTGCACATCAGGGTACAGGGCACATTGCACATTGCACATCAGTGCACATCAGGGCACAGGGCACATCAGGGTACAGGGCACAGCAGGGTACAGGGCACAGCGCACATCAGGGTACAGGGCACATTGCACATCAGGGCACATTGCACATCAGGGCACAGCGCACATCAGGGCACAGCGCACATCAGGGCACAGCGCACATCAGGGCACAGCGCACATCAGGGCTCGGGGCACAGGGCACAGTGCACATCAGGGCACAGGGCACAGCGCACATCAGGGCACAGCGCACATCCGGGTACAGGGCACAGCGCACATCAGGGTACAGGGCACAGCAGGGTACAGGGCACAGCGCACATCAGGGTACAGGGCACATTGCACATCAGGGCACATTGCACATCAGGGCACATTGCACATCAGGGCACAGCGCACATCAGGGCACAGCGCACATCAGGGCACAGCGCACATCAGGGCACAGCGCACATCAGGGCTCAGGGCACAGCGCACATCAGGGCACAGCGCACATCAGGGCACAGCGCACATCAGGGCACAGGGCACAGCGCACATCAGGGCACAGGGCACAGCGCACATCAGGGCACAGGGCACAGCGCACATCAGGGCACAGGGCACAGCACATCAGAGCACAGCACATAGGGGTACAGCACAACAGGCCACATCAGGGTACAGGGCATATCAGGACAAGGCACATGGCACATCAGGGTACAGGACATGGCACATCAGGACAGGGCACATGAAACAGCACATCAGGGTACAAAGCCCAGCAAATCGGGGTACATGGCACACATCAGGGCGCATGGGGCATATCGGGGCATAATCAGGACACATGAGAGCACACCAGGGAACATCAGGCACAGCACATCAGTACAGGGCACATGGCACATTAGGGTACAGGGCACAGGGTACCCTGATGTACAGAGCCCAGCACATCGGGGTACATGAGGCACATCAGGGTACATGAGGCACATCAGGGTACATGGGGCACATCAGGGTACATGGGGCACATGGCACATGAGGGTACATGGGGCACATGGCACATGAGGGTACATGGGGCACAATCAGAGCAAATCAGGGCACATGAGAGCACATCAGGGCAAAGGTCAGCGTTTACTTGTTGTTTTCTTCAGATGCAGAGCAGTGCAGGAAGCGTCTGTCAGAGGTTCACTGCTCTCTCATGTCACTCTGCTACTCCCCGGCGGCCCCTTCTCTCTTCTCGTCCATCCCAGATGATGTCACAAGCAAATGGGGGATGGACAAGAAGAGAGGAGGGGCCGCCGGGGAGTAGCAGTGTGACATGAGAGAGAAGTGAACCTCTGACAGACGCTTCCTGCGCTACTCTTCATGCACCTCGATCTACACTTCCGCGGCACCCGCCCTGCCCACGGGTCGGTACTTTGAGGCCCCCTGAACTAGATGGACTGGTGTTTTTTTTTTTTTTAGCCTTACCTATTATGTAACTATGTTCTGCACTATGTTTATATATGGAGGTGGCCATGTTTGCAGAGGCAGGGCTTTATTATTCACGACAGATGTAAACACACCTTCCCCGTTCTTCACAGTGGCACTGTCATTGATCGTCTGTTCCCTGATATAGGGAAAGGCGATTAATCACGTCACACGTCCACCGCCGCCCCCCTTCAGTTAGAAACACATATGAGGTCATACTTAACCCCTTCAGCGCCCCCTAGTGGTTAACTCACCAACTGCAATTGTCATTTTCACAGTAAACAATGCATTTTTATAGCACTTTTTATAGCATATTGCGTAGGCGCGTCACGAGAGTCACAGAGTTTCAGAAAGTAGCCGAACTGCGAGTCGGCTCTATACGGCTCCTAGTCGGTGTGCAGGCGCCGTGTAGAGCTGATTTGCAGTTCGGCTACTTTTGGAAACTCCGTGACTCTCGTGACGCGCCTACGCTGAATATTGCTGAGAAGTTCACCAAAATATATTCTGAAGCCAGAAATATTTTCTGCAAACCCTTTGTGGTTGACAAATGCATTCGCTTAAAGTTTAATTAAAATTTACATGCAGACCTAATCAATCTACTGTATCTGGCAAAATCAACAGGGGGTGGGATAACCTATAATACTACCATCATGCTTTAGTGCCTTCAGCAAGTTTTTTTAACATTATTTAAGATTATACTCCTGGCAAGCAGCAAAACACAATTTAACCACTAGGGGCCCTCACTCTAGTCGAATGACTGCTACAGCGCAGACCCCAACTGCCGGGAGGAGGTCAATAGACGTCCTCCCCTTTGCACGTGCCCCGCTCGCTGTGATTACTGAGTCACTGAGACTCGGATGTTCCCAGGTCCGAGTAAGGGGCCGTTCCCGGCCCCTTACTACGTGATCAGCTGTCAGCCAATGACAGCTGTTTACGTGATCAAAACAAAGCTCGATAATCTTTTTTTTCTTTTCTTGTGCTGACAGCGTGAGGAGAAAAAAAAGCCGATCACCGGCTGCTGAGTGAGGGACATCGGTCCCCAGTGTAAGGCAATTCTGCCTCATTAGTGGACACAAGTACCGCCTGCCAGTGCCACTTCCAGTGTCCACAGTGACAACCAGTGCCACCTGTCAGTGCCAATCAGTACTACCTATCAATGCCCACCAGTGGTGCCAGTCAGTGCTACCTAGCAGTGCTGCCTATGAATGTCACCTACCAGTGCTGATCAGTGCCCATCACTGCCACCTATCAATGGTGCCAATCGTCAGTGGCCACCAATGCCACTTCTCAGTGCCCACCAGTGCCGCCTTATCGGTGCCCATCAGTGTAGCCCATCAGTGCTGCCTTATTGGTATCCATTAGTGCAGCCTCATCAGCGTACATCAATGAAGGAGAAAAGTTACCTGTTTTGCAAAATTTTATTACAAAATATAAAACTGTTTTGTATTTTTTTTTTTTATTTGGTCTTTTTTTATTTATTTTTTAACAAAAAAAAATAAAAAAACCTTAGAGGTGATCAAATACCACCAAAAAAAAAGCTCTATTTGTGGGAAAAGAATGACAACAATTTCATTTGGGTACAGTGTTGTATGACCGTGAAACTGTCATGGCCACACCCCTTGCTGTTTAAGACCCACCCTGACATTTTCGAGGGGGGACACCCCTTCTTAGGGCCTAGGGAGCAGCAATGGATTCTCTTTGCATAGATTTCCTCTCACTTCCTGTTTGGCTATTGGTCAGGAAGTGAAGGGAAATCTCTGCAATGGGACAGAAATGGTAAAAAAAAATAGGTTGCCTATAGTTCTTAAAGTGGATGTAAACTCACTCTCATCCTTTCTAAACTACTGCCATAGTGCTGATCTATAAGGATATAGATGTCTCCTGCATGTATCATTACCTGTCAAATGTTTCCCCTCTGTCTGTTATAAGAACTGAAAAACTGCAGATTCTGTGGGTGGATCTGTAGTCTGGAGCTCGGTGGGTGAAGTTGTGATGTCGGTAGACTCCCCGCCCTCCTCTACACTCCCCTTGTCAACATGCATTTTCTACTGTGTATTCCTTACACTAAATTCTGCTATGATCACTAACATCCAGTCAAAATCCAGAAAAGTAACCACATGACTTCAGAAAAGGAGTGGGGGTGGGAATTAAAAAATAATGCCCGTCTCCAGGCTAGTGCATTAAATGTGTAAATAACCTGTCACTCACAGCAAGGGGGCGGAACGGACTAAGGTTTTTCTCTGTAAGTCCGTTTTATTTCACTGAACAATAAGAGGATTGCTCAGAGCTGGATTAACTCTGTGTGGCAAGATTGGGCACAGATGATAGGAAAACTTATACTGTACATTGTGACATAAAAAAATAATAATAAACATTTTTGGGTTTACATCCACTTTAAGCACAAATTTCTGATAATTTTATGGAGGGAACTAAGAAAATATAACCATGCCAATGGTGTAGCAGAAAGCATATAGCATAGTGAGGAAGGTTTGTGGTCCAGGATGATAGGACAGTCAAAATTAGAAGCGAAGCGGGCGCTAGACTAATTTGCCTCTTAGCAAAGTCCACCCCATAAGACAGGCGCTACACTAATAGTGTAGCGCAAGCCCGGAGGGACTCTTTCCATGCTGCCCCCCTGCAAAGTGCTGCTCTAGGCCTGGGCCTTGTTGGCCTAGGCCAGGATACAGCATTGGACCTCGTCCCACAAAAATGTATATCCCCCAGCAGCTAGCATCCTGGAGCCCTTGTCATTACATACATTCAGTGCTGGAGGTGCCGGAACTGGGTTCCCCCATGTTCCTGCTGAAAAAAAGCCCTGGCAAAGGGTATGATTGAATGTAATATGTGCAGGAGAGGAATGCAGAGAGTTTAATGGTGAACAGTATGTGGAGTGTATACCCGGCGAAGGTATGTGCAGTAGGGAGGCAGTATGTAAAGGAGAACATTTCAGAGGGTATGACGAGGGGCAGGCGGCTATGAAGGAGAGGAGTGTGGCCAGTATGACAGTGAGCAGTATATAAATTGTGTCAGTTTATGCTGAAACAATGAAGCAGTATTAAGCCCAAAATCAAACATTCTGTATTTTACAGCTTACCAGTTCGTAGCTGTGATGGCTGCGTTTGTTTTTTGTTTTTTAGTTTTTTTTTCTTTTAACCTGGTTTTTCAAAAGAACAAGCTCTCCTGGAGATGTAATAGTTACAGGAATGCTGTATTTTGGCTACACTTGGTGTATTTAAATCTTCTAGAACTTCTTCCCCCTAAAATGACTCTAGGTGCTAGATTACTAAATAGCTGCTAATATGGGATAAGAAGTCTGTTTTTCAATTCCGATCTCCTCTCTGTGATCGGAAGTCTTTTTATAATCTTGATCACTTTACCAAGCTTGTTACATAATTGTGTTTGTATATAATATAATCTTCTCCTCCTAGGCAAGGATAATCTCTGCCAAAGTTATTTTTGGTGAATGCTTGCACCAATTGTCCATTTCAAATCTGACCAATCGAGCTGTCTTTTTTTCAGTGGGGCAAACTGGCTTATTCCTTTTAACCACTTAAGACCCGGACCTTCAGGCAGGTAAAGGAACTTGGCCAGTTTTTGCGTTTCGGCACTGCGTCGCTTTAACTGACAATTGCTCAGTTGTGCAACGTGGCTCCCAAACAAAATTGGCGTCCTTTTTTCCCACAAATAGAGCTTTCTTTTGGTGGTATTTGATCACCTCTGCGGTTTTTATTTTTTTGTGCTATAAACAAAAATAGAGCGTCAATTTTTAAACATCCTCCAAAAATATATAAAAAAACTATTTTTTTCCTCAGTTTAGGCCGATACGTATTCTTCTACCAATTTTTGGTAAAAAAAAATCGCAATAAGCATTTATCTTTTGGTTTGCGCAAAATTTATAGCGTTTACAAAATAGGGGATAGTTTTATTGTATTTTTTTTTTTATTATTACTAATGGCGGCGATCATCGATTTTTTTTTCGTGACTGCGACATTATGGCGGACACTTGGGACAATTTTGACACATTTTTGGGACCATTGTCATTTTCACAGCAAAAAATGCATTAAAAATGCATTGTTTACTGTGAAAATGGCAATTGCAGTTTGGGAGTTAACCACAAGGGGGCGCTGAATGGGTTAAGTGTGACCTCATCTGTGTTTCTAACTGTAGGGGGGTGTGGCTGTAGGTGTGACATCATTGATTGTGTGTCTCTATATTAGGGAACACACGATCGATGACGGCGCCACAGTGAAGAACGGGGTAGCTGTGTTTACACACAGCTGTCCCCGTTCTTCAGCTCCGGGGACCGATTGCGGGACTCCAGCGGCGATCGGGTCCCGCGGCTGTGGTTACGGAGCTTCGGACCGCGGGCGCGCGCCCGCGACTCACGGCTGGGCACTTAAAGAGGACGTACCTGTATGTGCTTGTGCCATTCTGCAGACGTATATGAGGTGGTCCTTAAGTGGTAACTACTTTTGGGAGTTTCTTTTGCTGTTCGTTTGCGACGGTACCCATAGTGGGTTGTATACCTCCTTTGATATTCCTAACGGCAATCTCCCTGGTTCCAACATTTGTGTATTGATCCTGTTGAGCATCCGGATGGCATTTTGTACAGTGCTTTACAAGTCGTCTGAGGAAGACATTAACTGGTGAAACATGTTGAGCTGAAACTACTGTACACAAACTATGACCCCATTATTTTTTTTCATGATGGTTTTTAGAAATTATTGTTTTTAATTTGTGTATAATTACAATTACATTTTATGATTTTAGGAAGTACATTTTATATTGATTTGTTGGCACCCTAAAAAGCCCACCCTTGCCTAATGCCCTGTACACACGATCGGAATTTCCGATGGGATAAAATCAGATGGAATTTTCCATCGGAATTCCGTTCAAGTTGTCTTGCATACACACTGTCAGACCAAATTCCTACCGTCCAAAACGCAGTGACGTAAAACACTATGACGAACCAAGAAAAATGAAGTTCAATGCTTCCGAGCATGCGTCGACTTGATTCAGAGCATGCATGTTTTTTTCTTCGACGGAGTTCCACACAGACGATCGGAATTTCCGATAGGATTTTTTTCCATCTAAAAAAATAAAACATGTTCCAATTCTAAACTCAGACAGAAAAAAGTCAGATGGGGCCCACACACAGTCCGAATAGCCGATGAAAAGATTCCATCACACTTTTTTTCATCGGAAATTCCGATTGTGTGTACAAGGCATAACTCATGCCCCCCCCCCACCAATACTCTCCAGGCTGCTTGTCCAAAGGTTCCCCCTGTGCTCCTTCATTCAGAGGGTATTCTAAAGCTGATTACAGGCAAGAAAGAAAACTGACAGATCCCTGTATCAGCAGAAGCAAAGTTGATGCGGGGATCTCTCCTGCTGAGACACATTGGCTTCTGGCAGGGAGACTCGGTGTAAACACATTTAAAAATAAATCTGTCAAAAGCCTTACCAGTTAACTCGGTAGGATACAAAATGCTTGCATGCAATAATACTTTATCTGGAGGGCTCCATTCACACTAGTGCAACTCCAAATTTGCACGCTCCACTTTGGAGCACGACTTTGATCTTATGTTACATCTGGATCAAAGTTGCATTAAAGTAGTGCGGGCACTTTTTCAAAGTTGCTGCAACTTTAAGTTGCACCAATTTAAATAGGGGCCATTTAAAAAATGGGCTGCAACTTTTCACACGACTTTGATTTTCAAAGTCGCATGACAAGTCACATAAGTTTGAATGGAGCTCAAGTCAAGTAAATCTATATATATATATATATGTGTGTGTGTGTGTGTGTGTGTGATTTTATATCCGATCCTCCGACGGTCATAGAGATGACTGTGACCGTCTGGTCACCAGTCATCTCCTATGCTTCACCAACGAGCGCCGGCCGATTCGCTCTCTGGGCCCCGATGGCACGGGAGAGCCCGGAGAAGCACCGGATGGCGGCGGGAGGGGGGGGGGGGGCGCTGCCTAGAAGAACGCTGCGGAACCGCCACTTTGATCATTCTCCAAGCAAAAAGAAATGCAAATGCTCCTTGTTCACTGTTTATAGTCCCTGGAATTAGCAGTGCAATACAAATCTAGCCTTCCTATCTGTTTTGAATAATCCTGAAGAGATCCTTTTCACTGGTTGCATTCTGATCTTGTCAACTTAAAATACATGACAAAGGAGCAGCATGGGTAGAAGGAAAAGTACTGTGACTATTCCTGGCAGCCAAGACTATTGATCCACTGCAGTCTGTTAGCGTTGATTGGTTATGTGTCAACGTCAGCAGCAATCTCTATTGTTTCAGCAGGCTGTGGTCTTTGTATTTGATCCTGTCATTGCCTGCGTCAGTGATGCATATCATAGCCCATGTGATGTCAAAGTGTGGGTGTTCATTTAGGGAGAGCCAGTTCACCTAATGTGCTGCTGCAAAAAGCCAGCCCTATTGCCTCTAAGGGAATAACAGTGAGTGATTCATCGCTGCTCACATTAGCCTGATGCTAAGTTTAGAACCATTCAGGACCGGCACATCCGCATGGATTAGTATCTCCGTTTGCCTAATTGAGGGTGCCAAAACTGCCTTGCTAGATAAAGAGGACAGAGGGACACACACATACCATAAAAACATTGCTGGGTATAGTAAACATTTCATAATGTAAACATTTAAAGCCTAAAGGTACATTTGAGTGAGAAATGAATAATAGACTATAGAATGCATAAAAGAATACAGCCTTCTTTTGTCGGTACTATAGTTTTCCTAGCATATCGGTAGTGCATCAACCCACCCCGTTGTTTGTTATACAGTATAGTTCTTTCTAAACACACCACCTGTCTCCAAAATATAGTAAACCAGTCTGAATTCTCTTGGAGAACCAACATCTCTTTCCCAGTTTATGACAAGGGTGCAAAAACAATATGTCTCTTTTCGTCCATGGACGGACACAGCCAAGGTTATGACAAGAGTGCAAAACAATATGTCTCTTTTCGTCCATGGACGGACACAGCCTTCAAAAATCTTGACATATGGGTTATGTTCCTGTTCATAGGAGAGGACAGTCCTCTCCTATGAACAGGAACATACCCCATATGTCAAGATTTGTAAAGGCTGTGTCCGTCCATGGACGACAAAGAAAAGGATTTTATGGTGAGTACAAAAAAATCCTATTTTATTACTTTCTGCTATAAAACATATCCAATAATTTTTCTTTTAAATGTCTTCATAAATTTAGGCCAATATGTATGCTGCTACATATTTTTGGTAAAAGGTATATATAAAATATAGTTTGGTTTGCGCAAAGGTTTTAGCATCTACAAACTATGTAGTGTGTGTGTATATGTGTGTGTATATATATATATATATATCAGGCTCCCCAACCAAATGTTTAGGAAGTGGGGTTAAGCAAACTGAAGGCAGATCTGTAGGAGATGGTACAATCCAATTGTAGTGTGTATAGCAAGCCTTTCCTTTTCTGATCTTTGCAGATGTTACCAACTAGTTACCAACAAGAGTTTCCTTGATTGGACACGGATTGATTGGATAGTTCCTGTAGGTCCTCATATTGCATAGATTTGGTATATCTAACGTTGATTGTATAGAGATTGTATGGTCAGATTGTAATGTGTATGGTGAGCCTATTATAAGAATATATTATAAGAGGAGCATTTATTACTATTGTACCTCATTAAAAACATAAAAAGTACTGTGCCCCATTAACACCCAGATCTTAACAAATACATTGGATGTTTTGTATGACATTTACTTTTAATGCATACATGTCAAACACTTGCATAAGCACGCTCTGAGTCATTTAGAATTTTAATGATTGCAAACCTATGAGATTGTTGGCTTTGTGCTGATTCGGTCTGCACAAACCTGTTTTCATCCTAACAATGTTAAAGTGGATGTAAACCTGATACATGAAATTTGACCTAGGCACATCTATCTGTGGTGTTTTCTTGTCTCTCTCCAACGCCCTGAGTCATGTGTCTTTCTACTGCTCCATTCCTCTGTTGTCAGCATGATAACTTCTGACAAGTTCTCCAACAATTCGAGATAAAACCAGCCTAAAATTTGTGTTGGGGTGGGTGCTATAAATAGATTAGCAAAGAGCTTCTCTATTTACAGCACAGCTCTGCACATTACTTCCTTCCTCTGCCTATGTAGAGGGGGGGGGGGGGTGCCTTTCCTGCAATCAGCTGTCACACAGTGTATGCCAAGAATACACATCCACTGCAGAACAGGAAGAAAAAAATCTAACATGATGTACACTTTCTAAAGAGTATATAAAGCTGAAGACAGCAGATATACATGTAAAACTTCTGTAGGGAGGTTTGTTTTTATCTCTGTGTATCATCCAAGGCTGTTCACTTTACTGGGTATATGTGAGGGTTTACATTTGTTTTTGATCCTTTTACAGCGATGTTCTGATCGGGTCCACCTGTCCATTTATCAGGTGGATCCGATTGGAACCTCCATTCTTCTCTATAAAGCAGTGGTTGTAAACGGACATGTGTCTGTTTATACCCGCCTACATAAAAATCGGATCCCCTTCTGTCCATCGGATTGGATAGCAGTCAGGTGTAAACGGACAGGCGGTTTGTTAACATCCAGCCGCCCATACAAGAGAGCGGGCTGTGTCTATAGACCTGTCATCTGCCTGTTCAGCTGGGATCTACAGACAGATCTCCCCCGCTGAGCAAGCGGATAGGATCCGCAGTCTGCCCCATGTGAAAAGGAGCCCTACACTAATAAATGTTATGTTTTTATTGAGTGTGTTGTGATGTTATTTGCTAAAAGTAGATTTACGAAAACTATGCTATTGTGTGATCCTAACGATTGATCTCTGTCAAACAGGCTTATTGGATAATTTTTATTGATCAGCAGCTGCAGCCAATGGGTTGCAGCTGCTGATCGGTATATTCCAAAAGGGGAGAGTCCCTGCAGTCAGATTACAAGTAGGGGCAACTCCTCTATCCACTAGAATTGTGTGACATGTGGCTAGGGTTATAAATCTGTGTTTTGTTTTTTAAATGAATGAAAAAACATTCATCTGTCCACAAATATTTACTTTGTATATTTACATATTGGAATAAGAGTCGGTTAACACTGGGGCGACTTGGGATCCGTCCAGAAAAGCAATGTAAGTGAATGGGAGCGGTGTTAATACACACTACTGAGGTCGCTCCGACTTCAGAAGAGGTTCCTGTACTACTTCAATCAGACTTCTAGGCGATTTGTACCCATTGATTTCAATGGAAGTCGCTTCCAAGTCTGATCACTGTTTTAATTGAAGCTACTTTCCAGGAAGATAACATACATTTCTCAGGCAAACCCCTCCCTCCCCCTCCCTCTCCCAGAGCTGATTGTTGTTTTATTGGCCACTGGAATGTCTCCTGATCTGAAAAGGACTTCAAGTCATGTTGTAAATCTCCCCAGATCGCCCTGTGGTTCATGCTCAAGTCGTGTTGAAGTTGCTTCTGAAAGTCGTGCTGGAAGTCGTGTCGCCCTAGTGTGAACCGACTCTAAGAATATTTGAACTTCTCTATTTTCGATGTATTTAACCGTACGACTTTATACGGCCGCAGGGTGGATCTAAATCTCTTTTTCCGGCCTCCAGCCACTGGGGGGGCGGCGCGTGCGTGGCTGCTGCATTGCTGAGATGCCGATGCGCGTGCCTGACGTTCGCGATGTCCGCCAGGCACCGGCGATCGGCGGTTACAGAGACAAGGAGGTGGATCTGTGTGTGTGAACACACAGATCCACGTCCTGTCAGGGAGAGAGGAGACCGATCTGTGTCCCTTGTACATAGGAATACAGATCGGTCACCCCCCTCAGTCAGTCCCCTTCCCCCACAGTTAGAACACTATGCAGGGTACACATTTCACCCCTTCCTTACCCCCTAGTGTTAACCCCTTCAATGCCAGTCACATTTATACAGTAATTAGTGCATATTTATAGCACTGAGCGCAGTATAAATGTGTATGGTGCCAAAAATGTGTCAAAAGTGTCTGATGTGTCCGCCATAATGTCGCAGTCTCCATAAAAATCGCAGATCGCCACCACTACTAGTAAAAAAAAAAAAAAAAAATCTGTCCCCTATTTTGTAGGCGCTATAAGTTTTGCGCAAACCAGTCGCTTATTGCGATTTTTTTTTTTACCAAAAATATGTAGAAGAATATGTATCGGCCTAGACTGAGAAAATTATTATTGTTTTTTTTTTTTTAATTGGGCTATTTATTATAGCAACAAGTAAAAAATATAATTTTTTTTTTTCAAAATTGTAGCACTTTTTTGTTTATAGCGCAAAAAATAAAAACCGCAGAGGTGATCAGATGCCACCAAAAGAAAGCTCTATTTGTGGGGGGAAAAGGACGTCAATTTTGTTTGGGAGCCACATCGCATGACTGCGCAATTGTCAGTTAAAGCGACGCAGTGCTGGAAGCTGAAATTTCACCTGGGCAGGAGGGGGGTATATGTGCCCAGTAAGCAAGTGGTTAATGTATTCCCTGTAATGTGTATTGCACCTTTGTACTCAATAAAATATTTTTGACAAGGAAAAGACATTCATCTATGGCCTGCATAAGTACTATAGAACTGAATTTAACGTTGAATCTAATGCAAGATTAGAGTGGAAAGGTTCAGAACACCAGTAAGGCCTCTCTCACACTGCTCTGTAGCATAATCGTGGTAAAAACGCATATGTAGTTTTACTGCAATGTTAAATTGACATGTGACTTGAAAGCGCACCAAAAATGCAAATTGTGGGTGTGTTTTTCCTGCCATTCCCATTAATTTCAATGGGAAGCTGTGTTTTTGGTGCAGTTTTCAAGACCTCACCAAAGATGCAGCATGTGGGACTTTTCAAAACACATCGCACCCACAGCACAGTGGTGTGAAGAGTTCCATAGGATTTTTAGGGAAACCATTTTCCTGCGTTTTCCCTGCAAGGTGAAAACACAGGGAAAATGTAACACTGTGAAAGGGAACTAGGGTTTTTTTTTCTGTTTCAATGTATTTATTGAAGTTTTAAAGGGGTACATATGTTAGATGAATAAAAAAGGAATATGAGAAACATAAGTACAGCGGTCATCTATGGCAATGGGCAAAAAAAAAAAAATAACAGAAGCATCACTAACAAATCTAAGCCCGGTATATTTCTTGATCTCAAATACTACTTCAAGGCCTATTGCTCAAACATAGCAAGGCGAACTCGAACGCAGCTTGGGGATCATCCGCTTGTGTACTGACCGCTCTCAAGGAGCTACTAAATAACAATAAACAATATTTAAATCAGCAAATCATCTAACCCAATATGACCTCCAGGAGTAAAGAAAAAAAAAACAAGGAAGGAAAAGAAAAGGAGAAAGAAAAAAAAAAAGAGGAAGAAGGAAGAAAAGAAGGGATAAGAGAGTAAGAGAAGAGGGAGGGGGAAAGGGAGGGAGTGGTGCGCTCCTGCTCCGTAAGGAACCTTTGTCATGTCCCCTGTTCAGTACGCGTTCGTAAGGTATGTGATCCATGGGTCCCACACCTCATGAAACATGGCGACTTTGTCATTTAAAATAGCCGACAATCTTTCATTTACCATTATCCAGGATAGTTTAGATTTCAAAAGGTGGAAGGGGACAGAGGAGGACCTCCAAGACCTTGCTATGGAGATTCTGGCTGCTGTAAAAATAAAGGCAATCAATTTTTTCAATTGTTTAGATGTACCCTCCACCGGGCGTCCCAGTAGTGCCTGCAGGGGCGATTTTGTAAGGTTGACCTGAGTCAGAGAGTATATTAAGTTGTACGTACGTATCCAAAATCGTCTCACTTTTTGGCATGTCCACCAAACATGGTACATAGTACCGTCTGTGGCGCAACCCCTGAAGCACCGCGGGGACGCCCCCGGCACAAAGGTCGCCACTCTCGCCGGGACCATATACCACCTCATCATAACCTTATAATTAGCCTCGATCAACGAGGTGTTAATATAGGACTTGGATGCATGTAGTAACAGTTTGTGCCACTCGGCGATGTCTAGTGTAATGTCAGCATCCTGTTCCCATTTTTGCATATAGGCCAGCTTTTGAGTACTAGCGGACAGCATGGTATACAGTAAGGAGATAAGGCCGGAGTGTTTGTCAATGGTCCTGCAAAGACGTTCCATAGGCGTGTAGGAAGAGAGATCCAAAGTGCGATTTAAAGACGCCAAAAAATGTGCTATTTGAGCATAACGGAAGGATTCCGCGTCCGGAAGATCAAACTTCTCCTGCAGGGCCAGTTTTTTTTTTTTTTTTTAAATCAGAAAAAGTTTATTGTAAACAAAGAAAAGGTACATAGACATACACAAACAGGTCGTAATTAAGATTTTTGCAGTGGTAGGTGCATACATCCAGCAGAGCCTTACATCAATACCATAACTAAGCTTGCCACGATCATCAGTATAAATACAATCAATCAGTGAAGTGCAAATAAAGCAAACCTAAGGATAGGAGTACCGATGCATATGATACTGCATAAAAGGGAGTGAATCCAAGTTGACAGAACCTGAGTGCGTACACCGTAGCCTAACATAACCACAGGAGGGGAGAAATGGGAAGAGATAAAAAGAGGAAGAAAAAGAAAAGAAAAGAGAAAAAAGAGAAACAAACAAAGAATGAAGAAGGAAAGACCCTTCAGAGTAATAGGGAGAACAGCAACTGAAGGCTATAACACAGTCATGGCTCTCCTGCATTTTTTTTTCAATCGCCAGCTACCACCTGGAGTTTTGTGCAGCACAGCACCTCCACTAGTTTGTCCACCCCTCTCATACTATCACATATCCCAATCCTGTTCCATCCCCGCCACGGATAGGTTAGCCTAGCAACAGTCTATCCCTCACCAACTGAAGGGGGCCTAATCCCGGGACATCTAACCAGGATTGCCACATTAAGTCAAATTTTCGTAGGACATTGCGATGTTGATACGTGAGTTTCTCCCGAATCAGAATACTATTAACTCGCGTTACCCATTGCCCACCCGTTGGTACCCTCGGAGTAATCCAGTGCCGCGCAATTTCTTTGCGGGCGATGTAAAGTAGACGTAGCACAGCAACATGCCCACTGGGCCATAGTTCGGGCAACTCCAGGGCACCAAGCAGGCACACAACTGGGTCCTGCAGGGTCGGTATCTGGAACACCATAGAGATAGTGTCAAGTACATATTTCCAGTAACGAAAAAGTTTGGGACACTTCCACATCATGTGTAGTAGATCGCCAGTATGTGCTTCACATTTCGGACACAAAGGCGAATCCCTGATGCCCCATTTATGTAATCTGGCTGGGGTTCTATACACCCTATGCAAGAGGTATAAATGAGACAGCCTCTGTGAAGCAGAGACTGAGACCTGGGGAGCAGACGTCAGGCAAAGATCCCATACGTCTCCTTCTATAGGCCCCAAGTCTCGTTCCCATCCCTTCCTACAGGGAAGTCCACTAGCGTCATGAGTCAAATTGAGGAGCCTGGTATATATCCGAGATATCATTCCCGTCTTCTCACCTGTCAAGAGGACATCCCTCGTCAGAGGGTGTACCGTCTGGACAAATGGAGACAACCTGCTTTCTCCCTGCACAGCATGGCGCAGTTGTAGGTATTGGTAGAATTGAGAATTCAATAAATGAAATTCCTCTTTCAAATGTTCAAAAGATTTAAGTACAGTTCCAGTAAATAGTTGGATGATATAATGGAGTCCCGCCCCCTCCCATAGACTGAACCCTTGGAGCTTGAACAGTTCCTTATAATATTTGTTCTTCCATATTGGGGTGAACTGGCAGACCTCTCTGATCTTAAAGAGGGACCTTACGTATTCCCATAATTTATTCAATAGTTTGATAGTGGGGAGAGTGTTCGGAAATTGCGTAAGACCTGCATCAAGGTATGCCAGCGCCGGAATATTAGAGTTCTCGGGAACTATGAGGGACCTAATAGTGTCAGAGTTATCCACCTCCCCCCAGTTACCCAGGTGTTGGAGTTGTGAAGCCACATAGTAGTGTCTGGCATTGGGTACCGCCATACCACCCTGGTCCTTTGCGAGTTGCAAAGTGCGCAGGCTGATACGTGCCGGTTTGTTATTCCAAATTAGTTCCCTGAATTGGGCATCTATTCGGGAGAACCATTTATGTGTTATCCAGACTGGGGCATTGTGAAAGACATAGAGGAGTTGAGGGGCCCATACCATTTTTATAAGATTAACTCTGCCCGTAACAGAGAGTGGTAGTTTCTGCCAGGCAGAGCACTTCAGTCGAAACCTCTGAAGCAAAGGGGACAAGTTTTTATCCAGATAATGGGTAGGATCTGGTGTAACCTGCACCCCTAAATACTTAAATTCATTGACTATAGCAATGGCTCTCGCGCAGGCAGGCAATGGGCCCGGGAGAGGGTCCAGGGGCATAAGTACTGATTTGTTCCAATTAATGCTGAAGCCCGACAGCTGCCCAAAGGCAGCTATCAGGCTCATCACACTTTGCAGAGAACCGACAGTGTCACCCAGGTATATTAGAGTATCATCCGCATACAGGGAGACAACATCCTCTCTGGGTCCCCTACAGAATCCTACTATATCTTGTGATTCCCTAACATGGATAGCCAGAGGCTCTAAGGCCATGGCAAACAGCAGGGGTGAAAGAGGACACCCCTGGCGGGTGCCTCTAGCCAGGCTAAAGGAGTCCGAGACCCCCCCATTGATGCGTATTCTCGCCGTTGGGGCGCTATATAATAATTGGACCCATCGTAGGAATGAGGGACCCACTCCAAATTTAGTCAATACTTCCCATAGATATGGCCATTCCACACTATCGAATGCCTTGGCGGCATCCAATGACAGTACCGCCCTGTTGCCCATGTTGTCTGTGGGGATTTGCAGGTTCAGGAAGAGTCTGCGTAAATTTTGGGACGTGGACCTAGTTGGAATAAATCCGGATTGGTCCCTATGAATCACTTTTTGTATACAGTTGGCCAACCGATTCGCCAATATCCTAGCCAGCAGTTTAACATCACAAGTGAGTAGCGATATTGGTCTATAGGAGTCCGGAGACAGAGCGTCTTTGCCGGGTTTCAACAGTACCACTATAATGGCTTCATTCATGGAAGAAGGAAGACAACCCTTCTCGAATGCGTGGTTATACACTTTAAGTAAGTTGGGAAGAAGTATAGACGAATATCGCTTGTACACCTCAGATGGTAGACCATCAGCACCCGGGGCTCGGCTGTTTTTAGCATGAGACAGAGCCTCCAATAACTCCTCTTCAGTTAGAGGGGCATTAAGTTGAGCCGCTTCTAATGCGGCCAAACAAGGTAGGGGGTATTTATCCAGAAAGGAGCAAATGTCACTCCTGGAAGGTTTAACCTTGGACGAATAAACATCCTGAAAGAAGTGTTTAAAAGTCTCCGTGATGTCACTAGTGGAATAGCATGGAGTACCGTTGGCATCCAATATAGATACAATGTGAGAGGATGATTGTTGTGACCTAGCCAGCAATGCTAGCATATGCCCTGTGTTCTTACCCTCCTCAAAGTGACTGTTGCAAGAAAAAACGTTTATTCTCAGCAAGTTGCAGTGACAGATCTCTCAACATAGACTGAGCAGCCAACCATGAGCGTTTTGTCTCATCTGTGGGATCTGCAACATAATTTGCCTCAGAGGCGCCTGCCTCCTTCAGGACTGACAACTCCCATTCTTTAGTGGAGGTTTTAATCTGGGAGATTATTCTGATAAATTGTCCTCTCATGAAAGCTTTGGCTGACTCCCAAACTACATCCAGCCCTGCAGAACCCAGATTATGTCTAAAAAAAGGTGATGAGAAGATCTGGCATAGGGTCTGGATCAGGGATTAGCGAGAGCCAGAAAGGGTTAAGCTTCCAAAGGGTATTGCCTCTACTCATCCCAAAACGGATATCTATCGTTAGGGGGGAATGATCGGATACCTGCCGGGGATGGTATTGGGAGGAATCCAACATTGGTAGAAGTAATTCATTTCCCAACCCCAGGTCTATTCTGGACAATCCTCCCAAAGAAGCAGACTGACACGAGTATACCTTAGCATCTGGATTATGTACCCTCCAGACATCTATCAGGCCCATTTCTGACAGCAGACGGGCAAACGGGGTAGACCCAGTCTTTCTCAGTGGTATACTCCCCCCACCCACAGACAACCTATCTTTGGCCTGGTCCAGGCAATTGTTGAAATCACCAGGACCGGGACACCCGGGAAGCGGACAACAAAGTCAGTTAGTAATCTCAGGGTGGTAGTAGAAAATGGAGGGGGGACATACATCCCTGCAATAATACATTTGGTCCCGTAGAGGGAGCAGAAAACAAAAACATATCGACCATCAGGGTCTAGTATGACCTCTATCATCGAGAACTGTACCCCCCGCTTAATCAGGAGACTCACCCCTCTC
This sequence comes from Rana kukunoris, assembly GCA_029574335.1. Taxonomy (NCBI): domain Eukaryota; kingdom Metazoa; phylum Chordata; class Amphibia; order Anura; family Ranidae; genus Rana; species Rana kukunoris. The sequence goes on along the minus strand of CM056050.1, from coordinate 67,749,089 downwards.
GAGTACACCGAGAAAGTAGAGTGATACTGGTGGCTGAACTGCCGCACAGCAAATTGAGGCGTGGGGGACGGGGAGAAGTGAGTCTCCTGTAGACAAACTACATCAGCAGTTACCCTCTTAATTGTACGGAGCACAGCCAAACGTTTGACAGGGTTACCTAGCCCCCTAATATTCCAGGACATAATTCTAGTTATCTTAGACATGACAGCGCATACATTAATACATTAAGGATGTTTCTGGCATGCCCAGACCGCCCTGATGCGGGGCAGTAAAGAGCACTAAAACATGTAGGCATCAATAGAGCAGTAAGTGAATCGGGAGGATGGTAAATAAAGGAGTGGAAGTCATGTAGCAATGGTGGAAGTCTCAGCAGGACATATCTAATAGGTGGAGCAGTCACGACGGGGACCTCGGTCTTCAGGAGTAGGTGGGGTAGCGGTGGCGAATGTCCCAAGTAAGAGCCTTCTAAAAAGGAAGATATCAGTAAAAATAGAAACAAAAATAAAATAAAAAGTAGTAGGAAATAACTGGCCAACATGGCCAAACTTAAATGCAGCATGGCAAAGAGGGGCCTGTGCCAGGCCAACATGGGGGCTGCAGTGGAAGCGCACAAAAGCGTCCAATCTTCTCAACAGCTAAAACAGGTAGCTCAGACAATGAGCAAAGAAGGGGTAAAACATCAGCACCTCTTCCGCCTTGACGACCAGGTATGGGCATCAGTAAGAGTCAGGTTGTACATCACTCATCTTGCTGTGCACGGCGTCTAGTGCGGTTGTCCCTGATCGATCTTTCTTCTCTATCCAGCCATTGTGCAGCCGCAGATGGTAGATCAAAAAAGTGGACAGAGCCCAGGGCCTCCACTCTCAGTCGGGAGGGGTACAGCATAGCATATTTTACATCTAGATCTCTGAGGCGACGTTTGACATCAAGGAACTTAGCACGGTGTTTTTGCAGCTCAGCAGAGAAATCAGGGAAAAAGGAGATCTTAGCATTATCAACTCTCATAGCTGCAGGCTTGACTCTGGCATTATGTAGTATAGCATCTCTATCTTTATAATGGAGCAGTTTGAAGAGGAAGGGTCTGGGAGGGCCTCCTGGAGGAGGAGGCCTAGCTGGAACTCTGTGAGCCCTCTCCACGGAAAACAATGGGGTGAACACTTCTTTGCCAAACGCAGTTATCAGCCAGTTTTCAATAAATTCAACAGGATTCTTCCCTTCAGCCCTCTCAGGCAGACCCACTAACCTCACGTTATTCCTTCTCATCCTATTCTCCAATTCTTCCAATCGAGATGAATGCTGTATAAGTAGGTGGTTGTTGTATGTGAGGTCCCTCTGCATGGGAGCCATATCATCCTCAATGGAGCTCACTCTCCCCTCCACTGCAGAGGTCCTTTCCCTCAGCTTTTGTGCATCCTGTCTCAAGAAAGTTATTTCTGCTTTGACTCCTTTAATATCTGTGGCCAGGGCAGCAATGGAGGTGTTACAGGAGGTTATGGCCATGAATATGTCTCTTAGAGAGGGTTCACCTTCAGAGGCAGGACTGGTGGAGGCCTGCGGCCTAATGGGGGTGTCATCAGGAGTACTCACTGCGTTCCAAAGGAACCCTGATCCGCATCCATCCTCCAGGGGGACAGTGTCATCCGCGTCCGAGGAGCCACCCGATGATCCCCCCTGCAGTCCTGGGTTAGTGCTAGGGTCTGGAACAAGCACCCTGGAGAACAGTCTTTCCGCCCCCTCCTTGTGCCTCTCCTTTGGCGTGCGCTGGGCCTGGGCGCCATTTTGGCCTGGCATGCTGTCTCCGGGTCGGGCCGCGTGTGGCGGGTTAGATGCGGGCATCTTTCGCAGATCGGGACTCAGACGGCACCGGGACACTCCGGGGACCGTACAGCAGCGATCGGGCCGTTGTAGCAGGTGAGCCGGGTAGTGTAGCAGGATTAGTTCAGGAGATTCGGCGGAGAGGAGCTGAAGATGCGTCCGGCTACATCCGCTGCCTGGCCACGCCCCCCTGCAGGGCCAGTTTTGACAAAGCTCCCTTATGATCGCAGAGATCTGCTATTCTCAGTAGGCCCTTATTGATCCACCATGAGAAATCCTGGGGACGGAGACCCGGGGGGAACAAAGGATTATAAAACAGGGACGCCATTGGCGTATGCGGTGATTTAAACCCATGGGCAGAGGCTAGGCGATCCCAAAGGCTCAGGGAGAGAGACAGTGATGGGCATAAGATAGAAGGTCTGTCCCTGCTTTTCAGCCACATAAGATGACTGATCTCCCTATTTGGGAGCAGAGATGACTCCAATCCCATCCAGAGCGGTCTGGATCGGGAGGTATGATATTTAAGTAAGTGAGCCAGTTGGGCAGAGTGGTAATATTTAAGGAGATCGGGCATTCCCAGACCTCCGCCCGATTTAGGGGTATATAGAGTTTTCCTGTTCACCCTAGGTCTTTTGTGGTCCCATATATAATCAACTAGTTTAGCCTGGAAGTTCTTCAGGTCTTTACCTATGATTGAAATCGGGAGGGTCCTAAAAAGGTAAAGTACCTTAGGCAGTATGGTCATTTTGACCGAATACAACCGACCGAACCATGACGGGGGTTTGTTTGACCACCTTCGAAGGTCCTCCAACAACTTACGGAATAATGGGGGATAGTTCTTCTCATATAACGTATGGAGAGTAGGAGTTAAGAATATACCCAAGTAAGGTAGGGCTTCGTCTTGCCAATGAAAGGAGAAGGATTCCCGAAGGGCCCGAACTATGTGTAGCGGTAAGGATATATTGAGGGCCTGCGATTTAGATTGATTTACATACAGACCCGTAATCATTGCAAAGTCCCCCAGTACTATATTGAGATTGGGTAATGAGGTGACTGGGGAGGAGAGGAGCAGCAAAATGTCATCCGCGAATAACGCGCACTTATGTTCCCGTCCCCCGCAGCCAACCCCTAGTATGTCTGGGTGTGACCTAATTTTAATTGCCAAAGGTTCTAAAGCTAAAATAAATAACAGGGGGGACAGGGGGCATCCCTGACGGGTACCCCGTCCTATGCTAATATCTTCAGATTTATACCCCTTAACTGACAGATTAGCGGCAGGGTCGCTATAGATCATGCGAAGCGTCTTTAGGAAGTTTAAGCCAAACCCATACCTCTCCAGTATATAGAAAAGATACTCCCAGGACAAGGAGTCAAAGGCTTTGTGCAGATCTAATGATAGCAACAAAGCTCCTCTCCGGCCTCCGCCGTCCCATCCTGAATTCAACGCAGATATTATATCAATGACCCTCCTAGTCTGATCTGAAGCCTGTCTGTGAGGCACAAACCCCACCTGGTCGGGATGAACATACTGCGGTAGAAACGAATTCATGCGGGTGGCTAAGACTTTAGTTAGCAGTTTGAGATCCACGTTTATCAGCGATATCGGCCGATAATTAGTGCAGTCGCTGTGATCCTTATTAGGTTTGGGGATGACGTGTATAAATGCTCTATTCTCATGGGGTGGGAGAGGGGAACCGTTACGTAAGCTATTGAAAAAGGCACAGAGGTGTGGGGCCAAAATAGCCGCATATTTGCGGTAATAGTGGCCTGTAAACCCATCTGGGCCAGGTGACTTAGACGGGTTCAGGGACTTAATGGCCGCTAATATTTCCTCTGTTGTAAACTCTGCCTCCATCAGATCAGCATGGTCTTTGGACAAGGTGGGGAGGGATATGTCGTTTAAAAAATCCTCGGCCAGGGCCTTGTTAAAATTCTCAGGAGATTTATATAGTTCGGAGTAAAATATGGAGAATTCCCGGACTATCAATTGGGGGTTCTGAGTAATCTGGCCGTCCTTTAATCTTAATTTGGGGAGGGCAGGGTTAAAAGGCCTGGGGGTCAATTTTCTTGCCAACAGTGCATTTGGCTTGTCTCCTAGGGTATAGAATCTATGACGCATCCACCTAAGGTGTTTCTCTGCCTTCGTTGTGAGGCTCAAATTTAAAGCTGTGCGTGCCACATCTATTTGATTTCTAAAATCAAGGTGAGGGTTGCTCCTCTGTTCCTGTGAGAGACGACGCAACTCCCCTTCCTGCTGACGAATCGTCTGATCACTCTCCCGTTTAGCTCTTGAAGCAAGTCGTATTAGTTCGCCGCGAATGGTAACTTTGTGAGCCGCCCATAGCGTCGCCGGGGAGGAGACCGATAATGAGTTATCCGTAAAGAACTGTTGTATGGATCGCTCGATTTCTTTCTCCAATATAGGGTCGTTTAGTAATGACTCGTTCAGTCGCCACGACGATGGGCTTGATTTGGTCCAGAGGCCAGTCAAGACTACTTGGACCGAAGAATGGTCAGACCATGACATAGGATAAATTTTGGCAGATGATACAAACGACAGCAGGGGGGAGAGCGTAAACACATGGTCTATACGCGAGTATGTCTGATGGACATGAGAATAATGCGTGTAGTCCCTCTCAGATGGATGAGTATCCCTCCATACGTCGATTAGATCGTAGCTATGTAAGAGGCGAGCCATCACACTACTCTGCCTAGAGGCATGTTTCAGGAATGTTTTCCTAGGATCGGATTTGTCAAGGATCCGGTCCAGAGAAACATTGCTATCCCCGCCAAAAATTACGTGCCCAGTCACATGAGGCATTATGGTTTCCAGCATTGTGCGGAAAAAGGATAATTGTCCTACATTAGGGGCATAATATGAGAGGAAGGTAACCGCACTATCATTAACCCTCCCTGCCACCATAACGTACCTGCCCTCCTTATCTCTAATCACCGTTGTGGGCGTGAAGGGGACCTTCTTGGCAAAACATATGGCTACCCCCTTCTTCTTGTCTGGTCCGTTAGACAAGTAAACTGACGGGTATTTTGCGTTTAGATATTTCGGGGCCGAGGAGCTAGAGAAGTGGGTCTCCTGTAAGAGAAGAACATCTATCCCCATCCTATAGTATTGTTGGAAGGCCTTCGTTCTCTTAGCGGGTGAGTTAAAACCCTGAACATTATGCGTTAAAATGGAATACTGCATAAGTGGTCTGTTAGCCATGATGGTTCAGTCTGTTGTACTCACGGTTTAGAAGCCTCAAATGTCCACCTCTGGAAGACCCCGAACGACGTGTACATGGTTCATCTAGGCAGGAGGATGCACCCAAAAGGAGATGAGCTTGAGGGGGAAGAGAAAGAGTCAGATTATAGTCAAAGAAAAAGCGTATAAAGAACAGTAAGGCAATCATCAACTCGCGTTCAAATAATGTAATCCATGTAGGTACTTTATCAAAGAACAGAGAGAGCAACAAAATAATGAAGAATTAAAAAAATGAGAAAAAGACACACTTCAAAAACAGTGTGTCAGCGGGAGAACAAGCTCCCATCAATTAGCGTGAAGTTATCTCCGCTCGGAAAGGGGGGATAAGTTCACTAGCAGTGGCATACGTTTCCACCTCGGTCTGGCCCATTCGCGAAATGGGACAGACAGGTGGGATCAGCTCACCCAGCCAAACAATTGCAGTAAGAGGTACATAACACTTATTCGGGGTCATAGACCACACAGGTGGAAGCAGTTGCAGAAACCTAGTGCAAGTTAAACTAAACTAAGTGTCCCTCCAGCACCAGGTCCGGGTCCAGACCAGTAAGGACCAATCACAGGAACCTGTCAAGAAGGTAAAGTGGAACAAAAGAAAAAAGAAGCACGTAGTAGTTGACATAAATCAGGTGTTCAGGGGGGGTCTTCTGGCCCTGGAACGGCCTTGTTGTGACCAGAAGGGAGACACAGGTCTGTCCTCCATCTCAGCGACGTCACGAGGGGTCAGTGGGTCTGTTGAGATCAGGCCCAGTTTTTGGAGCAGTTCTTCTCCCGATTGAAATGAGTTGAAGGAATATGACTTCCCCTTGTACGAGAACGTCAGTTTAAACGGGAACGACCAACGGTACTTTATGCGATGATTGATAAGATGACCCAAAAGAGGCTTGAGGGTTCTTCTCTTCTGGATTGTTGCTTGTGAAATGTCCGCAAAGACCTGGATCGGGTGGCCCATGACAGCGATGTCCCCTCGTTGTCTAGCTTCCAGCATCACTTTCTCCTTTATCCTATAGAAATGAGGCTTAACTATGATATCTCGAGGCAGACCATCTGGCCTAGGAGCCGTCGGGGCACGGTGAACCCTGTCGAGTTCCAACTGATGGGAAGAAATGTCCGGAATCAACTGGGTCATCAGGGTATGAACAGCCTCCTCCACATCCACCACAGTCTCAGGGAGACCCCGTACCCTGAAATTGTACCTCCGAGATCTGTTCTCAAGGTCCTCGATTTTGGCGTTGGCCTGATCTAATTGTTCCTGTAGAGACGTAATCATCCTGGAGTTCTGATTGACGCGCTTGACCGTGCCATCCACTTTAGATTCGATGCTGTCTAATCGCGCTCCAATGTTTTGGAAATCAGATTTCATCCCAGCAGTTATCACCGAGCAGGCTTTTGTGAGTTCTTGCTGGAGAAGGGCGGAAAATCTGGCCAGGAGCACATGAGGGAGCAGGGGCGGGGAGTTGTGAGAGCCCAGAGCTGGCCTGGCTGAGGGTGACCCCAGCAAGTTCTGCCATTTGTCTGTCCATGGATGAGGCAGGGGACAGAGCATTTAGCATTGCAGCATCATCAGGGGAGCCCAACAAGGGTGAAAGCTGGAATCGTCCTTGGCCACTATGTGGGGAGGGGGTGGGTGACCCATCTTGGGACTGGGATGAGAAGGGGTCCCTGTGCACCATGGCCTGGACCGAGAATCCGGCCCCAAGTGAAAGTCCTGTCCCATGATCTCCTCTCATTGCTGCATGACCCCCATCCAGCATCAGCACAGGCATAGAAGCCTGATGAGTGTGTAGGGTGTCCTCCCCCTCTGCCATCGGGACATGGTGTGATCCCATCCAGGGCGACTGAGTTCCCGGCTGGGGCCCCTCTATTGTGTCCCCCTCTCCCCGCCTCACCGCGTCCTGGTGTGTTTGTGGCTGGCCTCGTGTGCTGCCGCGCGCCGCGTCTTCCTCGTCCGGCGCCATCTTGGATTGTGGGGAATGCTGCTGGGCCTTCGAGGCTCGAGTCCTGCGGCCGTGCTGGGAGGGACGACGCTGGTTGTACTTATTACCGGCCGCCCTCCGCTGCATGGTCCGAGCCCGATGTGCTAGGCTCTGGCTGGGGAGCGATCCGCCCGTCTGTCGGCTAAATATTGCTTGTAGGAGCCGAGGTGGAGCGGAGCACGATCAGTGCATGACACTCCTCGGCGCCTCGCGCATGCGCATCTAACTAGGGTTTTTTTGATTGTTTTTGCTGTCTGTGTCCTCAAAAGGGAGATTCATTCTCTCCATGTATCCTGATGGCCCTTTTCCCTGAAACTGGGACATCTTTCAATAAGGACATCCTGATGACTAGAAGGGGTTTCCCTCACTTCTTTTTGTGGTAATGAAACAGGAAGTGAAGGTATATCTCCCCAATGGACCACAGATGGCAATTAAAAACCTGACACTCCTTTACTCTGTCCAAAATGACGGAAACATATTTGTCTTCAAATCTGCTTTAAAAGGGTTGTAAAGGTAAAATTGTTGTTCCTAAATAGCTTCCTTTACCTTAGTGCAGTCCTCCTTCACTTACCTCATCCTTCCATTTTGCTTTTAAATGTCCTTATTTCTTCTGAGAAATCCTCACTTCCTGTTCTTCTGTCTGTAACTCCACACAGTAATGTGAGGCTTTCTCCCTGGTGTGGAGTGTCGTGCTAGCCCCCTCCCTTGGACTACAGGAGAGTCAGGACGCTTTCTATGTTGCAGATAGAGAAAGGAGCTGTGTGTTAGTAGGCATTCTGACTCTCCCGTAGTCCAAGGGAGGGGGCGAGCACGACACTTCACACCAGGGAGAAAGCCTTGCATTACTGAGTGGAGTTACAGACAGAAGAACAGGAAGTGTGGATTTCTCAGAAGAAATAAGTACATTTAAAAAGCAAAATGGAAGGATGAGGTAAGTGAAGGAGGACTGCACTAAGGTAAAGGAAGCTATTTAGGGGGGGAAAAAGTACCTTTACAACCCCTTAAAGCAGGGGTGGCAAACACAAGGCCCGCGGGCCTTGTAATGTGGCCCGCATCACATGGACTGGCAATCAGGATTCCCGATCGGCTGATGGGAATGTCAGTGGGTGATTCGGATTCAGTATTAACCTCGCTGCAGTACCCGGCGCCGCCAGCCAATAGCCACCCATCACGCTGCGGCAGCCAATGCCATCAATACAGATCGGCCCTGCTCCCCTCCCAGCGGCGTGACGTATCTCAGGGGTCACGGCCATATGCGGGAGGGGATGGGAGGAGGAGAATGGGAGGAGCACGAGCCCGAGGAGAGAGCCCGCTGTTAAAGTTACAAGAAGAGGCGGAGCCAGCGCCGCCGAGAGGGAAGAAAATCCAGTTACACCACCATTGCCAAAGTAGGTTAACACAAAAACTACTGACTGCTACACTGTGATCGGATCTGTTTTTTTTAATATGCAGCATGGCGGGGGGGGGGGGTAAATGTGCTGTCTGCTACCACTGGTCAATCATAGTAACTGATGTGATATGTATGTGTATGAAGATTATGAACAGACAGTACATTTACCCCCACTCCCCCCCGCCATGCTGCATATTAAAAAAATCAGAATGGCATTCACAGTTCATAATCTTCATACACATATCACATCAGTTACTATGATTGACCAGTGGTGGCAGACAGTACATTTACCCCCCTCCCCCCGCCATGCTGCATATTAAAATAATCATAATGGCAGTCTATTAACTGATGTAATAATGTGATATGTGTATGAAGATTATGAACTGTGACTGCCATTCAGATTTTTTTAATATGCAGCATGGCGGGGGGAGGGGGGTAAATGTACTGTCTGCCACCACTGGTCAATCATAGTAACTGATGTGATATGTGTATGAAGATTATGAACTGTGACTCACAGTTCACAATCTTTATACACATGTCACATTATTACATCAGTTACTATGACCAGTGGTGGCAGACAGTACATCCCCCCGCCATGCTGCATTTAAAAAAAAATCTGAATGGCAGTCTGTGAGGGGGGGGGGTGTACTGTCTGCCACCACTGGTCATAGTAACTGATGTAATTATGCGATATGTGTATAAAGATTATGAACTGTGACTGCCATTCAGATTTTTTGAATATGCAGCATGGCGGGGAGGGGGATGTACTGTCTGCCACTGGTCATAGTAACTGATGTCATAATGTGACATGTTCTGCACTGGTGATGGTCACTGATTAATACATTTATCGCCACGATCACAGACAAATTAATTCACTGGCCATGGTCACAGACGAATGAATGTACTGCCACTGCTGGTCATTATTTATGATAATAAAGAGTAGATGCATAATCCTATACAACCGGCCCTTTGAGGGTAACCATACTGCAGATGCGGCCCCCGATGAATTTGAGTTTGCCACCCCTGCCTTAAAGGCTGGATTCACACCTGAGCAGTTTTAGTGCTTATTGCAAGACATACATTTTGCAGATTTGCACTACAGTCCATTTACCATGGTTCCCTATGGAACACGTTCTGTAGTGCAAAGCTGCAAAATGCAAAAAGCACCAAAACTGCATAGGTGTGAATCCAGCCTGATGCCGCGTACACAGGATCATTTTTCGGGTTGTAAAAAAACACGTTTTTCAACCTCTAGAAAAAAAAAACAATGTTTTTTTCAACTTCATCATTTAAAACGGCCTTGCCCACACAGGATAGTGAAAAAAGGGCACTATAAAGGGGAAGTTCCATGCGGATGGCGCCACCCTTTGGGCTGCTTTAGCTGATTCCTTGTTGGTAAAAGCCGATTTGCGCTTTTCTGTCTGTTACAGTGTGATGAATGTGCTTACTCCATTCTGAACGGTAGTTTTACCAGAATGAGCGCTCCCATCTCATACCTTGCTTCTGAGCATGCGCGGGTTTTTCACGTCGTTAAAGCCCACACACGACCATTTTTTACAACCCGAAAAACGACATTGTTTAAAACGTCGTGAAAAAATAGAGCATGTTCGAATTTTTTATTTTGTCGCTTTTCAGAACCCTGAAAAATGCTCTGATGCCCACACACGATCGTTTTAAATTACATTTTTAACCGCTTAACGCCCGCCGCACGCATATATACGTCCACAGAATGGCACGTACAGGCAGATGGACGTATATATACGTCCCTGCCTACTAGCGGGTCAGGGGTCCGATGGGGACCCCCTCCGCTGCGGGCGGCTTACCGTGGCGAGCAATCCGACTCGAGGGGGCGGCGGTTTGTTTCTGTCCACCCCCTCCTGATCGCTCCCAGCCTATCCCGTGCGCCGCCACCATGTCACTTCCTCTGCCTGTAAATTGTAAACATAGGCAGAGAAAGTGATGCAGCGCTCATCGCCGAGATGAGAGAAGAGACACAGTAAGTCTGCACTAACACTACACTGACACCAGTACACGCAGGCACATTTAACCCCTTGCGATTACCCCCCACCCCCTGTCACACTGTCACTGAATGCATTGATCACTGCATTTAGTGTCAGTGTGACAGGCAGTTAGTGTTAGGTTCAGGGTAGCCCCGTACCCCCCCCCCCCTAATAAAGTTTAAACCCCTTGCTCACCGCCCAAGTTAACCCTTTCACCCTCTATTGCCAGCGTCACTAAGCGATCATTTTTATGATCGCTGTATTAGTGTCGCTGTTGCCGCTAGGTAACTAATTTTTTTTATTGCGATTTTTGTTTTTTACTAAAGACATGTGGCTAAATAAATTTTGGCCTAAATGTTTGACTAAAATTTCGTTTATTTGATTTTTCTTATAACAAAAAGTAAAAAATATTGTTTGTTTTTTTCAAAAATGTCGCTCTGTTTTTGTTTATAGCACAAAAAATAAAAATCGCAGAGGCGATCAAATACCACCAAAAGAAAGCTCTATTTGTGGGAAGAAAAGGACGCAAATTTTGTTTGGGAGCCACGTCACACGACGGCGCAATTGTCTGTTAAAGCGACGCAGTGCCGAATTGTAAAAACGCCTCTGGGCATTTAGCAGCATATTAGTCCGGGGCTTAAAGCGGATCTCCACCCTAAAGTGAAGATCCGCTGATCGGAACCCTCCCCCCCTCCGGTGTCACATTTGACACCTTTCAGGGGGGAGGGGGGTGCAGATACCTGTCTAAAGACAGGTATCCGCACCCACTTCCGGCCCGCAGTCTCGGGCAAAAGACGGGCTTTTCCCGTTGTGTGCTGGGAACTCTCAGCTCCCAGCACACAGCGGGAGCCAATCGCCGGGCGCAGCGCGACTCGCGCATGCGCCGTAGGGAACCGGGCAGTGAAGCCGGAGCGCTTCACTTCCTGGTTCCCTCGCCGTGGATGGAGGGGGGAGCAGCAGGGTGATGAGCGATCGCTCATCCTCTGCTGCGGACGCCGCTGGACTCCAGGACAGGTAAGTGTCCTAATATTAAAAGTCAGCAGCTGCAGTATTTGTTGCTGCTGGCTTTTAATATTTATTTAAGGTGAACCATCCGCTTTAAGTGGTTAAAAAACGTTTTTTCCAAACCGAAAAATGATCGTGTACTTGTAAAAAGATCCAATTTTTTTTAACCTCAATTATGTTTTATTATTCTACTAAAACAAACACTTGATAACTGAGTGATTTCCTTCCACTGTGTGGCGGATGTTTATTTTTCTAGAATAGGTTGGTAAATAAAGGGAAATCTGATTATTGGCCATACTACAAACTTTCTTTTTATAGCTTCTTATTCCTATAGTTTTAATGTTTTTATGTTTGACTAATGTCAATATGTAGATTGTTTGTAGTGTAGGATTACTGTATATATTACAGGAAAACACACACACTAGTAGCTGAATAGCTACTAGTGTGTGTGTTTTCCTGTACTGTACACACTCTACTCCTGTTCACCCTTTACAACGTGTCATGTGACCTGGTCATGTGGTACACTGGCTCCCTTCCTTGTATTCAGCCTTGCCTGCTAGCGTGTGCCCTGCATTTCCTGGACCTGTGCTGTTTTGATTCAGCTGTTTACAGCTACAAACATGAGTGGTAAGGACAGAATCAAGATCTTTAAATACACAAGTATCTATCAATCACATGTCTGAATGATCAGAACGACTGCATAGGCATAAAGACTGCTTGTTTCATTGCTCAGCTTCCATATGTTAGCAGGGCTATGGAGCCCCTAGCTTGTATGTATAGTATTTCCTTGTTTTGCTGGTGATCCTATGGGATGTCTGCACCTGTGGATGGGACTACCTGGTAAGTACAGGCAAGGTGCATTGAAGATGCAGACACCAGCTGTTAGTGGATGATCAGTTGTCATCACTGGTGTAGGATTTGCTGCTGACTGCTGCTTGCATTGTACTGATCTTCTGACTCACCCATCCGATTGCTGAATCACTCAGCCCCCTTCACTGATGTGCGCTTAAAGAGAAAAATGACATTGTTCCATCTTGTCTGCAGTGCAGAGTTAACAAATCCAGCTAAATGTCAGGTCTCACCCCTGGGTACTGCAAGGTAGCAGTTTAGCCGTCACCATGACAGATGCCATAACCCTTTCAGTGCTGTAAGGAGTTAGCCAGCCACTAGTTCCTGCATATTCCAATTGGCACATGCATTCCATGATTTGTAATGTATGTGAGATGTGTCATTATTATGGTGGTCACGCTTTTTGCATCTTCTGTCATTTTATTAACATGATTTTTGTATACAGATTTGTACATTGACCTTGTGCAGGATGTGTGCGTGTATAAAAGACAGCGAGTCACTATACATATTCAACTGCTGAGCTAAAATTAGGTTTCTATATAGTGATTGCATTGATTCACTTTGACAGATGAACACTAAAGCGTAATCGCTGTGCAGCAAACTTAAGGGGTCACTAAAGGATTTTTTTTTTTAGCTAAATAGCTTCCTATACCTTACTGCAGTCCTGTTTTCATGTCCTCATTGATCGTTTTTGCTATGATGTTGCTGTAATACTTCTCTGTTCTAGACACTTCCTGGTTGTCTGTTTCTTGATGAAAAAAAGTCATGGGAGCTTTCTCTGTGTGGTCACTAATCAAGAAGGTGTGATTACTGTGTGTCTAAAACCCTACAGATAAGTCTAGATTAACCACTTGCTTACTGGGCACTTAAACACCCTCCTGCCCAGAGCAATTTTCAGCTTTCAGCGCTTCTACACTTTGAATGACAATTACTCAGTCATGCAACACTGTACCCAAATGATTTTTTGTCCTTTTTTTCAAACAAATAGAGATTTCTTTTGGTGGTATTTGATCACCTCTGGGTTTTAAATTTTTTGTGCTATTAATGAAAAAAGACCAATAATTTAAAAAAATAAATACGTTTTTTTCTTGGTTTCTGTGATAAAATTTTGCAAATTTATAAATTTTTCTTCATAAATTTTGGCCACAATTTATACTGCTACATGTCTTTGATAAAAAATAACCCAACATTTTTGAAAATTATTTGGTCTGTGTGAAAGTTTTAGAGTCTACAAGCTATGGTGCAAATCATAAAAAATTATCACATCTGATCACACCTGATGTACTGAAGGCCTCTCTCATTTCTTGAGACCCTAACAAGCCAGGAAAGTACAAATGCCCCCCAAATACAAATGGGCACTGATTGGCACAGGTGGGCACAGATGAGGTGGCACAGGGATGGCACTGATCGGCGGCACAGGGATGGCACTGATCGGCGGCACAGGGATGGCACTGATCGGCGGCACAGGGATGGCACTGATCGGCGGCACAGGGATGGCACTGTATGGGCACTGTACACGATCCGATCCGTTCTCCCTCCTCACATGCTGTGTCTGTGTGAGGAGGGAGAGGTGGCAATGAGAGATGATCTTGTATGTTTACATTTGAGATCATCTCTCATTGGCCGCACAGATCGCATCGCAAACGGCCACTCCGATTGACCGTTCGCGGCGATCTGTAATTGGCTGTGTCCAAGGGAGACGACCAATACAGATTTTCCCCGCTGCGCGCTTGGAACAAGCAAAGGGGAGGACGTCAATTGACGTCCTCCTGTATTTTCAGGTCTGCGCTGTAGCCGTCATTCGGTTACAGCGCGGGCCTCAGGAGGTTAAGGCTTACCTGTAGGTGCAAGAAATATCTCCTTAACCTACACAGTTATGGAGATATTTGCAGAAAGGACTGCACCAATGTCTGCGGCGCATCCGCACTGAGCGTGCCGGTTTTATCAATGGGATATTGTTGGAACCTTGCGCATGCACGGGGATAGTGCTGGTCTCGCATGCATGTGCGGAAGTGATGTCATCGCCGCTCTGGCTAGTCACAGCGCCGGAGCGGCGATACACGGAAGGTACTCGTATGTAACATGGCGCTTCAGGGGCTTCAATTTCAGGTAAGTCATTCATAATGAGCTAGTTTGCAGTGCATACTAGCTCATTATGCCTTTCTCTTGCAGGTTGTTTTTTTTTTTTCAGAAAAAAAAGGTTCTACACTCCAAAGACATGCTGGTAGGTTAATTGGCTTCTGTCTAAAATTGGCCCTAGTATATGAATGTGAGTTAGGAACCTTAGATTGTACGCTCCTTGAGGGTAGGGACTGATGTAAATGTACAATGTACAGTATATGTAAAGCGCTGCGTAAATTGACAGCGCTATATAAGTACCTGAAATAATGTCTGCAAACTGCTTTTTGGGCTTGCATTGTGGTGTTAAAAGTATTGCTTGCTGCATTCATAGTGGGTTAAAAAGAAAAAAAAGCACACCTCCCAGTTCAAATGCATTGAAGCGCAGCAAGACGCATCAACTCACCTGTGTTGCGTCTTTTGATGCGGTTTTTGCATCACATGACCTATAAAAAAAAATACTATAAACAGTAAAATTGCGGCACAATCATGTGTGTTTTCAGTCGAATGCAGATAACCTAATTTTTGGTGCATCTCTATTAATATTAATTAACATGCCATGTCTACTCACCTGCAAACGTAAAGTACGTCTACCAATGGCATCTAGATTATGTTAGCTGATAAGCCAACTTCAAAATCAAAATGTTCTAGCAATTTGCTTGTATGAGCTGTTGTACCAATTAAACTGGGTATGTGTTCAATAGTGTCACCATGTTACTGATGTTACTAATGCATACCTGTTGATGACATGAAACGTAAACTTGAAAAAAAGAACAAACCAAAGTAATTCCTGTCATTGGAATGGACTTTGGTGTGAAGGGCGATACTTGATTGTGCTGGAAGCTTATTGGCAGTAAAATGTTTTTTATCACACATGATTTTATGTTATGCCCTGTATATTAGAGGCTTTAGTTTATCATTCTACCTGTTCTTCTAATTTTGTTTTATTTTATTCCTGTTTTTCTGTAGGTCCTGCTCAGGTCCCCATGATGTCCCCAAATGGTTCAGTCCCCCCAATCTATGTGCCTCCAGGTTATGCTCAGCAGGTATGTACATACTAGGTATTCACACTTACACACTGCCATGCTCTACTGCCCTTTTTAGACACCGCATGTTGGAGAGCTCTGAATAAGATGCACTGCTGAAACCATCTTGTATCTATGGTCTCACTCACACCAGTGATTTGGCCCCTGTGCATAAACTTGATATTTTCGGGCACCTGGTAGGCACAGATGTAGCAGCTAATCCCACTGCCAGTCAAATCTATGACAGGCTGAAATACTCCACAGCTGTATGAAACGGTACTCGCGCTTACGGCCATATGTCTTCGGAGACCTATGCGCACAGTACAGCGTCCATATTTTGACAGGCTTCTGGCAGAGAGACGATGTGCTGCCTCTGTGCCTCCTGGGTGCCCAAAAATGCCAGGATCTGATGCAAATAGGTCATTTTGTCAATGTGCATGTAGCCTTGGAGAGACTGCTATTGGAGACTCAATCATTACGGTGCAGTTATTGGGAAGACTGCAAGTTAAGCCGGCCATAGACTGTTCGAATCTTGGCCAAATCAGCAGGGACCAGCCGAGATTCAAACAATGTATGGACAGGCTGAATGTATCCAAGTTGATTTATCGATTTAACTTGGGTACAACCAGCCTGCTGGATTTTACATGCGATTATTGCCAGGCCTGTTATTGCCACTAGCAGTATTTATTGTGTTCTCCCCGCTGGGAGGACACAATTGCTCCACAGGAAGGATTCCTCCATCAACACTGACAATGTTGATAGGGGAATCGAGCGATTCTCTTCTCTTTCCTGCAATCCTTGGTTGCTTATTGTATGGCTGAGTGCAGGGGAGGACTGGCAGCCTTAGGCCTGGGGGGCAAGTCCAGTCAAGTGGCCCACTGAACCACAAATCAGCTCGCCATCCATGTCCACATGATTTTATAACGGATGATTGATGTTATGAAGCAGGACAAATATGATACAATATAGTAATTAAAAAAGTGCAGATAGTGCCTGTAAATGCATCCTGATCAGTGCAGCCTGATCATTGTCCGTTAATGCAGTGCAGTTGTCATCAGTGCAGCCTGATCAGTGCAGACAGTGCCCGTTAATGCATCCTGATCAGTGCCCATCAATGCAGCCACACCAGTGCAGTGCCCATCAGTGCAGCCTGATCAGTGTCCATCAATGCAGCCACACCAGTGCAATGCCCATCGGTGCAGCCTGATCAGTACCCCTCAATGCAGCCTAATCATTGCTCATGGCATGTGGGGGTATCAGGGTCTGTCTCACCTTAGCAGGCCCGGTTGCCGCCCACTATATTCAGCAGATAGATTCTTGCATAGCATGAATCTATCCACTGCTGCCCCATATTCATGCATCTGGCGCCTTTCGGGTCACTGGGCACATGAAGTACAGCGGCAATCCTTGCTAACAGAAATCTCTGAACCTCGGCCGGCATCCAAGCTCATTCCTTAACATCCCCATGGATTGGAGGATGTTGAAAAAAGAGCCAGGAGGCCGAGCAAGTGGAGCAAGTGGAGCGAGCCATCTGAGCAAAGCGAGGATGTGAGGCCGACTGGCCACTTACCTCAAATTCCATGTCGCCCTGGATGCCGGCCGAGGTTCAGAGATTTCTGTCGGCAAGGATTGCGCCTGCGCAGTCCTTACAGGAACCATCTCGATAGCCGGAACCATATCGTCAGATCACCTGCGTTACCACTAGGTAAATTTGACACTCGCCTAACAAAGGATAACAAAGGATGCTTAACTTGTTCAGGCACCTTACCAGGACTTCACATAAAAACAAATAATATGTATTCCATGATGACCGCAAATTGACTCACCGACAGGGTAGTGTCCTTTACAAATGGTAACCATATAACACAAAAACAGACAGAGGGTCAAGAACGACCAATCAGAGGGATTTTACGAAAGAACCAACTGCGGTATAGCAAAAAAAATATGAAAATGTTACTGTATTTTAAGCATATTGTCCAGTCTGCCGGCCCAATCACCAGCAACCCTCCAAAGCACCAATAAAATTGGGACAACAATGTCACAGAACTAACGAGACACTCAGATGAGCTCAGAGCCACATGCGCACACTTTAACCATCATACGTTCAGCAGTGGCATTATAACAGGAATAGGAGATTGGGGTCAATAGTTCAACCCAGCATGGGTATTAATCCAGTATATTGCTGAATAATAATTCAAAGTGATTGACCCACTGTAGTGTGGTGATAATGATCCACCTGGGATCAAAGAGTGCTAAAAAACATGAATGTCAGTTGTGGGAAATACTAGGAAAGTGAGGCTAGTAAATCATGACCATAGTGTTACACAGTTTTTCATGTGCTATGATAGTACACAGGTAAACAGATGTAGTGGTGCTTCCAGTATCACCTGATTTCCATACTACCGACAGTGCCTCACTTCACACACAGTCTGTGTAACTGTGAAGGCAGCAACTCCTCACCTTGTGATCAACTTATCTGTACAAGCTGGAAGGTGGGGAATCATTGATACCTTGATGGCAGCAGGGTCAGGCTGCAGATACAGACACTCGTGGCTCATGTGTGCTCTCCTCCTTCTCCTCCAGGATCAGCCAATGAACGAGCCTTTGGGAGGAGTAGAGGAGGCAGCCACACCCCCATCTCTGCCCACTAACTCCAGCTTACTCGGGAGGCATTGGAGATCGTGAAGGGACAGCCCTGCCTGATTGGATGACAGGGGAGACAGGCAGCCCCCCTCCCCTGCACGGACAGTGCTTTCAGGCTTGTGTGACTAAGGTAGGGGAGGGGGAGGAAGGGGGAGTGATTCGATGCGATAGTGTAAGGGAGAGACATGACCTTCCTACAACTCCCACAATGCAGCGTGGCAGCAGCCAGCCAATCGGCGGCCGCCGCTGCCGAGTTTTAGCAAAAAAAAAACAGCGCTGCGGACCGCGGCCGTTTTAAATATAATGTGAGCGGCCTGGGGGGCAATCTCCACTTTTCCACCTGTCCCAGTCCGCCCCTGGCTGAGTGCAAGAACACTTTTACGTAGTCGTTATGTTGTATAATAAGTTGCCACAGCTAGCTAAGTTTATAATCAGGATTGTAGTGGGAATGCCTAGTCTATAAACTAAAGCTGGCCATGTGTGGTTATACTTTCCTTCAAACATTCATCCAAAAGTCTGGAATTTGGGCATTTAGTGTTGCCATCTTTGAATAAACCAATTTGATTTTGAAGGCAGTCAAAAATGTAAACCTGATCTGCTACTTGGATAGATTCCCAGACTTATTAAAGAACAACTCTCATGATACTTGAAAAATAAAATGCAGGTTGATAAATTTTTACCTTTTGCGTTTTTTTGTTCTGTAGGCTGCAGTCATTTTCTTGAACAAAACGGGTATTTCTCATTTCATTCCCTTCTCTGTTTCTCCTCACACAAAAGCCAATTTTTGTGGGTATTGCTCTTGTGGGCAGCACAAAAAAACAGGTACTTCTCTCCTTTTGTGTGTTGTGTAGCCATGGTCTTCAATTGGAGGGGGAGCCTCATTCTGCTACTCCATGCACGTGGACAGACCGGGCATGCCTAAGAAGCACTGGTGGCACTTTGGTGTGAGGGCACCTGTGTTCTTCAAACCTGCAACGGCACACTCTACTCTGACATTCTGGGACTGCACTTGTCTCAGGAAAGTGCAGAGTAAGACCTCTTTAACAGTGGGCGTTTTTTAGGCGCTTTAGCGTTAAAAAAAAAAAAAAGCGCCTGAAAGAAGCCTCCTCTGCAATCCCAATGTGTACCCTTTGCAGCGCTTTAGGAGCGTTGAATACACCGCTCCTAAAGCCCCCTTCCCTTTGAGGCGCTTTTTTTAACGCCAAAGCGCCTGAAAAACGCCCAGTGTGAAACAGGTATTAGCGGCGCTTTACCAGCGGTTTTTGGGTGTGAAAGGGCTCTGAAAGCACTCTGGCTTTCACATTGGGATTGCAGATGAGGTTTCTTTCAGGCGCTTTACAGGCTTTTTTTTTTTTTTTTAACGCCAAAGTGCCTGAAAAATGCCCCAGTGTGAAAGTGGCCTGAAGGAGACGGGCGCTGTCAGTAAAGTGGGCAGTCTACTTTGTAGAGCATTGTCAGGAATTGGGAGGGCACGCTGTCACCCTTCTGGATTTCGGAACCATGGGATAAAAAGCAATGTATATTTTTGGGGCTAAGGCAGCTGAGGCACCCCAAAAATATAAGAAAGTGATAGTCTGTAAACAGGTTACCTTTGTTTCTCAGGAAATACAAAAGACATGCCAAGTTCATTTGTGTACAGTAAGTCTCCTACATGCGGACCTTTGAGTTGCGAACTTTCAAAGATGTGAACATTTCAGTGGGCTGAATGGAACAAAAAACCTGACCGTTCGCCGTACTAACACAAGCAATGTTGGTGCAGCGATCTCCCCTGCTGTGCTATTGTGTTCTGACAGGGGGTCCCCCCCCATCTGCTAGAACACACTGATCGTGCTTGCAGCCTTTATCTGCAAGCACTGATCTTTTTTGGACTTATGAACAAGTTGGACCTACAAACAAGCTTCCAGAACAGAACTTGTCTATAAGTAGGGGACTTGCTCAGGGCTGTATCCTGGCCTAGGCCAACAGGGCCTAGGCCTAGGGCAGCACGTTGCAGGGGGGCAGCACGGAAAAAGTTCCCGCCGGATTGTGCTATTAGTGTAGCACTGTTAGTGTAGCACCAGTCTTATGGGGCGGACTGGGCAGAGAGGCAATGATCACGCAACTGTAGGGGGGGCCAGAGCTTCTAATTTTTACTGTCCTATCATCCTGGACCACAAACCTTCCACACTGTGCGGCATATTTTCTGCTGTACCATTGGCATGGTTATATCTTTTCTCCATAAAATTATCAGAATTTTGTGCCTAAAGTTGGATAGAGTAAGGGTAAGTGAAGGGCAGGTCTTTAACAGTAAGGGGTGTGGCCTTGACAGGAAGGGGTGGGTCATATTTAAATTAGGGGTGCACGAGTTTAGTCAGGCCTAGGGCAGCACAAAACCTAAATACATCTCTGGACTTGCTGTATTGTATATTTATAGATACATTATATGTTTATCAGCCAAGTTCATTTGTGTACAGTAAGTCTCCTACATGCGGACCTTTGAGTTGCGAACTTTCAAAGATGTGAACATTTCAGTGGGCTGAATAGAAAAAAAAACCTGACCGTTCGCCGTACTAACACAAGCAATGTTGGTGCAGCGATCTTCCCTGCTGTGCTATTGTGTTCTGACAGGGGGTCCCCCCCCCCCCCCATCTGCTAGAACACACTGATCGTGCTTGCAGCCTTTATCTGCAAGCACTGATCTTTTTTGGACTTATGAACAAGTTGGACCTACAAACAAGCTTCCAGAACAGAACTTGCCTATAAGTAGGGGACTTGCTCAGGGCGGTATCCTGGCCTAGGCCAACAGGTCCTAGGCCTAGGGCAGCACGTTGCAGGGGGGAAGCACGGAAAAAGTTCCCGCCGGCTTGTGCTATTAGTGTAGCACTGTTAGTGTAGCACCAGTCTTATGGGGCGGACTGGGCAGAGAGGCAATGATCACGCAACTGTAGGGGGGGGCCAGAGCTTCTAATTTTTACTGTCCTATCATCCTGGACCACAAACCTTCCACACTGTGCGGCATATTTTCTGCTGTACCATTGGCATGGTTATATCTTTTCTCCATAAAATTATCAGAATTTTGTGCCTTAAGTTGGATAGAGTAAGGGTAAGGGAAGGGCAGGTCTTTAACAGTAAGGGGTGTGGTCTTGACAGGAAGGGGTGGGTCATATTTAAATTAGGGGTGCATGAGTTTAGTCAGGCCTTGACTTGTGCTGACCACGTAACATGACCCTAATGCAAATTCAGGAAAAGCAACAAACCTTTCAGTGAAAAAAAAGTACTGTTTATATTGGTGACATGACCCTTACAATTAAACACTTGTGGAAGAAATTCGGGCCTAAATTTGGACTCTTTGGGCCAGATCCACAAAGAACTGCCTATCTTTAGGCAGGCGTAGTGTATCTAAGATACACTACGCCGCCGTAACTTAGAGCGGCAGGTTCCTTATCCACAAAGAATTTGCGCCGTAAGTTACGGCGGCGTAGTGTAATTGTGTCGGGGTAAGCCCGCGCAATTCAAATGTATAAGATGTGGGCGTGATTTATGTAAAATCATCGTGACCCCACGTAAATTACGTTTTTTTTAACGGCGCATGCGCCGTCCGTGGAGGTATCCCAGTGCGCATGCGCAAAATCACGCCGCAAATAGTCAATGCTTTCGACGTGAACGTAATTAACGCAAATCCCTATTCTCGAATGTTTTGCGCAAACAAAGTAAACGACGCTGTCCCGACGTCTATATTTTACATTGCGTACGCCTCTGTAGAGCAGTGGTAACTTTACGCCGGAAAACGCCTTACGCAAACGACGTTAAAAAATGCGCCGGGCGTACGTACGGTCGTGGATCGGCGTATCTAGGTCATTTGCATATTCGACGCGGAAAAACGGAAGCGGCCAGCGTAAAAATCCAACATAGATACAACGGCGTACTAAGACTTGCGTCGGTCGGCTCTATGCCACATTCAGGCGTATCTTGTTTTGTGGATACAAAACAAAGATACGCATCTTGGAACTTACGCGGCCCATTATTCCTAGCATAACATTAACCGTGTAGTTCTAGACAAGGTACACAAACTCGAGTAGGAGCTTTGTATTGATAACATTACTGCTGTGATAGGGGCAAGCACGCAGGGCTTTTCTCTTTCTTCACTCCCAGTGATCTTGAAGCAGGGCTTGTTTGAGATAAAACGATAATTCTCCCACTCTACAAGACTTTGGTCCAGCCGCACCTAGAGTATGCTGTTCAGTTCTGGGCACCAGTCCTCAGGTAGAATGTAGTGGAAATGGAGTGAGTACAAAGAAGGGCAACAAAGCTAATAAAGGGTCTGGAGGATATTAATTATGAAGAAAGATTGCGACCACTGAACTTATTCTCTCTGAAGAAGACGCTTGAGAGGGGATATGCTTTCAGTTTACAAGTATACTGCTGAGCTGGTTCTCAATTTTTTTGACAACAAATGTTCTGTAGCTAATTCCGACGCACAAAAATCCTATGCATGATCTGAGTCAATTCAACGCATGCTTGGAATCCTTGAAATTCATTTTTCTTGGCTCGTTGTAGTGTTGTACGTGACCTGGTTCTTGACGTTAAAAATTTCTGACATTAGTGTGACCGTGTGTGCAAGACAAGTTTGAGCCAACATTCCGTCGGGAAAAAATCCACGGTTTCGTTGTCGGAATGTCCGATCCTGTGTACGCAGCGTTAGATAAGCACCTGCACGACTGCAACATACAGAGTATACAATGTAATACTGACATAAAATCACACACATAGGTTGGACTTGTCTTTTCTCAACCTCCCCTACTATGCAGCAACAAGTTATTTTTAAGCCCACCATAGACGGAGCAATTTTTTTTCCTGCAACCACAGTCAATGTTAATAGGGGAATCCCTCCCATGGAGAAATTGTGTTCTTACAGAAGGTAAGGCTCGCAATAATTGCATGTAAAATCTGACAGGCCAGTTGTACCCAAGTTGATTGATCAACTTGGGTACATTCAGCCTGCCTATATATGGTTCGGATCTCAGCCGGTTCCTGCTGAACCAGTCAAGATTTGGACCATCTTTGGCTGGCTTTAGCATTAAAACAATTTGTTGCCCAACTAGTTGCAGCAAGCAGCTGTTTCTCGCCACAACTGTGTCACATCGGTGTGACATGCTTTCGTTGTTTTGAGTGCCAGAACTTTTTTGTGATAAGGATTGCCATTGTCTGCTTTATTTCTGAACACCTTGTGAAGGAGGGGGTTAGGTCAGCCATAGATGGGCTGAACCGGCCAAGATTCGAATCATGTATGGGCAGGCTGAATGTACCGATTGATCCACCTGGGTACCACCAACCTGCTGGATTTTACATGTGATTATTGCAAGTGGCTATAACAGCTGCTTGCAGAAATTACTGTCTTCTCCCGGCGGGGACAGCTTCCCCTGCACCACGCTGGGAGAACGCAATGGCTCGAGAGGTGGGATTTCCCTGTTGACACTGACTGTTGACACTGACTGGGGATTGAGCGAATTTTTTCCCTGCAACCTGCGGTTGCAGGAAAGAAATGTGCTCCGTCTGTGGCCGGCCTTA
Source organism: Rana kukunoris (assembly GCA_029574335.1). Classification (NCBI taxonomy): domain Eukaryota; kingdom Metazoa; phylum Chordata; class Amphibia; order Anura; family Ranidae; genus Rana; species Rana kukunoris. The sequence continues at coordinate 67,725,465 of CM056050.1, read as the reverse complement.
GATACACAAAAAGCAAATTTGATGTAGGATATTCCTCGGTTATTTTTAATAGGACTGACAGAGAGAACACATTATTTCAGGTGTCTTTTTTTTGGGTAAACTGAGACATTTTATTAGGTTTTATGTATTATTTAAATAGCTCTAGAAAATCTTCTGTTTAGACTTGAGATCTTCGGGGGCGTGGCCAGCACGGCATGTGAGCGGACGCTTTAACACAGAGCTCCCGCATATTACCCTGAACTGATCCAATTTCCAGCGGTGCACTTCGCCGGTTTTGACCCCTATAGTGACAGGAATACTTGCTGCACAGCCCTCTTACCTTGTCGGCGGAACACGGGCAATGATGACTCGGGGAAACAAAGGAGAAGGTCCGAAGTCGGATTCCCAACATGGCGGCGCTCCGTTCTATGCACAGAAGGCGCGTGGGGGAGACAAAACCAAGGAGGGGGTAAGCAAAGCCACGAAAGACTCTAAGGACAAACCCGGAGACCCGCCTAAAGACATGCGCTATTATACGCTGAAACTGACTGAAAAGACTGACCTCTCGGCCCGTCGGGTGCAGGAGCGGGACACGGAGATGAGAATGTGGAGGATGGTGAGGAGGGGCGGGAAGGCGCGGCCATGTTGGTGCAGACAGACGGCCCTGCTGAGGACATGGAGGAGACTGATGCCACTGAGGAGGAGGAGGGTGAGCAACCGACCTTAGCAGTTATCCTGAAAGCTATTAACAAGTGCACAGCATCAGTCAATAAGCTACAAGCCCGCTTTGGGAGTTTGGAGGAGGAGGTCAGCCTGGTCAGGCAGGACCTGCAGAAGATAAGGGAAAGAATGACAGCTGCTGAGGGTCGAATCAGTGATATTGAGGATAAACTGCCAGCCATGATTAGAGACTCTCAATCTGCTGCCCGTCTGGCTAAAGCTGTTGACCTACGTGCAGAGGATTTTGAAAATCGCTTGAGGCGCAATAATGTGCGAATTGTAGGTCTGCCTGAGAAGGTGGAGGGTCGAGATTCGACTCAATTTGTGGAGCGGTGGCTACTTGATGTTTTTGGCAAGGACGCATTTACCCATCTGTTTGCAGTAGAACGTGCCCATAGAGTCCCTACCAGGCCATTACCTCCGGGCCACCCTCCGCACCCGCTGTTGGCGAGACTACTGAACTATCGAGATAGAGAAATCATTCTCCGGCTGGCGAGGGAACGCAGGAACGTACAATTTAACGGCACACGGATCTCCTTTTATCCGGATTTCTCGGCTGCGGTTCAGCGGAGCAGGTCTAGATTCTCTGATGTTAAAAAGCGCCTGCAACGGCTGCAGGCTTCCTACGCAATGCTATACCCTGCAAAACTCTGTATCACCTCCGGGGGACGAACCCACTTCTTTGAGAATGCGGCAGATGCTTCAGAGTGGCTGGACGCAAATGAGAATGCTCTCCGACAGGCCCGGGAACCGGTGGCCGATGAGGACTGAGTGCCCTGTCATCTTGGCACTTTCAGGTATACACCCCTGAGTTGCCCATCTCTTCCCACGGGATGAGAATGCTGCTGGAAATATACATCGATCTACAGTTCTTTGAAATGCGAGATCGGAACTGTGTTTTATCTATGGAATTCCCTGGATTGTTACTTACTGCTGCCCTTTTTTCTGCGATTGGCAGTCATGTGCATAGTGCCGAGGACACGTTGTCCACACTATGGCAGAAGTTGTTCGGGTTAACTCAGTGTTTGGGCATACAGGCTGTGAAGGGTCCACACACTGTTTGGCCTCCTCAGGCTTCTTTTCCTGCCTGTAATGCCGCACTGCAACAGTTTGGAGCACCGTTGTGCTCGTTGAGCCTATATTTTTGCTTTTATTTTTTCAGAGCATTGGAACGATCAGACTTTGCATACATGGTGGTTACTTTTCCGACCGACACGGCATCCGAATCTCTCCTGGACTGTTGGCACGGATCTGTGGAACTGATCCCCCTGTTGCTTGGGGTAGCTCATTACTTTGCAATTTCCGTACGGACAATTTTTGTGAATGGCCACTGTGTCAGTACTCTCCTGGAACGTTAGAGGGCTTAATGACCATTTAAAACGTACCATGGTGTCAACTTTGCTACGTAAATATTTACCTGCAATTTGTGCCTTGCAGGAGACTCATCTGGTTGCCTGTCTGGGATTTAGGTGGGTGGGAAAATCCTACCACTCCACTCACACTTCATTTTCCAGAGGTGTGAGTGTACTGGTACATAACTCGCTCGAATATGAGGAAATTGACTCAGTGATAGACACGGAGGGGAGGTACATTTTTTTACTTTGTCGTTTATATTCACTTACCTGTATTCTTGCCTTTGTTTATATCCCACCGCCTTGTAACAATCTGACCCTTAGGTCACTGCTGGACTTTCAGGTTAAACACCCGGAAGTTCCCTTATATGTTATGGGGGATTTTAATTGCTATACAGACCCAATCTTGGATAAACATCCCCCGGTCACAGCTAGACGGGGGACCAAACGTACTGCACTGAAAAAATTTATGGATAAGGTGGGTTGGAGGGATCCGTGGAGGGCAAAACACCCAGAGTTAAAGCTTTTCTCTTGCTTTTCCAAAAGTCATCAATCATTATCCCGCATTGATTTATGTATCTGCTTGTTTACGGCAGAAAGGTATGTGGCGGAGGCTACATATGCTCCGCGGAGTGTGTCAGACCATTCCCCGTTGGTGGTGCAGTTAGAGGTTCGCTGGCCTTCAGATCTGGCCAGAGCCCCATGGAAACTGAATGCTTTTTGGCTCCAACTCTTCCCCTCCCATGAGCAGATTGTGATACAAATTGCAGACTTCTGGGGGATTCATGAGGGTGGAGTGGTAGATTCCGGTGTTAGTTGGGATGCCTTTAAGGCGATGCTTAGAGGGGTCTTCATTAGGGAGATACAGACAATTAAACGACGCACTGGTGCTCAGAGGGGGGACATGGAGAGACTGGCGGATGACACAGAAAGAGTTTTTGTGGCGGATCCCGCGGATCGTAATAGGGAGGCTTGGCTGACTGCCCAGGCGGCCCTGAGCCAGGTAACTACCTCGGCGGCAGAGAGAAAGAGATTTTTTAATAGGCTGCCCTTCTATGAGGAGGGGGAGCACACGGGTCGCCTCCTAGCCAAAATTGCCCACGCCCATCAAGTGTCCCCCTCTATTGGGGCGCTGCGCACTAGCATTGGGCGGGTGCAGAGCTTTTTTTCTCAGAAAATAGGTGCAGGAACTCAACCACGACCCGTTCAGATTTCACAAACAGTAGAAGGGTCTTAAAGGGGCATTAAATACCAGAATTGCATTACATACAGTGTGCAGAGTTCAGGGGGTTACAAAGCAGTCACTTGTAAACACAGAAACCAGACTTTTTTGTTCACAAGTGATTGTGGTGAGCGGGCACCAAAGGGTCTGAGCCAAAGGTGGTGGAACTGAGTTCCCCCAAGTTCCCCCAGAAAAAAAGCCCTGGGCGGGTGACTAATTCTCCCCCTCAGATAGTGTCCACCCTAGTTGATTATTATTCCTCTCTCTACGGGTCTAAACAGGCCTACACGACTGATGCCCAGTACCTTGATGCAGTGCAGCTTCCCCAGATGTCCTCTTCCTCTAGGGTGCTGTTAGATGCTCCTTTAACGTTGAAGGAGTTGCAGTTGGCGACCGGTGCGTTCCCTAATTCTAAGGCCCCGGGTGATGATGGGATACCTATAGAAGTTTACAAGCAGTACGCAGACTCTCTACTACCTAGACTACTGAAAGTGTTTAATGAGACCAGGGAGAGAGGGGAGCTTCCCCAATCTATGTCCAGAGCCACGATTGTCCTAATATTGAAACCGCATAAGGACCCCCTTGACCCGGGCTCATATCGTCCTATATCCCTTTTGCAAACGGACGTCAAGATTTTGGCGAAAGTCCTGGCATTACGTCTTAATATGGTGATCGCCACGATTGTCCACTCTGATCAATCTGGATTCATGCCCCAAAAATCAACGGCCATTAATTTGCGCCAGCTCTTTCTCAATATCCAGTCCCGGGCGGATAATGGTGGGGACCGGGCACTACTGTCCCTGGATGCCCACAAAGCTTTTGACAGCATTGAGTGGACCTATCTCTGGGCGGTTATGCGCAAATTTGGGTTTGGGGATAGGTTTATTTCATGGGTTCAGCTGCTATACCGTTCACCGGTGGCTCACATCAGAGAGGGGGGACAGTTGTCACCTAGTTTTGAATTACACAGAGGTACGAGACAGGACTGCCCCCTGTCTCCTCTGTTGTTCGCCCTGGCCATAGAGCCCTTGGCTGCAATGGTCCGCTCTAATACATCTATACAGGGCTTAAGGTACGGAGAACTACATGAAAAAGTAATGCTGTACGCTGACGATACGATACTGTTTCTGGGTGATACTTCTGTTTCCCTTCGGGAGGCTATGAGGGTGATAAGGGAGTTTGGGGAATATTCTGGCCTAGTTATAAACTGGACCAAGTCGTCGCTGATGTTGCTGGATAAGATGCCAGAACCCTCGGTGCTGACCTTACAGGATGTTCTGCTTGCAAGTTCCTTTAGATACTTGGGTGTACTGGTGACCCCCAGGCCTCTAGACTATATTGGACTCAATTTGACCCCCTTGCTTACTCGCTGTCGGGATAGTGTTAAAGTTTGGAGCAAACTCAAGCTGTCCCTTGCGGGTCGTGTAAACCTTCTTAAAATGATTATGATGCCACGGTTGCTCTATGTGCTTCACAGTACCCCGATGGTTATTCCTTTGAGTAAATTTCGTATTATTAACTCAATTTTTCGGTCGCTCTTTTGGCAGTCGAAACCGGCCAGGATAAAACTGGAGCAGTTGCAGCGTCCGAAGGATGCTGGAGGATTGGCGCTGCCCAACCCTTGGCTTTATTACCTAGCCGCCCAGCTACAACACATTGCGAGGGCAGTTCACCCCCAGCCGGAGTTATCTGTGAATCTGCTGGACTCCACGCCAGCACTCCTTCGATTTACCACGGGGTCGGGGGTGGCGGATGGTCTCGAGGCCTTGCGTTTTAGTAAGTCCAATAAGTTATTCCCTACCTATATACTTATGCAAAAAATTTGGAATAAGGTAAGAACTATGCAGGGGGTGCAAAGATTCACCAAGTATAGCCCCATATGGGATAATAATTGCTACCCGGAACTGGAAAAATTACCCTATGGTACCAAATGGTTACAGTTTGGTATATCACACCTGACCCATATTTTCCGAGAGGGACAGTTGAGACCTTTCTCGGAGCTTAAGGAGGCCTTCCGACTTCCTACCACAATGTATTTTTACTACCTGCAGCTTCGGCATGCGGTTGGAGCCCAGGGCGAGGGGGTCCAGTGGTCCTTGGACTCCACCCCTATTTTCAATTACATGTTTGATAGCATCACATATAAGGGCTTTATCTCTTACAGTTATACAATGCTCCTCTGCCTTTTTCATGAGGGCTTCCCCCTGAAGGTAGCGGAGCGGTGGGAGCGGGATGTGGGAGCTTTTGAAGAGGAGCAGTGGGAGGAGGCCTTACAGGCTGTTCCCCTGTGCTCTCTGAATGTGGCTCAGCGGGTATCGCAGCTATTTATTCTTTTGAGGGTGCATTATACGCCAGCGAGACTGGCTCGTATGGGGGTGAGAGCAGATTCCGAGTGTACTAGGTGCAGCAGGGTTCACGGAGATTTGATTCATCTCTTTTGGAGATGTCCAAAGCTCCATCTTTATTGGTCACAGGTCCTGGATACTCTTACTAGAGTATTTCAGACTACTATCCCTGCCGAGCCTAAACATTGTTTGCTGGGCATACTTGACACACTGCCACTGGAGGACATTTATAAACAAGCTGTGGCGAGGGCTCTCTTCCAGGCTCGAAAGCTGATCTTGAGGCACTGGAAATCCACAGAGCCCCCTACTTTGCAGGAGTGGCTTACCCAAATGGGTGACACCATTCGCTTGGAAAAGTTGATTTACCAACACAGAGGTACGAGGGGTAAATTTGATAGAATGTGGGCCCCATGGTTGGCTGTTCCCGGACTAGCCCCATTAGATCTGGTTTATGATCATTTGTTCTAGGTTCTATTATTGTTACTCTTTTTATGTTCCTTACGGTGGGTGTGGGGGAGGGAGGGGTTGGATCCTTGCAATGGAGAGTGGTTTGCCAATGTTCTTTCAGTTTGTTTTGTATACTATGTTGTTCTTATGTATGCTGAACCTTGCAGTTTTTTTTTTTTTTCTCTCTTTTCTTTTTTTTGGAATGTGTATTTCCTTCGCTCTGAACCATGTCTGTGTGATTACCTTTTGTGCTCAATAAACACGCTTTGTTTGAAAAAAAAAAAAGACTTGAGATCTTCAACATGTTTATTATTTTTTTATTCCTGTGATATGTTTGCCGAAACTGAAACTAGTGGTGAATGGCAAATATCAATTTGCATTGTGCCTGGGTTGGCGTGCCATGCCACTTCACCTTTGCTCTGGGCGGGGGGACAGTTTAGTTAATCTTTAAAAGTGGAGTTAGCTCACACACAAGCAAATATGGATTATGTGGCAGCTGAATAAATGTTCATATGCTCTATTTAATCAAGCTCAATTATTTTAATACTAAAACACTGATGGCATGCACAACAGGATTTTTTTGTAGGTGAATGATTTAAGTGTAAAACTAAAGCTGCTTTTTTTCATTAAGGTTTCAACAGGGTAGGAAATTGTTAGGAACCCTATCAAGCTATAGTTACTTTTTGTGTGCTGTCTGTCACTGCTGTCACTTCCTGTCTCAGACTTAATAAAATGTAATAAAAATTCAAAGGGAGGTGAAATTTCCTCTTAGGCGGCTGTCACCAGAAAAAGTGACCTCATTGATTCCACTCTCTCCTGTGACAACTTTAACTATTTGGAATTCACATTTTTTGCATCAATGACAATGGTCATCAAGAAAAATACAGGCGATGAAGTTCCCCAATGAAGACGCAGGCAGCATCTGAAACCCGACAAAAAATTTAACGGCATCCTTAAAGCGGAATTTCACCCTAAATATATACCCTCTCCCATGTGATCCAGCATACTGGCGTCAGCGCCAGTATGCTGTTTTTTTTTTTTAAATCCATGTACTTACTGTTTTATGCAGAATTTTATTTTTTTTACCCCGCGGTGGACGGCGCCAGTATAGCGCGTCACATCTTACGAAAGTACCCGAAAAGGACTCGGGTAATCTCGGCGAAAATGCGGCGCCTGCGCACAGACCTAGGAGCTGACTGCGCAGGCGCCGTATTTCTCCGAGTCCTACGGCTATGGCGCGTCACGCCCTCCGAAAAACGCCGAAATAGGACTCGGAGAAATACGGCGCCTGCGCAGTCAGCTCCTAGGTCTGTGCGCAGGCGCCGCATTTTCGCCGAGATTACCCGAGTCCTTTTCGGGTACTTTCGTAAGATGTGACGCGCTATACTGGCGCCGTCCACCGCGGGGTAAAAAAAATAAAATTCTGCATAAGACAGTAAGTACATGGATTTAAAAAAAAAAAACAGCATACTGGCGCTGATGCCAGTATGCTGGATCACATGGGAGGGCTTATATTTAGGGTGAAATTCCGCTTTAAAGTGTTTTTAAAGGTTGAAGGATTTAAATAACCTTCAGTGTGCAGCAGCAGCCCCCCCCCCCCCCCCCCCAATACTCACCTGATACTCTCCCTCATTGACTAAGACAGTGGTCAATAACAGCCAGTGAGCCAATTAGGAGAGAGAAGGGGTGAGGCAGAGCTGCGGCTCTGTGTGAATGTAAAATAAAGAAATTGTGCACTATTTTAATACGTGAGTGTATCCCAACATTCTATAAGGATTGCAGTGAAACCATAATAATTTCCAACTAGAATTAAAGTGAAAGTCCCATGGAAGTTGAAAAAAAAATAGAATTCATCCTTGAACAACTTGTTTCAAGCATGTGCGACTTATCGTTCAAGATCAATGATAATGAAAACCAGCGCTGCCACCTTCTGGTGAATTGCCCGCTCAGTCTAATCACACCTCTAGTACAGGGTTTGACAAATTTGCTTGGAATCTAGGAGCCAGAAAACGCGCCCGTCTCGCGCGCAGAAGCGAACACATATGTGGGTAGCGCCCGCATATGTAAACGGTGTTCAAACCACACATGTGAGGTATTGCCACGTTTGGTGGAGCGAGAGCAATAATTCCAGCCCTAGACCTCCACTGTAACTTAAAACATGCAACCTGTAGAATTTTTTTTAAACGTCGCCTATGGACATTTTAAAGGGTAAAGGTTTGTCGCCATTCCAGGAGCGGACGCAATTTTGAAGCGTGACATGTTGGGTATCAATTTGTTTGGAGTAACATTATCTTTCACAATATAAAAAAATTTGGGCTAACTTTACTGTTGTCCCAAAAAGTGTATTTTCCCCCAAAAAATGCACTTGTAAGACCGCTGCGCAAATACGGTGTGACAGAAAGTATTGCAATGACCGCCATTTTATTCTCTGGGGTGTTAGAGCCCCCAAACATTATACATTTTTTTATTATAATTAGAGGGAAGGAGATGGTAGTAAAAACACTGGGGAAGCTCCATTAGAATTTCTGGTTTACTTGTCTGTCATGTCAACTGCCACCACAAGATGGCGCCAGATCACAGAAGGAAGCTTAGGTCTGCATAAGGCCGCAAAGCCGTGGCCTTAACTACCGGCCAGCGCAGCCCGACACGATCGCATGGCGGGGGAGATGGGGGCGCACGGAGACACAGGATGGGGTATCCTGTATCTCTGTGTTCCCCCGCCGTGCGATCGGGCCGCGGCCTTCTGCAGGCCTAAGCTCCTTCCCTGGAGGCTAGGTCGCTAATTCCAGTCGCAATTGCGACCGTGCGCCCGGATTTTGTCGATCCCTGCTCTAGTATTGTGGTCTTTAAAACTCCTGACAGGTATCACCGCTGTACCTTTGGTCTTTCTGGTCCCCTTCAAGTTCTTAAAACAGCTTCTCCTTAGAGATACTCAGAACATTAACTCAAAATAAAAATAAAAACCTCCATTGCGCAAAATTGCTTTAATATTTGAAACCACTGCACAGAGCAGGTAAGTATAGCATGTTTCTTTAATCCAGGACACATATGAATTACCGTATTTAGACCCGAAATTCCTGAAAAAAAACATTTTATTACTTACAGTTTGGTGTCTTGCCCGGCGTCCGTCTGCGGCCTCGGATGTGTCCTCCCGGCTTCTCCCGTGCTGTCTCCGAGTCGAATCCCTGCTTCCCGCACTCAGTTTGAAGCCTCCGCCGACATATACCGAGCGCAGTACACTCGGGTACGCTCGGCCACGCTCAGCTTATCACGCATAAATGTCACAGAGCGAAGCCGAGCCTGGTCGAATGTACCCGAGGAAAGGAAGGAAAGGAAAAACGGGGAGCTGCATGTGCCCCCCTTTAATACCACCCATATTCCTGTCCTTTTATTGTGGTGACAGTAACCTGACACCTGTACAGCTGTCACTGTGTTAAAAGAACAGGATTATAGGTGGTATTACAATTTATTTTTATTGGGCTGGACAGCTGCACTCCAGTAACCCCCTTTAGAACCCATTCAAACTGAATGCGAGTTGCACAGGGACACTGTGCAGTGCAAACTTTTGTTTTATTTAATTTTTTTTGGGGGGGGGGGGGGCAGCGGGATGCAAGTATCTGGTGCAAAATAGTCTAGCTCCGGCCCTGAGTATGTGGCCTCTGTGCCAGACAAGGCAGCTTCCATCAGTGACCTCCACGACAAGTCGGAAACAAGTTTAATGTGAGTGCCAAGCGAGTAAATATGCTATAATAAAATGATTCAAAAGCTCAATTCATCAGGGTTTGGTACAGAAGATATACAGCAGGGAGTAAGCCTGGCTCGGCTCACATTCTCCCTTTTTCTCCTCTTTGTAGGTTATTGAAGACAATGGTGTGCGGAGAGTCGTAGTTGTTCCTCAGCCCCCCGAATTCCACACAAGTGGCCATGCAGTTATACATCGACCTCCACCCCCTCTGCCAGGTTTTATTCCCCTTCCCGCTATGATGCCACCGCCTCCTCGTCACATATACTCACCGGTCGCTGGAACTGATCTTGCCTCTCAATATACGCCTCAGTATCACCCCACACAGGTATATGGAGATTTGGGTAAGTACTCTGTCTACTCTCACTGTCTATATTTATTTTACAAGATATATCTGTGTTTATTTGGTTCTAATTGGAGTTTATAGGAACCATCTATGTATCATTAATATAAAAGAATATATTAGTTGAACCCTACGCTATGCATGCAACAGGCCTATTTATTTTGGGAGACAATGGGAAAAAGTTGCACCTAAAATGTGTTTTTTGGAAAGTATTTTTTCTCACTTCCAGCACTCACAGTGTCCGGGGCCAGACATCTGCTCCTGAATTCCTGTCAAATTTTGACATGCAGCTGCCTTGTCTGCATTTTTTCCATGTGCTACCTTCATCCAGCTTGGGGTGGATGCAGGTACAAAAACAATTGCCTCATTCATGCAGTATGGGTACCAGCGTCATTGTGAATGAGCTCTAATGCTAGCTAAATGCGCATCAAAGCATTTACCTGCCAACACAATCCCTTTAGAATTGTTTGCGCAACAGGCACAATAAAACATATTAATATAAGGACTTTACATGATTGTTGCAGTCTTGTTCCATCATCCCAATTAAAATGTTACAATGAAGGGGAGTAGAGGAAGGAGGCTTTAAAGGTACTGATTGTGATACATAATAGAATAAAATCCATGTCTAAAAATGTGCAAGGTGTATTAAAAAAGGTGTATAGTGATGTATTAAGTAAAGTAATTTCATTCTGGGTCATAAGCATTTATTCCAGTGCTAGATATAGCATCTTGGCACTCAAGGTGTAAATATGCCACATGGTGGACTGTATTATATATGTTATATTACTTATGTTGTATGTATCACAGGCGATACCTTTTAAAGCCTACTACACACTAGTATTTTATTTATTTTTTTAAAGACAGCAAGGCTGAATAAATGAAAAACTGTCATCTCCGGAGGAGCCGCTGTACTAACAATGTGATGTTAGAACAGCGATCTCCCTTGCTGTTTTATTATGTTCTGACAGGGGGATGGCCCCCCTTTTTTGGACCCGCTACAGTACACACGGGCTGAATGTCAGGCAGTTTCTATTGAATCTGCCAATGCCGCCTCATATTTGGTCCATGTGTTAGTAGGCTTTAGTCGGTGCCTTTAAAAGTCCATTCCATCTACCTACTCTTCTTTGTTGCTAGCTTAGTAAGGTGAGTGTACAGTATGTTGACCTTGTTTTAAGGCTGAAGTTCCCTTACCCTCCATAATTTTGTTGTTAGGGACCTGTGAAGCATTGCACCCATGGTCCTGCAGATTGTCTGTGTATCTGTTTGCCTGTACCTCAGATACGGGCAGGCAGTTACACTCTGACAATAAACTCGGTGAACTACCAAGAGCTATCAAACCCAGTCTGGTAGTTCATTGTGGACTACAAGCTGACATCTGCAAAGGCTGTCAGGACTTGTAATGACGTGGCCGGGTGGATAGAGCCCCATATGGGCACTTTATTTTTATAATTCTTTTCATTTTTGACAAGAAGATTGAAACAAAGATGTCTCTTTATTTTCCATTAGTATGTATATATATATATATATATATATATATATATATATATATATATATATATAAAAATCCTTTCTCAATAAAGCCACTAGTAACTTCCTTTTGGGCTTCTGTTTGCCCTGGTTTATAGGAGGAGACGATCCCCCCGCTCGCTGTTAAAACAGGGACTAGAGGTTGTGGGGGCTGGTGCATTTGTAACTTGTTACACCCTGAATATGGGGAATTTATCCTTTAATGTGGTTGTAAACCATCTCCTATGCCCAGTGAAGTGAACAGCCTCAGATTATACACAGAGATTAAACAAATCTCCCTGCATAAATTGTACTTGTGTATCAGCTGTCTTTCCCTTTCTACATTATTTAGAATGTGCACATTTGGGGGGTTATTTACAAATGGCAAACCCACGTTGCACTGCAAGTGCTGTCCTGTTTCCTCAACTGCAAAATAAACCATAAAATAAGAGGAAACGCAGAAAGGACAAAGAACGCTTTGAAAAAACATATGTTAATTATACAGTGCAGGGAACAGGCTGCATTCTCATAGACTGTGGGCTGCAAATTCCTACTTTCAGGTGTTTGGACACTGGCAGGCTTTGAAGGACATCCTCCCTAAAATCCTACTTCAATCAATGAATCTTCATTCCTTTGCTAGTGTCCAAAGTGGATGAACCTCTTCTCCCTTACAGACAAATCACTCTGAACTACTGTACTTTGTTTTCTCCATCTAACTCTTTAATGAACACTTCACTTTCCTTTATAGCGACACTATAAGTAGTGCATTAAACCATCCCAACCTCAGTAAAACCCTGGGAATTGTGCATGAATTCTATTTTGTTGCGACAAACTTTAACGCTGCTTTGAGGACTGGCTCCTGCATGGGCACTCACCCTGGCACTTTCTGCAATGCGTGAGTGAGGTAGGGTTATATACGGACACCCAGGGGGCATGTCCTCAAAAGCTTTGGCAGTGTCCAATCACCTGAAGGTATTGGCCTATAACCCAGGGTCTATGACTGCCAGGGCTATGGTCTGTACTGTGCTCAAAGATATGGAATTCACAGGTAAGTTAGAATTCCTTTTTTTTTCTTGGAGCACATACCTGCTTTATTTTATCTGTTTGATGTACAACTTTAAGCTCGGCTTTGTGCTTGCTTAGTTTCTTTTGTTTCAACTACAAAGTAAATTTATATAAAAGTCAGAATATGCTGTTATGCTATGAAAGCATGCATGCTATGTCTCAGCATGCTTTCACATGTGTATGTCTAAATGCATACAAGCAAGGAATTGGCTGTGTGTGACCCCTTTCTTCAGCTGCTATAGGTTGTCACCCCTTCATTTCTGTAGCACTTACTTGCAATATAACAAATATTTGCTTTTGGGTTTACTGCTGCTTTAAGTTTCATGCACACTAGATTCTCAAAAAACGCAAAAAAAAAAAAAAAACGATGGCTAAACAAATAATATTTAGCATTTTTAGCTAACGTTTTCGCAGTGTTTTCAAAAGTGTTTAGAAACGGTAATGTTTTTGTTAAGGAGCTACGTCCTTAACAATGGATAACTCCTCAGCTGTCGGTTGTTCCCCGCTGGCAGTTGAAAGTAAACGAAACAATTGCCGGAAATACAAAAGTTTAGAAAATCCATAGCAGGCCCTTCCGGTCTGGTATAGATTTTAAGAGGAGCTCCATGCTCCCCCTAAAATTCATACCAGACCCTTATCTGAGCATGCAGTCTAGCAGGTCAGGAAAGGTGCTGAACCATACCAGGCCACATGCCCTAAATGTAGGGGGGGCTTTGGGGAAGGGGGCCCCCCAAAGCACTGTGTCCCTATGTTGATGAGGAAAAGGGCCTCTTCCCCCACAAACCTGGCCGCAGATCATTTTTGGGGGTCTGCGGACGGCAAGCTTTTTGGAAAAATCTGGTGGCACCCCCCCCCCATGTTGAGGGCATGTGGGCTGGGCGCTCGCTCATCCCACTCCCCTCCTGACCTGCTGGGCTGCATGCTTAGATAAGGGTCTGGTAAGTGGCGGCTGGTGCTCAATATTTTTGGTGGGGGGGCAGGGCGGTAAACAAATCTGCTTTTTTTATTGATGCCAATTGTTTTGTTTACATTGTCAGCAGGAAACGCATCATCTGTTGTTAAGAATGTGGCGGCCTGCTCCTTAACAACCACCTATACACCGAGCTGCTGGCTAAGAAAAAAAAAACACTGGAAACCAGTGCTTAGCAGTGGTTAACAGCATTTAGGAGCTGTCAGCTTTTTTTTTTTTTTTTTTGCCGGCAAATCGCTCCCAAAGATACAAAAAAGCTTTTTTTTCTGTTCCTAGAAGCTGAAGCTTGAAAAACACTTCTAGCCTAAAATAGTGTGTATGGACACATAGTGTAATTTACTTCTAGCGGCAGAAAAAGAATAAATGCTCAAAGCAGCTGCTTGGAGCTTAAAATTAAGTTAGTGTGCATGGAGCCTAAGGCCCGGTTCACACTGATACGCTGTGAATTTTGTCAGTTTTTTTGTCCATTCTGAGGTGCGAGTTATACTGCGAATTTACCGTGATTTTAACGCAAATTTCAGGAGTTGCTGCGATTGATGTTCTAGCCAATGGAATCGTAGTGTTAAAAAAAGGTGTTAACTTCCTGTCTACTTCCTGTTTTTTGTGGAGAGTCGCGTAGTGAAATTCTCACATATGTGAACCAACAATGTGATTCCAGAACGATTTACATTGATGTCTATGGAGACTAAGTTTGCAACGCAGTAAACTGGCACAAGACCCTTTTTTTATCGCATTCGTAGAGGAATTGCAATGCATGTATTCGAACGACCGTCATTGAAAACAATGACTTTATGGATGACATGCGAATTTAGAATAGTTTTGACGCATCACATTCGGTATGAACTCGCATCAGTGTGTACCAGGTCTAACTGCTTGGTTGGAATTGCCCATTTAAACTGTATAAACAGAACTAAACCTAAATGGTATGGTTTTTTTTTTTAATAGCTTAATTTGTTTACAGATTAGATATACTGTACAGATTTAATTTCTCAGTTATTTCCTGCAAATCCTGTGTTTCATTTTTCTAGATCCGCTATCACATGGGAGGTCCAGTCTCAGAGATGAGAGGTCAAGTAAAATACATGAGCGACTGCAGAAGAAGCTAAAGGACAGACATGGTGCTCAGAAAGACCAGCTCAACAGCCCCCCATATTCACCCAAGAAAAGCACTTCTCCAGTCAATGAATCCAATGGCATTATCAAAGGGCAAAACAGTCCATCTCTAAACACAGGACAGTCCAAGAACAAGCAGAAAGGGAAGACATCTGCCCAGGTAGAAGCAGAACCGCCAGGTAATTGTGACCATAAAAAGGATGCCAAGGACTGGTGATAATTAAGGATGATTTATCATATTGTACAAACTGTTAGTGCATTGCTACAACTTTAATGGGATTGTAAAGGTTTTTTTTTTTTTTTTTTTTAAATAGGTTACTTTAAGCTAGTGCATTGTTGGTTCACTTACCTTTTCTTCGATTTCCCTTCTAAATGTTTTTTTTCTTTGTTTTCTTTGTCTGAATTTCTCACTTCCTGTTCCTCTTCAGTTAGGATTTCAGTAAGCTATTCTGAATGACTTTCCACCGCTCGGATGATGGTGGAAAGCTTACTGAGGAGAAACAGGAAGTGAGAAATTCAAACAAAGAAAAAAAACATTTAGAAGTGAAATCGAAGGAAAAGGTAAGTGAACCAACAATGCACTAGCTTAAAGGAACCTATTTAGAAAATAAGACGAACCTTTACAACCCCTTTAACCACTTCAATACCAAGGCCGTCAATTGACGTCCTGGCTTTCAGTTGGGATATCTGAATGATGCCTGCAGCCACAGGCATCATTCAGATATCCATCTCTTCAGGCGGCGAATCCCTGCACCATAAGAATGATCATAGCGGCGGTTCCGCCGCTTGATCGTTCTTATAGGCGGCAGGAGGGGACACCCCCCCCTCCTGCCACCATCCGGTGCGTCTCAGGGCTCTCCTTTGCCATCGGAGACCCGGAGAAACGATCCGCCGCCGTCCGCTGTAAACCATAGAGTAGACTGGTGACCAGATGGTCACCAGTCATCTCTATGATCGTTGGAGGACCGGGCGCGATGTTATGACGTCACGCCCGGGTCCTGGAATGTAAACACAGCCGCAATCGCGGCTGAAAGCATTAGATCGGTTTAATTTTTTTTCACGATCTAATGCTTTCCAGCCTGGAGGAGAGATGTGTGGTCTTATTGACCCTGCATCTCTCCATAAAGAGGACCTCTCACACACATTCATTTTACAAGGGATGTTTACATTCCTTTTAATAGGAAAAAAATTATGAAAAAAAAAAAATGACAAAAAAAGTTTAAAAATAAAATAAATTGTGTAAAATAAAATAATTTTTTTTTTTTTTTTTAAAACGCCCCTACCCCCGGTAGCTCGCGCTCAGAAGCGAACGCACGCGTAAGTCCCGCCCACATATGTAAACGCCGTTCAAACCACACATGTGAGGTATCGCCGCGTGCGTTAGAGCACCAGCAACAATTCTAGCACTAGACCTCCTCTGGAACTCTAAATTTGTAACTTGTAAAAAAAAAAATAAGCGTCGCCTATGGAGATTTTTAAGTACTGACATTTGGCGCCATTCCATAAGTGTGCGCAGTTTTAAAGCGTGACATGTTGGGTATCTATTTACGCGGCGTAACTTCATCTTTCACATTATACCAAAAAATTGGAATAACTTTACTGTTTTGTTCTTTTTTAATTCACAAAACCGTTGTTTTCCCCCAAAAAAAAGGCGTTTGAAAAATGATTGCGCAAATAATGTGCGAGATAAAAAGTTGCAATGGCCGGCATTTTATTCCCTAGGGTGTCTGCTAAAAAAACATATATAGTGTTTGGGGGTTCTGAGTAATTTTCTAACAAAAAAATTATGATTTATGCATGTAGGAGAAGTGCCAAAATAGCCCCGGTATTGAAGCGGTTAATAATGCTATTTTTTATTTATTTTTGTGTATTTTTAAACACCAGTAAATGTGAGATATTAAAGTTACCCGTAGACGGTAAGATACTTTACAAATCTGCAGTCTACACATTCTCCTAGCATGTCTGCTTATCATTTCAGTAGTTACCTGTGATGACTTACCTCTTCCTACTATAGATCCCTTGCCACAGAGACCAGCCCTGTCACTGCCTATTGGTGCCCCTAGACATAAGATGACAATGGGATGTACATTCATAAAACATCTGGTCAGAGAAAAGTCCACCATGCATATCCGTTCTTCCCTGAAAACAGCCAGCTAGGGGGTCTAGGGAAGCTTCCGTGGTAATGTAATTTCCCAGTCTAATCATGAATTGGTTGATAATCCTAAATATGTTTAATATAATAATCACTCGATTCATTTTAGCGTTCCTTAGCAAATAAAAAAAATGCTCAAACTCTTGAACCCAATTTTTACATGTGGTGGGCAATCTTTTCATTACAGCATGAAGGACGGTGCCAAACAGGAAAGTATTTCGGGGGCAGAATAAAAAAATAAAAAAACACCAGTTTCTCCATCTACTGTATACAGTGTGGATAAACAAATCTCCCGCTGCTGTGTTTATATTTTGACACCTGGCTGTCCCGCTTCCACTTCCGGCTTAGTTCGCCATGGCGAAGTGAGCCTGAAGTTTATACCCCTCCTCGTTCCCCCCGGAGCCAGCCTATTTAGAGTGCAGCGCGATTCGGGCATGCACAATAGGAAACTGTCTGTAAATCCGCAAGACTTCACTGCCAACTTTCCTTAGCTGACATGGCGGCACTGGCACCTGAGAGCCGGTTCAAGAATCGGCTCGGGGTGAGGACTCTGCTGGATGCCTGGACTGGTAAGTAATAGTAAGGGCTCATTTCCACTGGCGTTTTTAAGCTGTAAAAAACGCTCAGAAAAGTGGCTCTAAAAACGCCAGTGGAAATGAAGCCTTAAAGTTAACTGCTGCAATAGTTGTAGCTGCTGACTTTAAATTTTTGGAGGGGGGGGGGCTTTAATGAATGGACCCTTATATGTTTCAAGGGATGTTTTTTATTGCACTCAGCAGTTAAAGCAGTATGTTATCATGTAATCATTGATGCAATATCAAGCTAGCTTTAATAATTGAGTTTATTTGTATATAAATTCAGGTGATTTTTTTTTTTTCATAATAATTTTGCCTTTAACGTAATAACACTGAATATATTTCACAGACCATCAGTTTTAGCTTTTAGTGGATAAAGCACTGTTGGAAGCCTATCAATATAATTGTATTTGTTTCTGTTCTAGAAAAAGATGAAGAAACAAAAGCATTGGAAGCACAGCTTTCCATCATTTCAAAGCCAGTGGTAGGTACTCTGAGATACAGGTTTGTTTGTGTTTGTGACAAAATATTGCGGGAATGTCCATTTTGGTGTGAAGCTGTCGCACTGCAAGGAAGTTGTAGGCTTCTGTGTTTGTTTCCAGTTGTAATATTTATAATACCCCAGCTAAGACTGCTTTCACACCGAAAGCGCTGTCCATTAGCGCTAAAGCACCTGAAAACCGCCCCGTGTCTAAGATATTCATAGGTACTTTTGATGCTGCTGTCTGTTTTAAAAGAGCTCTGTTCACCGAGTCCTGAACTAGAGAACTACGTGGTCCAATTATCGTAACCGCACCCAAAATTCTAAAACCTTGAGAAACAAGCAGTGATCTGAGTGAATCACATGAGGAGGAGGACGTCATCAAACCAGTGTAAGCTCCAACATTATCCAATACAGAGCTTACACCGGGTTCTGAGAGAAACCGAGCACAGGGAAGGGGCAGGTGGGTCAGGCGTTGGGTTTCAACAGACTGTTACTTTTTCTTGAACGGAGAGTGTATAATAACCCAAAACAAATGCAGCACTGCCTACTACTATCAATTGGTATCCATAATCACATTATAAATGCATAAATACATAAACCTATCATGTGATGAAGTGTATACATAGAGTTCCACCCAAAAAGGGAAAATTCTGCTTTATGGCCTCCTCCCCCGTCCTATTTGTGTGTCGGCACTTGTTTTGAAAAGGGGGGGGGGGGTTGGAGCAGGCACCCACTTTTGCTCTGACCACCTAGGACATCGAGCGGAAGTTCTCCCCCTCCCTGCAGTCTTCTGGGACGTCACAGGTCCCAGAAGACTCTGGGGGAATTCACAAAGAGCAGCGCATCGGGCATCCAGCTATGAAGTCATAACCTTTCACTGGGTGTGCCCACAGTGGAGATGCCGGCGCTGGGGACAGTACATGGAAAGAACAGCTCAGGTGAGCACATTGCTGGATCCTGGGGCAGGTGAAGTGTCTGTTTATTAAAAGTCAACAGCTACAGTTTGTAGATGCTGACTTTTAATAAACACCATTTTGACTGGAGCTCTTCTTTAATACATACATGTTATCCAACAAATAATCATATCTGCAACACATCCAAAAACTATAACATAAATGTAGAGTCCAGCAACTGTCTATAAATGCACCATGATTAAATTCTCTTCCCAGTGCAAAACAAATTATGATAATTCCCAAGAAATCCACTGTGCAATGTGCTTTCTTTACCCCCCGCTCTTCTGGAGCGGATCAGACTACTGCTGTGCTTTGCCTTAAAGGGGACATTTGGCCTCATAGTCCACCGGTTTTTTTTGATGTGCATTTATAAACTGTTGCTGGACTGCACATTTGTGTTATGCACTTTCTATTTTCTGGATGTGTTGGAGCCATGATTATTATTTGTTGGATCACAGATATTTAATAAGTACACACTTTGATCAAATGATGTTTTTTGTATTTTTGCATTTATAGTGTGATTAATATGGTTGCACCGATACCTTTTTTAATTATCGGCAAGTACTTGACCTGAAGTATCGGCGGTACTCCTACTCGCCTATAGTTGCATATGATTGCCCCTACCGATCCTGTGTGTATAGAAAGGGAAAAGCGCCATCTAGTGGGCAGTTTATTAAAAATGTTAGAACTTGCATAGCTGGTCAACTGCAAAATCTGCGTAGGTGTCTGGGTCCTGCCAATGATAGACAATCATAGCGGCTGGAGGAGAAGTTCCAGGATCCCGTGGGTGTAGGGTGGAAGTGATGCCAGCTTGGGGGCAGATCACCTATACAACTCCTTTAGCCCTATGGGCACCTCCAGCGGCCGTGATTTTCTATCATCGGCGGGACTGGGACACCTGTGCAGATTTTGCATTTTAACTCTACTTAATATGAGTTCTAAAATTTTAATAAACTGCCCACTAGATTGCGCTTTTCCCTTTCTAAACTCACATAGGAACAGTGGGAGATATCGCATGTGATTCAGATAGAAATCACATCGCATTCCTGTTCAAATTGCATGCGATTATTTGCAGTGCGATTTGTACCCATTAATTTTGTATTGATGCAACTCGCAAAGTATCGGAAGCATTTTCACGTGTACTCATGAAAATGCTTGGTATCCGTGCATCCCTAGCGATTATGGATATCAATTGATAGTAGGGTGCAGCACTTGTTTTGGGTTATTATGTTATATAGGTGGAGTCATATTACTTAATTGCTGGCTTGCAGCCATTTATTTGTTTATATTGCTAGTGTATTTTTATTTTTTCCTTAGTTAGTAGTAGTGGTCAATCAATGGGGGTTGTGCACGTTGTTTTTTATTATTGAATGGAGAGTGTGTCAGTCTTTTAAACCTTGCCTACCTTGCATTTTGGTGTCTAATGTTGCAAAGAATTAAGCTTGCTTAATGTGCTTATCACTAACTGCACTGGAAGTACATGATACTACAGTATATGGGTATTCAATACAAGCCTTGGAATTCTCACACTCTAACGCCTAAAACAGTGATAGTGAATCTTGGTTCCCCAGATGCTTTGGAACTACATTTCCCATGATGCTTATGCATGCTGCAGTGTGGTTGAGCATTATGGGAAATTTAGTTCCAAAACATCTGGGGTGCCAAAGTTTGCCATCACTAGTCTAGAGTGAAAAACCATTGGAATGCAGTATTCAGCACATGGGAAGCGTTTTTTTTTTTCTAGTTCCAAGATATCTAAATCCATTATAATCTAAATGCTAGAAATTAAAGTAAGTCCCCTACTTCTGAATGAGTTCTGTTCCGGGTAGCTTGTTCATAAGTCCAACAAAGATCAGTGCTTGCAGACAAAATATGGTGGGGGGAGCCCCCCTGTCAGAACACAAAAGCACAGCATGGACGATCGCTGCACCAACATTGCTTGTGTTGGTACAAACAGATGTTCGCATCTTTTAGGCGTTTGTTACGCGAGGGTTCGTATGTAGGAGACTTACTGTGGACAAGTCATTTGTGTAATACCTGAGCCTAGGTTCAGACTAGTGTGATGTGGGAGCCAGCGCGATTCCAGCATCACTTCTCTTCCACAGGCAGGTCACACTGCTCTCTGCGAACCGCTGCGGGTGTCAATGAATTCTTAATGACACCACCAGAACGGTTCACAGATCGCAGTATGAACTGTGGATTCATACAGGAATCTAATCTGATTCCAGTGCTGGGAAAAACAAGTCCCTGCACCCTTTTCTGTGCAAATCCAATGCGGGTTCAGCCATACAACAGCCTTGGAATTCAGAGTTCACACACCAACACCTAGAGCAGTGATAGCGAATCTTGGTTCCCCAGATGCTTTGGAACTACATTTCCCATGATGCTTATGCATGCTGTAGTGTAGTTTTGCATTATGGGAATGCAAAACTACATGAGGAGAGAAAACAACTGTATGGCTGAACTCGCATTGCTCAGACATCGCATGTGATCTGCACCTGCTATGCCGGTGCGAATCGAATGCAATGTCTGAGATGGCACTAGTCTGAACCCAGGCTGAGAGTAATATTTGTCTTTCACATATAAAATGCTTATGCAGGGTTGAAAGTAAAATCAAGCTATTGACTAAAAGAAGATGCTGTATACTTACTTTTTCTAAGGCCCCTGTGTTAAAACTCCACTAGGCTGCTAATTGCTGGCTGTTGCAGGTATACTTGGAGTACAAGTGTACAGCATGTGTACAGCACTAGGAAGCATTTTGAAGGCATTTTGCAGTCGGAGAGCTAGAGGAAATGTCATTGGGCTACAAGTCCGCTGATTACCACTCATATTCCATTGAAACTACAAATTCAGCTGCCACAATGGCAGATGGGATTTGTAGTTTATTCATGTACAGATCGAATGAATCACTGCTGTACAGGTGGAGCTTGGCTATATGTAAAAATGGATGTAAAGCTGTGGTTGGCCTTTATTGGAACTTGGTGGAAGATGTGAAATGTAAAATCCCCTTGTGTAAGAAATCTCCCAAGTATATTCTTATAGTTGGAAGGAAAGAGAATTGGAGACGTTACCCATAGCAACAAGTGTGAATATTACCTTACTTTTGTAAAATAGTAATGAGAATTTACCTTTTCTTCTATTTACTATTATAGGACTCTCTTATTTTATTATCAACAGCTGCCCCTATGATCAAAGTGCTCTGAACGTTGTCTTCTCTTATTGTTGAAGAAAGGCAATATGCTTGTTGTTTCTAGACATTAAAGTACCTCTAATAAATGAGACATTCTGTTCTGGCTTCAAGAGCCTGGAGTCTAATGTATTTCTTTCTTTCAGAAATATTCGTAGGTTGCTTTGGTAATGACCCAAACCACATGTAATATCTTCAGTCACATATGAAAGGATTGTAGCGATAAAAGCCTCAGAAATTGGGTGGTAGAATATTCGAACATAGGATTTATGGCACATAGGACACTATGTGCTGCTAATATGCCCAGCACCTACTTGTTTCCACTCGATTTATTTTCTTTTATAAGTGTTTATTACAAAAAATAAACCAAGGTAAAATGTTGACAATGACATAAATTAAATTGATGTAAACATAGGCCGTAGTTTGCCAGATGGTCTGCCAGTCATCTGCCTCCAAGGACATGTTACATACAGTTCCATCGAGTTTGTTATGCCCTAGTGATAGTTTGTTTAGAGGACACAATAGAAATATCAATTCACGCTGATTTTAATTAAGGCCTCTTTCACACTGAGGCGTATTTCAGGTGTTTTAGTGCTAAAAATAGCGCATATATAACGCCTGAAATACTCCTGCCCCAGCATTCTTAATGTGAAAGCCCGAAGGGCTGGCGGCCGATGCGCTGGCGGGAGAAAAAAAATCTGCAAGCAGCATCGTTGGAGGGGTGAGAGGAGCGGTGTGTATACCGCTCCTTCCCATTGAAAACTATGGGACACCGCGGTAATACCGCCCGCAATGCGCCTCTGCAGAGGCGCATTGTGGACGGTATTAACCCTTTTTAGTACCACATCGCTAGCGGGCGAATACCACCGCAATTACGCGGCAATTCCGATGGTATAGCGCCACTATTTTTACCGCCAATGCACATATTGCCCCAGTGTAAAAGGGGCCTAAGGACACTTGGAGTGCGCAGTATAAATGGTTATAAGCAGCTGATGTTCACTAAATATTGCTAGAGTTGGTGACTACCCGATTTGTGAATTACCCATGTAGGTGGTACATCCCTTCTTTTTTCTTGCCGTTTATTAACCCCCATCTGCTGGCCTTTTTGCTTGCTGTTTACAAACCCTGCTTACAGCATAGTTTACTGATGATGATGCTACATTGTGGTAGAGATCTCACATTCTGAAATAATGCCTTTAGTCGGACATTTCTTTTTTTCTGAACTTTTTTGTGCACATCATTGTAGGTGTCAGACATTCAAGCACGATCTGTGACACTGACCTGGACACCACCTCCCAGTTTGATCAGTAAAGAGAGTGAGAAAACGAACAACCCAGAGCTTTATACATATGAAATATTGTTATCTAACAGTGGTAAAGATGGAAAATTCAAGGTGGCATACAGGTAGGCGCAGAAATAAAACGTGCTTGTGTATATGTATTTATGTTTGTGTACTTGGTGTGTGTTTCTTTTTGCAGAAGACGCTTAATATGAACCAATGCTTTTTCTAGGTGATCCATAAATAATTGGTTTGCTTTAATTGCAGCCCCACAAGCTGCTTATACTCCCTTCTTTCACTCCCTAGCTGTTCCATTAAGCTGCCAGGAAGAAAAGCTAAAGCTCTCTGTACACTCTGCCAGCTCTAATGTAATCACTCTGTCTCTAGTAACCAAGCACCAGGGTTGTAAAATGGGAGGAATGGTATTGTCATATGCTCCCCTATATACTGTATACAAATACTGGGGATTTTTTCTGTCTCTTAGATACGGCACAGGGTGCTGTAGGAGCAAAGATAGTGTGGATGTATTGTGCATGTGGGGTGCTATTGTCTTACCCTGCATGGGTAAAGCACAGGTTCGCCTAAAAGCAGTACTCTACATCCAAATGCATGTTTAAAGTGGTTGTATAGGGAAATGTTTTACTTTTACCTACAGGTAAGCCTATAATAAGGCTTACCTGTAGGTATAAAGAATATATCCTAAATTTGTACGGTTTAGGAGATATTCCCCCCGCAATGCGCCGCTGATTGCAGTGGCGCATGCGCAGCAGGGATCCTTGGCTAAAGGGCCGGCAGCTGCCGGACCTTGCCGGAAAGAAATCTCCCGCGTGCATGCAACCCGAAGTGAACAAGGAATGCATCACTAAGCACAGGTTTCTGTTTTGACTCTGAGGGAGAGTTACTAATACTGGTGTGCACAGAATCTGGTTAAGCTGTACATAGACGCCGATCGTTTACTAACTTCAGCTTGTTCAGTTAAGCTTTGACATTAAAACCTAGAAGCTGATTGCTTACTATGTGCATCTACACCAAATTCTCTGTGCACAAGTTTTAGTAAATCTCCCTCTGTGTTACCACTTGAGCTACTGAACTGTGTGAACTGGCCTTTTTAGCAAGGTAATGGAAAAGAGCATGTGAATAGGAGCCTAAAGCTCCACCTGCTGGCTGGATAGAAAAGCTAAATCATTTGTCTGTAGTAGTTGATTTTACCTAGGACCAGTTTACACCAGATGCAGTTCCGTGCACTTTTTTTTCTGCACAAAATGCAAGCACAGGGCCAGATTCAGATACACTTAATTTTGCGCTGCGTAATCGAAATACTCTACGCTGCCGTATTTTACCAGGCTCTACATCGAATTCTGGTAGATTTTTGCCCGTACGCTACGGCGGCGTAGTCTAAATACGCGATTAGGGGGCGTGAAGCATTTAAATTAGGCGCGTCCCCGCGGCGATCGAACTGCGCATGCTCCGTTCAGAAATTTCCCGCCGTGCACGTCGTTACGTCATTCGTTGTTTGAGTAGCGTCGTTTACGGACATTCCTATTCCCGGACGACTTACGTAAAAAATAATAAAAGACGTCGGAAAACATTGAAATTCGACGCTGGAACGACGGCCATACTTAACATGGGCTGTCTAATATTAGAGCAGCAAAAAGCTGATATAGTGTTACGCAAAAAAAAGATGACTAAAGATGCCGTAAGAGATTGCGATTGAAGATCGTAATTTCTGGGATCGCCGGCAAAAGCTCATTAGCATACCCCGACGCGGAAAACGACGGGAAGTCCACCCAGTGGCCGCAATTTTATTGCAGCGTAGATCCGAAGGCATACGAACACGTAATCCAGTCGAATTGAAGCCCGCAGCCGTCTATTCATGGTTTGAGGTTTCAGACTAGCTAAAAAACGCGCGTAATTTGAAATTACTCCAGTCTAACACCAGTTAGACAGGAGTTACGGCTCTCTGAATCTGGCCCACAGTGTTTTCCACGTGTTCCAATGGCTCTAGTTCACACCATGCAGTCTGTTTCTGTAAACTGACTGCCTGGTGTGAACTAGAGCCATTGGAATACATAGATAGCGCTGTGCATGCATTTTGGTGCAGAAAAAAGCACACAGAACTGCACCTGGTGTGAACCGGCCCTAAGATAAAGTAGAGCCTGACCAGTTGAGTAGTGTTTTTTTTTTTAGAAAGCTAGTCATATTTGGAAGCTGGAAAGCACGTAGTAAAAAAAAATAGTAATAAATCTGTGTAATAAATAAAGAAAAAACAAGGAAATGCTATAGCCTCTATATTTTTGAATGTGTAAACTTCTAAAATAGACTAAAACAATTACATTGAATGTGTAGCTGTAAATTTGTTTTAGAATAGTAGCCATTGAAAACTGCAACAAAACCGCAGGCAACACACCTGTTCCGCTTTCATTCTTATATTTATCCATGCTCTCTACACACTGCTGACAGAAAAAAAAATGCATGGACTCTGACCTACGGACCGGATGCTCTAATAATTCCGTGGAATCAGTTTTCACTGATCTATGCGTTTCCTCCGCTCTCGCTCTCTTACAAAGGCTACTTTGCAGGATCAAGAAGGAAGGAATTCCAATAATCCTAGTGACCCCAAATTGGCCCAGAAGGCCCTGGTACGCTGAAAGCATGAAGGTGGCGGTAAGAAAACCTTGGAAGCTTCCGCTTCATCACGACCTGCTGTCGCAAGTTCCAGTGTTCCACCCTTCCTTACAAAAGCTAAATTTGACGATCTGTCTGCTGAGACCCACATTTTGAAGAAACGAGGGATCTCAGGTCCAGTTCTTTCTACACTCCTTAATGGTAGAAAGCCAGCCTCCATGCTGATCTACTATAGAGTCTGGAAGGCATATGTTTCTTGGTGTGAAACTAAGAAATGGAATCCTCAGATGTATGACATAAGTAGGATTCTCGCCTTTTGCCAGCTAGTAGTGGATATGAAATTAGCCCTTAGTACCATTAAGGGTCAAATATCGGCTCTACCGGTCTTTTTTCAAAGACCACCAGCATCTCATTCCCTAGTTCAGGGGGAACTGAGGATAAATCCACCAGTCAAGTCTCCCTTTTGCCCATAGGATTTGAATTTGGTATTGTCAGTATTGCAAAAGCAACCTTTTGAACCTATTCGCCAGATTCCTCTGATTCTTTTAAGCAGGAAATTGGCTTTTTTTTTTATTAAGTGTATTTTTGTGCGTGTACTCGAGAGAGGAGCCGGACTGCAGGAGTTGGGAGTAGGCAGGCCTCCCCCAGAGGCAATCTGCCATCTTTCTCCATGCCCCGGGTGGCAATGGCAGGCGTGAGGGGGTCCTCTACCTGCTCCGCTTTGAAGCCCAACGGGGCAGAGGGACTCCCCTATGAGGGAGTGAGAGGACCTAGCCCGCTCAGCCAGCCCCATTAGTCCTTCGCCTCTCTTTTTTAGAGACTGCGTGGCCAAAGTGCGTGCATGTTAAGCCAATTTTGAGTGCGTGTAAGTGTGGTGGTTTTGTGGGAGGGGGGTGGGCGTACTAAGCGCAGGCTTACCTAACATAGCACACCCACCGGGAGCCTTAACGCATGTGCTACCTGCTGACAGTGCCACCCATGCGGCCAATGCCATATTGCATTATGTCATGGGTGGCACTGTCTGCAGGTAGCACATGCGTTATGACCCATAACGCATGTGCTACTTGCAAATAGTGCTACCCATGCAGCCAATGCCATATTGTGCTGCAGACAGTGCCACCCATGACGCTAATGCCATAACCCATGTGCTACCTGCTGACAGTGCTACCAATGCCAAATGCCATATTGCGTTATGGCATTAGCGTCATGGGTGGCACTTTCTGCAGCACAATATGGCATTGGCCGCATGGGTGGCACTGTCTGCAGGTAGCACATGCGTTATGGCCCATAACGCATTTGCTGCCTGCAGGGACAGTGCCACCCACTGTCTGCAGCACAATATGCCACTGGTGGCATGGCAAGGATGGCACTGTCTTCAGTACATTATGGCATTGGCGGTATGGGTGGCACTGTCTCTGCAGTACATTATTGCATTAGCATGTCCCGCTGTCAAGTTGCTAATCGCCACCATTACTAGTAAAAATAAAGAAAAAATACATAAATACATCACATAGTTTGTATATGCTATAACTTTTGTGCAAACCAAGCAATAAAAGTTTTTTTGGATTTTTTTTTTTTTTTTTTTTTACAAAAAAGATGTTGCAGAATACATACTGGCCTAAACTATTGAAGAAATTTCATTTTTTACATTATTTATTGGATATGTTTTATTGCAGAAAGTAAAAAATATAGTTTTTTTTAATTTATTTTTTATTTATTTATTTATTTATTTAAAAAACAGCTCTATTTGTGGGGGAAAAATTACATACATTTTATTTGGGTACAATGTTGCACGACCAAGCAATTGTTAGTTAAAATAATGCAGTGCTGTATCGCAAAAAATGGTCATGAAGGGGGGTAAATTATCCAGAGGGCAAGTGTCCTGCCTGTGTTGCTGTTTGTTATCAAGGTTTTTTTCACATGGGGTGGAATTTACTTGTTTAGCAGGGGATCTGTCCGCTGATCCCCCACTGAGCGGAGTGGGCAAATGACAGGTCCGTGTCCACTCAGCTTATGCAGAGCGGACGCGGACACAGCCTGCTCTGCTCTAAGGGCGGCTGGTGTAAACAAACTGGCTATCCGTTCACACCCGATTGCCCTCCAATCCACTAGATAATAGATTATTTTGGATAATAAAACTTATAACTGGCTAGAGAAAAATACATATTACTTGTAGACAAATCTGCACTTTGTTTCAAGGCGGGTCTGGGGGAGGGGCCAAGAGCGGGGCCATGGGTGTGGCCGAAGGAGGGATCAGGGTTGGAGCTGAAGGGGGCCCCGTCAGGTATGCTATTCGGGGCCCCATGATTTCTATCAGCGCCACTGGCTCTGTGTCCCGTGGCGTAAAAAGGATTTTACAGGTAAGCTGTTTTAAAAATTCCTGTTTGGCAGTTAAGCTAACGTTGTGACATTCACACTTCCCAGACTGCCCACATCTTCACACTAACAGCCCAAAGACTTGAATAAAATATTCCTGTACAGCAGTGTCCCATTAGGGAAGATGTTGGAAATTGTGTAATAACATCAACTTTTGCTAAACAGTCTATAGACAAATTGGAATGGTAGTGCATTTGTTGTAATGGTAGGAACTGATTTCATCAGTCCTCATAAAGTGTCCCATTTTACAATGCTGTGTCAAGTTTTACATTTTTTAAATTGACGTATCCATCGTGACTGCTCTGTTAACTGGTTCAGCGTCTTCTGTTCATTAGTTGACAGGCAGACACCAGCTGAGTATCACAGATTTCATCATATTTGTTTAAAATCTTTGAGAGTGGTGTTGTTTTTTTTTTTTAATAAATGCCCAATGCCAATTTCAGAAGATGGTTATCTACCTTTTGGTAATTGATCCAGATGAAGCTACCAGAATAAGGGCCCAAGCTTAATTTGGTCTGCCTTCCGTTGTATTTACTTTCCTGTTCCTTACATGGGTTTCTTCCCAGCAATCAAATCTGTACTGAGAAGCTCAACTTGTAAAGTACATGTTTTTTTAAAAAATTCCCTCAACCCCTAACCCCCCCCCCCCCCCAAATAAGCTGTGGAACACAAACATCCCTCAACGGCTCCAGTGTCTGCAACCCTTCATACACTCTGCATTTTCAGACTAACCTCCCATAGAGTTGACTAGAACATTGCTCTATAGCACAAGCTATACTATATTGGCAAAAGTATTGAGATGCCTGCCTTTACACACAAATGAACTTTATTGGCATCCCAGCCTTGGTCCTTTAGTCCCCTTTCACACTTATACGACTTGTCCCACGATTTTGGACTGCAAAATCGTATGACAAGTCATTCTTCATTATTTTCAATGAACACCATTCATACTGGCATGACTTCAAAATAGTCCTTGCACTACTTTGGTCCGATTTTGATGCATAGGCATTCATTGAAATCGCGGCCGTGAATCGCGGCAAAATCGCGGCCGCGAAATCGCGATAAAATCGCGCGACTTTCAAGTCGTACAAGTGTGAAAGGGACCTAAGGTTCAATATTGTGTTGGCCCATCCTTTTTAGCTATGACAGCTTCAACTCTTCTGGGAAGGCTGTCCACAAGGTTTAGGAGTGTGTTTATGGGAATGTGTGATCATTCTTTTGTGCGTTTGTGAGATCAGGCACTGATGTAGATGAGAAGGCCTGACTCGCAGTCTCCGCTCTAATTCATCCCAAAGGTGTTCTATTGGAGTGAGATCAGGAGTCTGTACAGGCCAATCATGTTCCTCCACCCCAAACTTTATTATCCATGTATTTATGGACCTTGCTTTGTGCTCTGGTCCAAATCATATGGTGGAGGGGGGATAATGGCGTAGGGTTGTTTTTTAGGGGTTGGGCTTGGCCCCTTATTTCCAGTGAAGGGAACTCTTAAGGCGTCGGCAAACCAAGACATTTTGGAAGTTGCATGCTCCCAACTTGCCTTAACCCGATAGAACACCATTGTGATGTTTTAGAGCGGAGACTGCGGGCCAGGCCTTCTTTTCCAACATAAGTGCCTGACCTCACAAATGCCCTTCTGGAAGAATGGTCAAACATTCCCATAGACACACTCCTAAACCTTGTGGACAGCCTTCCCAGAATACTTGAAGCTGTTATAGCTGCAATGGAGGGCCAACTCAATATTGAACCCTACAGACTAATACGGGGATGCCATTAAAGTAGGGCTGTTACTGATTACTATTTTCGTGTTTGATTAATCGATTTTTTTTTATAATCGATCAACTAATTTTGATTAATTATAACGCACATACAGATCAAACTACTTTTAGCTGATCTCCTTGCAACTCTGCATTAGTCAGTGGTAAATGTGGTATACACTATATACAATCACCCGGCATTAGTTAGTTTCCACAATCCATGATTTAACTTCACAGTTCACACAAATACGTTTTAAATTCAAACTGTAGCACTGATGTAAGTTTTTTTTTTCTTATTAAACTTAAAACCGCAGAAAGTTAATTTAACTTTAATTATAAAACGTATCTAGTATATTGACGGTCAGTCACTTTATAGTAGGCAAGTAGGCATCACTTTAGCCAGTCACACAGACATACCAGAGTGTTTACATTTTCTGGAAGCAGACACGATCGCATTTTATTGCCAATATACCCTGAAGAACTGAACAGTCTTTCGCACGGAACAGATGTTGCCGATACACAAAGAATTGTCTGCACAAAACTGCTTAGGACAGGAAAACGATGATTATTTTTGCCCCCTTTCCCTGATGGAGCCTGATGCATCCTCCTGCTCCACAGATGCAGAGGTACCTCAATCCAATGGGTGCAGTTTGCTCACATCCAGCACGGTAAGTCTCACTGTCCAGGCTGTCCGGTGACGTCAAGAATTTTGATCGATCAAAAAAATGTAAAGTATGTGTGTTTGCAAAGGCAGGTGTCCCAATACTTTTGGTAATCTAGTGTATGTTCTGTTAGGGGGGAGGCTGCCGGGATTTGTGTAATATCAATTTTGTATGCAAAATGGCCTATGGACAGATTGGAGTGGTAGTGCATTTGTTATGATAGTGATGTGGGAACTCATTTCACTGTTCCTTGTAAAGTGTCTCTCTCAACAATGCTGTGTCAATTTTTTAAGTTTTTATAACTGAATCATGTGAACATGTATTTTTGTTGTTTTGGCTACATAACGTTTCTATTCCTTTCAGTGGAGAGAAGACCAATGTTACAGTGGATGATCTGAGGCCGGCAACAGATTACCATGCCAGGTCAGTTACCTGTCTTCTATTTTTATTTTTTTACATTGGCGACTTGTACCGCATGTGTTATTCTGCTTTCTAAATGTTTTTTCTCCATTCTGTTGTATACAAGAGCAATATGACAGTTTGGCCACTGGGTGGTAGTTTAATACCTACTTGTATGCACAAAGCAACACACTATACCAGTGTCTGAAGTGTCTGACACTGGTATATTAGCCCTTTTCAGAACCTGACCTATGTTATGTTTCAGCTCTTGATCAATTCAACCATTATCATTTTTATTCTTTAAGAAATGCACTATATACTTAAAGGGGCCGTAACAGGGTTGTTTTTTATTTTCTAAAAAGGTTCCTTTAAGCTAGTGCATTGTTGGTTCACTAACCCTTTTCCTTTGATTTCCCTTCTAAATGTTTTTTTTTCTTTGTCTGAATTTCTTACTTCCTGTAAACTTGCCCCCATCATCCATGCTGTTCTGGCTGGGGGTCAGTCAGCCAGATCGGCTTACTAAGGAGGAACAGGAAGTGAGAAATTCAGACCAAGAAAAAAAAAACACAAGGGAAATCAAAGGAAAAGATTAGTGAACCAACAATGCACTAGCTTAACCACTTCATTACTAGGCACTTAAACCCACTTCCTGCCCAGACCAATTTTCAGCTTTCAGCGCTGACGCATTTTGAATGAAAATTGCATGCTCATACAACACTGTACCCAAATTATATTATTATCCTTTTTTTCCCCACAAATAGAGCTTTCTTTTAGTGGTATTTTATCATCTCTGCGATTTTAATTTTTTTGCGCTATAAACAAAGACAGAAAATCTTGAAAAAAAAAAAACACAATATTTCTTACTTTTTGTAATAATATCCCAATTTTTTTTTTAAATATTGTTTTCCTCATTTTAGGCAGATACGTATTCTTCTATATATTTTGGTTTGCGCAAAAGTAATAGCGCCTACAAAATAGGGGATAGATTTATGTTTTGTTTTGTTTTTACTAGTAATGGTGGCAATCTGCGTTTTATTTTTTTCAGGCCTGCGATATTGCGGCGGACATATCGGACACTTTTGACACAATTTTGGGCCCATTCACATTTATACAACGATCAGTGCTATAAAAATGCATTGATTACTGTATAAATGTGACTGGCAGGGAAGGGGTTAACACTAGGGGGTGAGGAAGGGGTTAAATGTATTCCCTGGGTGTGTTCTAACTGTGTGTGGAGGGGGACTGACTGGGGGAGGTGACCGATGCTGTGTCACTATATACAAGGGACACAGATCGGTCTCCTCTCTCCCTGACAGGCCGTGGAGCTCTGTGTTTACACACAGAGCTCCACGTCCCTGCTGTCACCGCCGATCGCGGGTACCTGGCGGACATTGTGGCCGCCAGGCACGCGCATCGGCATCTCAGCGATGCGCCGGGCATAGTGTTTCCCCGCTGCGCGCCCACAGCGGCGCGTGGGAAATGCACATAAAGGGACGTCCACCCGTCACTTGAATGCCGCGCTGTGGACGTCTTTCGCCTATAGCGCGGCTCTCAAGTGGTTAAAGGAACCTATTTAGAAAAAAATAACAAAAAATTACAGCCCCTATATATAATATGTAAATGAGCTAATGCAACAGTGAAACATGTGTATGTGTTTTTTTGGCAATTTTCCCTTTGAAACCCAGGCAGGTTTTTAGGCAAAAGATTTTTCTCTTAGGTCTGCACACTGTTTAAACACAATTAAGATGCTAATTAACAATTAACACATAGAATATTGTAATTTACCATGTGGACTGAACAAAAAATCTAGCAAATGATCCCACCCACGCTTTACAGTGGAGATATCTACCACTATAGCTATTGTTTTCTGACAGCTGCCACTGATGCCTGTCAGAATACTTGAACAGCAACTGCATCCGATTGTATTCAGCTACTTTTTGGTCGATGATTTTTTACTCCGTTGCTTTGATTTTTCAACTAAAACATGTCAGGTTGGGGTGACCAATGTAGCTACTCATAGCAAATCCCCTTCTCTTCCTTACCAATCTACCAACATTCAAATGGTGTTTATGTAGCATTGTTTCTTAACAGACACTAACAACTACAAAGTCCCTTTAAAGCCTGGTTCACACCTTTGCAGTTTGAAGGTGAATTTTGCATTTTTCAATACATTCTTTTCATCCATTGAAGTCTATGGAACCAAAAAAAAGTCCCTAGCCCCTTTCATAAAATGCACAGATGTGAACTACATCCATAGGAAACCATGTCAAATGAACTGTATTGTGTTTCTGCAAAACTGAAAATGCGCAAAAAAATACATAGGTGTGAACCACACCTTTAGGGATGGTTTACATGCACATCTAGTATCAAAACTTGCGAAACGTCTCATACATTTTATTAAAATGTAACTTAAGACAAAACTTATTTTTTTAATTGAGTGCAGATGAATTAGAACCCCTTTAATGTGTCCCAGATATGGTTATTCACCCTCTGTTTGTCCTGTTTTTACTGTGGAAGAATATCCCAAATTTTGGGCTGTCGCTAGAACACAAATAGAGGGGAAATGTTCCTACCGGGACACTCGTTTCTGTGACAACTAGGAATTCTCTAATTTTTAAGGAATTTCCTCTCACTTCCTGTTTTGGCGGGATGTGAAGGAAAATCTCCGCAATGGGACATGGATGGTTAAAAAAAATTACAACAAACAAGTAACCTTGCTATCCAAAATGAAAAAAAAGTTTTGCCTTTAGTTCTACTTTAACCACTTAAGACCCGGACCAATACGCTGGTAAATAACCCAAGGTGTTTTTGCGATTCGGCACTGCGTCGCTTTAACAGACAATTGCGCGGTCGTGCGACGTGGCTCCCAAACAAAATTTGCGTCCTTTTCTTCCCACAAATAGAGCTTTATTTTGGTGGTATTTGATCACCTCTGCGATTTTTATTTTTTGCGCTATATACAAAAATAGAGCGACATTTTTGAAAAAAAAAACACTATTTTTTACTTTTTGTTAAAAAAAAATCAAACTAAATTTTAGTCAAACATTTAGGCCAAAATTTATTTAGCCCCATGTCTTTAGTAAAAAAAAAAAATCGCAATAAAAAAAAAATAGCTACCTAGCGGGAACAGCGACACTAATACAGCGATCAGAAAAATGATCGCTTAGTGACGCTGGCAATAGGGAGTGAAAGGGTTAACTAGGGCGGTGATCAGGGGGTTAAAACTTTATTAGGGGGGGCTATCCTGAACCTAACACTAACTGATTTTACACTGCCTGTCACACTGACACTAAATGCAGTGATTAGATCACTGCATTCAGTGACACTGTGACAGGGGGGGTGGGGGGGCAGATCGCAAGGGGTTAAGTATGCCTATGTGTGTGTATGTGTCAGTGTAATGTTGGTGCACACTTACTGTTAGGTTTTCCTCTCATCGCAGCGGTTGGAAATACCGCTGCGATGAGAGATTACATCACTTCCCCCTTCCTGTGTTTACACAGGAGGAGGAAGTGACACAAAGGGGGAGCGCAGCGATTGGCTGGGAGCGATCGCGGGGGGGCGGGCAAACACCGACATCCGCCCGCTCGTCTCGGATCGCTCCCGGAGACACGGGGACCTCCGCACGCCGCGGAGGGGGTCCCGATCGGACCCCCGACCCGCTACTGGGCGAGGACGTAAATTTACGCCCTTGTGCCCATCCGTGCCATTCTGTGGCCGTATATGTGCGTGCGGAGGTCCTTAAGTGGTTAAAGCGTATGCAAACCCTAACAATAAGCTCCTACTATTTACTCCCTTTTGATCCTCTAAATGTACCATTGAAAGTGTTTTATCTGTTAAAGAAGTGCAAAAATATACCTGTTGGTCATGCCAGAAATCCTGTGAGCTGATTGTCTTAAGCCGGCCATAGATGGTTTAGAACAGGGATCCTCAAACTATGGCCCCTCCAGCTGTTGCGGATCTACACATCCCATGAGAGATTGTAAAACTCTGACATTCACAGACATGACTACTAGGCATGATGGGAATTGTAGTTCCTGAACAACATGGTTTAGAATCTCAGCTAGTTCAGCAGGGACTGTGAGGCTCGATCCATCTATGAACAGGCTGATTGTACTGAAGACAATCCATCTGGTTATACCAGCCAGCAGTGATCGTTTTTGTTTTGCTGGCAGGGGCGGCTCCTCCCAGCAGAACACAATAATGCTATGGGAGAAGTTCCCCCATCAACTCACAGTAGCCTCATTCATGGCCTTTGGCTTTGCTCAGTTTCATTTGAGGCCTGTTAAATGCAACATCTTGTTGCATTTAAGGAGCTACGCCTTCTCTCTACCTTTCTAGGTTCCATTCCATCCAAGCTATAAAACTCCCTAGCTTGGTGGATTTCTAGTCCAGCCCTGACAATGGGGAAGTTGTTTCTACCTCACAGCCTGGGGAGGAGTATTACAGTTCAGGGAACGTGGTTAATCAGGGAATCTAAGCTCCCTATTGACATCCTGGAGCTCAGAGGAATAAAACTAGCTCTGAATCCAGGTCACTCAATCAGATAACGCCACGCCTGTGGCCTACATTAACCACCAGGATTCAGGCAGCCCTAACAAAAATTAAGTCTGAAATGGGGGTTTTAATAAGTTACCGCTGTTTGTAGCCAGATGCAAAAGGATCCTATAGCATTGTCATTGGATGCTTTGTTAATTCCCTGGACTCTGTTGCAGTTCATACATTACCTTTCCTGCAGTGCGGATTCTGCCACCACTGCTTCACAAAATAGAGCAGCAGAAGAAATTAGGGATTCTCATTGCACCCAACTGGCCAAAAAAAACCTGGTACATAGACATACTCAAATGTCTAGGGGACAGTTGCGTGCCTCTACCAATCAGGCCAGACCTTCTTCTGTCTCAGAGCTTCCTCTTTTATTCCATACTACGTCGCATACTATTGCCAGATGGACAAAACTACTCCCCTCAAGCGCTTCATTCTAAAGCAGGGATTTGCAATTAGCGAACCTCCAGATGTTGCAGGACTCTGAGAGCCACAAGCATGACACCCAGAGGCAGAAGCATGATGGGACTTGTAGTTTTGCAACAGCTGGAGGTCCACTAATTGCA
Source organism: Rana kukunoris (assembly GCA_029574335.1). Lineage (NCBI taxonomy): Eukaryota > Metazoa > Chordata > Amphibia > Anura > Ranidae > Rana > Rana kukunoris. Next base: position 67,689,110 of record CM056050.1, on the reverse strand, counting down.
TATCTATGTTCTAAAGGATAAAACCACTCCAGCACTCTTATGTGCTCACTCCACTAGATTGGTGGGTGTTTCCTGGTTATTCTGACATTAAAGTCTTGTATTTTTTGTTTCAAATTAACAAACATGTCATGCTTACCTGCTCTGTGCAGTGGTTTTGCACAGAGCAGCCCAGATTCTCTTCTTCTCTGGTCACTCACCAGCTCTCCTGGCCCCTCCCTCCTGCCCTCACAGCAAGCAACTTGCTATGCGGGCACCTGAGCCAAGCCGCTGCTCTGTGTTCATTTAGGCACAGAGCCGTGGCTTGGCCCCACTCTGCCCCCTCTCTCTCCTCATTGGCTCACTGAGTTTGATTGAAACTAATGGGAGCCAATGGCGCCCGCTGTTTTGTCTCGGCCAATTTAGAGGAAGAGTCCTGGACAGCTGAGGCTCTCTTGCAACATCACTGGATCATAACGGGGATCAGGTAAGTATTAAGGGGCTAAGGGGGAGCTGTGGCACACAGAAGCATAGAATGCATGAGGATAAAAAACCTTCTGCCTTTAGAACCACTTTAGGCCTCTGATGCCCCAATTTTTATGGCTGCCACCTGGTTTTCAGCTCACACCTTCTCCAAGTTCTACCAGGTGGACATCCAAGTTACTTCAGATGCAGCCTTGGACAACAAGGTTCCTGTAGCAGCTCTCTGAATTGGGTCTGTTGATTCTTGTTATTGTGGAGCCTGTTGGCACAGTTTGCCTAGTTGTTTCCCACCCTTCTTTATTCATTGTTTGGGAACATCCAAGTATCTAAGAATATCTAGCCTATGTCTTGTACTGTACGATTAGGACTTACCTGTAAATTCCATATCTTGGAGTACAGGGCAGTAAACAGGATACCCTACCCCCTGTTGCTCTGTTACTCTGCATTACTTGCAAAAAAACTGAGGCAACACAGAGTAGGGTAGAATTAACAGGGTATGCCCGTGGTGCGTGTCCAGCAAACCTGTGGCAGTGTCCAATCTCCTGAAGGTAGCAGCCTGTAATGCAGGGTCAATTATTATTCAGTCTGAATTTTATATGAAATTTACAGGCAAGTCAAAATTCTCTTTTTTTTTTCTTGGAGTTAAATACCCTTTAAGCATTGACATATTTTTATGGTGTGTTCAGTACACCGTTGACAGCATCTAGCGATGTTGGCCTTTGATCCTGGAGTCTTACCAAATAGATTTTAAAATCTCTTTAAACACTTTTCGAATGCTAAGTATGTGGAAAACGTTAGGGAGATGCTTTAATTGACTTATATTGCATTTGATCACTTGCTGCATCCATCTAAATACACAGTTATTTGAAGGAGCAAAAGCACTTGTCTCAAACACGGAGTGCAAAGCATTTGGCTTACATTTGTACAAAAAAATGCAAATAGGGGTGAGATTGGGCATGTTCAGATCCTAGTCTGAACCCACCTTAGGATCCCATCAGGAAGCGGTCATCTGTACTGTGCCAATCATGAGCAGCTGAGACATTCCCCACCCCACACGAATACAAAGAGGCATGTATACGAGAAGCTACGGGATGTAGAATTTCTTGGGCACTTACGTTTTTACGATTGGCCGTGTACAGTTACAGCTTCCTAAATGGGTCGTTCAGGTGGGTTTAGACTAGGATCTAGAGTTCATCTCAATATCCAAACCACTTGTAAAGAGTCTTTAAAGGTGAAGTTCATCTTTTGACAAAGGCAACTGGCACCGCCAGACCACAGCGACAAACACACACAGCCACAGCACTCTGTACACCGCTGTAACAGAGGATTATAGGAGTACACAAGCCCTTCAAACTAGGTCTTATTTTCGGGGTAGGTCTTTTTTCCGTGGAAACACGGTATAAGGTTAAGGTAGAGTATTCATTTAAACACTATCCTGTAATGCTGTCCATGGTATTTCCCCCCCTCTTTGTTTTCTTTAACAGGCTATTATTAGTGAATTTCACTTGTTACATTGTTTTCGTTTTCATTGTACATCCTACAGCCAGTGACTAATTCCGCCTACTCTCTGAGCTCCTGTGTGCATTCAGTGCCTCCAGATATATATTAATACCCTTTTATTGCTCACATTGCTGACACCTGAAGTGATTGTCCTAACGTAACCCACACTGCTGTGCTGGATACGCAATATCCTTTAATAGGTGCTGTGGAATTCAAAGGGAATAATTCTGTTTTTAGTTTTTATTCTCTCTAATATGGGCCCAACTGAATTTCTTTTATTTATTTTTTTGGTTGGGCAAAAATGAATGCCTCTTTCACATGGGCGGCTGTTCTGCCACTATTAAAAGAATGTTTTGTTATTTTGAAATTCCAAGACTTCAGGCACATCGATCACTTGCAGTTGTACATTGCGATTAGCAGCGTTTACGTGCGGCTACATTTAGCTGTAGTGCGACATTCTTGCCATTTCTGATGTGCTTCCCTTTGTTTTTCTCGTTACCGCCGCTATCCACAGGAGAAATAGTACACTGTGATTACCTGCGGTTATGTGCATATTGTATATAAATATATACAAGAAAAGGCAATAATACAACTGCAAAACAGGATTTTAGGTGGTATTAACCCCTCCCTCACAAAATGAATTATATTTCTGCTTACTAATTCTTAAATATGGTTGCTGGCTAGTGCCTTTTTAAAAAAAAAAAAAGATTTTTCACCTGGTGATTCAGGCAGTAAGTGATATTTTTCGACTTTTTAACAGAACAAGCTTTCCAGACAAAGTAGCAGTTGGAGGGTTAAGACAAACCATTTATTACTGGCAGGGTGCCTGCAATGGTCAGCTTTTTATACATTTATGCAAAACCTTTATCCCAAAAGGAAAAGAAAAACTGTTCCTGTAATTGTTTAAAACGTGTTAATCTGGCCATACATACACCTATAGATTATCTGCAGATTTTCTATGGTTGGATGGGAAAAGTGCAACAAATTTCTCCGTGTACGCTAAACTGTGTGGATGGAGGAATCTCCCACTGGGCCAAGCTTCAATATCTTGCTAGTCGGCCCCGCTGGCTCTCAACCTAAACAATGCCTGCACCGATTAAGAATGTTCAGGTATTGTGAGAGCCAGCAGGGCCGACTAGCAAGATATGGAAGCTTGAGCCAATGGGAGATTCTTCCATCCACCCAGTTCAGCATAGATGGAGGAATCTGTTCCACTTTTTCATCTGACCATAGAAAATCTGCAGATAATCTATAGGTGTATGGCCAGTCTTAGATGGAGTTCAGCTTTAATTTGCTAGTCATATCAATCTTAATCTGCTAGTGCACCCCACAGTACCCTAACCTCAGGTTGACAGTGTCGTCTCCCTTGTTCCTCCATCCAGACTGGGAACACCTTAAGACAAAGCGTGTGTTGCTGGCTGGCATCACTATGTGAAAACAAGCTAAAAAAAAATCATGTAGCCACCACATTTACAGATTAGTAAACTGCAATATGTAAAATGTTTGTTTTGGGGTATATTGCTGCTTTAAGAATAAAAGTGTACCTAAAGTCCTAAGTCCTTTGGCAGACTTCAATCAATTGAGCATTAAACTTGGTCCTGTATGTGGAATTGGAGATCTACGTTGATCTATGAATTGGTACTTTTACAGATAGCTCATGCTCTCTATGTCTTTATTTACCGTTGTATTTCTGTTTTATTTATCCATTTGTAGCGTTCAAGCAGAGCTGAACTCTGTCAAAGGGAACCCCTCTGAGGCTGCAAGTTTCACCACATTGAGCTGCGAGCCAGACACCCCAAACCCTCCAAGGATTGCAAATCGGACCAAAAATTCACTTTCCCTCCAATGGAAGGTGAGTTTTTTAAGGTTACAAATGAGACTCAAACGTCGGTTAATATGCAGAAGCACCTAAAATGTCTCCCCTGGTTAATCTTTTGTGGCATATCAAAAATGAAACTTTTTTTTTCATCAGTCACCTTTTTTTCGGATTTGATGTTCCTGTTACAAAATAATCAAGTACTTTTAAAAGTCCTGCATACATTTAAACAAATCAAATGTTTAAAGCAGACACGACACACTTCTTGGCATGTGCACACACAGGGGATTCAGGCACATGCTGCGAGTCTCGACAATACTTAAAGGATCAGTAAAGGAAAAAAAATGTAATGCTAAATAGCTTTCTTTACCTTATAGCAGTCCTGCTTTCATGTCCTCCATGTCCTTTTTTTGCTTAGAAGTTGCTGTAATCCCTTGCTGAACTCCACACTTCCTGCTTGTCTTGCTCCTTATGAAAAAACTCATGGTAGCTTTTCATTGTGGTCCATGATCAAGAAGATGTGTCTAAAACTCCTCATAACCAATCAGATTCATTTTGTTTGTTTGTTTTTGTTCTGTGTGTCTCTGTACACACAGAACAAACTGAAACTAGTCTAGAAACGAAACTAAACTGCAGGCACATTATATGATTGATTTGTATCTATTTTTAATCATTTTTAAAAGGAATCTGTTAAGTATTATGTCTCTATACCCTGTAAACAGTCATTCCAGCAAAAAAAAAAAAAAAAAAATCCTTTAGTGACCCTTTAACATAACGAACATTTGTGCGTCTGCAGACATGTCATGGGTCTCTGCCAAGTCCCAAAGACCTGGTGAAGTCCTGTAGCCAATCTGCGCATGCGCTACATTTTTAAAGATGGTGAAATGATAAAAAATGATGAGAACTTTTCCAGTTGTTACTGTAACAAGTAAAAGAAAATCAATCCGCGCAATAAAAACACAAAATAATATAATAGTGATTAGCTGAACACTAGGAATCAATTAAATAAGTTCCTGGAAAGATATAAACAAAGAATAGTGCAGCGCTATATAAAAGTCCATCCACAGATCCTCCTTGTGATAATCCAATAGTGGTAAAAATCACACACATGCAGGAGATGAATCGTGGATAGAAGAAAGACCCCTCCACCAGTAGTAAAAGTGGCCTCTCACCTCCCAAATTAGACCCTATAGCAAGATCAGGGTCAACAGCGCTTTCCCATAAGGGATAGATCCAGGGGATGATGTTGCCAGCTGACAAGCATGAAGCCAAAACAGATTCACTCCGGCCAGATGATGATTCATTCATATAAAAAAAGGAGATAACATAGTGTACTCTGTATGCGCACAAGGTTTAATAAAACAAATGTATAAAACTCACATTTTCAAGGCACTGATCCAGTGCCAGGGTATACAGCGATAAAAAACATGTGTTGCTTGTGAAGCAGTGGCTGCAGGTGCCGTCACGTCCTTCCCTCCGAACGTTGCATCCCTAGGGCGGGACTTCTTCAGCGGAATGTTTTTTATCGCTGTATACCCTGGCACTGGATCAGTGCCTTGAAAATGTGAGTTTTATACATTTGTTTTATTAAACCTTGTGCGCATACAGAGTACACTGTTCTCTCCTTTTTTTATATGAATCATCATCTGGCCGGAGTGTATCTGTTTTGGCTTCATGCTTGTCAGCTGGCAACATCATCCCCTGGATCTATCCCTTATGGGAAAGCGCTGTTGACCCTGATCTTGCTATAGGGTCTGATTTGGGAGGTGAGAGGCCACTTTTACTACTGGTGGAGGTGTCTTTCTTCTATCCACGATTCATCGCCTGCATGTGTGCGATTTTTACCACTATTGGATTATCACAAGGAGGATCTGTGGATGGACTTTTATATAGCGCTGCACTATTCTTTGTTACTGTAACATGGAAAGAGGGGAGCTAGATTCAGTGGTAAACTATTAAACTTTAAAAACCTGTGTAGTGTGTTTTGTTTTTTTTTGACAAATTATTTAAGGTAAATGGGTAGGGGTACAATGTCCCCCATACTCATTCACATAGGGTGGGGGGCCCCTTATTAAAGGGTCTCCCAGATTCCGATAAGCCCCTCGCCCGCAGACCCTGACAACCAATGGTCCAGGGTTGTCGGGAAGAGGCCCTTGTCCTCATCAACATGGAGGCAAGGTGCTTTGGGGTGGGGGGGGGGCGCAGGGCACCCCCCCCCCCTATGTTGAGGGCATGCGGCCTTGTGCGGTTCAGGAGGGGGGCGGCACTCGCTCGCCTTCTTTTCTGACTGGCCGGGCTGCGTGCTCGGATAAGGGTTTCGTATGGACTTTGCGGTGGACCCCCTTAAGGGGGTTCCCCTTAAAATCCATACCAAACCGAAGGGCCTGGTATGCTCTTAGAGGGGGAGACCATGCCAGTTTATTTTATTTTTTTATTTGGTGTGGAGTTCCCCCTAAAGATTCACACCAGACACAGTGCCTGGTATTGTCGGAGATCGAAGTCGGATTTCAAGTCGCTGGGCAAAGTCGGATCCAAAGTAGTATGACTGCCGTGTCGCACCAGTGTGAATCCGGCCTAAGGACGGGTTCACATTGGTACGACATGACTGGTGTAGGATCGTTGATCCAAACAATCTCAGTGTGACATAAATTCCTTTTTCTTGCTGCTTGTAATCACATGTCGAATGTCACAAGTCGGATGGTTAGGACAAGGATCCAAATTTGATCCAACTTCATTGAATGGGCTGAAAATGAACCAAAGTAGTGCAGGAACCTTTTTCAAAGTCAGGCCGACTTGTGTCGGACCAGTTAAGACGGCTCTCATAGAGAACCATTGATTTGTACACGTTTGTCATGCGATGTGCTCTCAAAGTCGTAGTGTATGTCGCACCAGTGTGAACCACGCCTAAGTCCTTATAGCTTTCACAATCCGTGCCACTTGAGAGATGAAATTGGGCAAAGGTATAAAGCAAGCAACAATAAGACAGGGTTTCGAACACTTGTGGCCCCTCCATGTTACTAAGCAGATAGCCACAAATCCATTAAGTGATTTGCATTGTCCTTTGAAATTCCATTTAACATTTATGCATTTATTGTTATTGCCATCATCGTTATTCAACATGAAACATTTGATCCTCCAAAGCTAACCATGTTTTTTGCTTTACTTGAATTCATCAAGTCGGTGGCCAGTGTGTGATATAATTACCGGTAGTTACTTGGTTCCACTAATTGAACTTTTGGATAGTAAAAGAGAATGGAGCCATCAGGCATGGAATGGTGGTAATAGCACCTGTTCTCTTTATCTGATTGTGTTTGGAGAGTGGAAGCGGCCCTTCCTGCCACTTCCTTTGAGCACATTCATTCGCTAGTAAATAATTTCTCATATTTCTCGCAGCAATTCACTGCTCATACAGTGAGTGAATCACTTGTCAGGAAACCCCCAGCTACCTATCGATAATCCAGTCTTTTCTTTTCACACTTCATTGAAGAGTGATGCCAGGCAACATGTTTAAACAGTCTGCTGCCTTTGTTGTGTTTTGATGCAATTAGGCAATGTTCTATTTTCTGACCTGTAAATCATAACATGGTCGTTATCGGCGGCAGCAATAGCACCCATGTTGCCATGTTGTGCTTCTGACTTCCCAACGTCAGTAGGATTGGAAACCAGCTCTCATTTGCCTTATTATTCTGTTTCAGATTGATTCAAACAAATTATCCCTGGTGGTTAACGTGAATCAGTTATAAGCATAAATTCAAAACAAGAGCAGATGTTCCCACCAGTGAAAACTGCATCATAAAACCATTGATTGATACCGAGATGTAGGCAGATAACATTGTACATGCAAGTTTGAGTTTTTCTTGTAAAAGTCTATTCCATTAAAAGATGCGACTTTTACAGCAAATGTAGAGATTTGCATTTTTTAATCTTAGGTGGTTGGTTGTTATCTTATTCGCCATTTTGACATGACAGGTGACCTCTGATTTTGTAGTTTTCATCATGCAGTTTTAGATTGCCTAGGTTTGTGCCATGTTGACTGTAAAGTGAACCTTTTAGACATTTTAAATGTTATAAGTAAACGTGCTGCCAAGATGCCTATTTGCTTTGTTGTCCACAAAGACCTCCTTTTTGTACCTATCTGATATTGATTTAATTTTGTTACTAGGGATCTGATTAAATCCTGACTCTGGGCCATTGTTGCTTCCCTCAACATTGCATGAGAGAAATACTTGTTTGTCTAGGAATGGGGAAAAAAAATACCCTCTTTCATTCTCTTCTCTGCTGCCTGACCCCCTGGAATGTGTCCAGGTCCTCAGCATCGTTCTGTACAATGCAGAATTGCTGGTCCTGCATTGTACATGACAGCATCGGAGCACAGCCTTCATTAGAAATTAGGGGCCCTGTGCAGTCTACATCACAGACCCCCCTCTACAAGTGTCTACCTATAAACTTTAAGCGCTGAGACCAAGAGGTACAGTAAGTGCACACAGCTTGGCAATCCTTGCCTAGAGTTTTTTCCCATGCCCTTGAAAAGAGATAAAAAAGTCCTGTGAATACTAAAGAGTGCCTCATAATACACCAGTGATTGTTCTGTGAAGTGACCAACAGCACCTACCCCCCATCCCTTGCTCCATTTTCTCCATTGCCAGTTAATCATAAAGGTAGGGGGAGAAAGGAGTAAGCAGAGAACATTTTTGAACTACACCTGCACTGCTCTTTCATTCTGCTTTAGTGCTGAAGCTGCACTAAGGCCACCTACAGGCAGTTCCTGCAGTACCTGAGCCCCGTTCTGACCCTATGCGCCTCGTACGGGAGTATTACTAGTACCTGCCTATCGGCTGCCCTTTGTCAGAGAGCTGCAACTGGCTGGGCAGCAAAGTGAAGCAGCTTCATGGGAGCCAGAGAGGAGGAAGTCTGTGAGAGTAAGGCAAGGATTTGTACTAATTCCTTTTCCCCCTAGCCAAACAAGCATTTAACACATGTGTTATGGGGGGACCCACTACGTTGGTAAATTTAACAGTAGCTCAAAGTTGGGCTTTAATAGGTCACTAAAGAAAAAAAAATGTAGGTAATAGCTTCCTTTACCTTACTGCAGTCCTAGTTTCATGTCCTCATTGTTCGTTTTTGCTCTGATGTTGCTGTAATTCTCCTCTGTTCTGGACACTTCCTGGTTGTCTGTTTCCTGAGGACCACAGTACTGGGAACTTCTAGTTTTGTTTTCCAAACCATCACTGCTCTATGGCTCTGTCCAGCACAGATACAGCATAACATGCAAAAACGAAACTAGATGCAAAAACAAAACTAAAAAACTGCAGGTACATTATATGATTGATTTTTATCTATTTTTAATCGTTTTTAAAAGGAATCAGTTAACTATTATGTCTTTATACCCTGTAAACAGTCATTTCAGCCAAAAAAAAAATTTCCTTTACAACTCCTTTAAGCCCATTAACCATGTTACTGTCCAATAAAGCCTCATTCACAGAGGCCCGTGCAAAAGTCGTGTTTGTCCACACGGGTATGCACAAGTGTTCCATGCATCCCCGTACAGGCAGTCCCATTCATGTCAACTTAGACGCAGCAGCTGCATGGCCACAGCTGCTGCTCACAATTTGCCATTCGTGTGAGTCGAATGTCAAATTGGGAAAAGCAGATGTGTCTATGTAGCCGCTGCATCCCAGTTGACATGAATGGCACTGCCGGCACGAACACCTGTGCAACCCTGTGTGGGCAAACATGGCTCTTATACGGTGTAGACTGTAGTACACCAGTGTAAACAAGGCCTAAAGCCCCATACACACCATCAGATTATCTGAAGATTTTTATCTTCAGATTTACCAAAACCATCTAATATAAAGTCAAACCTTAAGAGTTTCAATTTGTATGCAATCAGGCAGGCCCTTGTACTACAGGGTTTTGGTAAATCTGAAGACAAAAATCTGCAGATAATCTGATGGTGTGTATGGGGCTTAAGAGTGCTCATATTGCTCTGAGAAAATATCATCCAAGGGCTGGAGGGCTTGGTCCCTGTTGAACTCCTAGCTGTTCCAGTTTGAGTCGCACACCAAAGAGTGTTTTTTGGCTGATAAATGTAATAATAATAAGGGATGTTAGAATTAATAGCATCCTTCAGAAATCGGGACTAGAGGACTAAGCTACAGAAGGTGTTTTAATCTTTTGTTACTGAGTAACAATTTGCTTTCTAACAGTTGTCATTAGGCTACACAAGATATTATTTGTAGATCAACTGTACTACTATAATAGTTATGAATCCCTATGGGTACAACTAGACATCTAAACAGATAGAGCAATTGATTCCCACAAAGTAAAATACACCAGTAGCATCTTGTAGCAATCATGCAAAATTGCTCACTACTACATGCACCCTGTGTAGCTTATACCATAGAGTGCAATTCGTAAAAATACATATTCTCATATAGTAGAAGTATTTCTTTTACTCCAGTTCTTAAGCTCCTTCCTCTCCTTAGGCCAGATTCAGGGTTATTTTTCAGCTGGAACTTGGTGGAACTCAGTTCTGCCACCTCTGGCTCAGACCCTCTGCTATCTGGTCACCCCTATTGCTTGTAAACACAGAAGTCCGACTTCTGTGTTTACAAGTGATAGCTTGTCTTTCAGCTGCTCCCACAGATCAGATCCCACTACTAAGTGCAGGACAGGAATAAGGGAGATGCAGGAGTCCGTGCTGCAGTGCGGTCATGGGTGGGAAGCATTGCGTGGTAGCCTGCACCCTCTGTAATCTCCTTTTCATTCTCCACTGATGCCCAGATACAGATGCCCCCATTAAATGATACCTCTGCAAGTGAGAAAGGCGGAGCATCCTACAGTGTGTGGGGAGGTACTAGAGCCAACTGGGTGCTCCAGCTTAATACAGCAACAAAAGTAACATATGTGGAAGATGGTGGAGCCTTTAAGAGCTGGGGAGAAGATGAGGCCAGTGGTAGGGGGGGTTCTGTGCAAATGTCAGAGCTGTATAGGGATAAAATTGAGATGTTAAAGGGGATGCAGAGGTAAGCAGCTGTAGAAGTGGGCTGACCTTTGCACTCTGTGCGTAGCGCACCCCCCGAGCGCTGCACTCTGTGCGTAGCGCACCCCCCGAGCGCTGCACTCTGTGCGTAGCGCACCCCCCGAGCGCTGCACTCTGTGCGTAGCGCACCCCCCGAGTACATAAACGTTCACATAGCTTGACACCTAATATGTACATATAGTGTTCAAGGCCAATGACTCGCTAATTAGTGAAGGAAGGATAAGGATCCCAGCTCATCAGTTACATTGCCAATGTTTCCACTCTTGATTGGATCCTTTCTCCAGCGTTGCCTGAAACTCAAGAAAGCTAAAAATATTTGTGTCCTGTGTTCTTCCTATAATCATCTGACATTTATTCTTCTGTGCACTGGTAGATGATCAATATGAGATTATTGCAACCCTTCGTGCTGAGATTAGGATTATACTAAATTTATACAGCTCAGGACCTTGTTCCAATTGACTGTTTTGTCTAATTAATAAACCGTATGATGTGTTTCTATTTCTAGGCATCATGTGATAATGGTTCTAAGATACACAGCTATCTTCTCGAGTGGGATGAAGTAAGTACAACAGAGAAATTATTTTATTTACAGAATTTGCATTTACTTTTAACATACAGAAAGTTGGTACCCAATTTGGCCTGGAGCAGATTAACCACTTCCTTACCGGACCTATTCTGGCACTCCTCTCCTACATGCAAAAATAATAATTTCTTTCTCGTACATCACGGGACACAGAGCAGCATATTCATTACTATATGGGTTATATGGAGTACCTTCAGGTGTGGACACTGGCAATCTCAAACAGGAAGTCCCCTCCCTATATAACCCCCTCCCATAGAGGAAGTACCTCAGTTTTTTCGCCAGTGTCTTAGGTGTTGGTCACGGAATAGCTTTGCCTCCACATCCTTGGGATTAAGGCGGGCTAACCGGATCTGTCCAAGGAGCCTCAGTGCCAAAGTGGACAGTACCCGGGCCCCAAACCGTGGGGTTTTGCCTATAATGCTCCTCTCTAGAGGGTTGGACCCTGGGCCCAGGACTTGGAGTTTTCTAAACCAAAAGATCCTGTTTGCCAGGGTGCTGTATAGGTCCAGGACAGTCGGTTCCTTCCAGGACCCCAGTGCCTGAAGGTCTACTACGCTACCCACGGAGATGGGAGAAGATTGGACCGTTTTGCAAATGTCCTGCGGCATGGAGCAGGTAAGAGGGGAGCCTGCGGGACTTGGTTCGACAGCAGGCTCTCCAGGGGAGATCTTAAGGGGGGTAGCCTGAGTATGCTCTGCATTGGCACCATGGTCACTATGTCTGATGGACAGGATGGCCTGAAATGTTCCCCCCCCATCACTTGATCCCCCTACCTATCTATGTATGTTTGCTAGCTACCTGCTGCTCGCTGGTTGAAGGTCTTTTTAAAAAAAAAAAAGAGAGATCTGTCTCTAGGCTAAAGGGACTCCTTAGGGGCCTGTTTTAAGCCTTACCTAGCCGGGATTCAAATCTGCCGCCTGATGCGTCCTCCAGCCTGCATTCCTGCGCTCCAGAGTGCGTCTCCTCCTGGGCTCTCCTCCCCCGACAGTCGCGCACGTGCGCGCACACGCGCATGCATATAGAAAAATGTTCGCGCCGTTCGGGAGGGGGGGGGGGCGGGGAGCGTGACTGCAGTGTAGAGTGGGCGTGCCTTCAATTGCTGTTATACACAGCAGGCGCGATCTTAGCTCAGATCAAAGCTGAGCTGGAAGAGAGAGGACGCAGAGCTGGCAGCACAGTGACTCCCGGTGGCGAGAAGGGGTACTACATGCTGGAGTCAGCTCCAATACTTTTTGTTAAGCCAAAAATCCCCTTGGCAACAGGTTGAATGCTGGCAAACATGTTGGGGATGGGGCTGTATGTTGTGAAAAACAATTATAAGGGAAAACATACTGAGCCCCACCATTTTTGGGCATTAGTGATCCTATTGTCCCCTAAACCTTATTTTTTTGTACTCCTGGCTATAACAGTCTGTTGTTGTAGGCGGAGTCCCTCGGTTTTGTATTATGGCTTCCAAAGGTTCAGGATCAAAACACAAAAAAAAAAAAAAAAAAAAAGAAAAGGCAAAGACAAAGGGGTTCCTCCTCTGGTTCTGATGATATGCCAATACTTTCCCCACAGGTTATTCCTATAGGGGTCACCTTGGATAAGCCATTAAGGGGGTCTGGTGCTGAGGCTGGCCCAGATCACAGAGAAGATGCTAGCCGTCACCCTAGGGGGGCTAGAGAAAAAAGGTTAACAGCTATGATCGCTGGCTCTTTTTCTGGCAAGAAGCGGACTAGATCCCCATCGCCAAAAGGTGTATCCTCGGATGCTGAGATTCTCTCTCCGGAGGAATTAGAATTTCAGGAGGATCGGTTGGACCAGAACCTAGAGGAAGGATCTACCACTGAAGAATCGTTTTCAGCCTCCCAGACGGAGAGTCTGTGGGTCCAGTCTTTGACAGACATGGTCCGCTCGGCATTTAATTTGCCATTTCCAGAGCCTCAGGTTCCTGCGGTATCCTCTTTGGGTTCTTTTTAAAGCGCCTTTAAGCAACGCAGCTTTTCCGGTCCATCCTCTGTAAGAGGAATTGGTTTTTCCAGGATTGGGACGACCGGACAGAACTTTTTCTGCCGCCTAAAGCCTACGGCCACATCACCCTGAAAGCGCCCGATCTCGTCTGATCTCGGAGGCTAAGCAGGGTCGGGCCTGGTTAGTGCCTGGATGGGAGACCGCCTGGAAGGTTTTCTGTTATTTACCCTATGGAAGAGAAATTTTTCTAAGAAATGGGCGCTCCCAACTGTGGACGCAGCCATCTCATGTGTGAATAAATCATTAACTGGCCCGGGGGGAAAACATACAAATGTTTAAGGTCCCGGTCGATAAACGTTTAGAGACACTTTTTCAAGCATCCTTTGCTACGGCAGGAGCAGTGGTACAGCCAGCAGTGGCTGCAATTGGAGTTTGTCAGGCGATAAAGGACCAGACAAAACAGATGCTTAAAGACATCCCTGCCCAATAGGCAGAGGAGTTATTGGATATTCCCAGAGCTCTGTGCTTTGCGGTAGAGGCTATAAAAGACTCCATCCAGCAGGCGGCTCGTTTGTCACTATTTTTAGTGCATATGAGAAGGCTCTTATGGTGAAGAACTGGGTGGCCGAGCCCCATGAAAAAGACCACTGGCAGGTTTTCCCTTCCATGGAAAGATCTGGATAAATACATTCAGACTGTTTCAAGTGGCAAAAGTACCCCTTTTACCAGTCAAAAGAAGTTCCGGGGTCCTGCGTTTAAAAGGCAGCTCCTCCCTGTTCCGGGGACCTCAAATTCCAGGCAGTATCGGGCCTCCTGCGCGATCAAACTTTTAACAATGGATCGCAAGGACAGGCCTCTGGGGGCAAGAGGCCATGGTATCGATCCCCGACAGAGGGGGTCCGATCATCTGTGGCCACAGGCTACAGATTAGAATTTCTAGGGTTCCTCCACAAGGAAGGCCTCAATGCGGGCGGCATTGGACATCTGCTTACCAGGGCATAATGGTAGAGGTACCAGCCCAAGAACAGGGGCTAGGTTTCTATTCCAATCTGTTTGTCATACCAAAGCCCATCGGCGATGTCAGACCAATTTTGGACCTAAAGGTTTAAATGCTGACCTAAGGGTTCGCTCTTTCCGGATGGAATCTGTTCGGTCAGCAGCCGCCACACTCCAGAAGGACGACTTTCTGGCTTCTATAGACATAAAGGATGGTTACCTTCATGTACCAATCTTTCAGCCACATCAAAGATTTTTTACGCTTCACAGTGATACAGCGTCACTTCCAATTCATGGCGCTCCCCTTCGGGCTGGCTACGGCCCCCGGGTATTCACGAAGGTCCTAGCTCCAATTCTAGTCAATCTAAGGATCCAAGGGGTCTCGGTCCTAGCATACCTGGACGACCTTTTAATCATAGATCACTCGCTTCCTTGGCTGGAATGCGCAGTAGCCCTCATGGTTCAGTACCTCGAGAGGTTCGGCTGGGTCCTAAACCGGGGAAAAATCAGCATTTCAACCTACAAAGCAGTTGGAATATCTCGGCATGAGATTAGACACAGAACATGGTCAGGATGGCCAAGCGGTCTAGGGCGCTGCGTTCAGGTCGCAGTCTCGGCTGGAGGCATGGGTTCAGATCCCACTTCTGACACCACAAAAGGTGTTCCTGCCCCTGGTAAAGGTCGAGGCTATCAAAAAATTGATTCAGTTGGTTCTAAGCAAAGGAGAACCAACTATTCGCCTATGTATGCGATTACTAGGCAAACGAATGGCCATGTTCAAGGCGGTACCGCACGCTTCCACACTCGCGTCCTACAGACAGCAATTCTAGCAGCTTGGAGCAAGGGAGCAAAGGCCTTGGAGTTTCCTTTGACGCCGTCATTAAGGGTCCGGCAGAGTCTATGCTGGTGGTTAAACCCTCAGAACTTTCTGAAGGGGAGTCTTTCTGCCCAGTGGTCTGGAAGGCTGGAGAGCGGTCTTGAACGGGTTCACTCGCCAAGGAACTTGGGCAGAGGCGGAGAGGCAGCTGCCCGTCAATGTCTGGGAGGTCAGAGCGGCTCGGCTAGCCCTCCTGGCATAGACATCCAGATTACAGGGGTCCTCGGTGAAAATTCATTCAGACAATGCCACAGCAGTGGCATATATGTGAACCACCAAGGGGGAACCAAGAGTCAAGCCACTCAGAGAGAGATGAGCTTGGTTTTTCGGTGGGCAGAGGTTTATGTACCCTGCATATCGGCGATATTCATTCCCGGGGTGGACAACCTGCAGGCGGACTTCCTAAAGTCGCCAAACCCTGTCGCCGGGAGAGTGGTCTCTGCATCCACAGGTCTTTCAGACAATCTCCCAGAAGTGGGGAGTGCCAGATGTGGACGTCATGGCATCAGGATTCAACAAGAAGCTAGACAGGTTCAGGTCTCGAACGAGGGACCCTATGGCCTGCGGAACCGATGCGTTGGTTTGCCCTTGGCATCAATCATAACTTCTATATGCATTTCCCCCGCTGCAGTTACTACCCCGCCTGTTGCGCAGGATCATAGCACAGGCCGGTTATCCTGGTAGCCCCAGCTTGGTACCGGAGGGCATGGTACTCACTAGTCCTAAAATTGGCAGCGGGAGGCCCTTGGACTCTTCCTCTATGGCCAGACCTACTCTCACAAGGCCCGATCCTCCACCCTGCATTACGGCGTCTAAAATTGACGGTCTGGCGGCTGAATCCCTGATTCTCAGGGGTAGAGGTCTGTCTGGGCAGGTAATCCCTACCCTCATTAAGGCTAGAAAGCCGGCCTCCAGGGTAATTTGTTACAGGGTTTGGAGGGCCTACGTAGGCTGGTGTGAGTCTAAGAGATGGTTTTCCCGCAAGTATACCATTGATAGAGTATTAAGTTTTCTCCAGCTAGGAGTGGATAAAGGCCTGGCATTAAGCACGATCTAGGGACAGATTTCAGCCTTATCAGTGTGGTTTCAGAGGCCGCTGGCCGCCCACTCGCTGGAAGATCTTCGTACAGGGAGTCTTACGTGTTAATCCTCTGGTCAAATCACCACTTTGTCCATGGGACTTAAATCTTGTTCTGTCAACTCTACAGAAACAACCCTTTGAGCCGTTGGCTGAGGTACCTTTGGTTTTACTGACTAGAAAGTCGGTATTTCTGATCGCCATAGTTTCGGCCAGGAGAGTATCGGAATTGGCAGCCTTATCTTGTAAGGAACCATATCTCATTTTACACAAGGATAGGGCGGGTTTCCGTCCTCATTTTTCCTTTCTACCAAAGGTTATATCCAGTTTCCACTTGAACCAGGATGTGGTACTTCCATCCTTCTTTCCAAAACCCACCTCTAGAAAGGAGGGGTTGCTGCATACGTTGGATATTGTCAGGGCCATAAAGGCCTATCCTAAAGCTACAGAGAAGGTTCGGAAAACAGATGTGGTTTTCGTTTTTACCGGAAGGGCCCAAGATGGGTCAGGCAGCTGCTTGATCCACCATCGCAAGATGGATTAAACAATTAATCGTTCAGGCCTGCGGTTTGAAGAGGTTGCCTCCTCCTTTGTCGGTAAAGGCCCATTCTACCAGGGCCATGGGCACCTCCTGGGCAGCACATCATCAGATCTCTATGGCTCGAATGTGCAAGGCAGCAACGTGGTCGTCAGTCCACATGTTTACAAAAATTTTATCAATTGGACGTAAGAAGGAATGCGGATACAGCCTTTGGGCAGGCAGTACTACAGGCCGCGATTCAAGCTCCTCAGGATCTGAGGGGGCTCTCTTGATTTAGATTTGAGATTTACATTTCTTGTCTAAGTTGGATTTATTAGTATTTGAGTATACCTCTAAATTAAATCCTTTTTTGGAAGATGTCTCCCTCCCCTCATTAAAGCATTGCTTTCGGACATCCCATATAGTAATGAATATGCTGCTCTGTGTCCCGTGATGTACGAGAAAGAAAAAGAGATTTTTTAATACAGCTTACCTGTAAAATCTTTTTCTTGGAGTACATCACGGGACACAGAGCTCCCACCCCTCTTTTGGGGAACATTTTTGGGAGGCATACTGCTTGCTACAAAACTGAGGTACTTCCTCTATGGGAGGGGGTTATATAGGGAGGGGACTTCCTGTTTGAGATTGCCAGTGTCCACACCTGAAGGTACTCCATATAACCCATATAGTAATGAATATGCTGCTCTGTGTCCCGTGATGTACTCCAAGAAAAAGATTTTACAGGTAAGCTGTATTAAAAAATCTCTTTTTTTTTATAGAAAATCTCTCAGAACCCCCAAACACTATATATATGTTTTTTTTTTGCAGACACCCTAGGGAATAAAATGGCGGTTATTGCAACTTTTTTTCTCGCATGGTATTTGCGCAATAATTTTTCAAACACCTTTTTTTTTGGGGGGGGGGGGGGAAACGGTTTCATGAATTAAAAAATAACAAAACATTAAAGTTAGCCCAATTTTTTTGCATAATATGAAAGATGTTACACAGAGTAAATAGATACCTATAATGTCACCCTTCAAAATTGCACACACTTGTGGAATGGCGACAAACTTCAGTACTTACTGGTTACATGTTTTAAGTTACAGAGGAGGTCTAGGGCTAGAATTATTGCTCTCGCTCTAATGTTCGCGGCGATACCTCACGTGTGGTCTGAACACCGTTTTCATATGTGGGCGGGACTTACATATGCATTCGCTTTTGCATGCGAACTACTGGGGACAAGGGCACTTTAAAAGGAAAAAGCCTTTTACTTTGACACTTTAACCACTTAAGACCCGGACCAAAATGCTGCTAAAGGACCTTGCCCCTTTTTGCGATTCGGCACTGCGTCGTTTTAACTCACAATTGCGCGGTCGTGCGACGTGGCTCCCAAACAAAATTGGCGTTCTTTTTTCCCCACAAATAGAGCTTTCTTTTGGTGGTATTTGATCACCTCTGCGGTTTTTATTTTTTGCGCTATAAACAAAAATAGAGCCACAATTTTGAAAAAAAATCAATATTTTTTACTTTTTGCTATAATAAATATCCCCAAAAATATATATACAATTTTTTTTTCCCTCAGTTTAGGCCGATACGTATTCTTCTACCTATTTTTGGTAAAAAAAATATCGCAATAAGCGTTTATCGGTTGGTTTTTGCAAAATTTATAGTGTTTACAAAATAAGGGATAGTTTAATTCCATTTTTATTATTTTATTTTTTTTTACTACTAATAGCGGCGATCAGCGATTTTTTTCGTGACTGCGACATTATGGCGGACACTTAGGACCATTTTGACACATTTTTGGGACAATTGTCATTTTCACAGCAAAAAATTCATTTAAATTGCATTGTTTACTGTGAAAATGACAGTTGCAGTTTGGGAGTTAACCACAAGGGGGCGCTGTAGGATTTGAGTGTTCCTTGTGTGTGTTTACAACTGTAGGGGGGTGTGGCTGTAGGTGTGACGTCATCGATCACGTCCCCCTATAACAGGGATGACGCAATCGATGCTGCGGCCACAGTGAAGCACGGGGAAGCCGCGGACCCGGTCCCGGAGCTTCGGACCGGGTCACGGGAGCGCGCTGCGGGCGCGCGCCCGTGACCCACGGCTGGGTACTACAAACCAACGTATATATACGTTGATGTGCCCAGCCGTGCCATTCTGCCGACGTAAATGTGCAGTAGGCGGTCCTTAAGTGGTTAAAAAATAAAATAGAATAACTTGACAAAACTTGCTACACAGATCAATAAAGTAGGTCCAGGATAATACATTACAACTGGGGTAAGTATATATCTGTCTTTGACGTATTTCAAACTTGACAATAGATTAAATATTACACTCTTAAGTATTTGGATGCTCTGGGTTGGGTGATCCAAGCTAACCATTTCTTTCTGAATGTAGTAATGGAATAGTTTTTATAAGCCAGCATTAATTCGTATTGGGCCTGTATATTGATTCTAGCTATAACTGTCGATAAGTTGGGTGCGTCCTTTGATTTCCACAGGCTGGTTATAGTGAGTCTTGCTGCAACTAGTGTGTGGAATACAATTGTTCTATATTCTTTCGGATAGATATCCAAATTGATACCTAGTAAAGCTGTGGCCGGGTTTAGTTTATTTAGGATGCCTGTAAGATCTGCTATAAAGGAAGTAATTGAATTCCAGAAGCTATGTAGATTTTTACAGCTCCATAATATGTGTAAAAGGTTTCCTATCTGATTGTTGCATCTCCAACACTCATTAGACGTTGAGGGATATATTTTTGCTAATTTATATGGGGTCAGGTACCATCTATTTATTATTTTTTGTGCGTTGTCCCAGTGTTCAATACATGCTGATGACTTGCTAGCTATATGGATTGCTTTTTTCCATTGGTCCCAGGTAAATTCTTGTTCTAAATCTTTCTCCCACTTAATCATGTGTGCGTTTTTATTGTCAAATGGGTGGGTAGATAGTATGTCGTAAAAGAGAGAAATTCCTTTTATCGTTTGTTGATTTTGGTGGGTGAAATATTGCCATATAATTAAGGGGATTTCTACAGGGTCAGTCGGATTGAACTCTTTTAGTCTGGTATGTTTCCTCAGTTTGGTTAGCGTAATCTCTTTGTATTTCAAGGGTAGATTTCCGTAAAGATGAAAACCTTCCTTAACCCATTCATCTACAATTAGACGTATTCTACAGTAGTTGAGTGCACCTGTCGGTATCATCCCTTGTAATAGGAATAAGCATGACAGGTCCTCTTTACAGTGAGATATGGGGTCAAGAAGACCCCACATCTCACCTCTAGACTGGGAAGCCTGAAATCAAAAAAAAATCCTACCCGAAGCAGCGCCATTTTTTTAAATGCAGAGACTGGGCGTGACGTCATAACATCGAGCCCGGCCTCTGAACGATCATAGAAACTTTGGCGATTATCTGGTCTGCCGGAAATCTCTATGATAGGCATCCGGGGCCGGCGGATCTGTTCTCCGACTCACCGATCACAGCGGTGAGTCGGTAGAAGCACAATTATGACAAATCACGGCTTGAACTTTCTTGCTTTGCATGTAATGAGTCTCTCTCATATATTAGTTTTCACCTTTTAAGTTGCATTAGAGTCCTTTCACACTGGGGCGGTGGGTGCATCGGTGGCGCTTTACCGTCGTTTTTGCGGTGCTATTCGGCCGATAGCGGGGAGCTTATAACACCCACTAGTGGCTGGAAAAGGGTTAAAACCGCCCGCGAAGCAGCGCTTTGCTGGCAGTTCGGTGGTGCTGCCCATTCATTTAAATGGGCAGGGGCACATTAGGAGCAGTGTATACATCACTCCTCCAGCGCCTCAAAGATGCTCATAGCAGGACTTTTTTTAGCGTCCTGCCAGCGCACCGCTCCAGTGTGAAAGGAGCGTCTCCAGTGCTCAGGGCGATTTGCAGGTGCTATTTTTAGCGCTGTAGTGCCTGCAAAGCTCCTCAGTGTGAAAGGGGTCTTGGTGAAATATATGAACTTTTGCACGATATTCAAATTTTTGGAGTTTCACCTGTAGATCCTCTGTACGCTGTTTTCTTCCATACTTTACATTCGTGTGAGAGAAAAAAAAATGTAAAAATGTTTCTATAATTTACATTAGAAAACCCCTAAAATGATGACCACAATGTAAATGGATTTAAATTTAAAATGAACTGTTTTTATTTATTTTTTCCTTAGGGAAAGGGGTGCCAGGAGTTCTCCCAATGTTACTATGGACTACAGAAGCAGTTTAGGGTAACAAAGCTGTCGTCAGCAATGGGGTACACTTTCAGGCTTGCAGCAAAAAACGACATGGGCATGAGGTATGATATCTTCTCTGTGTAAATTAGTTTTTTCGTTTTTTCAATATTTTCATTTTATTCTGTGCTTCTATTTCTATTAGCTTCCTTGGTGGATTCACTGACCTTTTTTATTCTGTTTTTCCAAGTGGTTTTAGTGAAGAAGTGTTGTTCTACACCTCAGGCAGTGCTCCCACAGTGCCAGCAAGTCCTACACTTCTTAAAGCTGGAATTAGTTGGTTATCAATGCAATGGACTAAACCCTCAGGTACACCGTTCGATGAAGGAATTTCTTATATTTTGGAAATGGAAGACGAAACCTCGGTATGTTCAGTAAACAAATTCATACATCCTGTTGGGTAATTGATTATTTTTCCTATCTCATCTTACTGATTCTGCTTAGGGGCACTAATGTTGCATTATACAACCAAAACATCTGTAGACACTCAACCACCACGACATAGCGGTCGTGGTGGGAGCAATTGTAAACTCAAGATTGGACTATGCAAATGCCCTTTACCTCGGACTCCCCAAGTACCAAATCACTCGTCTACAAGTCGTTCAAAATACGGCCGCTAGACTTGTGACTGGGAAAAAACCTTGGGAATCAATCTCACCTTCACTGAGAGCCCTTCATTGGTTACCAGTAAAAGACAGAATCACCTTTAAAGCGCTCTGTCTAACGCATAGATGTATCCATGGGAATGCTCCCCATTATCTATGCGAAAAATTAAAAGTTTACAATCCTAATCGTATTCTACGATCCACCAATCAAAATCGGCTTCAGATACCGAAAGCCAGATACAAGTCCAAAGGAGACGGGAGATTCGCTGTCCAAGGTCCCAGACTATGGAACGCCTTACCAGCCAGCATTCGACTGGAGGAGAACTACTTAGTCTTCAGGAGAAAGATTAAGACTCATCTCTTTTGATCTCAAAGGAGACAGGAACAACAAGCGCCCAGAGGCGATTTACTTCGCATGTGCTGCGCTATACAAGTTCTTCATTCATTCATTCATCCTCACAGGCTATGATTGACAGCAGAAGGAGCTAATGGTTCCCACTGCTGCCTCTATTTTCAGTGGGATGGGGAGAGCTGCTGCTCTTGGACACAAAGCTGTATCAAGATCAGGTTCAGGTAAGGCTTTATGAATAGAATAAACACTGCTATGATAACTCAATGGCATGTTGTGATTGGCTGCATGGTTGCAAACTTTACAGTAACAGAGGATGTAACAGTTTAAAAAAAAAAAATCTCCCCAATTTATATATCACTTTGTTACCTTAAAGTGTTACTAAATCCTCAACAGTAAAATCAGTCTATATATGCAGTAAAGCATGCTTGTTATACTCACTGTAAAATCAAGGGGTTAATCCTCTGTGTTGCGTAAAAAGGCTATTTGATCCTGTCTTCTCTAACCCTCCCCTTTTATTTTCCCCAATCCATCTCCTGATAGAACAAAGCCCTAGGAGAAGTGCAGCACTATTTATTTATTTTAACAATTTTGGGTTTGATACACCTCCAGTGTTGCAGCAGTATTCCCTTTCTATCTTTCTCTTCCCCTCCCCCTTTTTTCTTTTCCCTCCCCCTAAACCCCTTTCCCTCCCTTCCCTCCTCTTTGGTAGCGCGGTAATATCCTATCCACTAAAACCCTAGGAGACACTCTGCACATGTTCAGTTTGGTGTGTTTTGCTAGAGAGAGAGTTTTGTGTTTTGTTTTTGGGAGGGTGCATGTGATCAGCACAGGGCCTATCGGCACTGTCTGGACAAAGTCAGAGGTCATGCAGCCTCATAGGACAGTCAGAGGAGAATGAAAACTCTTCCTACAAACTTTAGCCAGTGCTCGGCCGGACACTGATAGAAATCATAAGACATATATATAATTTTGATGAGAAAAGGTAATTTGGCAGTTTATATTTACTAAAATAGTTCCTTTTCCATGTTCTGTGTACTGTGGGAGATCAGATGGTGATTGTACGGTCCTGGGTTTAGTAACACTTTACTGACAAAAGTTATCACTGCTGAATAAACAGGCCAATAGTGGAATTGTAAAAATTGCTCCCATCCATACAGGTGTACAGGTATGAGAGCTAAAGTAGTTGCATTTTGTTTCTAGGTATAGATATGCTTTAAGAGAGTTCTCTCTTTCTAATGCCTATGGTTTTGGAATGGCATGTCCAGCAACCTCATATAGGCATTATGGTCAGAAGTCTATAAACTCTTGGCCATATGGTGTAGTGTTCCCATTTCTTGTGACCTGGGATAAGTTTATTTCTGTAAAGGTGTTAAACTGCCTCTAGACATGAATGAATGAAAAACGTATATAGCGCAGCACATGCAAACTAAATCGCCTCTGGTCATGAGGTCATTTAAGCCAGGTCAGGCTTCACTCGCCAATGTATGTGATCATCGGATATCTTCACCCAACCTATAGCAAAAGTCGTTATTGGCTGGCACTAGTCATGTCTTTGTGCCCCCTTTTATTGCTATGAGCATGCACTATTGTGTAAAAGTCTCTTATGAGAAGCAGTCTGTGAATAGATTAGTCAGGTGACCTTAGGAGTTCATCATTGTGTGGACCATCAATACATCTTCATCTCCTTACTATAAATCATTTATCACTTCCTTGAGTTCTTATCTATCTTCTTGATAATCCACACAATATGAAACCTTGGGGCCAAGACCTTGAGGTATACTTTACTGTATATTATTCATCACACTGATGAATGTAAGGTAAGATATTGTTGGAATGATGGAATGATTAAGCCAGGGGGCGAGTGAAGCGCTGTAGAGGGGAATGGCTTCTGCAGGACACGAGCTTAAAGGGTCACTAAAGGAAAACATTTTTTGTTATGCAGTGCTGTTTTCATGTTCTCATTGTTTATTTTTGCTTTGAAGTTGCTGTAATTCTGCTCTGATTTCCACACTTTCTGCTTGTCTGGCTCCTTATGAAAAATCTCATGGCAGTTTTTCACTGTGGTCTAAGCTGTGTGTCTAAAACTCCTCAGAACCAATCAGATTCATTTTAAAAACAGAACACTGCCCTGGATTTCTTTGTTTTTGTTCTGTGTGTCTTCTGTACTTCACAGAAACATGAAACCAGTTTAAAAACGAAAGTGAAACTAGAGGCACATTGTATGATTGATTTTTATCTATTTTTAATCATTTTTCAAAGGAATCAGTTAACTATTATGTCTCTATACCCTGTAAACAGTCATTTCAGCAAAAAAAAAATGTTTTCCTTTAGTGACCCTTTAAGCCATTCTCTTACATATTCTAACTGGGCGGAATATTGGTGTGCGGCTTTCCATACTTTTCATCCTTTTTTTTTCAGTGGGCTGATCAAGCCCTAACAGGCAAGCCTGTACCTGGGAGCCTGGTGTCAGCCCTTGTAGCAGCACTTCTGTTTTGGTTTAGGGTCACAATAAAATATTATTAACATTGCAGTCAAAAACACTCGGATCATGATGTGAATTTCCGTTAAATGGTAATTGATAAGCACCGCTGTGATTTGGTTCCATAAATGTGATTTGGAATGTATATTCCGGCTAATATTGCAATAATTTGAGGAGGAAAAAAAAATATATACTGTGTCACCACAAACTCGCCACAATCCATTTTGCAGGTCTACTTAGGTCAACATTACAGGTATGGCAAACCCATATTCAGGAAAACAATCCGCTCTAGGCATAGCCCATTCAGGCTGTCATATGCAATAGAATACTGAGGGCAGTGGGACTCAAAATCCCCTATGTAAATATAAAAAGAAAGATACAGTAATATGAGGCTACTTGGCCTATGTTAGAAGGTGTTACATACTTGAGATACAATGTGTTTCTTGTAGAAAGGAAAATAATTTACAGTAAATGTAACAGTACAGCTATACAGTATATTACTGTACACAAATGAATAACTAATTTTGCTAGTGTTATTTCTTTACCACATTTGTTTTTTTACACTAATATGTATAATGCTAATCCAGAAATATATTGACATGGGGAATATATTATTGGGGAAAAATTATTTATAACCATTGCTGTTCACCGCTAGTAAATGCTATTTTCTTGGCTGGTTATCATGACTGCCAGTCATTTAGTATTTTCAGATTGTAGTCCACATTGATGATACTTATTTTTCTTATGCTATAGTACCTTTTATACTGGTTGCAATTTAATTTGGTTGTGTGCAGTATTCAGTACAAATTTAAAAAAAACTAAACTCATTCTAATTTTATTGTAGTTCCGAAAAAAAATTATGTGATGAATGTGAAAACTAAAGTTTAGTAAGGTGATATTGTTTTTTTGTTTTGGTTCCCAGCCTTCCTTTTTTTAATGTAATTTACAGTGCCTTGAAAAAGTATTCATACCCCTTGAAATGTTCTACATTTTGTCATGTTGCAACCATTGTATGTGATAGACCAACACAAAGTGGCATATAATTGTGAAGTGGAAGGTAAATGTTAAATGGTTTTCATTTTTTTTTACAAATACATATCTGAAAAGTGTAGCATGCATTTGTATTCAGTCCCCTTTACTCTGATACCACCAACTAAAATCTAGTGGAACCAATTGCCTTCAGAAATCATCTAATTAGTAAATAGAGTACACCTGTGTATAATTTAATCTCAGTATAAATACAGCTGTTCTGTAAAGCCCTCAGAGGTTTGTTAGAGAACCTTAGTGAGCAAACTGCATCATAAAGGCCAAGAAACACACCAGACAGGTTAGGGATAAAGCTGTGGAGAAGTTTAAAGCAGGGTTAGGTTATGAAAAAAAATATCCCAAGCTTTGAACATTTCACAGAGTAAAGCACAACTGCAAACCTACCAAGACATGGCTGTCCCCTGAAATTGACAGGACAGCCAAGAGCATTATTTAGAGAAGCAGCCAAGTGGCCCATGGTAACTCTGGATGTGCTGCAGAGATCTACTGCTCAGGTAGGGGAATCTGTCCACAGGACAACCATTAGCTGTGCACTCCACAAATCTGTCCTTTATGGAAGAGTGGCAAGAAGAAAGCCATTGAACGAAAGCCATTAGAAGTCCCGTTTTCAGTTTGCGAGAAGCCATGTGGGGGACATAACAAATATGTGGATGAAGGTGCTCTGAGACTGGGGCGGAGGTTCACCTTCCAGCAGGACAACGACCGTAAATATACAGCCAGAGCTACAATGTAGTAGTTTAGATCAAAGCATATTCATGTGTTCAATTGAGGACAAAATGGAAATGTTCAAGGGGTATGAATACTTTTTCCAGGAACTGTATACAAAGCCACGTGTTTTATGAGTTGATACGCATCAAGCTGACCTGTTTGTATTTTCACAGGGCTATGGCTTTAAGCCAAAATATAACGGAGATGACCTCGTATTTACCGTGAAGAACCTTAGGCGCAGCACAAAATACAAATTCAGGGTTAGTAGATTTCTCTTACAAGCACTAAGTAATTTAGGTGCCCTTTGGAGAATAGAAATTTTAAATTGGCTGCTTTATAAATATATCTATTAATTATGAATGTCATGTATATGTCATAACAATGAGATCTACTATGACAGTGAACTTTTGTAACCTACGTTAATCCAATCTACTGTACATTTGTATCACTGCACATCAGTGTGTAATATTTTTTGAGGTATATGCACAAGAGCAGTATTTATATTTGCTCCAGAAAAGTTTCTTAAAAGCCTTGTAATGCCAGGCTCCACATTGAATACTCCCTAATAGGCATGTGTACTGTATACACAAGGTCAAGCTGTTGGCAGACTAGGGAAAAAAAGCCCCATGCATTTCACTTTCTTTAGTGCGACAACAAAGTTGGCCTTTATGCACAAAATATATGGCAGCAAAAGGGCTGAATATAAGATTTAGGAGCAGTGGCTCTACCCCAATATATGTGTGTATGTACTGCCTATGGAGGTACCTTTTTATTATTATTAAAGTTGATCAGTGTACACGTTTTAGATTAGAGTGGTTCTAAAGCCTTTAGGGTTTTCACTTAATACATTCTATGCATTAAAGTAAAAAATCTTCTGTGCTGCAGCTCATCCCAAATCACCCCCCCTCCCCTTATTCCTTAGCTGAGCTCAATCCAATCTAGCTATGCACACAAACACAGTGGCTCTGGCCACATTCTCTCTCCTCATTGGACAAATTAATAGCAGCGGGAACGATTGGCTCCCGCTGCTATCAGTCAAATCCAGTGACGTGGGAGCAGGGGATGGGCAGATTTCAGCTGTCTGTGTCAACGGACGCAGCTGCAGGAGCGAGTAAGAGTGGGGATTTCTTCCTCATGGGGACTCAGACAAAAAGACAAACCTTTTATACAGAGGTTCTAAATCTTCTATTTTGTTACCATGCTGCCTGTGCTTCTTTTGTGGTTGATTTCCCTACCCTAACTTTTCTGTTCAGTCAAAAGACAGCAGTAGGGGAGATTTTACTTCACTGCTTCTTGTAACTAGCTAGCTCCCCTTTTTTTTGTCTAATGTTTAGACATCTTAAAAAATTGTATTGAAAGCCCAACTTCAGGAAACTTGAAAATACTACCTTGTGGTGTGGCTACACCTGTGTTGTAAGCTTGAACTGCTCATTTAGGGCTAGGGGGCATAGAAAGGTAGATTTACTGAACGTATTCTCCACTGCTAGACATGTCCCTGCAGTATATTCTCCCCTGTGCTCCAGCGGTCTAAGGTCCTGACCTCATCAAGAGCAATGCAGGATTCATAGCCCTACATTAGTTGTAAAGACTCCAAGGGACACAGACCAGCACTGGAGTGGGGGGAACTCTGTCGTCCAGGGGAGCAGAGGACCAGGTAAATAAAAGTGCTGTAGGGGAGATTTTCTGGAGTTGGGCTTTAAAAGAGAAGTTTGGGAATTTATAAAAATAACATTCATACTTCCCTAGGTGGATGCAGCTTCAGTCCAATACAGCATCTGTCCCCTGCTGCCTTTAGGACTAAGAACCATGTGATCGGAGACTGCTGATCGCTCAGTTCTCGGTCTTGACTGAGCAGAGAGCTGGTGACTGTCAGTCACCAGCTCTCTGCTCTGCTCCTCTCCTCCAGCACTTACTGGAGTGCCGTGGCTGTACAAGGGGAAGATCGGCTGGCTCAGGCTCTCAGTGGCATGCTGGGAGGATGAGCCAGCTGCTAGTCCAGGTGTCTGGGTAGGTCCGGACATTAGCAGACTTTAAACCACTGTCTGCTGAATACAGGTCACAAAAATGCAGAACAAACTGCACACCTGTGATCCCCAGGAGAAGTAGGGCCACCTCCTTAAGTGGTAAAAAAAATTAGCATGACAATTCTTTGTGTGTTAATGGGCGCAACATGGGAGTGTCCTTTGCTTTTTAACAGTGTTGTTCTTTTTCATCTTAGAAATTTGAGAAGTATGAAGTTGAGCACCAGTGACATGTATTTGTGGGAACCCATTAGCCAATAGACTTTTTTTCTGAGTGCCATTTAATTATGTTGGTCTTGTAAACCATTCTTACATCTTTGAAATATTGTTCATTATATTGTATACATGCACCCACCTTATTCGACAATTGTAGTTTGAAGGTGTAAACAATTTTCATCTATATATGACTGTTCAAGCCCCCCCCCCCCCCCCCCGCATCCCGCATAGATGATTCTTTCATTTTTATTTTCATAAAAAATTATTGTACCAGAAAACCATTCTTACAAATTCACCTCATAATTCTTTGCTGCTTTTATATGATGAACGGGATTTACCTTCTGAAATCTACTGTGGATGTTCCTGCAATTGTATTACCAGGCTAGCAAAAAAGAGGCCATGTAATGCTGTAGGTGTTGAGGTGGCATGCCATGTTTTGTTCATTTTTATGTGAGTGTTTGACTGCGAGTGTTTTATTCTAAGGTTATTGCGTACAACACTGAAGGGAAAAGTGGTCCGAGTGAGGTTGTGGAGTTCCTAACATGCCCAGACAAGCCAGGGCCACCACCAAAACCTTCAGTCAAAGGAAAGGTTCATGCACAGAATGTCCGCATTGTTTGGGGTAAGTTTTCCAGGTATTGTTTATAATCAAGTTTGTAAACCGAAAAGCACAGATTTTGTCGTTATTTGCAGATTACAGTTGGGCAGAATCTTCAATGACTTTCAAATCATGAATTTGCATGGCTTGATCATTGAAGTGCATTTGTTTTACCACAGCAGTCACATCTAAGAATTAATGGCCAGGATGTATGTGGGATTGGAAGACCAAACACTTAAAGGATCACTAAAGGAATTTTTTTTTTTTTTTTAGCTAAAAAGCTTCCTTTACCTTAATGCAGTGCTGTTTTCATGTTCTCATTGTTCGTTTTTGCTTTGAAGTTACTGTAATTCTGCTCTGATCTCCACACTTCCTGCTTGCCTGGCTCCTTATGAAAAATCTCATGGCAGCTTTTCACTGTGGTCCAAGCTGTGTGTCTAAAACTCCTCAGAACCAGATTCATTTTAAAAACAAAACACTGCCCTGGGATTCAATTTAAAAACAAAACACTGCCCTGGATTTGTTTTGTTTTTGTTCTGTCTCTCTCTCTACTTCACATAAACACAAAACCAGTTTAAAAACGAAAGTGAAACTTGAGGCATATTATATGATTGATTTTTATCTATTGTTAATCATTTTTAAAAGGAATCAGTTAACTTGTATGTCTCTATACCCTGTAAACAGTAATTTCAGCAAAAAAAAAAATTCCTTTAGTGATCCTTTGAAGGCTTTTTTTTTTAAATATATGCAAAAATATAAAACACCAATAAACTAGACGCGGCTAAACGAGTTAACGCATTTAGCCGCATTCAGATTCTGAACCCATTTTTTTGCATTCCAGAAAGAGCCTCTAAATTGAACTGCCTAGAATAGAGGAGAGTAAACCTAGAGGAGAGTTCAGAAGCAGTTGAAAAAAATGCCCAACTGCTCCTAAATGTCAGTTTAGCAGCAGCAGTGTACATGAGGCCTAACATAGAATTCCAGGCTAGAACTAAGCTTAAAATTGCTTCCACCCTAGGGTTGCCACCTCATCCCTTTAAAACAGAACACATATGAATTACACAGGTTCTGTGGCTGATTATGGTGGTAATTAAACTCACTCGGTGCCTAATCTGCATTAGCCTGAGCCTCAGAACCTGTGTAATTCATATGTGTTCTGTTTTAAAGGGATGAGGTGGCAACCCTATTCCACCCCCCTTCTAGCACCTATACAAATTACCCTCTAAAAGGAAGATGCCAAATACCTATTCTCAGGGCACGCCAGTCGAGTTATGTGATCGGCTCTTCTCTCTTAGTAGCAGCTACAGGGTAGATGAGGGACCACCAACAACAGATGTCCCATAGTAAGCCTATGAGTGATATCGCCACCCAGGCATTTAATCACTTTCCAGGCTTTAATTTCACATAATTATAGGATAGGAATTACATTATGAGTATACTGTGCAGCAGTGTTTAAAGAGGTGTTCCAGCCAATATTTGTGTTTATTAAAAGTCAGCAGCTACAAAAAATGTAGCTGCTGGCTTTTTTAAACAATCACTTACCTGCTCCAGCGTTCCAGCGACGCGCCGACCGCGGCTCCGCTCCTCCCCCCCTCCCTGGCCGGTGTCCTCATCCCAACTGTGGGCACCCGGCCGTGACAGCCTTCGGCTTCACGGCCGGGCACCCACTGCGCATGCGCGAGCGGTGAGGCCCGCCGCTGATTGGACAGGCGATCGCATGGGACCTGTCATGTGTCCGATGCGATCGCCTACAGGGAGGGGCTGCTGTAGGCGATTAAGCTTAATCGCCTAACCAGCCCCTCGGCGGAAGCAGGAAGTGGGACAGGAAGTCCCACTCCTCCTGAAGCCCCCACTCCCCCCCAAAAAAAATTACATGCCAAATGTGGCATGTAAGAGAGTGAGGAGTAGGATTAACGGAAGTTCCATTTTTGTGTGGAACTCCGCTTTAAGAAAACAGCAGTCAGGTAGCTAACATTTGTTGACATCCAACCACTGTTTTCAGTGTATGACATAGCCAAACATTACTAAGGCCTAATTCACACTTATGCATTTTTTTTTTTTGTGCTTTTTGCATTTTGCATATTTGCACTACAGAACATGCTCCATGGGAAAACATGGTAAATGGACTGTAGTGCAAATCTGCAAAAAGCACTAAAAATGCATAGGTGTGAATCAGATCTAGGATTTTGTCTGCCTTTTCTTCCTACAATCATGCCGCTTTGACACCTCTGTTCCTCATATAGCTTCTACAGATGGAGAAGAAGAAAAAAAACACAGAATTTATATTACGTCCCTCTTTGTTTACTGTATGAGAAATTGGCTGTTTATCAGTGGTGTATATACTGGATAAGATCACCTGTTATGTTGCTTATCAATCTATCTGACTACAGAAATGTAATTGCTTGAAAACAAAGACAGTTTTTTTTTCATTGGCTGCACTTTTACATTCTATGTTTTCTTAATAGATCCACCAAAAGATGATGGAGGCTCACCAGTTACGAAATACATCGTGGAAATGTCAGAAGACCCCAATGGTAATTACTTTGACAGTTTTTTTTTTTTTATAGCAGTATCCAACAATAAACATAAAAGAAAATGTGCTGTAAACATTTGGCTAATGGCAACAGTGGTGCTTTGTTGGCACGCTCCTGTTCTTATCCGGGTCACAGGAGTTTGATGCAACTTTGCTTGCTTCTTAAAGGCCCCATACACACACGCACACACACGTGAATGGGGCTTTTTGCGGTTAGATGAGGGTGACTGAGCAGGAGTTCCCTGCAATTAGCTGTGAGCAGGAAGCCCCATGAAAAACAATGGGAGACTGACTGTTCCTGCAGTTATTCAAAGCCGCTTGTATGTAATCCCTCAACCAGTGGTCACCTACGAATGATTAACACTGGACGCAGACAGTCTGTATCCAGGAACGATCATTTACAGATGGTTGCATGATGCATGAACATGTGAACAGCCATGAATAGCTGTGTAAGCTGTCAGCCTCCTGCTCGCAGGGAACCCCCGCTGGGTCTCCCATATTGAATCACTAACAGCCAGCCCCATTCGCAAGTATGAATGGGTCCAAATAACAACAAATGTATGTTAAGACGCTGTTTTATGTGTGCGTGGTCTGAGAGCACCAAACTACTGTCCAAGCGTCTATAAATCTAGTAAAAGTTTGATTTAACTTTAAAAATGTTTTGGATTCTTGGACATGGATTCTCACCTCAACCCAAGGGGCATCCCTGTTTTGTGGAGTACTTTCAAACCAGAACTACTGTATCCAATGATAATTTAATTGCCATTCCTCTGAGATTTACATTTTATTTCCATGATATTAGCTTTCTGTCGTTCCTTGTACTGTCTTTCTGCGTAGTAATCTTGGATATCATTGTACTACCGCTTATTGTAAAATGCTAACAAGCTATTCAGTGCGTTATCGGCTCTTTTAGGCTTGGTTCACACCTATGCATTTTTTAGTGCATTTTCAGTTTTGCAGAAACACACTACTGTCCATTTAATATGGTTTCCTATGGATGTAGTTCACATCTGTGCATTTTGTGGAAAGGGCCATGGATTTTTTTTCAGTTTTTTGGTTCCATAGACTTCAATGGATCAAAAATATGTACAGTATTGAAAAATGCATCTGAAATATGCAAACTGCAACCTGCATAGATGTGAATCAGGCCTTAATACATAGCATGGCCTTGTATCTTTGTGTACATTTTGTAAGGGTTTTATTTTAGTTAGTTTGTCAGCTCTGATCAATGAATTTGTGCTGATGGGTTAATTACATTGATTCCAGGAAGCTTTGATGTCTTGCTTTGAATATATCGGAGAACCTTAGTGATTCTAGGAACTGAATACAGAATTAAAACAATCATTAACATTCACCAATCTAATCTTTCAGGAAGCAAGTGGGACACTGTGTACAATGGGACAGCAAAGGAGCATCTGTGTGATAACTTGAGCCCTGGCTGTTTATATCGGCTTCATGTTTGCTGCATCAGTGAAGGCGGACAGAGTCAGGTAATGATTCCTGAATTAATTTACCACCGACTTAAGATTAGCTGTGTTCATAAATGTTTAGATCTGACAACAGATCACGCCTTTGCTAGACCTCACCTACAGTACCTGCCACTGAGAATGTGTTTTTAGCACGACAGCATTGCGCTGATTCTCGGCGACAGGGTGCCGACATCTCGCACTCGCTGGAATAGTAAAAACACATTCCAGCGAGCGCGTCATAGAAGCGACGGGGATCAGACGTGGATTCCCGCTAATTCTACACGTGGGCGGCGTTTGTTATGAATCCTGAGGGGGAACTCCCCGCCGGATTTTAAATAAAAATCTGGCATGGGTTCCCCCCTCAGGAGCATACCGGGCTCTTAGGTCTGGTATGGGTTGTAAGGAGACCCCGCTACGCCGAAAAAACGGCGTGGGGGTCCCCCACAATCCATACCAAACCCGTATCCAAAGCACGCCGGCCGGTCAGGAAGGGAGTGGGAGCGGAGAAGGCCCCTGGAGAGCGGAGAAGGCCCCTGGAGAGCGGAGAAGGCCCCTGGAGAGCGGAGAAGGCCCCTGGAGAGCGGAGAAGGCCCCTGGAGAGCGGAGAAGACCCCTGGAGAGCAGAGAAGACCCATTCCCCGCCGAAGGTGTCGAAGGAGGCCCGCCGAGGGGGAGGGGGGGGGTTGGGCGCTTTTATAAACCCCATACTCATTTACTTAGGGTGGGGGGATGGTATCTGGGGGGCCTCTTCTTAAAGGGGGCTCCCAGATTCCGATAAGCCTCCCGCCCGCATAACCTGACAACCAACAGCCAGGGTTGTCGGGAAGGGGCCCTGTCCTAATCAACATGGGGACAGGGTGCTCTGGGGTGGGGGGGCCGCAGTGCACCCCCCTGCCCCAGAGCACCTGACCCCCCCCCCCCCATGTTGAGGGCATGCTGCCTGGTACGGCTCAGGAGAGGGGAGGTGCTCGCTCGCCCCCACTCCCTTCCTGACCGGCCGGCTGGAGTGCTTTGGATACGGGTCTGGTATAGATTGTGGGGGGGGACCCCCATGCCGTTTTTTCGGCGTAGGGGGGGGGGGGGGGGATCTCCTTACAACCCATACCAGACCTAAGGGCCCGGTATGCTCCTGAGGGGGGAACCCATGCCGGATTTTTATTTAAAATCCGACGGGGAGTTCCCCTTCAGGATTCCTACTAAACGCCGCCCACGTGTAGAATTGGTGGGAATCCAAGTCGGATCCCCGTCGCTTCTATGACGGCTTTGTCTCCATCGCGGCAAGCCAGCTCGGCGCTGGCTCCCGCGATGGGGCTCGCAGGTGGTCAATCTCGCCGAGAAAGGCAGCGAGATTGACACAATATTGCAGTCACCTATTGTAGATGTAACATGCTGATGACTGAACTGTGTCCCAACTAATGCTACTGGAAGTTGTGACCCCAGTTCTGCAGCAGTAGAGGTTTCAGATTTTTTTTATTTTTTTATTTTTTTTTTTTTCAACCTGTTCACAGTTTTCAAGACAGATGGGACTGTCAAAAAATTTGACCTCAAATATCTGAACCCGTTCTTGAAGGTCCCACAATCCTGAATGGAACCAACGAGTTCAGTCACCGCTGCC
Source organism: Rana kukunoris (assembly GCA_029574335.1). Taxonomy (NCBI): domain Eukaryota; kingdom Metazoa; phylum Chordata; class Amphibia; order Anura; family Ranidae; genus Rana; species Rana kukunoris. Next base: position 67,654,399 of record CM056050.1, on the reverse strand, counting down.
CTCTGACCAGGGGACTTTAAGACAATAGTGGACGTAAAGGATGCATACTTGAACATCCAGATTTTTTTCCCTTCGCACCAGTGTTTTTTGCGCTTTGTGGTAGAAAATCATCATCAGTGGGTAGCCTTCTCCTTTGGAATAGCCAAAGCTCCCCTGTGTCTTCACAAATGTTCAGTTCCACTTGCATGCCCAGGGAATCCTCATCCACATCCTTGGCTAACTAGATCTCTTTCTGCAGGAGAGATCGACAGAGGTATTGTCAGAGAGCTTCTAAAGGATGATTAAGATCTTAGAGATTTGGATGAATTCTCTCTCAGTCTCCATTCTAGAACAGTCTCAGCACCTGGGTTTGATCATGAACACAGGCCAGAACAAGGTGGTTCTTTACCTTTGTGCGCAGGAGCAGAACCTCCAGATGGCAGTTAAATCCTCAGTGAGGGCATCCATGAGAGTCCTGAGGACCATTGTGGCGGTTTTAAAGGCTGTATGCTCAATGGCACTCCAGGCCTCTCCTCTGGCTGTTGAAGCCCAGGTCCTAAGCCAGAGGGAATATGTCAGATTTTGTGATTCCCATTCTTCTAAGGCTAGACAGGCAACATAAGAAATCAGATTGAATAATTAATAATTGATTGAAGAACATATGACTTGTTCCAATGATTTGGAATAGTGAAATGGATTATTCTAGTGTAAACACCACAATGATTATTCCATGAAGTGCACCGCCACCATATAAAAAACTTACCAGATGGCAACCAAAGCGGGCATGTGGCTATAGCCCAGCCAAGGCCTTTGCTTGCACGGATGATCGTAAGGAAAACCCTGGGTAGATGGTTGCACTGATTCTAACACCGATACCACGTGTCTGTGATCGTAACATTTAGCATTGGACCCAAAAAGAGAAACTGACCATAGTGTAATATTGTCTAGTTGATCGTTTATTTAAGTAAAAAATATTGCACTTACAATTAAGGGTTTAAAATGTGCGCATAAAATTAGAAGCCAGCCGGCTCCAAACAAAACTGCTGTCCTAGTGAGACAGCGTGTCAACGTCGGCACGTACCCTCCTCCAGATGCGTTTTGTCATACGTTGACGGTGACTGTGTCAATGGCTTTTAAAACGCTGCCTATGAAAAAATTTAGAAATATAGGGTAGTGAGGTTTTTCCCTGTTTCATGGGCGCACACACACGCAAAGCCCCTACAGGTCATCAGTTTATTGTTATGCAGGAGTTCTGGTGCTAGAATTATTGAATACATTTCTTTATCGTACATCACGGGACACAGAGCGCATAGCCATTACACTTGGGTTATATGGGTACCTTCAGGTGTGGACACTGGTGTAATCAATTTCACAGGAAGTTTCCTCCCTATATAACCCCCTCCCACTGGGAGTGCTTCAGTTTTTTCGCCAGTGTCTTAGGTGTTGGTCACGTCTAGCTGTCCCTCGGAGGTCTCGGGACCCAGGATAGCTAGCCGGATCCGTCCGAAGTGCTTCAAAGCCAAGGTGTACGGTACCCGGGCCCTGCTGGAGTGGGGTTTTGCCTATAATGCCTCTCCTTGGAGGGCTGGATTCTGGGCTCCAGTGCCTTAGTCTCTTCCAAGAACTAAACGCTACTGATGCCAGGATGCTATATAGGTCCAGGGGTGTGGGTTCCTTAACACAGGACCCCGGTCCCTGAAGGTCCAAGACAATACCCACGGAGATGGGGGAAGGCTGGGCCTCTTGCATTTTGCAATACCCTGCGGCGTGGAGCAGGTAAGAGGGAACCTGCGGGACTTGGTTCGACAGTAGGTATCCCCCTGGGGGTTCTGGGTTGGCTAATGGTATGCTTGTGCATCAGCCACTATCTCCACTATGTCTTTTGAGGCAGGATGGGATGTACTAATGTTTACCCAGATAACATGTAGATATATATATATGCTTTTAAAGATATGTATTTCTTTCTCGTACATCACGGGACACAGAGCGGCATATTCATTACTATGTGGGTTATATGGAGTACCTTCAGGTGTGGACACTGGCAATCTTCAAACAGGAAGTCCCCTCCCTATATAACCCCCTCCCCTAGAGGGAGTCCCTCAGTTTTTTCGCCAGTGTCTTAGGTGTTGGTCACGGAATAGCTTTGCTCCACATCCTTTGGGATTAAGGGCGGGCTAACCGGATCTGTCCAAGGAGCCTCAGTGCCAAAGTGGACAGTACCCGGGCCCCAAACCGTGGGGTTTTGCCTATAATGCTCCTCTTTGGAGGGCTGGACCCTGGGCCCAGGACTTGGAGTTTGCAAAAACCATAAGGTTCCTGTTTTGCCAGGGTGCTATATAGGTCCAGGACAGTGGGTACCTTCATAGGACCCCAGGGCCTGAAGGTCTACTACGCTACCCACGGAGATGGGAGAAGACTGGATCAGTTTGCTGGTCAAACATCCTGCAGCATGGAGCAGGTAAGGGGGAGCCTGCGGGACTTGGTTCGACAGCAGGCTCCCCGGGGTAACCTAAAAGGGGGGATAGCCTGAGTATGCTCTGCATGGGCAACTGTGATCACTATGTCTTAGAGACAGGATGACACCCTTTCTCCCCCCATCACTAGGCCCCCCTGTCTAAAGTGTGTTGCTAGCTAACCTGCTGTTGCTTCCTAGAGGCTAGTAAAGGATCCTTAGGGGCCTTAAAAGAGTCCTACCTGGCCGGGAGTTTTGAATCTGCCGCCGTTTCTGCGCCATGGATCTCCAGCAGCGCGGCTCCTCCAGGTTCTTCCTGTTTCCGGGTACGCGCGCGCGCGCGTGCACGCGCGCGTCTTATTGACGAATTTTCGCGCCATCCAGACAGGAGGGCGGGGGGGGGCGGGCCTGCGGCGTCATACAGGGGCGCGCCCTTCTGCTGTTATAGACAGCAGGCCTTGTCAGGGCTCAGTCTGTGGCTGATTGTTTCAAGAGAGGACGCAGGGCGGCAGAACAGTGACTCCCGGTGGCGGAAAAGGGGTAGTACATGTGGACTTTGTCCCAATGTCTATTGTTAAGCCAAAGAATCCCCCTTATTTGACAGCAGGTTGGAGGCTGGCAAACTTAAGTTAGGGGCATTGTGTATGGTCATAGAAAATATATAATTATTTAAAAAAAAAAAAAAAAAAAAAAAAAAAAGACCAACATACGGGCCCATCAGTTTGTGGGGACACTAGTAATCTACTTTCCCCTAAACTCTGGAATTGTACTCCTGGCCACTACAGTCTGTTGTGTGGGCGGAGTCCCTCGATTTTGTATTATGGCTTCCAAGGGTTCGGGGTCAAAGGGTACAAAAAAGACCAAAAAACAAAAGGGTTCCCTTTCTGATTCTGATATGCCGATTCTTTCCCCGCAGCTTATTAATTTAAGAAGCGCCTTGGATGAGCCATTAGGGGGATCTGGTGCGGAGGCTGGCCCAGATCAGCCCAGCCCTGTGTTTATCACAGAGGAGATGCTAGCCGTATCCCTAGGGGGGCTAGAAGAGAGAATAGCAGCATTGATCGCTAGAGCTATTCCTGGTAAGAAACGGGTTAGATCCCCATCACCAGGGAGTGTATCCTCAGATGCTGAGATTCTCTCTCCGGAGGAATTAGAATCACAGGAGGATCAACTGGACCTGAACCGAGAGGGTTCAGGGATTGAGGGGTCTACCTCTGAGGAACCATTTTCAGACTCCCAGACGGAAAGACTGTGGGTACAGTCTTTGACGGACATGGTCCGCTCGGCATTTAGTTTGCCATTACCAGAACCTCAGGTTCCTCCGGTATCCTCTCTGGGCTCTTTGAGAGCCCCGTTAAGCAACGCAGTTTTTCCGGTCCATCCTCTCTTGGAGGAATTGATCTTTCGGGATTGGGTACGGCCGGACAGGGTTTTTCTGCCACCGAAAAGATTGGCGGTCATTTATCCCATGGAGGAAAAATTCTCCAAGAGATGGAAGCTCCCAGTAGTGGATGCAGCCATCTCATGTGTGAATAAATCACTAACTTGCCCGGTGGAAAATATACATATGTTTAGAGATCCGGTTGATAAAAGATTAGAAACACTTTTAAAAGCATCCTTTGCTACGGCAGGAGCAGTGGTGCAGCCAGCGGTAGCTGCAATTGGAGTTTGTCAGGCATTAAAAGACCAGACAAAAGAGATGTTAAAAGACATGCCTACCCAACAAGCAGAAGAGTTTGCTGACATTCCCAGAGTTCTGTGTTTTGCGGTAGATGCTATAAAAGATTCCATCCAGCAGGCTTCTCGTTTATCACTATGTTTGGTACACATGAGAAGGCTCTTATGGTTGAAGAACTGGGCGGCAGAACCCCCATGCAAAAAGCTTCTGGCAGGATTTCCCTTCCATGGAGGGCGACTCTTCGGAGAGGATCTGGATAAATATATTCAGACTATTTCAAATGGCAAGAGTACCCTTTTACCGGTCAAAAAGACATTCCGGGCTCCTACATTTAAAAGGCAGCTTTTTCCTGTCTCGGGGCCCTCTAATTCCAGGCAGTATCGACGGCCGCCTGCGCGATCCAACGGTAACAGTAGATCGCAGGGACAAACCCCTGGGGGTAAGAAGCCGTGGTATCGCAAGCCGTCAAAGGCAGCCCCTAAGTCTGCCTTATGAAGGGGCGCCCCCACTCTCACGGGTGGGGGGAAGGCTTCGTCTCTTCTCAGAAGTTTGGGAAGCCAAGATCCCCGACAAATGGGTCCGGGCATCTGTAACCACAGGTTACAGACTGGAATTTCTGAGGTATCCTCCGCCTCATTTTCAAGAATCAAGGCTACCAAGGGATCCAGCAAGGAAGGCCTCAATGCTGGCAGCCTTGGATCACCTGCTTTGCCAGGACGTAATTTTAGAAGTGCCAGCCCAAGAGCAAGGCCTAGGTTTCTATTCCAATCTCTTTGTCATACCAAAGCCCAACGGCGATGTCAGGCCAATTTTGGACCTAAAGAGGTTAAACGGTTATCTAAGGGTGCGGTCCTTCCGGATGGAATCCATCCGGTCAGCAGCCGCCGCGCTTCAGAAGAACGATTTTCTGGCCTCCATAGACATAAAGGATGCTTACCTTCATGTACCAATTTAAGAATCCAAGGAGTCACAGTCCTAGCATACTTGGACGACCTTTTAATTATAGATCATTCACGGACGGGTCTGCAGAAGGCAGTAAACCTCACGGTTCGGTACCTCGAAGAATTCGGCTGGGTCCTAAACCAGGGAAAGTCAGCATTCCAGCCTACAAAGCAGTTGGAATACCTCGGCATGAGGTTAGACACGGAACGTCAAAAGGTGTTCCTGCCCCTTGTAAAGATCAAGGCGATCAAGGGGTTGGTTCAGTTGGTTATAAACAAGAGAAGACCAACTATTCGCCTGTGTATGCGATTACTAGGCAAGCTAGTGGCCACATTCGAGGCAGTACCATACGCTCAGATCCACACTCGCGTCCTACAGGCAGCCATTTTAGCAACCTGGGGCAAGAGGGCACATGCCTTAGAGTCCCCTTTGACGCTATCATCAAGGGTCCGACAAAGCCTGGCCTGGTGGTTGAACCCTCAGAACCTTCTAAAGGGAAGATCCTTCAGCCCTGTTGTCTGGAAGGTAGTTACCACAGACGCCAGCCTGGCAGGCTGGGGGGCGGTCTTCGAGGGGTTCTCCCGCCAGGGAACTTGGGTGAAAGCAGAGAGGCAGCTCTCCATCAATATCTTGGAAATCAGAGCGGCTCGCCTAGCCCTGTTGGCGTGGACCTCCAGATTAAAGGGGTTCCCGGTGAGAATCCAGTCAGACAATGCCACGGCGGTGGCATACATAAACCACCAAGGGGGAACCAGGAGCCAGGCCGCTCAAAGGGAAGTGAACTTGATTTTTCAATGGGCAGAGGCTCATGTACCCTGCATTTCAGCGATATTCATTCCAGGAGTGGACAACCTGCAGGCAGACTTCTTAAGTCGCCAGAGTCTGTTGCCAGGGGAGTGGTCTCTGCATCCCCAGGTCTTTCAGACAATCTGCCAGAGGTGGGGAACGCCAGACGTAGATATAATGGCATCCAGGTTCAACAAGAAACTAGACAGGTTCGTGTCGCGAGCGAGGGATCCGATGGCCTGCGGAACCGATGCGTTGGTGTGCCCTTGGCATCAATTCAAACTTCTATATGCATTTCCTCCACTACAGTTACTCCCCCGCCTGTTGCGCAGGATCAGAGTGGAGCACAAGCCAGTCATTCTAATAGCTCCAGCTTGGCCCCGGAGGGCTTGGTACTCGCTAGTCCTGAATATGGCAGTGGGAGACCCTTGGACTCTTCCTCTACAACCAGACCTACTCTCACAAGGTCCGATCCTCCACCCTACATTACAGCGTCTAAATTTGACGGCCTGGAGGCTGAATCCCTGATTCTCAGGGGTAGGGGTCTGTCTAGGCAGGTAATCCCTACCCTGATTAAGGCTAGAAAGCCGGTCTCCAGGGTAATTTATTACAGGGTGTGGAGGAATTATATAGGCTGGTGTGAATCCAAAAGATGGAATTGCCGCAAATATACTATTGATAGGGTGTTAAGTTTTCTCCAGCTAGGAGTGGATAAAGGCCTGGCACTAAGCACAATCAAAGGACAGATCTCAGCTCTGTCAGTGTGGTTTCAGAGGCCGCTGGCCACCCACTCGCTGGTAAAGACCTTCTTACAGGGGGTCTTGCGTATTAATCCTCCTGTCAAGTCACCAGTTTGTCCTTGGGACTTAAATCTTGTCCTGTCCACTCTACAGAAACAGCCTTTTGAGCCTCTGGCTGAGATTCCTTTACTCTTACTGACAAGAAAGTTGGTTTTCTTGGTCGCCATAGTTTCGGCCAGGAGAGTGTCAGAATTAGCAGCCTTATCGTGTAAGGAACCATATCTTGTTCTGCATAAGGACAGGGCAGTTCTCCGGCCCCATCCTTCCTTTCTACCAAAGGTTATATCCAAATTTCACTTAAACCAGGATTTGGTACTTCCATCCTTCTTTCCAAAACCTACATCTAGAAAGGAGGGGTTGCTGCATACCTTGGATATTGTCCGGGCCATGAAGGCCTATCTTAAAGCTACAGAAAAGATCCGGAAAACAGATGTGTTATTCGTTCTACCAGATGGCCCCAAGAAGGGGCAGGCAGCTGCAAAATCCACCATCTCAAGATGGATTAGACAATTAATCATTCAAGCCTACGGGTTGAAGAGGTTGCCTCCTCCGTTGTCGGTGAAGGCCCATTCTACCAGGGCCATGGGCGCCTCTTGGGCAGCACACCATCAGATCTCTATGACTCAGATATGCAAGGCAGCAACGTGGTCATCAGTCCACACGTTTACAAGGTTTTATCAACTAGACGTGAGAAGGAATGCGGATTCTGCCTTTGGACAGGCAGTACTACAGGCTGCAGTTTGAAATCCTCGGGATCAGAAAACACCCTTGGATATAAATAAAAAAAAAAAAAAAAAAAAAAAAAAAAAAAAAAGGAAAAGTTTTTTCTTGACTAAGTTGGAATTATTATGATTTGAGTTTATCTCTAAATTGAATCCTTCTTTGGAAGATGTCTCCCTCCCCTCATTAAAGCATTGCTTTCGGACATCCCACATAGTAATGAATATGCCGCTCTGTGTCCCGTGATGTACGAGAAAGAAAAAGGGATTTTTAAATACAGCTTACCTGTAAAATCCTTTTCTTGGAGTACATCACGGGACACAGAGCTCCCACCCCTCTTTTGGGTGACCATTTTGGGAGGCATACTGCTTGCTACAAAACTGAGGGACTCCCTCTAGGGGAGGGGGTTATATAGGGAGGGGACTTCCTGTTTGAAGATTGCCAGTGTCCACACCTGAAGGTACTCCATATAACCCACATAGTAATGAATATGCCGCTCTGTGTCCCGTGATGTACTCCAAGAAAAGGATTTTACAGGTAAGCTGTATTTAAAAATCCCTTTTTTGCTACTCCCCCCAGATTTGCCTGTTAGCATGATACTGCAGCCCCACGTGTATAGAGAGGAAGTGCTGACAAAACTCCTGTTTCCTAGGAAGCCTAGGGGGACAGCTTCCTCTATGTGTGCACTACAAAGATTAGTGGCTTACCGGGTGTCTGTGTTACTAGCGCTGGTCCAGGCTTCTCCTCTGCTCTCTGCTTCCTCCATGTTGGTTTCAGCGTGGGGGGGGCGGGGGCGCGCGCGTGCGCGCCGCCTTTTACAGCGTGCGTGGGGGGGGCGGGCCAGCAGCGTCAGGTCTCAGATAAAGCAAAAAAGCATTTCCTGGCTGGTCATTCCCTCCTGAGAGCAGTGGAGAGTGAGGACATAGAGCGCGCAGCTGAGCCAGTTCTGGCTAACAGTGACACCCAGTGGTGGTTTGTGGATCTTCAGGTCTGGACTTAAGTCCACACTGACCAGAAAAAAAAAAGTTTTTTTTCTTAAAGGGACTCAGCCTTAGATCTGGCAGTATCTGAGTCGGTGCAACCTTGGACTCCAGCTAACGGGCATTGGTGTGGCAATACTCACAGGACTTTCCTCGGTATTGCCGCTTTCTCAGGCGTATGAAAATTTAGAATTTTTTTTACCATAGCCTGTCCTTATTAATGTTTCACTTCTAGCTACAACAGTTGGGTGTTGGCTGTAGGGGTGTCTCAAGGTTGTGCAATGGCTCCCAAGGGATCAGGACCAGCTAAGGCTGCAAAAGGTGCCAAAAAAGTAAAGGGGTCTCCAACGGGGTCAGAGGATTTGGGCCAGGCTCCAGTGGTCCCACCCTCACCAGATAGACCACCGAACAGCATCGTGCAGGAGCCATTGAGGGTGCTAGGGGCAGAGGCGGCCCCCAATCAACCCATTCCCGTTTATGTTACGGAAGAAATGCTAGAATCCACTCTGGGTGGGCTAGAGAAAAGGTTAACTGCTTTAATTGCCCGCTCTTTGCCGGGTGGCAAACGGGCTAGATCCCCGTCACCTAGAACGGTGTGTTCGGATGCAGAGGTCCTCTCTTCGGAGGAATTGGACCCACAGGGGGATCAAGCGGACCTGAGTCCTGACGGGTCAGACATTGAAGATTCCACTATAGATGAAATTTTTTCGGCTTCTCAAGCAGAGAGTCTGTGGATCCAGTCTCTGACGGATATGGTTCGCACTGCTTTTAAACTTCCAGTGTCAGAACAATTAGCCCCCGCGGTATCCTCTTTAGGTTCCTTGAAGGCACCATTGAGTGGTGCGTCTTTCCCGGTTTTTCAGGATTGGGCTCGACCTGATAGGATTTTTATCCCTCCTAAAAGGTTCACCATTCTCTATCCTATGGAAGAAGAATTTGCAAAGAAATGGGCACTCCCTACCGTGGACGCAGCCATTTCCTGCGTAAATAAATCCCTGACCTGTCCGGTGGAAAATGTCCAGGTGTTTAAAGATCCAGTCGACAAAAAAATTGGAGACCCTACTGAAGGCTTCTTTTACCACAGTAGGTGCCGTGGTTCAGCCAGCAGTGGCAGCCATTGGCGTTTGTCAGGCTTTAAAGGATCAGACTAAACAGATATTAAGGGACATACCGGCTCAGCAAGCACTGACCTCCCAAGAGCTCTCTGCTTTGCAGTAGATGCTATTAAGGACTCCGTTCAACAGGCGTCCCGTTTATCTCTGCTGTTGGTTCATATGCGTCGCCTTTTGTGGCTAAAAAACTGGTCAGCAGAGGCACCCTGCAAAAAGCTTTTAGCAGGATTTCCCTTTCATGGTGGGAGACTATTCGGTGAAGACCTAGATAAATATATCCAGACCATATCAAGTGGTAAAAGTTCTTTCTTGCCTGTCAAGAAAAGATCGCGTGGGCCCGCATTTAAGCGACAGGCCTTCGCAGGCTCGGCCCCTTCAACTTCCCGTCAGTATCGACGGCCTCCCGGGCGTTCAGCATTTAATAGCCGCCCACAAGGACAAGCCACGACAGGCAAGAGGCCATGGTCTCGCAAGCCGGTTAAACCAGTCCTCAAGTCAGATTCATGAAGGGGCGCCTCCACTCTCTTGGGTGAGGGGAAGGCTTCGGTTTTTCTCCGAAGTGTGGAGAATTCCCGACTCTTCGGTAAGATCCGTGGTAACCACGGGCTACAAGCTAGAGTTTCGGGAAGTCCCCCCTCCTCATTTTCAGGGGTCAAGTCTTCCAAGCGACCCATTAAAGAGGGCCTCTCTTGTAAAAGCATTGGATCGTCTCTTGCTCCAAGGGGTAATTGTAGAAGTACCAACCCAGGAATGGGGTCTGGGATTCTACTCCAACCTTTTCATAATACCAAAGCCCAATGGCGACGTCAGGCCTATCTTGGACCTCAAACGCCTAAATCGCTTTCTAAACATTCAGACCTTTCGTATGGAGTCCATACGTTCGGTGGCAGCCAGCCTACATCAAGACGACTTGCTAGCATCTATAGACATAAAAGATGCGTATCTGCACGTGCCGATCTACCCGGCACATCACAGGTTTCTTCGTTTTATGATAGATCACCGCCATTACCAGTTCGTAGCCCTCCCTTTCGGGTTGGCAACAGCTCCGCGGGTATTCACAAAGGTGTTAGCCCCGGTGCTAGCCGTCCTAAGGACAGAAGGCATTTTAGTCTTGGCATACTTGGACGATCTTCTGGTTATCGACAGCTCAGCTTCCAACCTCAATCAGGCAGTAGGTCGCACAGTTCAGCATCTAAGGGAATTCGGGTGGATTGTAAACCTAGAAAAATCGGTATTGAAACCCACAAAGCAGTTGGAATATCTAGGCCTTCGGCTAGATACAGACTGCCAGAGGATAATTTTACCTCAAGCAAAGATCAGATCAATAGCTCAAGCAGTTCAAGTGATCTTAGGCAAGAAGAGGCCGACTATTCGCCTATGTATGCGACTGCTGGGGAAGATGGTGGCCGCCTTCGAGGCTGTGCCCTACGCCCAGATCCATACCAGATATCTTCAGGCAGCCATTCTCTCTGCTTGGAACAAGTCCATTCAGGTGTTAGATCGTCCGTTAGTGCTCTCCCCGAAGGTCCGGTGCAGCCTGTCCTGGTGGCTGGTCTCTCAAAATTTGTCAAAGGGGAAATCCTTTTGCCCCATCACGTGGAAGATAGTATCCACGGATGCCAGCCTGTCAGGTTGGGGGGCAGTTCTAGAAGAACAGACCCAGCAAGGGCAGTGGTCGGAGGCAGAAAAACTGCTTCCCATCAATATCTTGGAGATCAGAGCTGCTCGGCTGGCCCTGATCGCCTGGACTCTCCCCCTTCAGGGTCTGCCAGTAAGGATACAGTCCGACAACGCCACTGCGGTGGCATACATAAACCACCAGGGGGGCACGAAGAGCCCAGCAGCCCAAAGAGAAGTAAACCTGATTTTCTCATGGGCCGAAGCCCATGTACCCTGCATCTCGGCGGTGTTCATCCCAGGGATAGACAATTCTCAAGCAGATTTTTTGAGTCGTCAACAGTTGCTCCCGGGGGAATGGTCTCTTCAACCCCAGGTATTCCAAGAGATTTGCCAAAGATTCGGAGTCCCAGATGTGGACATTATGGCAACGAGATCCAACAAAAAGTTGGACAAATTCATATCCCGAGCCAGGGATCCCTCGGCCTACGGGACCGATGCCTTGGTTTGTCCTTGGCACCAGTTTTCTCTTCTGTATGCGTTCCCTCCACTGCAGATGATTCCCCGCCTTCTACGGAGGATCCGGGTGGAGCGCAGGCCTGTGATCCTGGTGGCCCCAGCCTGGCCCAGGAGGGCTTGGTACGCACTCATCGTGAAGATGTCAGTCGGGGCGCCGTGGCCGCTCCCCCTGCGCCCAGATCTGCTGTCTCAGGGCCCAATCTGCCATCCTGCTTCACAGCAGCTAAATTTGACGGCTTGGCGGCTGAATCCCTAATTCTTAAGGGCAGAGGCCTCTCAGATCAGGTCATATCTACGTTGATTCAGGCTAGGAAACCGGTCTCCAGAAATATTTATTACAGAGTCTGGAGAACCTATGTGGAGTGGTGCGAGTCTCAAAAATGGCATCCTCGAAAGTTTTTTATTGACAGGATCTTGCGATTCCTCCAGGTTGGCGTTGACAAAGGGTTGGCTCTTAGTACTCTAAAGGGGCAGGTGTCGGCTTTATCAATATGGTTTCAAAGACCCTTGGCCACCCATTCGCTTATGAAAACCTTCTTGCAGGGGGTCTTGCATGTGAATCACCCTATTAGAGCTCCCCTCTGCCCCTGGAATTTAAATCTGGTCTTGTCAGCTTTACAAAGGCAGCCGTTTGAACCTCTGACAGAAATCCCTCTTGTGCTACTAACCCGAAAGTTGGTTTTCTTGGTGGCTATGGCTTCAGCCAGAAGGGTTTCCGAGCTGGCAGCCTTGTCATGCAGGGAGCCATACCTTATTCTGCATAAGGACAGAGTGGTTCTGCGGCCTCAACCTTCTTTCCTTCCGAAGGTCATATCCAGTTTTCACTTGAATCAGGACCTAGTCCTACCATCCTTCTTTCCTACTCCCCAGTCCAGAGAGGAAAGAAGGCTTCATACTTTGGACGTGGTTCGAGCCATGAGGGTCTATCTCAAGGCTACAGAGAAGATTCGGAAAACAGATGTGCTTTTTGTTCTTCCGGATGGCCCCAAGAAGGGTCAGCCGGCTGCCAAGTCTTCCTTGGCTAGGTGGATTAAGCAGCTGATTTTTCAGGCATATGGTCTGAAGCGCGTTCCACCTCCCTTATCAGTTAAAGCCCATTCTACGAGGGCCATGAGTGCCTCCTGGGCGGCACACCATCAGATCTCTATGGCACAGGTTTGCAAGGCGGCAACCTGGTCTTCCGTACATACGTTTACTAAATTTTATAAGTTGGACGTTGCAAAGGGTACGGACGCAGCTTTTGGGCAGGCGGTCCTACGGGCAGCAGTATAGAATCCTCTGGCCCGGTTCACGCCCCCTTGTTTTTCTGTTGGTGGAGCCATGTTTTCTCCTGACAATGTTTTTATTTGGCTATTCTTGGCCTTACGGTCTCCCTCCCTTCATAGAGCATTGCTTTAGGACATCCCAAGTGTAATGGCTATGCGCTCTGTGTCCCGTGATGTACGATAAAGAAAAAAGGATTTTTAATAAACAGCTTACCTGTAAAATCCTTTTCTTGAAGTACATCACGGGACACAGAGCTCCCACCCCTCTTTTGGGGAACATTGTGTAACCTCGGGAGAATTGCTTGCTACAAAACTGAAGCACTCCCAGTGGGAGGGGGTTATATAGGGAGGAAACTTCCTGTGAAATTGATTACACCAGTGTCCACACCTGAAGGTACCCATATAACCCAAGTGTAATGGCTATGCGCTCTGTGTCCCGTGATGTACTTCAAGAAAAGGATTTTACAGGTAAGCTGTTTATTAAAAATCCTTTTTTTGAGGTGGGGGAGGTGTTGCAAGTAGCTGGTCTTGCCCTGGCCACAAAAGTTTATCACTCGCCCTGGATGCGGCATTTAACCTGTACGTTATGACTTCAATGCCTGTGTCCCGTACTATGCGATGATAAAACTAATATAAAAATTGTACTCCAGTTTCTTGTGAAAAAAAATAAAAATTGTACTCCAAGAAAAGGATTTTTACAGGTAATCGAATATCTTAAACATACAGTACAGTTTTCAGCAGTTTTGTGTGTGTGTATACATCTGTATAGTGAACCTTTTTGTCTCTCTTTGTCCAGCCTTCAGAGACTTTAATAGTGCAGACCCCAGCTGTGTTCCCTGGTCCTTGCCAAGCACCCAGACTCCAAGGCAGACCTCGGGCAAGAGAAGTGCAATTGCGATGGGGTATTTACAAAATGTTTCTTCACTTTTCCCTGCAATATCGGCAATAATAGGGTTGTAAATCGACAGTATAACTAGATTTGGAGACTTCATTTTGTAGTCAGGAATGTACTAGTATTTTCTTGATTTTTTTTTTTAAATAAACATTGTAGATACTATACGTTACTGTCTTCTGTTTGCTGCTTTAGTCTGTTAAATATACCATTGAATGCATTTTGTTATGACTACTAAACAATTATTTCCAATGTTGAGAAGTTGGAGAGGGATTCCATAGTTTACAACGAGAAGTGGATAGGGCCAATTTTTTACCAGGTTTTTGCCAATTGATCAGTTCTATCGGCTATAGCAGATTGCTTTAGGGCAGGAACTTGCATCTCTGTTATTTTGCAGTACCTCTTTTGTTTACACATTTTTATTATTTACTTACAGCACCCCCTGTGGTAGATGGTGGGTCTCCGGTCACCTGCTACAGTCTGGAGATGTGTATGTGTGAAGGTGACCAAAAAGAAGTGTACCAAGGAAGTGACCTTGAGCACACAGTGTGTGGCCTTCTTCCAGGAAAAATATACAGCTTCCGGTTACGTGCAGCTAACAAAGCTGGGGTAATCTATTGTTTCCTCACATTTTATATCACTTTCTTTCTGCTGCCAGGTCAGTGAATGTTTCTAAAACACAGCAGTCATTACAATTTATTGTACATCTGATGGCTGCATGTAATCATTTTTAACATTTATAAAGCTAGCTGATATTTATGCTTGCCTCTCCTACATCAAATGCAAACTGTTAAAAATACAAATTTAAAGAAGAAATTTGGCAAAGAGTCAGGAGGACATTTCTTCAGGTCCTGCAAGTAGTGCTGTGAGCTGCATAAAGTGCTATCCTTTTTTCTTAATTATGAATTTTTTGATGACCTAATGAAGAATAAATGGCATTGCAGGGGGTCAGCCTTCCTCAGGGAACCATCTATACTTTACTGTACTGGCCATCCTCTTGAAGTAAAATTGCGTATAATATATTAGTAGATAAAGCCCTTACAGATATATTTTCATAATTTTTCTTAGTTTGGACCATTTTCTGAAAAGTGTGAAATTACAACAGCACCAGGACCTCCGGAACAGTGCCGACCTCCTCAGATAACCTGCAAGTCTGCAACATGTGCTCTTGTACACTGGGAGGTAAGGTGTGATTTGGCTGAATAACCCAGCTCTAGAAGATTTACCCCCCCCCCCCTTCATGACCAGGCCATTTTGTGATAAGGCGTTGCTTTAATTGACAATTGCGCGGCCGTGCCACCTTGTACCCAAATAAAATTATTTTATTATTTTTAAAGTCTTTGTTCCCACAAATGGAGCTTTTTTTTGGTGGTATTTAATCACCAATTCACAGTGCCAACTAGAAATAATGCAACTCAAAGATGTAAAAAAAAAAGTTGACAGCGTATATTCAGCAATGTTGATCGGCCAGCAATGATCAGGATGGATTATTTTACTTAATCTACTGGCTAGAATTTTTTTCCAGTAGTTTAAACTTGTTGTAAACCCTTACAGACCACTTTAACCTACAGGTAAGCCTAGATTAAGGCTTACCTGTAGGTGCAACAAATATCTCCTAAACCTACACGATTTAGGAGAAATTTGCAAAAGAAAGGCACCGATGTCTATGGCGCATGCGTCATAGACAACAGGGCACTGAGCGTGTCGCTTCTAACGGCGTTCATGCCGTTAGTGCCGGGGCATGTGCAGTAGTGACGTCATCGCATCGATGTCATTCCAGTCCTTGGTAGATTTTTTTCCTCTTAGATATTTGCTGAATTAGCATTCCTCTTAGATAAGCTTTAAGGGAACCCAAACTATACCTTGTTGCTGCTGTTCTATTATGCTATAGAAATTCCCAAAGTGTGTCTATCATATGTTCTTTAGAGGTAATCAACTGTAGTCAAAACGTATTTACTCTCCATTATCCCCAATCCTACCATTTTCCCAGTCTTAGTGACAAAACTAAAGGGGTCTGACAATCCTCTAGCCTCATATTTAATATCCATTACCATTGTAGCAAGGGTATCGTTCCCTATTGCCATATCTATTCTAGAGGAGTATGGACCGGAGTGGCATGAAGACATTTGAGCTGTTGGGTGGCGTTCACGCCAAATATCCCTCAGCCCTGTCTCTCTAAATATCCTATACAATGACGTGTATGGACTCTGTTCAAGTCTCTTTGCTGGAGGGAACTTATCCACCTGAGTATCCATCACCATATTAAAATCTCCCACTATCAGGACTGGTACCCTTGTTTTATTGGCCATAAATTCTATGTGTTTAATGACTTCTAACATAAAAAAGGGGGGGGACGACATACACATGTATTAGTATTTGCCTCTGCCAGCACACAATATATAAATATATATTGTCCCTCACCATCTATCTTTACTTGCCTACAGGAGCTCTTCATTGATTTGCGTATTAGGATGCTTGTTCCTCTTGAATATAATACACTTAATGGTATTGATCCCTTACATCTTAGCCGTCAAATTTAAAGAGGGGGTTCATCCAAAAATGTACTTTCTGTCATTACCTCATTTGCTCCAGCATACTGCTAACATCTGCAGTATGCTGGTTTTTTTTGCTACTTATCTTTTTATGATCCGTTGTAATCCGGCTCCGAGCGGGGGGATTACTTCCGGGTATAGGCGTTCCTAAACGAAGAGGAGTTGATTGACGGCTGCGGAAGGCGCGCCACGCCTTCTGAAAATTCCCGAAGTGACGCTCGGGTGTTTACGGCGCCTGCGCAGTTAGCTCTACACGACAGGCGCAGGCGTCGCAAACACCCGAGCGTCACTTTTCGGGTATTTTCGGAAGGCGTGACGCTCCTTCCGCAGCCGTCAATCAACTCCCCTTCGTTTAGCTACGCCCATTGCCCGCAGGATTCCCCGCTCGGAGGCAGATTACAACGGGTCATAAAACGATAAGTAGCAAAAAAAGAAAAAAAAACAGCATACTGCAGATGTTAGCAGTATGCTGGAGCAGATGTCAAAAACTTGATTTCTGGGTAAACCTCCGCTTTAAATAGAGCAATTTTTTTAATGAATCGCCTCATCCCCTCAAATTCCATGAGCAAGTCATCGCTCCACTATTAATTTTTACTCCAAAAAATTTAAATGAATGCGCTTGTGAGTGAGGGTCGTATTTCTTTAACCCATGGCTTCTGTGCATTATATCCAATATCTTTAATTGTATTGAACAATTTTCTCACCGTGCACTCATATTTAAATTTCACTGTACCTTTTCAATACCAAAGTAACTGTGTCTGTTTTTTTCCCTCCGCTCTTTTCCCCCTATTTTGATCCCCACCCCCCAAAAAAAAACGCAGCCCTTTTTTTCTCCAACCCCTCCATAAAAAGGGGGCCTTGATTGTGGCCCCCTAATCTTCCTGTGTGAATATCAGAATTTTCTCCTAAAAATACCATGTGTCAGTGCTTAAAACACAGATGACTCTCAAACCAATCACACCTAAATTGTATCTCCATTCTGATGCTCCTAATTGAATAAGTAAAAAGAAAAACCCATGTGTGTCTATTTCAAAGATTTTTCCAGACCTCTACTAGTGTTGTATGACCTCCTCATTTCTTTCCAACCAAGAGGTGGCCACGACAGGTGTATCAAAAAAATGAACCGTACCATTTGCCACGACTCGTGCAAAATATAACATAGCATATTGCACATTTAACTGTCCCAGGCGCCTCTTGTTCTCTATAAATTTCACCCTCTTTCTCTGTACCTATGCAGAGAAGTCTGGAAAGAATGAAATGTTCACCCCATTAAGTTTTTTATGTCCTTCATTTCTCTTTGCTTTTTGCAATATTATTTCTCTATCCTTAAAAAAAAAAAAGTTTCATAAGCACAGGTCTTGGAATCACACCTGAAGGAGGGTTTCTCAACAGGACTTTGAGTCCTTTCAATTGCAAACAAGGGGAACAGTTCCACTTTCCCAAAGACCTCTGGGAACCATTTTTCAAAAAGGTCCCTCATATTGTTTCCTTCACTCTTCTCCTATAGACTGACTATTCGAATATTGTTTCTCCTTAACTGATTTTCTAGATCTTCCATTCTATCATTCTGTCTTTCAACTGTCCCCTTAAAAGTTCAATCTCCTGCTTCATATGTGTTACTACATCTTCGACTCCACTTACTCTGCCCTCCAATTCCGTGGTGCGCTCACATATTATGCTACATATTTTGATTTAAAAAAATCCAAATAAGCGTATATTTGCACAAAAGTTATAGCGTCTACAAACTGTGGGATTTATTTATGGCTTTTTTTATTTATTTTTTACTAGTAATGGCGGTAATCAATGACACTTTTTTTGGGATCCGTGGGACCAATACAGTGATCAGTGCTCAAAATATGCACTTTCACTGTGCTAATGACACTGGCTGGGAAAAGGGTTAACATGCAGGGCGATAAAAACCTAGCCTGTGTTGTTGTACAGTGTGGGAGGTGCTTTTAATAGAGCAAGTAATGGATCCATGTCCCTGCTTTGCAGGAACACTGGATCAATGCCTTCCCTACTGACAAAATGGCATTCTGCCTTGTTTACAAAGGCAGGCTGACATTTTTTGCCTCTTTACCGAACAGTCAGTGGGTGCCAGCGAACATCGAGTCCACAGTACCTGCTGATCGACTCCCGCTGTGTATAGGGAGCGGGAGCGAGCCACCAGCGGCACGCATTCACCCTCTGCTACCCGGTAGTGCATATTCATGGTTGATTTCCTTTAAGATTGGCTGGTTTAATCTTCTTGCCATCCAAGGAACTTTCAAGAGTCTTCTCCAACACCATAGTTCAAAAGCATCAATTGTTTGGAATGCAGCCTTCCTTATGGTCCAACTTTCACAGCCATAGGTTACTACTGGGAATATTAGTGCTTTAACAATACGGCACTTTGTGGGCAGGGTGATGTCTTTGCTTTTTATAATGTTGTCTATGTTTGCTTTCCTCCAAGAAGCATGGTTACAGTCTTAGAGTTATGTTCATACTAAATGTGAAATTCTTCAAAAATGTGATAAATATTACAAAAATAAATTAGATTATTTGCACAGTAGATTTTCTTTATGGTATATAATGCATGTTCTGCTCTTTACTTCCAACAGACTCCAAACAATAATGGTGCTGAAATTACAGAGTACCGGGTGGAGTGGGGAGGAATGGAAGGTTGTATGCAGATTTGCTATTGCGGCCCTGGCTTGGCTTACGAAGTGAAAGGCCTTTCACCAGCAATTGTCTACTACTGCAGGGTTCAGGCAAGTTTACATTTACTTGTTAACATGACACCAACCAATCATTTGTGTGCATGAAGTCGTGTCCAGAAAAATGGCATTAACATTAGTGTTCTTTAAAGTGAACCTTTTAGTAACTGTATAAGTGGGAATAAATTCTGGACGTGTCACAATATGTGGCGCTAATAATGTGTACTACCACGTATGGTGACCACATCCATAATAAAGTGTGTATATATAAGCCACCAGCACATGTAATAGGGTAGCATAAAAAGTGCTGACAGTGAAGAAAACATTCCAAAGTCTGTATATAAAATTAAATCAATAGAATGATTGGTGTAGAAGACCGATGAGCTGCCATCCGATGGGTGGAATAATAACAAGTGTTCAATTTGTCTGTAGAAATCTGTGCAGGTCACAATCACATCAAGGTATAGAGTAGGTGTGAACACGCTTACCAGATGGGTTGGCCTCAAATGCTGTACAGCAGAGAGTCAGTCAAGCATTGTGGTACTTGGGGACTGGGACCACTGCAAACCGGGGAAGGGCCGTAGTACACCACTGGAACTCCAGCTGGAAATGTACGAAGGGAACCAAATCCGTCTTGAATTGGCATGCCCTTGTTTAAGGCTTATGTGGCCGAAACACGTCGGGTATCGCTACTGAGCACCCCATATTGCTATTTTTTAATGTGATCACTTTTATCCAATGTCATATTTTTGTTTATGACTTTTATTAATAAACCTTGATTGGTTTTAATTGACCTGCGCTATTGGAGCTCCTGTTTTTAAAACATATTCAATAAAAAAAATGTACCAAAACAAATTTCTTCATGAATTTAGGTCAACATTTATTCTGCTACATGTCTGGTAAAAGAAAAAAAAATCCCAATAAGTTTGGTTTGCGTGAAAGTTATAGCATTGTGACACTAATACAGTACTAATGACACTGGCTCGGAGGGGGTTAACATCTAGAGGTGATCAAGGGGTTAAATGTATGCCCAACAATGTTTTATGTGTGTGTGTTATGTGCCCGCTTTTACTAAACGATCTTGGTGTTTTTTTCCCTGCTTTGCAGTTAATAAAAAAAAGCACAAGATTGCCTTTCAGTGTTTGAAGCTCTGTGTTGTTTACAACACAGAGCTCCATTCCCTGAATGATAAAGCCAATCAGTGGTCCCGCCGATCAATCATTGGTTGGCACCCACTGGTTGGCTTGTGCTGTTACAAACCACAGCACAGCCAGGGCGCTGGGCGCACCTGCACCCCCCTACCCAGAATCGCTGATCACGTATCCGTATATCTGCGTGGGATTATTGGAAAATGGTTAAGAAGCAGTCCTTGAGCTCCAGGCAAGTGACTTTGTCTGTTCTGAAATGGCCACAACAGTGTGCTGCAGGCAGGAGAAAGCATTTCTCCTCTCCTCTAATTATCAGACTGCAGCTTTAACTGTAGAGTCAGATGGTGAGAAAACATAAAACAAGGGGGCCGATCAGTGTCAGATGTGTAAAAACCGATACGAACTGCATGGGCACCAAGGTGTACATGACTATCATTGAGCCAGCATTTCAGTGCAGGATATAGGTGCTGACCCTGGATAGTGCCTGAACCAAGATGACTATGTCCTTCTGGAAAGGAAAGCAGATGAATACAGTCAGGGGATCTACTGTGATATTTGTGAATGGTAATTTACTGGAAGTGTTTACACATGGACGCACTTGACATGAAACAATGGGGTTGATTTTTCTAAAAATGGATTGTAAAATGTGGTGCAGCTGTGCATAGAAACCAATCGGCTTCCATTTTTATTTATTTTTGACAAAGCTTAATTGAACAAGTTAGAAGCTGATTGACTACCATGCACAGCTGCACCAGATTTTGCACACTCCAGTTTTAGTGAATCAACCCCTGTATGTCCAATGCTAGGTCCACTTTTAAAGTACAATCAAAGGCTCCTGTATAACAGCCCCTAAGCAAGTGCCAAATCCAGTTTATGATGCACAAGCCTCATTAGGAAACCAAATTATTAGTTATTATTTAAAGTGGATGTAAACCCTCTCCTAAAACCAGTGAAGTGAACAGCCTCAGATGATGCACCGGGATGAAACAAATTTCCCTACATAAGTTTTATATGTATATCTGCGGTCTTCAGCTTTATATATTGTTTAGAAAGTGCACTTCCTGTTAGAATTTTCTCTTCCTGATTCACTTGTATAGATTCTTGCCATACACTGTGTGACAGCTGATTGGAGGAAAGGCACACACCCCCCTCCACATAGGCAGAGACTTTTATGCCCTGTACTCGCGATCGGTTCATCCGATGAAAACGGTCTGATGGATGTTTTCATCAGATATCCGATGAAGCTGACTTTCATCAGTCTTGCCTACACACCATCAGTTAAACGATCGTGTCAGAACGCGGTGACGTAAAACACAACGACGTGCTGAGAAAAATTAAGTTCAATGCTTCCGAGCATGCAGCGACTTGATTCTGAGCATGTGTTGATTTTTAACCGATGGATTTCCCCCCAGACGATCGTTTTTTTCTATCGGTTTTTTAACCATCAGATAATTTTAAAACAGGCTCTACATTTTTTCACCGATGGGGAATAAAAAAAGATGGTGCCCACACACGATCGGTTCGTCTGATGAAAGCGGTCCATCAGACCGTTTTCATCAGACGAACCGATCTTGTGTATGCTGCATTAGAGAAGTGCTGTGAATAGGTCCGCTCCCTGCTAATCTATTTATAGCACCCACCCGACACAAAATTCAGGCTGGTTTTATAAAAGTTGATGGAGAACTTGTCAGAAGTTATTATGCTGATAACAAGATAGGAGCAGGAGAAAGCCACAGGACTTAGGGCTTTGAAGAGAGATAAGAAAACACTGCAGATATATGTGCCCAGCTCAAATTTCATGAATCGGGTTTACATCCACTTTACGTAATCAACAGGTCAATAGTTCCTCAGCAGTTAAAGGAGTGATGATTAGGGATGAGCTTTATGTTAGTCAAATATGAGTTTGACTCGAACATTGGCTGTTCGCCCGTTCACCGAACAGCGAACAATTTGGGGTGTTCGCGGCAAATTCGAAAAGCCGCGGAACACCCTTTAAAAGTCAATGGGAGAAATCTTAAGTGCTCATTTTAAAGGTTAATATGCAAGTTATTGTCATGAAAAGTGTTTGGGGACCTGGGTCCTGCCCCAGGGGACATGTATCAATGCTTGTGATTTTAATAATGCTTAAAGTGAAACAATAAAAGTGAAATATTCCTTTAAATTTCATACCCTAGGGGGTGTCTATAGTATGCCTGTAAAGTAGCGCATGTTTCCCATGTTTATAACAGTCCCTGCACAAAGTGTAATTTCTAAAGGAAAAAAAGTAATTTAAAACTACTCGCGGCTATAATGAATTGTCGGGTCCCGGCAATATAGATCAAAGTAATTGAAAAATAAAAATGTGTGGGGTTCCCCCTAAATTGCACAGAACGAGAATAAGTTTTTGCACGGAAATGTGTGAAGGTATATACGTGAAAATGCATGTAAATATGTGCAAATACATACCAAAAAAAAATGGAAAAAGTGGATGCTCAAACAGGAGTATCATGCAAGAGACCTTATAGGTTTTTAGCAACCTTTTTGGTAGACATTTACAGTTATGGGACCACCTATTGTTCAAAAAGTATATGAATAGTGATAAGAAAGAGACCATCCACCTACTGTTTGTGCATATGCTTTGTTGCTTTTGAAAACTAAAAAAATATATATAAGAACAATAAATGTTCGCTTATGATTTTTTTTGTATTGCTTGTAACCTGTGAGAAATCCTGAGTAAATTGTTTTGTTATCCCATGATTGCAGGCTGTAAACATTGCTGGTGCAGGTCTTTTCAGTGATGTCATGGTCTGCCTGACACCTGCCTCTGTACCGGCTGCTGTGACAAATCTCTGGGGAATGAAGGAAGATGAAATAGACAGTCCTCATTACTCTCCTTCCACCTGCCTTGCTATACAATGGGATAGACCATGTGACCACGGTTCTGAGATTACTGGCTACAGTATAGACTGTGGAGACAAGCAGACTATCTCTGTTGGGAAGACAACTAGCTACGTTCTAGACCACTTACAGCCTGATACCACATACAGGTAAACGGCAACATAAAGCTGGCTAATCCATGTTAATGTGTGTTTTTAGTTTTCCTCCGTTTTTCTAGAATTATGGCATTTTTCTCAGTGGAGCCAAGACTGTGACGATGGGGATTTTTGTTACAATGTCTGACCACATATTTCTGTAAAGTAAGTTGGTCATGAAGCTCTTTGCTGTATATTTGATTTTACCCCTTCATGACCAAGGGTAAAAAAATCTTTACGCCTAAAAACTATTTTTCAAATTTGGCATATGTTAAGCCGACCATAGATTTTTTGAATCTCGGTCGGTTTAACAGGGACCGGCCAAGATTCAAGTTATCTGTGGGCTGACAGATTGTAACCAAGTCGATCCATCAATCAACTTGGGTCCAACCAGTATGTCGCAATTTCAGCTATAGCCGCTGGCAATAATCACTGTATTCTCCTGGCAGGGCCAGCTCCATATATAATCAAAGACCCCCCCCTGCTAGGAGAACACCATTGTTGCACGGGAGGGATTCCTCTATCAACACTCCCTGACACTGATCTAGATCAAACCCTAATCTATCTTTTTGTTCTCTTCTTTATTTACACTTTTTTTCCTCCAAATGTATAATTTTCTCCATTGAAGAGAAGAAAAACACAGGGGTGGGCTATACAGTGACTGTTTACTGTGATAACCAATCAGAGGCTATGGCAGTAATCAGGTGATTGGGAACCAGCCCTTCTGATTTCTGATTATTTGTACCCTTAAGTGTTGCCTTCTGTGTGCATCAACCTCAAGATCTTAGCTGTGTACTGTCTGTCTATTTTTTTTTTTTTTTTATTGGCAGACAACAGACATAAATCTGCTGTTTTAAATAAAGGTTTCAACTGTTCCTGACTTCTTTTTTTCTTGCTGTGTTTACAAGTTCATGGACCATCCAGTCCAAGCCTTCCTTCATTCATAAGCACACATCAAAATCTGACTAGCAAAATCCAAGACACAGCTGTCTACAAAATGTCCACTTATCTTCTGTAGTCATGATTTATCTCTTTTCCTTTTAGAATACGTGTTCAGGCTCTAAACAGTCTGGGAGCTGGTCCTTTCAGTCACTCTGTTAAATTAAAAACCAAACCCCTTCCGCCAGAGCCACCCCGCCTGGAATGTGCTGTTTACAGTCACCAGAACCTTAAACTGAAATGGGGAGATGGGACATCCAGATCCATACCTACCGACTCCATTCAGTACCACCTCCAGATGGAAGACAAGACTGAGAGGTACAACCAAAATGGCGATTTCCTGAAGTATATGTTAAAGGAGTTGTAAAGGAAAAAAAATGTTTGCCTAAAATGAATGTCTGCAAGGTAGACAGACAGAATAGTGTAATGATTCTGTTAAAAAACTAGTAAATACCTATTAAATTCCTTCATCTATATCACCTCCGGGGTTCCAGTTTCTGCTCTCTCATTCACTTCCTGGTTTGCGGCGCTCCTTCATGTAAGAGCTACATTTCCCAGTATGCATTGTGGCACACCTAGAAATTCACACCTCGAAGTCTCTAACACAGAGAGCATCCTGCCGCACAGATGTAGTTCCCAGGAGGGGTCGAGCACGTCACTGACCACCGCAGTAAAGCCTCCCTTCATGGTGGTGAGTTACAATCAGACAAGCAGGAAGTGAACAGAACAGAGAAGAAATAGAGCAACTTCTGAGCAAAAACGAATAATGAGGAAGTGAAAAGAGGAATGTCTGCAGGTAAAGGATGCTTATTATGAAAAAAAATATTTTCCTTTACAACCCCTTTAAGCAAAAAGAAAAAAAGCTCTTGGGGGAGATTTTGTGCCATTTTTGTTTCATGTGATGTGATATTTTGTTCACTGTGACTATTTGTGATATGGCATGTTCAATCATTTCACCTGCAGATGTTAAGATAGTATAGACTCTGGTGTACTAAAATTCTGTGTAAATGGTCTTTAACCACTCAAGGACCCCCGCACGCACATATACGGCCACAGAATGGCACGTACAGGCACAAGGGCGTAAATTTACGTCCCCGCCTAAGTGCGGTTCGGGGGTCCCATCGGGACCCCCTCCGCGGCGTGCGGGGGTCCCCCTGGCTCCGGGAGCGATCCGGGATGAGCGGGCGGATGTCGGCGTTTACCCGCCCCCCCGCGATCGCTCCCAGCCAATGCACGCGCTCCCAGCTCCTGTCACTTCCTCCTCCTGTGTTTACACAGGAAGGAGGAAATGATGTAATCTCTCATCGCAGCGGTGTTTCCCACCGCTGCTGATGAGAGAAGACATCACAAGTAAGTGTGCACCAACACAACACTGACACACACTCACATAGGCACATTAACCCCTTGTGATCGCCCCCCCCCCCCAACCCCCCTGTCACAGTGTCACTGAATGCAGTGATCTAATCACTGCATTTAGTGTCAGTGTGACAGGCAGTGTAAAAAACAGTTCGTGTTAGGTCCAGGGTAGCCCCCCCACCCCCCCTAATAAAGTTTTAACCCCCTGATCACCGCCCTAGTTAACCTTTTCACTCCCTATTGCCAGCATCACTAAGCGATCATTTTTCTGATCGCTGTATTAGTGTCGCTGTTCCCGCTAGGTAGCTATTTTTTTTTCTTTATTGCGATTTTTTTTTCTTTACTAAAGACATGTGGCTAAATACATTTTGGCCTAAATGTTTGACTAAAATTTAGTTTATTTGATTTTTTTTTTAACAAAAAGTAAAAAATAGTGTTTTTTTTTCAAAAATTTCGCTCTATTTTTGTATATAGCGCAAAAAATAAAAATCGCAGAGGTGATCAAATACCACCAAAAGAAAGCTCTATTTGTGGGAAGAAAAGGACGCAAATATTGTTTGGGAGCCACGTCGCACGACCGCGCAATTGTCTGTTAAAGCGACGCAGTGCCGAATCGCAAAAACACCTTGGGTCATTTACCAGCGTATTGGTCCGGGTCTTAAGTGGTTAAAGTGGTTCTAAAGGCAGAATTTTTTTTATGAAAAAATTGTATATACAACAGTATATAAATCACCGCGCTGTTCAAACGTCACAAATGTAAGCAGCCAACACTACAAAATAGATCAATTTTGGAAACATACAAACAAAGAAAAAGTGTAGCGCTAAAAGGAGGAAAGACTACTAACAAATAGAATGTCCATAATGTGAAAAAAAGTTCATATCAACAATCCAAAAACTTTTATTCACCACAAGTAGTGACACAATAAATAACGAGGTGAGTATTAGAGGATCCGCCACCGGTGTAATGAAACTTATTGAGGCTTACCAGAAAGTGAGGATCTGAATAAGCATATACTCATCAGATCAGAATCGCTTCAAACGATATCCGAGATCCGAATATGTTTATGGATGTTGTATACTCAATGGAACTCCTGGGATATCTTCATATGTGATACGATGAATCCACGGAGATTGGTTGCAGATGTGTGAACTCAAGTGAAATTATTACCATGTGTGGTAATAATTAAAATAGCCAAAGGAAAAAATATAAAGTGCACATAGCGTGATTCTGTATTACCAAATAAATCAATTTTAATTAAAAAAATTGCACTTACATTTAAGTAGGATACAACAAGCGCTTAGTAATAAAGTAGAGCAGTGGGGTCAGTGGGGTCTCCCGACGCGTTTCGTTCCCTTAGAATGTCATCTGGGGCACTGAGTGCCCCAGATGACGTTCTAAGGGAAGGAAACACGTCGTGTGTGCAGCAGCCCCCCAATTTTTAATTGAGCCACATCTCGATTCAGCAATGTTGCAAGCGAGACGCGGCTGTCTGGAACACTCTCTCCTGATTGGCTGAGAGACAGCAGTGGGAGCCATTGGTGCCTGCTGCCATCAAAGTCAGTGAGCCAATGAGGAAAGAGGGTGGGATCAAGCCCTGGCTCCATGTCTGAATAGGGGCTATAGGGGTAATCATCAGGAGGGTGGGTCCCCTGAGAAGAGGAGGATCTGGGCGGCTCTGTGCTAAACCACTGCATGTAAAACATATAAACGTAACATACATTTTTTATCTTTTTTTTTTTTGTTTGTTTCATTCGTTTTTATTGAGAAAAAGGTAGAGTTACAATAGCACTTAGTATCGCAAAAGAACACTACATTGTACAGTATATAGTGGACAACATCACAGCAGAATGCTAGAACAGTAATCACATTTTTTATCTTTAAACAAAAAAAGAGACTTTCGTATTACTTTAACCACTTCAATACTGGGCACATTTACCCCCTGCTGCCCAGGCCAATTTTCAGCGTTTAGCCACTGTCACACTTTAAAAAAAACATTGCCTGCTCATGCAACACTGTACCCCTTATTACAAAAAAAATCGCTTTCCTTCAGTGGTATTTTTTTTTTTTTGCAAAATAAATGAAAAAGACCAAAAAAGTTTAAAATACTAACAATTTTTTTTTAGTTTCTGTTGTAAAAATTTTTAAATAATCTTTCTTCATAAATGTAGACCAGCATGTATCCTGTTGCATTTTCTTGGTGAAAATAACCCAAATCAGTGTATATTATTTAGTCTGTAGGAAAGTTAGCGTCCACAAACTATGGTATATATCTGAGAATTGATCAATCCTGATGTACTGACGGCCCTGAAAATGGCAGAACTGTACAAATATCCACCAAATGAAACCTTTTTGGAAAGTAGACAGTCCAAGGTATTTAGTAAGAGGCATGGCGAGTTTTTTTTTTTTTGCAATTTTTTGTCACAATATTTTGGAAAATTAAGCAATTAATAATTAATACATTTAGATTTATTTACACTTCTTCTACATGATGTCACCAGTACAGCGTCTTTATACAACTGGTGTGGTGCTGATGATCAAGAACACTGAGTGTTGACAGTATGTAAAATATATAGATATAGTATCTCGCAAAATTGAGAACACACCTAATATTTTTGTAAATATTTAGTTCTCTCTTTTCATGTGACAATCTAAACCAAATACGTTTATCTTGGTCTAATCAGATCACAGGACATGGTTCCAGGAATCCATATCCTAAGTTATCCCAACTCTGTATTTATAGCAATACATTAAATTGTAATGTTTTGCAAAAAAGGGTAGTTGTTAGCAAGGTCTTAATATAAGTGTGGGTTATTTAAAATGTTAACTGATCTCCATTACCCTAGAGGCTTGTTCTGCCTGATTTAATGCCCCTCTTACAGTTTGCTGCAGCTGGTTTACATTATAATTGTGGTTCTTCCAGATCTATATATCAGACATTTTTTTCCCTAGTGAAACCATGATATATACAGACGTGTTGTGTACTTTGGTGCTCTATACACATTTATGCCTTGTAAGTCTAATTACTGTTCTGATTTATAACATCCCCTAGCCCCAGATTATGCACATGACCATTTAATTTTTTGCCATCCATTTAAACATATGTATATGCAAAACCATCCTGATTTTATTTACAAAAAAAAAGTATTCACCCCCTTGGCATTTTTTTTTTAATGTTTCGTTGCCTCACAACCAGGAATTAACATGAATTGTTTGAGGATTTGCATCATTTAGTTTACAGAACATGCCTACAACTTTTAAGATGTTTTTTTTTTTTATTGTTGTTATTTTTGTGAAGCAAGCAACAAATGGGACAAAATAACAGAAAAAGTAAACGTACATAATTATTCGCCACCCTAAAGTCAATACATTGTAGAGCCACCTTGTGCGGCTATCACAGCTCAAAGTCGCTTTGGATGAGTCTCTATGAGCTTGCCACATCTTACCACTGGGATTTTTGCCCTTTCCTCCTTGCAAAACTGCTCCAGCTCCTTCAAGTTGGGTGGTTTGCCCTTGTGAACAGCAAATTTTAAGGCTGACCACAGATTTTCTATTGGATTGAGGTCTGGGCTTTGACTAGGTCATTCCAACACATTTACATGGTTTCCCCTTAAAGTGGATGTCTGCTCAAAAAAAAATATTAAAAGCCAGCAGCTACAAATACTGCAGCTACTGACTTTTAATATTAGAACACTTACCTGTCCTGGATTCCAGCGCCGTCCGCAGCAGAGAGTGAGCGATCGCTCGTCACTCTGCTTCCCCCCCCCCTCCGCCATCCACGGTGAGGGAACCAGGAAGTGAAGCGCTCCAGCTTCACTGTCCGGTTCCCTACGGCGCATGCGCGAGTCGCGCTGCGCCCGCTGATTGGCTCCCCCTATGTGCTGGGAGCCGAGTGTTCCCAGCACACAACGGGGGGGCGACGGGAGGGGACGACATGCCCGCATTCTGCCCGAGAATGCTGGGCCGGAAGTGGGTGCAAATACCTGTCTTTAGACAGGTATCTTCACCTCCCTCCCCACTGAAAAGTGTCAAATGTGACACCGGAGGGGGGAGGGTTCCGATCAGCGTGAGTTCCACTTTAGGGTGGAGCTCCGCTTTAAACTACTCAAGTGTTGCTTTAGCAGTATGTTTGGGGTCATTGTCCTGCTGGAAGGTGAACCTCCGTCCTAGCCTCAAATCACACACAGAGTGGTACAGGTTTTGCTCAAGAATATCCCTGTATTTAGCACCATCCATCTTTCCCTCAACTCTGACCAGTTTCCCAGTCCCGACTGCTGGAAAAAATCCCCACAGCATGATGCTGCCTCCATGATGTTTCACTGTGGAGATGGTGTTCTTTGGGTGATGTGATGTGTTGAGTTTGCAACAGACATAGCGTTTTCTTTGATGGACAAAAATGTTATTTTAGTCTCATCAGACCAGAGCACCTTCCTCCGTACATTTTGGGAGTCTCCCACATGCTTTTTCGCAAACTCAAAATGTGCCATTTTGTTTTTTGCTGAAAGTAATGGCTTTCTTCTGGCCACTCTGCCATAAAGCCCAACTATGGAACGTACAGCTTATTGTTGTTCTATGTACAGATACTCCAGTCTCTGCTTTGGAACTCTGCAGCTCCTCCAGGGTTACCTTAGGTCTCTGTGCTGCCTCTCTGATTAATGCCCTCATTGCCTGGTCCGTGAGTTTTGGTGTGCGGCCGTCTCTTGGCAGGTTTGCTGTTGTGCCATGTTCTTTTCATTTGGTTATGATATATATGATCGGGATCATCAAAGATTGGATATTTTTTTATAACCTAACCCTGACTTGTACTTCTCAACAACATTGTTCCTTACTTGTTTGGAGAGTTCCTTGGTCTTCATGGCAGTGTTTGATTAGTGGTGCCTCTTGCTTAGGTGTTGCAGCCTCTGGAGTCTTTCAAAAAGTTGTGTATATGTAATGACAGATCATTTTGACACTTAGATTGCACACAGGTGGACATCATTTCACTAATTATATGACTTCTGAAAATAATTGGTTGCATCGGAGCTTTTTATGGGCTTCATAACAAAGGGGGTGAATACATACGCACATGCCAATTATAATTTTTTTATTTTCTGAAAAATAGTTTTATGTATATAGTTTGCTAATTTTACTTCACCAACTTAGACTATTGTGATCTGATCCATCACATATAATTCAGATTAAAAAAACATTGAACTAAAGGCTGTAATTTAACAAAATGGGTAAAAAGCCAAGGGGGTAAATACTTTTGCAAGGCAATGAGGACATTTTCTTCTTTTTATTTTCCCCCAATATGAAAAGAGTTGATGCACAAACATCTATACATTCCCTATACAAAATATGCAACAATGATATAATGACTTTTTTTAAAGCAAAAACTGCAACGACAGCCTCCTTTTTTTTTTTTCTATGTGAAAGTTTAATTTAAAGAGACCCTGCTGTGAAAACCGTTAAAAACGTTGTTACCTGTAAAAGAGTAAATACTCACCTTTACCAGTGTCCTTGCTGCTGAACACCGCTCCATTGATAAGAAAATAATTTCCTGGCTGATGTCTTTTTCTGAAATTGATTCTTCCAGTAGTGTCGCTTTCCTGTTTCTTTGCAGCGATCAGTGATCACGGCACGTTTGTTAAAAAAAGGTGCTATAGCCTGTGATGGTGGCCGATGACTACAGTAACTTGCTCCTTTTGTTGGTGGTAGCCCAGGGATCCAGTTCTTAAGTAGAATTAGAGCTGGGCGATTTTTTTCCCCTAAATATATATATATGGCTAGATAGCTAGATGGATATATTGATAAACCAATCTATAATTGTGTGTTAATTTCTGTTCCAGGTTTATATCCTTATACAGAGGTCCATGTCACACATACAAAGTACAGAGGCTTAATGAGTCCACGTCCTATACGTTTCGTATTCAGGCATGCAATGAGGCTGGTGAAGGACCTTTTTCTCCTGAATATATTTTCACGACTCCAAAATCTATCCCTCCTGCCTTGAAAGGTAAGTGTGTTAATGTACAAAGTATAATTTTAGGTTTAAAGCGGAGCTCCGCTGTAAAAAAAAAATATATATATATATTAAAAGCCAGCAGCTACAAATACTGCATCTGCTGACTTTTAATATTAGGACACTTACCTGTCCTGGAGTCCAGCTACGTCTGCAGCAGAAGACGAGCAATCGCTCGTCTATCTGCTGCCCCCCCTTTGACAGGTATCTGCTCCCCCCTCCCCCCCTGAAAGGTGTCAAATGTGACACCAGAGGGGGGAGGGTTCCGATGAGCGGAAGTTCCACTTGCCGACTGAGCCATAAACAAATGACGTCTTCAATCAGAAGTGGAATACCAGGGTTACAGTGAGGGGGAAAAAGTATTTGATCCCCTGCTGATTTTATACATTTATCCACTGACAAAGAGATGATCAGTCTAGTTTTAATGATGGGTTTATTTTAACAGCGAGAGACAGAATAACAACAAAAATATCCAGAAAAACATATTTAAACTTTTTAACTACTTCCCTACCGCTGGACGTCATATGATGTCCTGGACTTTCGGGGGGGGGGGAGGGGGGTGATATCTGAATGATGCCTGCAGATACAGGCATCATTCACATATTCTTCTTTTCAGTCGGTGATTCTGCGCACCATTTAAGAATGATCATAGTGGCAGTTCAGCTGCTTGATCGTTCTTATAGGCGACGGGAAGGGATGATCCCCCCCTCTCGCCGCCATTCGGTGCTTCTCCGGGCTCTCCCGTGCCATCGGGGAATGAATCGGCCAGCGCCGGATGACCGTCGGAAGGCCGGGCGTGACGTTATGACATCACGCTCGGTCCCCAGAAGTAAACAAAGCCGCAATCGCGGTTGTCAGCATGAGATCTGTGGGGGTTTTTTTTTCGATCTCATGCTTTCCAGCCTGGAGGAGAGATGTGGGGTCTCCATAAAGAGGACCTGTTACAATAGATTCCTATTACAAGGGATGTTTACATTCCTTGTAATAGAAATAAAAATTATCAAAAATGTAAAAAAAAAGTGTTTAAATAAATTTAAAAAAGTGTCTGTCCCTGTTAGCTCGCGCCCAGAAGCGAGCACACGTAATTCCCGCCCACATATGTAAACGGCGTTCAAAACACACATGTATGGTATCGACGCGTGCGTTAGAGCGTGTGCAATAATTCTAGCACTGGACCTCCTCTGTAACTCTAAACTGGTAACCGGTAAAAAAAAAAATTAAAGCGTCGCCTATGGAGATTTTTAAGTACCGAAGTTTGGTGCCATTCCTTGAGTGTGTGTAATTTTAAAGTGTGACAAGTTAGGTATCTATTTTCTCGGCGTAACATCATCTTTCACATTATACAAAAAAATTGGGCTTACTTTACTGTTTTGTAATTTTTTAATTCATGAAACCATTTTTTTTTTTAAAGGCGCTTGAAAAATTATTTGCGCAAATGCTGTGCGAGATAAAATGTTGCAATGACCGCCACTTTATTCCCTAAGGTGTCTGCTAAAAAAACATATATAATGTTTGAGGGTTCTGAGCAATTTTCTAGCAAAAACATGATGATTTTTACATGAAGGAAAGAAGTGCCAGAATGGGCCTGGTAGGGAAGTGGTCAATGAGTAAAACAAGTATTTGATCCCCTATCAATCAGCAATATTTCTGTCTCCCAGGTGCCCTTCTTTACAGGTAATGAGCTGGGATTAGGAGCACTCTCTTAAAGGCCATTTATTTTATTTTTTAAAGCATTATATCGATTTTTTTTTTTTTTTAGAGGAGAGATGTGGGATCATATTGACCCCAGATCACTCCATAAAGATGACCTGTCACTGCTTATTTCTATCACAAGGGATATTTAAATTCCTTGTCAAAGGATTAAAAGGTTTTTTTTTTTTTTTTTTTGTTTATTTAAGGGGACAGTGTGAAAGTCTAAACAAATGTTAAAAGCGCCCCCTATATGTAAACCGTGTTTAAACCACACACATGAGGTATCGGCGCAGACATCGGAGCAAGAGAAATAATTATAGCACTAGATCTCCTTTGAAACTCTAAACTGGTAACTTGCAAAAATGTTTAAATTGTCGCCTATGATTTTTAAGTATCGTAGTCTGCCACTATTCCACGAGCGTGCACAATTTTAAAGCACGACATGTTGGGTATCTATCTACTCAGTGTTAAAATCATCTTTTATATTTTACAAAAGTTGGGTTATATATTGTTTTGTTTTTTTGTTCAATTCATTAAAGTTTATTTTTTCCCCAAAAATATTCCTGAACGTTTGGTAATTTTTATTTTCCAAGGCACAGTAGTAAAAGCAACCACAGTTCAGCTTAGTTTATCTTTCATACATTGTTCAACCAGAAGATGGTGCAGATTGCCAGTTATAGTGATTTGAAGTAATTCAGTCATGAGAAATAAACATTTCTTGGCTATATATTATACAAACTGATTACATTTTCTGTTAATCCTACAAGCACCACGGCTAGAGCAAATAAATGAGCATACATGTGAAGTTACATGGGAGTCTCTGCCTCCAATGAAGGGGGATCCTGTGATCTATATTCTACAGATGATGGCTGGAAAAGACTCTGACTTCAAACAGGTAGGAATCACATTTTCTAGTTGCACATAATTTGTTACGTATAGTTATACTCACTGTAGTACAGTTTAACTTGATTTCTAAGGTTCCCGCTTTTGGTAGTTCATCCTTCCTGACAGCACCAGCCTAAGCAGGCGATAATTTTGCCTACAGTTTGGAACGCAAAACTGTAAGATTGCAAAACCCTTTATTTCCAGCCATGGTGGGTAGGTAGTTAGAACCACGCTTGTGGCTGCTAAAAAGTGGCTTACCAATAAATTCAGTTCAGGTTTCTCTCTCAAAATACATGAGCTCTTACGGTTTTAAAATTGTTGTAGTTTCTAAGGTGCTTTTTCCCGACGCTTTGAGAATGTAAACATGTTTATCAGCTTTGAAAAATTGGGTTCCTGGTAAAGACAACTGGCGGGTGAGCTCCAATGGAATGTGATTACATGCAGTCTTCTTAAGACTTGCATAATGATGCACACCTTTGTGATGGAACATTTTGACCTTACCAAGACTCCTTCTCGTTTTCCAAATTTATGATGGGTTCTAATTTTTAAAAGGATATTTGGGTGTTTATAGGAGGGTGTAACAAAACAAATGTAAAGTACAAAACAATTGTCTTCTAGTATAGCTGCAAACATCAAAGATCATTTAAAAAAAAACATTGGAGCATTAATCGTATCAGCCAAGAATTGCTCCATCTTAATATAAGTCTAGAATTAAAATTTAAGTTTAGATTCTCTTTTCCAACATGCTGCTCCCTGAAGCCAGTGAAAGCCCATATATCAGGGCCAGATCTAGCCTGTCTGATGTGGGGGTGCAATAAAAAATGTCAGGGGGGCAGTGGATGGGAGGTCAGCAAGGCAGATGCTAGGGTCGGCAGTTTGTAGGGCGGTGTACAGAGGCTGTTGGTTTTTAGGGCAGATTACAGTGGACAGCAGAGCAAAGGATAGAAGGTCAGCAGAGGATTGTACAGGAACAGGGTAAGTTAACATGTGTTCCTGTGGAACACATTCAAATCAATGCATTTTTGTGCCTCTGCGATTTTGGAAAGGGTCAGGGACTTTATTTCCACAAAATGCAGCGTTTTGCAATAGACTTCAATGGACCTGCATCCAAAAAGCAAGTACTGCATTTTTACGCAATTTTGCCAAGATTTGTGTTATATTGTTTTTAACATTCGCTGTATATAGCTGGTTGCTAAAGAGCAGACCGGGAGCCGACCACCACGTTCTTAATGAGTCATCGGCTTTCAGCGGCCTTGCCTGCTGACAGCTGATTATATAAAAAAACATAAGGGGGAGGACGGGACCTGGGGCTAGGCTACCCTTGTTACCAGATTCCAATAAGCCCCCCGCAGACCCTGACAACCACCGGCCAGGGTTGTCACGAAGAGGCCTTTGTCCCCATCAATGTGAAAAAAAAATATTAAATGGACAGAAGAGAAATTTAGATCAATATTTGGTGTAACCACCCTTTATCTTCAAAACTGCATCAATACTTCTAGGTACACTTACACTGTTTTTGAGGGTAAGTTGTTACAAACATCTTGGAGAACTAACCATAGATCTTCTGCGAATGTAGGCTGCCTCAGATCCTTCTGTCTCTTCATGTAATTCCAGACAGACTTCATGATATTGAGATCAGGGCTCTGTGGGGGCCAAACCATAATTTCCAGGACTCCTTGATCTTCTTTATGCTGAGGATGGTTCTAATTGACTATGGCTGTATGTTTGGGGTTGTTGTTCATCTACAGAATAAATGTTGGACCAATTGCATGCTTTACTGATGATATGGCATGACATGCCTGTATTTCTCAGCATTAAGACTGGCCATATATTATACAATGATCTTGTAAAATTTTCCGTTGGATTTAACAAACCCATGTAATAGAAGGTCAAACCTGAACACTTTCAATTTGTATGCAATCAGGCAGGCCCTTGCATTATATAGTTAAAGGTAAGTCTAAAGTAAATTGAATAACAAAATTGTATAATGTATGGCCCGCTTAAGTCTTGCTATGGTGTATGACCTGTGACATGAAATTGTCATCTACAACCAGTGTTTTAACATACATATGAAATTGATGATTATTGGCACCTACTTGGTATAATTGTTTAATCATACACCCCACTCTAATCCTAAAAAATCCCTGATGTTGTGCAAGAACCGATGGTAGTTTAAAAACCAAAGGGTAGAGGATGGATATGGGTGGAGTGAGGGGCAACTGTTTATACGTGTATGCTGTACATTTCAATAGGTCCAATATCTGTCTGTGCATTGGAAAGTATTGCTGTTTATTTATCTTTTTTTATGTTCAATAAACACCTTTCTTGATTTAAAAAAAAAAGGGGGTAAGAAAGACGGTGACGGAAACCATCTCTGTAGTATATATGGTCAGGGTCCCTTTTGGATCCCTTGGCCTGTATATTGGGAACTCTAGATGAGATTTTTGTTCCCCCATGTAATCTACATAAGCATCTGTATTTAACACAGAAACGGCTCGATTTTGTCTGTCTCCACACGATCCCACTAGGAAACAGTGGATAGAACAAGTCAATAGTGTACTAATAAGAAAGATAGACATACCTACATAGAAATTATATTTGAAAGTTTACATCTATTTGGCAGGCATGGTTGGATACTCCTGGGCTAGGTCCCCCACAGTTGATTATGTTCAGGTTATTACAGGTATAATTTAAGATATGTATTATTTTTCTGTTCTTTCTAACTATGTGCCCCTTGTCAAAGCATTTGTTCTTTTATGTCTTCCTGGGACTACAAAAAAAGTAATTTACATGAAGCCCGTTGGCTGGAGGGAAAGCACGCTCCTGTCTTTTTTTTTTTTGGTTTAATTGTTCCATTTTAAATCTTGGGTCTTTCCCTTTTTCATGTGCCTCTGTACTCCTGTCACAATCTAGCAGGTTTATTTTGTACTAGTGCAACATGTGCCTTTTTATGATTGATCTTCCTATATGACTTGCTTTATTTTACTTATATTGCTCATTGGCACAATAAACCTTATTCTTGATTTAAAAACAAAACAAAGGGTAGGCACACCAAATATCAATTTGATTTAGATTTTTCTTCTGGTTCGTTCACTTGGAAATAATATATATATATCATTTTTTATATATATATATATATATATATATATATATATATATATATATATATATATATATATATATATATATATATATATATATTTATTTTTGGAAGTATTCTTACTTTACAGCATTTTTTCATACCTGCCTAAAACATTTGCACAGTAGTGTGTATGTTACAGCCTTGTTGCAAAATGGATTAAATTCATTATTTTCCTCAAAATTCTACAAACCATAATGACAATGTGAAAGAAGTTTGTTTGAAATCTTTGCAAATTTATTAAAAACAAGACGAAAGAAACCACATGTACATAAGTATTCTTTTACAAAAGATTTTATTAATATTCAATCCAACAGATAAGCTCAACAATTAGATAGTTACAGTGCAAAACTTGAGCAAAACAGATCAAAAAATATAAGGAGAAATAACTGAATACAGAGTACAGTGGAACCTCGGTTTATAAGAGTAACACGGTTAACTATCGTTTTTAGGGTTGTCCCGATACTAGTATCGGTATCGGGACCGATGCCGAGTATTTGCGGGAGTACTTGTACTCCCGCAAATACCCCCGATACCAAAATAGAATACTTCCCCCCCATATTGCAGCCATGTCCTGTCCCTCATACTTGTAGATATGATGCCGCATACCGCCGTTAATCCCCCTGCATTATAGCGTAGCGCGCATTACAAGCTTTCGTTTTGAATACTTGTAATGCCCGCGCCGCCATGTATTGACACTCCCCTTCTCGGGATTGGACGGATCCGTTCAATCCCGAGCAAGGGGGAGTGTGAATTTTTGGAACACTTCGATAATGTTATAGTCATGATCAGCCAGTCCTCCGAATCCAGCTGTTTCCCCAATTCTCTCTCCCACTGAAGATGGCAAGACCTCAATGGTGTTTTTGTTTTTAGAGGAGGTTATTGAAGAATAGATCAATGATATCAAACTTGGTGAGTGAGGTTGGGCTCTACAAAGGCTCTTGAAGGAAGTTTGTGTATGGGGTAAGCCGAGATTTTATGAGCTGCTGAAGAAAATGCCCAAGTTGTAGATAACTATAGTGTTCTCGCAGGGGAATATCATTGGTAGAATGTAAGGCATCAAATATCAATATCCTAGTAGGGGTAAACAAGGGGTGAAATCTCTTGTCAGTCCACCAACAATGGGCAATGAAGAAGGCTAATTAAGGGAAGATGTGGAGAGATCAGGCCCATGGAAAATTTTACCGAATCACCACAGATGAAGGGAGTGAGTTAAGCATGGTCCTGTTGCAGTATGATGATAAATAGGGGGAGCCAGGGCACAAAGGAGATTGGTATAGGATGCGAATCCATTAAATCAATTGTGGCCCAGAACAGCATTTGATGTTTCTCATGGAGAAAAACTAGCCGGGCTATACTCGCCGCAGTATAGTACGCTTGCAAGTTGGGGACAGAAAAGCCACTGTTTATCCTACAGGCATAAAATAGTCTGTTTACTAATTCTAGGTCGAGAGGATTACCAAATGAACTTCAAAAGTTTGCATTGATGTATGCACATAATATGTGAAGGGACTGGTACTGGCAGGACTCAGGAAAAAATAAAGCAGTTGCGGAATGTTTCGGAATGTAAGACATGCGAACTGCTGCTATCCAACAAACAAAGATAACAGGAGATGAATCTAGGAAGACAACATAGCTGACTGCTTTCTAAACAAAGGAGGATAGTTTACCTGGTACAATCCAGCAATACATCAGCGTAAGCCAGGGAGGTCAATCATTGAAATGGAAAATAATTTTTTAAAGCTGCTAGGTCCAAAGGAGGAAGATTGATTAGAGACATTAGCTTTAGATTTAATTAGATTGACATAAAGTCCTGACAGAGATGCAAAAGTGTCCATAAGGAATAGGTAATTAGGTAGGGAAATTCTGGGGGAAGTCAAGGTCATCAACATGGGCGTCCGCTCATAGGGTTAAGGGGGGGCGAGTGACCCCCCCCTGAAATCGGCAAGGGTCTGCCATGCTCGCATCTGTAGCTGTGCTGACTCTCTCTGTGTTTGTGCAGTCGCCTCCACAGCTGTTGCAAGATCAGTTACAGAGCTCTTTACTGCCACCTCTGGCTGCTTCCTGTATGTGCGCCCTCGTGTTTGCTTTGATGCCTGTAATGTATTTTCAAATGGACATGTGGAAACAGGACTTGGTAGAAGGAAGACCACGTGACCTTACAAGTGGGGGCTGTGAGTACAAGTGAAGGGAGGAGGCTGTTTGTGTACAGGGGGGAGGGGGCTGACATATATACAGATGAGGGGGGCAGCTGAGTGCATACAGGTTTGGTCAGTGGAAGATCATATCATCTGTCCTGTCCTGTATACAGCTATATACCCCCATCTTCCTTCCTGTATTCCTCCATCAGCACTGACTGCAGATATACATCAGATGTCCTGTATATAGAGCTGTATATACCCACCTTCCTTCCTCTATATACCAATACAGGGAGTGCAGAATTATTAGGCAAATGAGTATTTTGACCACATCATCCTCTTTATGCATGTTGTCTTACTCCAAGCTGTATAGGCTCGAAAGCCTACTACCAATTAAGCATATTAGGTGATGTGCATCTCTGTAATGAGAAGGGGTGTGGTCTAATGACATCAACACCATATATCAGGTGTGCATAATTATTGGTCAACTTCCTTTCCTTTGGCAAAATGGGTCAAAAGAAGGACTTGACAGGCTCAGAAAAGTCAGAAATAGTGAGATATCTTGCAGAGGGATGCAGCACTCTTAAAATTGCAAAGCTTCTGAAGCGTGATCATCGAACAATCAAGCGTTTCATTCGAAATAGTCAACAGGGTCGCAAGAAGCGTGTGGAGAAACCAAGGCGCAAAATAACTGCCTATGAACTGAGAAAAGTCAAGCGTGCAGATGCCACTTGCCACCAGTTTGGCCATATTTCAGAGCTGCAACATCACTGGAGTGCCCAAAAGCACAAGGTGTGCAATACTCAGAGACATGGCCAAGGTAAGAAAGGCTGAAAGACGACCACCACTGAACAAGACACACAAGCTGAAACGTCAAGACTGGGCCAAGAAATATCTCAAGACTGATTTTTCTAAGGTTTTATGGACTGATGAAATGAGAGTGAGTCTTGATGGGCCAGATGGATGGGCTGTGGCTGGATTGATAAAGGGCAGAGAGCTCCAGTCCGACTCAGACGCCAGCAAGGTGGAGGTGGAGTACTGGTTTGGGCTGGTATCATCAAAGATGAGCTTGTGGGGCCTTTTCGGGTTGAGGATGGAGTCAAGCTCAACTCCCGGTCCTACTGCCAGTTTCTAGAAGACACCTTCTTCAAGCAGTGGTACAGGAAGAAGTCTGCATCCTTCAAGAAAAACATGATTTTCATGCAGGACAATGCTCCATCACACGCGTCCAAGTACTCCACAGCGTGGCTGGCAAGAAAGGGTATACAAGAAGAAAAACTAATAACATGGCCTCCTTGTTCACCTGATCTGAACCCCATTGAAAACCTGTGGTCCATCATCAAATGTGAGATTTACAAGGAGGGAAAAAAGTACACCTCTCTGAACAGTGTCTGGGAGGCTGTGGTTGCTGCTGCACGCAATGTTGATGGTGAACAGATCAAAACACTGACAGAATCCATGGATGGCAGGCTTTTGAGTGTCCTTACAAAGAAAGGTGGCTATATTGGTCACTGATTTTGTTTTTGTTTGGTTTTTGAATGTCAGAAATGTATATTTGTGAATGTTGAGATGTTATATTGGTTTCACTGGTAAAAATAAATAATTGAAATGGGTATATATTTGTTTTTTGTTAAGTTGCCTAATAATTATGCACAGTAATAGTCACCTGCACACACAGATATCCCCCTAAAATAGCTAAAACTAAAAACAAACTAAAAACTACTTCCAAAAATATTCAGCTTTGATATTAATGAGTTTTTTGGGTTCATTGAGAACATGGTTGTTGTTCAATAATAAAATGAATCCTCAAAAATACAACTTGCCTAATAATTCTGCACTCCATGTACTATCCACTTCTTCTATATACATATACTGTACATCTTCTGTATTGTACATTTGATCAGCACAGTGAGGCTGCATATCATGGGCACATGCCTGCGCTTTATGACTAAGCCCCTCCCCTTCCCTTCATGACATTGTCAAATAAGCGGAGCATAGGTGACCGTAAAATGATGCCCCACCCCTGGAAAAAGTTCAGGGGACGCCCATGGTCATCAAGATGTCATCAGCAAATAATGATATCTTCGATGGCAACCTCGATGCCTTTTATGTCTGAATAGAAATGAACCGCCTCTGCCAAGGGTTCCAACACAAGGATAAATGAAAAATGAGAAAGTGGGCAGCCTTGACGGTTCCCCCTCCTAATAGGGAAAAGTGATGATTCAAACCCGTAATACTAATAATTTTAGCCTGAGGTAAATCGTACAATGCCATTGTGCATCTCAAAAAGAAGCACCAAAACCATAACGTTGGAGTACAGTTGTAAGATAAGGCCATAAGGTGTCCAAAGCCTTATTCACATCAAGAGACAAAAGCATTGTCGCCAAAGAGCGGCTATGAGCTATATGTTGGAGCTGTAGAATTTGCCTAATTGCACCTCCTGTCTGTCGTTGTGGAACAGAACCAACTTGATCCTTCTTGATCAAGCGAGGTAGAAATTTAAACTGTTGGTCAGGATCTTGGTCCATATTTTCATATCTATATTAATAAGCGATATGGGCCTAAAGTTGGCCCAGGATGAATGATCATGGTCGGGCTTTGAGACCATTACTATGTTAGTGGCTAAAAGGTTTGAAGTAAAGGCCTGGCCATCTTAACCACTTAACCCGGACCTTTAGGTAGCTAAAGGACCCGCCAGTTTTTGCGAGTCGGCACTGCGTCGCTTTAACTGACAATTGCACGGTCGTGCGACGTGGCTCCCAAACAAAATTGTCGTCCTTTTTTTCCCACAAATAGAGCTTTCTTTTGGTGGTATTTGATCACCTCTCCAGTTTTTATTTTTTGTGCTATAAACAAAAATATAGCGACAATTTTGAAAAAAATTCAATATTTTTTACTTTTTGCTATAATAAATATAATATGTTTTCCTCAGTTTAGGCCGATACGTATTCTACCTTTTTTTGGTAAAAAAAAATCGCAATAAGCGTTTATCGGTTGGTTTGCGCAAAATTTATAGCGTTTACAAAATAGGGCTAGTTTCATTGCATTTTTATTTTTTTATTTTTTACTACTAATGGCGGCGATCAGCGATTTTTTTTTTCCGTGACTGCGACATTATGGCGGACACTTCGGATAATTTTGACAAATTTTTAGGACCATTGTCATTTTCACAGCAAAAAATGCATTTAAAATGCATTGTTTACTGTGAAAATGACAATTGCAGTTTGGGAGTTAACCACAGGGGGAGCGCTGAAGGGGTTATGTATGACTTCATCTGTGTTTCTCACTGTAGGGGGGTGTGGCTGTAGGTGTGACGTCATTGATTGTGGTTCCCTATATAAGGGAACACACGATCAATGACAGCGCCACAGTGAAGAACGGGGAAGCTGTGTTTACACACAGCTCTCCCCGTTCTTCTGCAGCTCCGGGGTCCCACGGTCACGGAGCTTCGGACCGGGTTTGCGGGAGCACGCCGTGCCCGCGACCCACGGCTGTGCACTTAAATGGACCTGTACGTGCTTGTGCCCAGCCGTGCCATTCTGCCTACTTATATGTGCAGGAAGCGGTCCTTAAATGGTTAAGTGGAGTTGTACATAGCCGCCAGATAAGGAGCTAGGATGTCGCAAGTTTCCTATAATAAAGTGCCGTAAAGCCATCAGGACCTGGTCTTTTACCCACCTTTTAACTCCTTAATGCATTGAACTTCAGATACTTGTATATCACGGTCCATGAAGGATCTATGTGTGTCAGATAATGTGGGTAATGATAAACAATTCCTACCCCTTTGGTGGGACATCAATAAAGAGCAAATATGGTTTTGAAAGCTCCCCGAATTTACATTAGGCGCATAAGAAGCCATGATGGTAAATTCAGTATCTTGAATAGTGCCTTGGAGCAAAAGGTACCTATCATTTGGATCCGCTATCTGTTTACTGCAACTAAAGGGAACCGATTTGCAGGTGGCTATAAGCACAGCTCTTTGTTTAGTTGGGCAATTAGCCGGAAAAACCTGAGGATGCTGGGCATCGAAATATTTGGGGGAGGAGGAGGGTGAAAAATGCGTCTCTTGCAAGCAACCTTTGTCTACCCACTGTTTCTTTACAGTGCCTTGCGAAAGTATTCGGCCCCCTTGAACTTTGCGACCTTTTGCCACATTTCAGGCTTCAAATAAAACTGTAATTTTTTGGTGAAGAATCAACAAGTGGGACACAATCATGAAGTGGAACGAAAGTTATTAGATAATTCAAACTTTTTTAACAAATAAAAAACTGAAAAATTGGGCGTGCAAAATTATTCAGCCCCTTTACTTTCAGTGCAGAAAACTCTCTCCAGAAGTTCAGTGATGATCTCTGAATGATCCAATGTTGACCTAAATGACTAATGATGATAAATAGAATCCACCTGTGTGTAATCAAGTCTCCGTATAAATGCACCTGCACTGTGATAG
Source organism: Rana kukunoris (assembly GCA_029574335.1). Taxonomy (NCBI): domain Eukaryota; kingdom Metazoa; phylum Chordata; class Amphibia; order Anura; family Ranidae; genus Rana; species Rana kukunoris. Next base: position 67,610,655 of record CM056050.1, on the reverse strand, counting down.
TCTCACAGGTCCGTTTAAAGCGCAGAGAGCATCATGAAGAACAACATACACACCAGGCAGGTCCGAGATACTGTTGTGGAGACGTTTAAAGCCGGATTTGGATACAAAAAGCTCCTTTCTCTTCACAGTAACTCACCTGTTTATTGGTTATTAAATATTTTTGTTAAGCATTAAATCACATAAGTATCAAAACGCTACCTGGCGACGTGACCAGGTGCAATTTGCTGTACATACAATAACCGTAAAATCACAGACATCAAAAGCCTTAAAACAAAGAAACATTAAAACATTAAAAAGCAATATCATAAATCAAATAAAAATGGAAAAAAAAAAAAAAACAATAAAAGAGTAAAAGAGCCCGAGAAGAAAAAGAACCACTGTCACCCCGTCATTTTCCACCCCCTGTCGCACAGCCATCTACCTAGCCTCAGTCCACAGAAGGGTTTTCAGTCCCTTCCAGAACTGGAGCAGGTTTGAGGTCTGCCTGAGAGCCAACGGCAGGAGGTTCCACTCTCTAGGTCCCAACCTCGAGAATGCTCTGCCCCCCCACTTTTTTCATCTAAACTTTGGGACCTCCAGGCGGAATTGAGTGGCCGCTTTCAATGAACGGCCAGCGAGATGTCTTGTCAATTTTGCCTGGAGGCAAGTAGGACCTAATTTATTGAACGCCTTAAAAACTAAGATTAAAACCTTGAATCTGATCCGCTGCCCCACCGGCAGCTAATGAAGGGCTGCCTGGTGCCCAGAGGTCGGGCAGTGGCCTCTCAGATTGAGGGCTAATCTTACCGCTTAAATCTAGACTTTCTGTAGGCGTTTGATCTGGTAGAGAGGTAAACCAGCCAGCAGCCCGTTACAGTAGTCCAGATTCGGAAGGATGAGAGCGCGCACCACAGCGATCCTGGCCTGATCAGTCAGATAGGGCAGAAAGCGTTGAAGCAGCCGCATTTTAAAGTGTCAAGTTTTGACCACCTGGCCCACACGTGGTCCCAGGGTTAGGCCCTCATCAATGTGGACACCCAGTGTCCTCACCGTAGATGCAGATTTAGGAAACTCCCCACCTTCGTCAGGCCATGATAACACCCAAACCTCTCCCGTAATGTTGCCGGACCGCAGCACCTGTTGATCTGCTTGTCAGTCCTGCCTGCTTAAAGCCTTCCAGCTCACTTCATCTCTGCCTTTAACTTTGTCAACATTGCAGAGACTTTCTCCTGCGTTCCTGTTGTGGACTTGTTAGACTGGCATTCCTTCTGGCTACTGATCCTGCTTGTTGTAATACTACGTTTATCTCTGGCTCTCTGAAATTGGCTTGGCCGACTACCCGATCTGGTTACTGAACTCTGGCTATGTTTTGACTACGCTTATTCTGTTTACCTTTTTATTATTATTAAACGAGTGTGATTTAACTGTACTTCTGTCTCGGTCTGATTCATGTTTTTTCACACGGGGCGGATCAGTAATGATCCGCCCCGTGAACCTCCGCTTGCTCAGCGGGGAGCGATCCCCGCTGAGCCAGCAGATGACAGGGCGGTCCCCGCACACACTGTGCAGGGACTGCCCTGTCTTTTCTCGGCTCCCCCCTATGGGGGGATTGGATGAACATGGACCGTATGTCCTTGTTCATTCGATCTGCAGACGGAAGGAAAAATAGGGTTTTCCTCCGTCTGCAGAATCTGAGGAATGCGGAAGCCGACGAGATCGGGTGTCAGCGGATGATCCGCTGACACCCGTGATCTCATAGGAACCATTGTATGTTCCTTTTTCATCCGCACACGGATGGATGAAAAAACGGACATACGGTCCGCAGGTGTGAAAGGGGCCTAAGGCCCTTCTCCCCCCATCTCTGTTTGGCTGGGCAGCCCACTTGGCTGGTGGTTCCAAACTTCTTCCATTTACGAATGATGGAAGACATTGTCCTCATTGGGACCTTTAGAATTTTTCTTTACCCTTCCTAGAATCTGTGCCTCAATATAATCATGTCTCAGAGGTGGTTGGTTTGTTGCTCTGAAATGCACTGGTAACTGTGGGACCTTATATAGACAGGTGTGTGCCTTTCCAAATCATGTCCAATCACCTAAATTTACCACAGGTGAACTCCAGCCAAGCTGTAGAAACATCTCGGGCTGGGTTCACACTATACTACATGACGGCAGTACAACTTTCATCCTACTTTGCTCTGCGACATCTGTCCTACATTGGTCCTACATTGATCCTACATTGGTCCTACATCCATCCTACTTTCCTGAACAGGATACTACTTTGAACCGACTTTGTGATAGTCTGACTTGTTCTTTGACCAATCAAAACAATCCCAGAGTGAGATAAATTCCTTTTACTGCTGCTGTAATCACATGTTGGATGTCTGATAAGGACAAAGCTCCTACTTTGGTCCGACTTCAATGATATTCAATGGGCTGAAGTAGGATGAATGTCGGACCAAAGTAGTACAGGGAGCATTTTCAAAGTCGGACAGACTTGTGTCGGATCAGTTAAGACTGCTCTCATAGGGAAACATTGATTTTCACACGTCATGCGACATGAGCTCCCAATGTCGGAGCGTTTGTAGGACAAGTGTGAACCCAGCCTCAAGGATGATCAGTGGAAACGGGATGCACCTGAACTCAATTTCAATTGTCTTGGAAAGGCTTTTCTTTTTTTTCATACAAATTTCTTTCACGGTGTCAGTATGATGTACTTGTAGAATTTTGAGGAAAATAATTTAATCCATTTTGGAAGGCTGAAACATAACAAAATGTGGGAAAAGTGAAGTGCTGTGAATATTTCCAGGTGTGTGTGTGTGTGTAATGTATATGCACCGTACATTTCTCAATGGGTCATCCTAATTTTGTTTTCTTACTAATCTAGACATAAATATCAGATACGAGATATAAAGCTGTTGAAAGAAGATATGGATTTTTCTTTATTAGATTTCAAATTTTAAAAAGATCACACTGCTAACTCTATTAATGTAACAAAGCAAACAAGGCTATATTAAATTACGAAATAAGACTTCCTGTGCGGCTAATTGTATTAATATGAGCTTCACATGCAAGAAATGAATAGCTAATCTATGTAATGAGGACATGAAGATGAAGCAAAGGTACACAAAGGTGATTTGTAGCTTTTAAACATATTAAATTAACAGGATGACACACAAAACTGAAGATGCATCTTTTAAAAAGCAAATCGCACCACACCAAGCAATGCTTTAACTGCTACTCTTTAGGAAAGTGCCTATCCATAGGCCTTAAATGGTCAAGGGCTTGCTTAAAGCAGAAATGTGCCCAAAAGGGGAACTTCCGCTTTAAATCCTCCTTCTTCTTTTTTTTTTTTAAACCAGTTTAGTGGCACTTTTAGCTAGTCTTTAGTTGATGCCTACTTAAAGTCCATTTAAACCCAAATCTAAGAATAATCTTATACTTTCAAGGTTAACTATGATTCTGATTCTCCTAGATATGTGTACATTTGTTTGGTGGGTCCATAGAGAACTGCCCAATGTCAGCATATTTCAAGTGTCTGTTGATATTGCATAGCTTTCTGGCTCAAATTTCATTTGTTTTTGTTTTTTTTCTCTTTAAGGCATACAAGGGACCCAATACATCTTACCGATACTCTGCCCTCCATTTGAACTGTGAATACCGATTTCGTGTATGTGCCATTCGCCAGTGCCAAGATGCTGCCGGACCACAGGACTTATCTGGTCCTTACAGTGCCACAGTCCTTTTCATTTCCCACAGGAACGAGTCCCAATCCAACACCAGCAAAGACATTACTGAACCCACAAGGACAACAAGGACGCTCAGTGACGAGCAGTGCGCTGCCGTCATCCTTGTGCTTTTTGCTATTTTCTCCATCCTGATTGCCTTCATCATCCAGTACTTTGTCATAAAGTGAAGGAAAGCCAGTTCATCCACCTTGAATCACGTACATTATTTTTTTACTTTGCATCTTAGAGGGAAAGAATTGTTTTTTTTTTTTTTTGTTTTTTTTAGTTCTTTTTTTCAAAAACATGGTGGCATCTAGCACAATGTCCAGACTACCGTAGCATGTCATGATGTCTCCTTTGTCTGCCATAGTGCTTCTACCATCATATATATCCTTGGTCATGAAGGCACAAGCCTGACAGACCTCGGCTCTTACTATCGCCATCCAGTGTGATGTTTACATACATCCAGTGATTCTCACTTTCACAGTTAAGTTTTTTGTTTTGTGAAAGAATGATATGTAGAGTGAGCTATATTTAAAGGTCACCTCAAGTGCTGCAAAAAAAAAAAAAAAAAAACGATTAAGGGGGTGTTAGGAAAGTGATATTGGCATTGTACTTCTACCTCCTCTTTGTCTTAATTCTACCCTGTTACCACCTGGCACATTGCCACTTGTAGGAGGTAGCAGGGTTTCTGCTAATCTGAATACAGTGATTCATTTTTGGAGGTTTAACTCAGGCAGTAAAAAAAGAAAAGAAAAAAAACTGGAATTCTAGATAATCATGGCAGATTCATGAAAAAAAACAAAAAAGAAAAATATAGATAAACAAGCTTTTAATCATATGGAAGATATTTATTTTATATATTAATGCTATGAAGATGGCACAACTGGTGAAATCTTCCTAATCAGAAATCTTTCAGTAGAATTATTATGCCTTGCCGGTATATGTATAGTAACAGTGTAAAAATGGCACAACTGGTAAAATCTGCTTAATCGATACATTATGCCTTGCAATTTGGGATAAGCATTGTCCCTTTTTAAGACTACGCAGGTTTACATTTACTTGCTTTTTAAGCTACGGCTAACAACCCTTTTATCTAAACTGGATAAAACCTTTTTGAACAAAAGATGTTCTGACATGGGGCACTTTCTGCTGCTTAAAACAATGAATTGCTTCTAGCACATGGACGTTATGCAGAGTAAATATTATGGAGGTATGGTTGTTTGCATTTGTGCAATAGTTGCTGATCATTTGCTTCATTGAGGGTGCCATCATCTTGACCTAAAGCTCAAGGCCGGCCCTAGACGGTTCAAATATCGGCCTGTTCAGCAGGATTCAAACCATCTATGGGCAGGCTGAATGTACCAAGTTGATCGATCGCTTATTCAACTTGGATACAACCAGCCTGACGGATTTTGCATACAATTATCGCTACTGGCTAGTATAGCCATTGGCTATAACCGCTGTCTCCTCCTGGCGGGGAGAATACAATGGCTCAGCAGGAGGGATTCTCTTGTCAACACTATCTGTGTTGATGGGAGGAATCAAGCGAAAGAAAGAAATTCACTTTATGGGCTGCTTAAAGCGGGGGTTCACACTAAAGAAAATATATATCATTAGATCCAATATACTGCGGACATCTGCAGTATTCTGGGTTTTTTTTTCCCCCGATGTACTTACCGTTTTATCGTAGTTTTCACCCGACTTCAGGGTTCTCTCTGCCCCCGGGGAATAGGCGTTCGTAAGACAAGGCCTAGATGATTGACGTGCTGGTAAAGCGCGTCACGCCTTCCAAAAATACCCGAAATGGGACTCGGCTTTTTACGGAGCCTGCGCAGTCAGCTCTACATGGCAGGCGCAGGCGCCGTAAACAGCCGAGTCTTGCTTTGTCTATTTTCGGAAGGCGTGACGCCCTGTACCCTCACGTCAATCATCTACGCCTTGTCTTAGGAACGCCTATTCTCCGTGGGAGTCCGAGCTCGGAGCCGGATGAGAACTACGATAACACGGTAAGTACAGCAAAAACAGTGTCAGCAGTATGCTGGATCTAATAGTAAATAGTTGATTTTCAGGGTGAACCTCCGCTTTTAAGGCTAACACTCTTCCTAAGTCTAACCCTTAAAGCTAAGCCTGATTGTCTGTCTGCCTTAAACAGAGTTTAGCTTCTGTGTGCATCTTTGATGTATCAGGGACAAGGCAAGAAAGTTACATCACACAGGGGCACGGGATGGGGAAAATAACTGTGAAAGATATTAATTCAAGGGCAATTACATTGAAATTAAACATGAATTCCAGGAATGTATATTTTTGCATAGTTTACCTTGATCCATCTTGGACCAGTGTAAATATACATATTCAATACTTGTGGGATTCCCCTGCAAACTGGAAATCACTGTAGTAGACTACAGTGATCTCTACTAGCTTCCAGGTCCCATGCCGAGATTGTGACATAACAGCCCTGCCTCTTCATTTTGACCAATCAGAGAATGCTTTACATTGATTAAGAGAATGCAAAGTTTTCTCTTAATGGCACCCGTGCCAAGCGCTTGACCTACTGTGTTCACAATGTAGCAGGGCAGCCACTTGGCAGGGCACCCAGAAACTATTGGAGATCACTGTAATAGCAATACCTACTACAGCAATTTCCAGCTTCCAGGGAAATCCCACACGCATGTTATATGCATAGTTACATTGGCATGAGCTGGATCAGTGTGACTATATAAAAATGACTGTAATTCATCTTTAAATTATATCCATTAACTGGTTTCTGTAAAAGAGGTTTTAAAATTGTTAATAGTAAGAATGCATTTTTTTTCTAAAACCAAGGCCTAGATGGAAGCGATGTTTACCGGCATACAGCTTGCTTCCTGTACAGTATTTCCATTGGAAGACACTGACAACTGTCATCCTTTGACCTCTCTTTACAGCTTTTAGTGAATTGAGCCTTCGTCAGATATTTGAGTTTCTGTACCAGTAATAGGTACTTTTAAACACACAGGGCCAGAGTCGGAAAGCATTTACGCCAGCATATCTATAGATACGCTGCGTAAATACTAAGAATAGCCGCCGTATCTTTTTTTCTGTATTCAGAAAAGAAGATACACCGGCTTTCTTCTAAGATACGAGCGGTGTAATTCGCTTACACCGTTGTATCTTAGTTGCATATTTACGCTGGCCGCTAGGTGGCGCTTTAGTTGATTTACGCGTTGAATATGCAAATGAGCTAGATACGGCGATTCACAAGCGTAGTTGCGCCCGGCGTATCTATTTGCGTCGTTTACGTAAGGCGTCGGACCGGCTATATGAGGCGCAGCCAATGTTAAGTATGGACGTTGGGACAGCGTCATATTGTACGTCGTTTGCGTGAGTCGATTCAGAAAGGGGCTCGGCGTAAGTTGCGGTCACATAGTTTACATTGAGAGATAGCGACGTGATTTTTCACATGCGCTCTTGGAACGTCCGGACAGCGCATGTCATTTACGTGGGGTCATGATTCATTTACATGAATCACGCTCACAACATCCTCATTTGAATTACGCGGCCTTACGCTGCAACACATACGTTACGCCGCCGTAAAAAAGTACGCAAGTTCTTTCTGAATACAGAACTTGCTCGCAAAGTTACAGCGGCGTAACTTATCAGGGATACGTTACGCCAGCAGAAAGATCCGATGATCTTTCTGAATCTGGCCCACAGTTTTGAATAAGAGAAGTAGAGCTGTTTATACAACACCATTTTTGTTGAGTGATGTTCCTTTAACTTGGAAGCCTTGTGCTGGTAGGATAAAGAAAGTTACAGTTTTTAGTTTGATGGTTTTAGTCAAAATAAAAATCCTGCTGTCGATAGATGTTCCAGTTGGGTAGATTTAATGTAATAGACATTAGACCGTCTGAAAATCCTGCTATGGACATGCACATTTATAGGATATCAGAGTACATTTCTTTATAGTAGGCACCCCTAAGGCTTTTTATGTTTTCCCTAAATCTGAGATAATGTACCCCTAATCTGCCCTTTTCAGCTATTTCCCTAACTATGGTTAAAATAAGAACACTGCCTACCTGGTCACACTGGAAATTAAGGTATTTAAAAAAAAAAACATTTTTTTACTTGAACCTTTATGTTAATCAGCCATATTATGACCACCCACCATGACCCATCAAGGCACAAACTCTACTTGACCTCTGACTGTAGGCTGTGGTATCTGGCATCAAGCCATCGGTAGCAGACCCTTTAAGTCCTGTAAGGCCGCGTACACACGATCGAACATGTCCGCTGAAACTGGTCCGCAGACCAGTTTCCGCGGACATGTTCGATCGTGTGTACGGCCTAGCGGACAGGTTTCCAGCGGACAAAAGTTTCTAAGCATGCTTTAAAAATCCGAAATCCCCCGCATGTGTGGAAGCATTTTACTTCCTTGTTTGCGCAACGTCGCGGCGTCAACGTCACCGCCACGTCACCGCGTTTTCTGTCTGCAGGGATTTTGGTCTCCTCGTGTGTACGCGGCCTAAGTTACAAGGCGGCCCTTAATGGATCAGACTTGTTTTCCATCACATCCCACAGATGCTTGATTGGATTGAGATCTGGAAACAAAGTGAACATCTCAAATTGGTTGATGTATTCCTCAAACCATTCTTAAATTCATCAGACCAGGCCACCTTCATCCATTGCTCTGTGGCCTAGTTCTTATGTTCACATGCCCACTATAGGTGCTTTTGGTTATGGGCACAGGTCTTCATGGTAACCCCCACACCAGTCTGTGGCTGCACATCTCCATACCTATCAAACTATGATGCACTGTTTGTTCTGACACCTTTTTCTTTCAGAGCCAGCATTAACTTTTTCACCAATCTGAGCTACAGTGGCTCTTCTATTTGATTGGTCTACATGAGCCAGTCTTCTCTCCCCACATGTATCAATGAGCCTTGACCATGTCACTGGTTTTCCTTCCTTGGACCACTTTTGGTATGTCCTGACCACTGCATACCAGGAACATCCCACAAGGGCTGCAGCTTTAGAGTTATTCTGACCCAGTCATCACAACTCAGTGCTTGTTAGTCGCTCAAATCCTTACGCTTGCCCTATATTTTTGCAATCAACACATAGGGACACACTTCAGGGACACTTGCTGCCTAATATATTCCACCCGCTTTTAGGTTCCATTGTAACAAGATAATCCATTTTTTTCACTTTACCTGTGATTGGTCATATTGTTATGGCTGATGGGTGTAAATGCTGACCATTAACCTTTCTAAATATATACTTTTATGTATGAGGACCCTTCAATCATGCTGAGCAAAGCGTATCGCAGTCCGCCCCATGTGAAACGGTTAATTTGCTGTACAGACTTTTGTATGAACTAGTGTTTGCAAACTATTTTCTTTACAGAAAAAAAAAACATACATTTGGAAATACACATGTGGCACACTTAATAAATAATACTGTGTTTCCAGGTACAGACCATATGCATGCATATTGTGTATGATGGCTCGATTCCCTTAAGATATAAAAATAGCTATGTTAATAGACAATTTGTCCAGTGGAAACTGCCTAACAAGTTCAAAGATCAATTTTTTTTCTGGTGCTTTTGCAAGCACTGCTTTACTAACAAAAAAAAAAACGCAACTTGAAATTGCATATACCTTTCAAATATTGGCCTTAGAATATAGTTTGCAGGAGAATGTTATACATCTTTGTACAGTTGGAAGCTGGAACACAAGACAGTTCAACATGTCCTCTCTGCCTTGGATTTAGCATAACTCCAAGCATCCATGTATTTTTAAGGGGACATCTTTAAAGTGGTTGTAAAGGCAGAAGGTTTTTTACCTTACTGCATTCAAAAACTTCTGCATGCAACTTCCCCCACAGCCCTCCCTAAGTACATATTAATAATAATGTCCATACATTATAACCATAACGTCCTTCAATGAGTGTCTAAAGCAACATGTCCAACATGGGAACTAAGGTGATAACACATGATAAACTGGTGAGTGAATATCCACCACCACATAGATGGGGCACTTACCAGCTAGCACAAGCTAGGAAGTTTGTGGCTAATACCCAGCCAGGGCCTTGCCCTCACAGGATGTCATGCAGCACTCAGGGAAGGAGACACTCAGGCGGGGCGAGCGAGCAGGTAGGATTCCACTGGGAATGGATCATCACTCCGGGACCGTGGTTAGTATTCCAAGAGGAAAAAACCTCACTATAGTGTAAAATCCAACTGAATTTTCTTTATATAAAAAAGTATTGCACTTACATCAAGTTAAATGGCAATTCGCAGTCACATGTTTAAAAAAAAATAGCAGGCCGGCAAAGCACACTCCTGTCCTTCCAGGATATGACAGTGTAGTGACGTCTGTATGTCCCGATCTTGATCCAGTGATGCTCTCTTGCTCCTCATTGGCTCAGATACAGCAGCAGGAACCTTTGGCTCCCACTGCTGTCAATCAGAGCCAATGATGAGGGAGAAGGAGTGAGGCTGAGCCCCGATCTGTCGGTCTTATGGAGACACAGAGCAGGGTTTGAGAACGAGCATGCACATGTGGCTTGCTATAAGTGCACTTGGTAGGGTGGAGTCAGGAGCGCTGGCAGGGGACCGCAGAAGATGAGTATTGGGGCTGCTCTGTGCAAAACCATTGCACAGAGCAGGTAAGTATAACATGTTTGTTTGTTTTTTAAAAGGAGCTTTACAAACCTTTTAACAAGGATCAATGAACTCTTCATGCATATCTTCTGAGCTTGTTTAGCCTTAGGTGTTGATATAAAGCAAGAAAATAGAACACCTTATATGCTACTTGTATCGGGGCACTTATTGAAAGCTCAGTAATCCATTATCTCAGGAGCTTTATCTATACTAGATGCCCTATAATTGTCTGCAGCGAATGATCAGTGTATTCTGACAGCAGCAGTACCCACTGGCAGAATACCATGTCCTGGCAGGGAAGGGGTATTCCTCCATTCATCTAATTTTTGTGGCCAAATGAAAAAATATGTACAGTGTATGGCCAGCTTTACACTGCCTGCTAAGTTTTTGTCTCCAAAATGTGCACATATAATTTGAGGGAATGTAAATAATCTCATAAAACAGTCCTGCACAGAAGTCCTGAGCTGAGAGAATGTTCACTAGTGTGGTTCACAAACTGCTCTTCAGACAATTAAAGCTTGGCAATGATGCTCACAGTTGGTAAATTCAAATTCTCAGTTAGTAAAGGTTGGAATCTGAGTTTTAACTTGATTGATGGCAATGCAGACTGGTTCAGACAAATCTAGGGACTACTCTAAATGGTTTCTTCAATGGAAAAGCCCTTATTTCAATCGGGAGCCTACTTTGTTTTAAGCAGCAGGAACTCCAAATATAAATTTTCTTTCGAAAAAGTTCACCATTAGCTCCTTGCCTGGGCTCCCTGTGGCACTTAGTTCTGTGGGTTTCTTGAAGGGCATGAGGCTTAACTTCAGACTCTTTGAAAATTCAGGTATACTTCAGCACTTTCAGCTAGATACAATGTATGTAGAGGGGCTACCACTAGTCTTACCGTAGCTCTGCCTTTGCAGCCGACCTTCTCCTCCCCATCAACACTGAGCATCTAGTGTAGCCTTTTTTCTTTCCTTTTGCCTCGTTTTTAAAAATAATAATTTTGTTTTTTTCTTTCACCAAAACCTAAATTGCAAAATGTTGTAATTTGCACCAGAAATCTTGTTAAGCTGCTTAATTTTTATTTCGGAAATGAAAACTAATGTTGAATGTTTATGTTGTCTAGATTCTGTACCAAATTGTTGACTGCATGTAGTCAGTGTCGCAAAGATGCACTTTCTCCTGTTTTGTGAGCTTGCCTCCGTAAGTTCTCAAACGGGCAGGTTGAAGTATGATGTTACCTCTGCACAGGTATCAAAAAAGCTGCCGGCTTATATAAAAAAAAAAAATATTTAACAAAAAAAAATTCACAATTACATTGTCTGTTTCTACACACGTTTATGTGATATTTTTTATTTTTTTTTATTTATTATGTCTAAAAGTAGTGACTCGCTAATCTTTCATTTAGTTGCGATTTAATATTCTTTTAATTATAGTAAACACTTCTTTATCGTTTTCAACAAGCGGCTGTTTTTGTGTTATGAAGATCTTGCAAGAATCGTTTCTGCAATAGCAATGGGCATGTATTGTAATTGTTTGTGTCAAATAATATGTTACTAGAATGTTTTTGTTTTTCCTTTGTTATCGTTCTGTTTTTGTTTTAACGGATGTTTAAACTTAGGTCCTCTAGTGGTAATATTGCTCTGTCTATTGAACTGTGACGTGTGTTTACTTTATTCCTTTGTCACCTTTTCATGTATCAGTTAATATGTTCGCAAAGACAACTACAATATATTGAATCTATTTTTTTCTAGAGCCTTCTGTATGTGCCATGTCAGGCCAGTATAAATGAGGTTGTGTGTAATTGCCCTGAAATTTCCACGCGGTTGAATGTCTAAGGTTAGTGTCACCCGGAGGTGCATCCGCCGTGACCTGTTTTTTTCATAGCAAAATTCAAATTGAATTCCTATTTTTGATAGTAAATGTCATTTAATAGTGTATTTACCATTAAGTCTCACTGCAGAATTCTGCAGGTAAAAAGAGGAAGAAAATTAAAAAAAAAAAAATTATGTAACCTTAATTTTACCTCATACACTGTACATTCCAAAAAATAAAAACAACGCTAAACTTTTTAAAAAAAATGTTATAGGTACACTACCAAAACATGTCACTATAAATTGTACAACGTTGGACTTCATAAAGGAAAAAGTGTAAAATCTCATATAAATATACATAAACTATGTAGCAAAATTCTTTACAAACCGTGGAAAATAAAAGTTGTATAATTCTTTCTTGATTTGTATTAATTATTTCCAATTTACACTTCTGGTTTTGTTAAAAAATTATTGGACAGCTTCAATAAAAGTACCATATCTTAGAGGTCACCATGTCTTGAGGGAGCCTATTCCACATTTTCACAGCTCTTGGGCCCCTTTCACACAGGCACCCCTACTAAGCGGGATCTGCTTGCTCAGCGGGGGATCTCTCCGCTGAGCAGGCAGATGACAGGCCTGTGTCCTCGTCGCTATGCAGAGCCAACATGGACACAGCCTGCTCTCCTCTATGGGGAAATCAGATGGAAATGGACCACCTGTCCGTTTCCAATCGATTTCATCTGATATAATCCACAGGAATATAGGACCACCATCCATCTGCTTTTGGTGGACAGGATCAGATTGGATGGTGGCGGGTGTCAGCAGACATTTGTCCACTGACATTCGCAGTTTCATAAAGGAGACTGGAGGGCTAATCTGGTTTGCCTGAAAAACTGACAGGTGGACCTGATTGGACAGCCCATGTGAAAGGGGCCTTTTTATATGAAGCCTTTCTGTATGTGAAGATTACTTATTTTCATCCAGACATGAAGATTATCCCCTTTTTGTGATGACCTTAAAACAAATAACTCAATGCAAGCTTCACTATATTGTCCGTATTTATACATGGTGATCATATTCCCCCTTAATTGCCCCTTCTCAGGAGACTAAATTCAATTCTGCTATTCTTTCCTCATAGATGAGCTCCTCCATGCCTCCTGACAGTTTGGTTTCCCTTCTCTGCACTTTCTCCAGTTCCCTGATATCCTTTTTGAGAACTGTTGCCCGAAACTGAACTGCATATTCCAGAGGAGGTCTTACTAATGATTTGTACAGGGGCAACATTATGACTGTATGGATTCTACTATGGATTCTATACCTTTTTAATACAAGAAAGTACTTTGCTTGCTATAGTAACTGCAGCTTGGCATTGCATGCTATTAAATCTATGAGCTACCAGAACACCCAGATCCTTATTGACCATTTATTTCCCCAGTTTTACTCTCCCTTGTATGCATGTCACATGCATGTTTTTGGCCCCCAAGTGCATAAGTTTACATTTATCAGCATTAAATCACATTTGTCATCTAGTTGCCAAATTAAACAGTAAAATAAGGTCTGCTTGTAAGTTAGAGACATTCTGTAAGGAAGTTATTCCACTACACTGCTTGGTGTCGTCTACAAACAAGAAATTTTACTTTTAGGCTGGGTTCACACCAATACGAATTGGATGTGGGTTTCCCCCGGTTGCTATTGCGATCTTTGTGACCCTGGTAGTTCCGCCACTGGTGTCAGTCGTTTTTTTTTTTCTTCATACAATTATAATCTTTTCCCTTTTTTTGTGAAATATCGGAGGTCTAAACAGACCTCTGATGTTCCAACTTTGGGACAGAGAAAGGAGATTGAGGACATCTCAATCTCCTTCTCTGCAGCCTCAGCAGCACAAAATGAATGGACAGGAATAGCTCTGTACAGAGCTTCCATTTATTCACAAACTGGAGCATAGAAAACACAGTTTATGTCTGTTACAGTTTGCACCTCTCTGGGTCACAGATGCCTCAAATCTGTGGGTCCAGTTGTTTCAAGGGGGTTCAAAATAGAGTTCAAAACACTATTCCGTCACCGCTTTGTAATCTCAAATCAACCAAGGGGTTAATTTATTTATTTTTAAATAACAAACATACCATACTTACCTCTACTGTGCAGTTCGTTTTGCACAGAATGGCCCCAGATCCTCATCTTCTGGGGGCCCTCGGCGACTGTCTGGGCTCCTCCCCAGGGTTAGGTTAAGGGCACGCACCCGTGCCATACAATCGGCGTCCATAGGCGCCAATTGTATGACTTGGCCCCGTCCCCATCGGCCGCATCATTGGATGTGATTGACCACAGCGGGAGCCAATGGCTGCGCTGCTATCAATCATCCAATGAAGAGTCGACAAGAGCTGGGGGAAAGCAACACGGGATCACGCCCACAGAGATTAACATGTCAAAGATGATACTAGTCTTTAAGATTCAGGAAGCTTTTTTTTTTTTTTTTTTGGCTTTGACTAGCTGGCCATAAGAATTTAAAATGCACACATCCCGACACTATTTACCACACAGTCTATTGGCAAAGGACACCACCCAATATGACTACAGTACAGACAATAAAGAGTTAAAAAGAGGACTTGAGCTTTGAAAACTGTGGCAAAAAAGGGGAAAGTGAAGGGCAAATAGTCACCAGATGTCCCTCCTGAGGACTGCTGGGGGAATATTGAAGACAGAGTGGTGGAACAAGGGCAGATCTACACAGTAAATGAAGCAGGGAGATGCATGCACTACAGGTTCTCAGTCTAAATGAGCATTTAGCGACTCTGCCACTGACAATTTAAAGAAAGTGTCAGCTGCAGAATTGCTAGCAGCAGAGTCACCCATGTATTCTTGAAGACTAAATCACCTTTTCGCATAAATTGAAAAGAAGCACTAACTCCAAATATCGCCATGCTGCTGGCGTAGTGGTCAGTACACAGCAATACATAGTTCCAGGGTGATCATCCATTATAATGCTCACAATGGCAAGTGCAGATTGGTCAGTGCGACCATGTGACTGCACTGACCAATGAAAAGTGCTTATCTTTGGGACACCGTCCCAAAAGAAAAAGAGCCTCAGATGCACTTCTGATTGGTCAGCAAGGTCACATGGTGGAACTGACCAATTTCCATTGCAAGAACTATGATGGATACTGACACCGGGGCTGTGTAATATGGTGTACAGTGTACAGATCCGTATACTGGCAGCATGGAACCCCACAGCCATTCTATGCAACAAGTCTGAACAGTTGTCCCAGATATTTTGGGTTACTGTATTTATTGGCATATAACACTCACTTTTTTGCCCTGAAAATAGAGAGTAAACTGTGCCTGCGTGTTATACGCAGGGGGCTGTGGTTTTTTTTTTTCCTGAAACTTCTCTCTTTAAGTTGGGGTGCGTGTTATATGCCGATAAATACGGTAATTTACTTTTTTTTATTAAAAGGTGATCTTGTTGTTAAGGACCACTTTATAGAGAAGTCCGTACATCAGACCCAAATGAAGGTCAAATAAGGACGTGAGAGTCAGTTCCTCCATAAAAGGACAGTTGGGAGCTGTGATAAAATGTACTTGATATTAAAAAGTGGGCCGAAAGACTGGCTGTTTGTTGGCCTAAAAAAACACAATAGGAAAACGCCCTCTTCTTGAATAAATTCTGTTTTTGTACAATCTGATCCTCTGTGCATGTTCTGTTTTGGGATTTGTGTTTACTACATTTCTCAATAAATTTCAGCTGGCTGCTAGTTCTCAGACTTGTATGTTGTTGACGTTGTAAAAATAAAGTATTAATAAAAATATCCTGAGGGAAGATGAAGATCGGGAGGTTGTTCCCATCTGGGCCACCCGGGAACTTTTGGAATGCGAGGGGCAGCTCTGAACACCAGGGAAAAGTCCAGCATTTTAAACTGAACCACATTTCATCTCTTTATCTAAAATTCCCATTGACAGTTTCTGATTGGCTGCCTGGGGCAGTCATAACCTCTATGTGATAAGTGTACCAAGAGCTAAGGGCTCATTCACATGGATGTAATATACACTGTGTACAGTTTTGTATATTAGTCTAGTTGCATATAGCAGCAATAAATAGGACACAGCTGCATCCAGGGCTGTTAATTTGACTGTATTTTACAGTGCGCATTTAAAGGTTTGTTCTAATGTTTACTTACAGGGACCCTATTGGCCAGCATGTTAACAATGTTGTTGGCCTGAATGAGTAATTTTTGCACAGGAGAAATTAGAGACTTACAGAAGTTCTAAAAAAAAAATGGTTTTAGGACTCATTCACCACGATGTATCTAAAATATGCATGATCTTGCTTACAGAAAGATCCTGTCTATTTGCTGCATGCATTAACATTTATGCAATGTTTACATGTGTACGGTAGGCAGCACGGAGGGACTCTTTCAGGCCGACATATCAACAACAATGTCATTTAGAATAAGTCATTATTGTGCTGGAAGTGCACACTTTGAGTAGCCATTCTGCACATATTTTACACTGACAGGTCGGCCAAGAGCAGTAGCAGTGGCCCATTAGAATGCCAGTAAAATGTCTGATGTAAGGTTGTAAATGTTGCACAAACATTATATGCATGCAGCAAATACACAGAATCTTTCTTCCATTAAAGTGCATAGGACTGCACCACAACCATTCTGCAACTCCTTGTATTGCCCACAGTTGCAATTCAGTGTTTCAGGATTTCACTAACAGATGTTCAGGAGGCGACATCCAGTACAGCTTTCAAACTACCTGCCACATGCCTCTGAAAAGCTATCCACTGCAAATTGCTTTTAAGTGGGGTGGTAAACCTCCCTTGAAAGCAATGTAAACAAGACCTTATTGGGACCACTCCCTCAAAGCCTCTTCTCTTTATTGCGCCTGCAACTGTCGTCATGTATAATATTGGCCCATCAGTCCTACGCATGGGCGTCCGCTCCATAGGGCAAGGAAGGGCAACCCCCCCCCTGGAATCTCCAGGAGCAGGGCTGGACTGGCCCTGGGGCCGCTTTAAGCACTGCAGTGCTCTCCTCCCTCGTATTGTATGTCACAAGGTCCCGCCCCCCCTAGTTCAGCTAGTCGTCCAGTGTTCCACCTATCACACAAACCAAACTAGGGGGTGGGGCACATGAGGTTGGGAAGCCATCAGCGCTTTCCTGATTCAGTCTGCATGTATACAACTTTCCCTCTCCTGGATAGCGTCTTCTCTCCCCCTCTCCAGTTATTTCTATCCTGCTTTCACTTTCACAGTGTCAAGATGTCTGTGGTAGATCCCCACCTTCCCCAGCCTCCTGTTATCTCTCCCTGCTTTAGACAATCTATTCCTGCTCTGTATAGTGACCCCCCTCCTCTTCTGTGCCCTTCTCTCAGACCCCCTCCTCTCTACCTGCACTGCAAAACTGAGTGATGTTCTCTGCTGTCTCTGTGCTTCTGAAACTGCCTCTACTCAACCATCTGGTAACCAGTGGCGGCTGGTGAAGTTTTAGGATGGGGGGCGCAAGACTCCGCCCCTCCACAATTGGTCCCTCCCACTTTTTGTAAACCACACCACTTATATAATCCACCTACTTTGTTCCCTGTATTCCACTTCCTTCCACCCATAGTTTCAGGAGTATACAGCTCAGCATCATAGGACAGAGTATATAGCCCCAGCATCACAGGACAGAGTATATAGCCCCAGCATCACAGATCATGGTATATAGCGCAGCCTTAGGCCGCGTACACACGATCGAACATGTCCGCTGAAACTGGTCCGCAGACCAGTTTCAGCGGACATGTTCGATCGTGTGTACGGCCTATCGGACCGTTTTCCAGCGGACAAAAATTTACAAACATGCTTGAAAACATGTCTGCTGGAAACCTGTCCGTCGGACAGGTTCGATGGTTAGTACACAAACCATCGGACCAAAATCCGCCGCACGCGCAGAATCAAGTCGACGCATGCTTTGGAAGCATTGAACTTCGTTTTTTCATCACGCCGTTGTGTTCTACGTCACCGCGTTTTGGTCCGAGGGGATTTTGGTCCGATGGTGTGTACGCACATCAGACCAACAGACCACTTCAGCCTTGTCCGATGAAAACGGTCCGTCGGACATGTTTCCTTGGACATGTCTGATCGTGTGTACGCGGACTTACAGATTGGCACAAACAAACTGAAAAGTTACACTGATAGTAATGAAGGACTCTAAATGGGCATTTAGCAGGTGCTGAGCCCCAGGAGACGATGGAGAACTACAAGTCCCAGCAGGTTATACATACAATAAGGCTCTGAGGTGAATGGGTGTGGATTGCATGCACCTGAGCCCCAGGAGAAGATGGGGAACTACAAGTCCCAGCAGGTTATAATATAAGGCTCCGAGGTGGATGGGTGTCCAGACATCCATCCACCTCAGGAGCTTTATATTATAACCTGCTGGGACTTGTAGTTCTCTGTCGTCTCCTGCGGCTCAGGTGCATGCAATCCACCATCTTTGTCCAGTTTTTCTCACTGCTGGGACTTGTAGTCCCATAGATGGTGGATTGCATGCACCCAAGCCCCAGGAGAAGATGGTTATAATATAAGGCTCTGAGGTGGATGGATGTCCGGACACCCATCCACCTAGGAGCCTTATATTATAACCTGCTGGGACTTGTAGTTCCCCATCTTCTCCTGGGCTCAGGTGCATGCAATCCACACCCATCCAACCTTATTGTATGTATAACCTGCTGGGACTTGTAGTTCTCCAATCTCCATCTTCTCCATGAGCCCCAGGAGAAGATGGAGAACTAAAAGTCCCAGCAGTCTAACTACAATAACAGGCTCCGAGGTGGATGGGTGGGGATCAGGCAGTGCACCGCTGATTTTCATTCAATACAAAATAAGGCGATGGGATGAGGCAATGGCATGGCTTATCTTATCTCCGCTAGGCAGTGTAAACGACGGAGCTTTCCCGCGTGACGTCACTTCCGGTTTCGTCTGTAAGACGAATCCCGGAAGTAACAGCAATAGTAATGCTCCCGGCGCCCATAGTGGATACGGACGCACGGGAAGCTATTCAGCGCTGTGCAATGCGCCCATAAGGGCAATGGTTCATAGGGCAATGGTGGCCGGTGCTCAATCTAACTTTATTAAAGGAATTTTTTTAATTTTTCTATTTTATTTCCTAAAGGGGCCATTGAAAAAAAAATGTTATTTTTATGGGCGGGCCGTCACTGTGTACAGTAACACACTTTCAGGCTTCATATCGCTGCTAATTGTGAAGACAAGACAACTGTTATTTTAGATTCTATTTTTAGTAAGGGCCCATTTACAAGGGGTGCAAACATCCATCCCCCATGCAGGGCTGGCGTTTAACAGCACGGGGAGGGGTACATAGGTGTTGTGCACATCCCTGTGTCATGACCCAATCTATATCTACTGGGACGTGAGGCTGCATGGACACAGCCTATGTATCCTAATATGACATGCAGATGCGGGTCCCAATAGAAGTTAATGGGACGCTGGCATAGAGATGGCACACAATGCCCGTACATCCCTGTGCTAATAAGAGAGGACACACATGTCTGCACCACATGTGAGTGTGGGCCCTAAAGAATTAGTGTGCAACGGAGGCTTAGTGAGCTCCCCAGGCATACGAAAACAGGAGTGACTAAACCTGGCCATAGATGGATGGAAATCTAACTGGTCCAGCAAGGACCGGACAAGTTTCAAGCCTTCTGTAGTCATTCTTGCTAAAGAGACATCAATTTAATGATCAACTTCTCTCAAGCCAGCAGAAATGTTTTTTTAGATTTGCAGCTCTGACATAGATGTCTCAGCGGAAAGGATTCCCTTACCCACCTTAGTTGTGTGGATTGGGGGATCCATTCAATTTTTCAGACAAAAATAAAAATGATCCATCTATGGCCAGCCTCCAGCTTACCATACGTTATATACAATCTGATTGTATCTTTTGGATCTACCACCAACTATGTAGTACAAATGCCTGCCTGATTGGATACTACTTTACTTAAATGAATTGTTTAGGTTGTCCATATATTACATAGTTTTTGTAAATCTAAAGAAAATTGTGCAGAGATTGTACAATCAGATTGTATAGTGTATGCTATACCTACAGTATAGTGTTTTTGTGCATGAGTACTAACAGTGACAAATGTTTTCCCTGTTATCTTTATTCTCACCTACGCAGATTTGTTTGCTTGGTCTTTGTGTCTAGGGTTGCACCAATACCTGTTTTGAACCAACAATACTTGTGCTCAAGTATTCACCGATACCAGTTGCCAATACCTTTGCGGTGCGATTTGAGCTCATACAAAATGACTGGCCTTAAATCGCACTGTAAAGAATCACATGTGATTTGAACAGGAATGTGGTGCAATTTCTGTCTGAATCCCATGTGGTTTCCCGCACCACTCCTGTGTGAACCCAGGCTGAAGTCATTATGACAAGCCTGGGTTAACACAGGAGCCGTGTGAGAGAGCATGTGATTCAGACAAGAATCGCACCACATTCCTGTTAAAATCACATGTGATTTTTTACAGTGCAATTTAAGCCCATTCATTTTGTATAGCTTAAATCGCACCTCAAAGGTATTGGCAACTGGTATCAGTGAGTACTTGAGCACAAGTATTGTTGGTACAAAACAGGTATCTGTGCAACCCTAGTGTGTGCCCAGCTTTAGACAATGTGTCCGTAGACTACAGAGTTGTAGCCTATGGCATAGCTTCTAGTTGTCTCTTATTTAGAGTGCCTGTCCCTCTTCTGGAATCAAATCCATTTGTCCCTCATTCCAAAAGGTTCCTCTTTTAGACCTGAAATAAATATGCAATAAGGTGTAGTGTTTCAGTCAAGGGAAAGGGAGAGGTGCTGTGTAATATAAAGGGGTCCAGTGGTGCAGGGGGCTGTGTAATGTAAAGGGGGCCAGTGATGCAGGGCGCTGTGTAATGTAAAGGGGTCCAGAGCTGTGACGTGCTGTGTAATGTAAAGGGGTCCAGAGGTGCAGTTGTGGAGAGGGGGTACACGGTAGTGACAAAGATATATTAAAAAGATGCAGGGGGCACAGTGGGGTGTTTTTTTTACATTTTAACAGGGGGGGGGGTCACTTCTAACCCCCTCTAGCGGTCGAAGAAAGGGTAAAATTGGACTGTATTGCTGCTGCCGAAGCATTTAAGCTCTTTGCAGGGCAGTAGGAGCTGAAGTACAAACCTTACTCTGGGGAACAGGGGGAATACAGCAGTCACTAAGCAGAAAACACAGCCTGCATGAGATTTAAATTCTGGTCCCCTTAGAAATATTAATGCCATAGCAAACATGTAGTGCATTTCACTGTGTTTTTGAAGCAGTATACCATATGAACAGAATGTAGGCCAGGTATGGTATATGGGGGACGCAGCAATATGTTTTTAGGTCTTTAGGGGCCAATGTAAAAACTGCGTGGAATTGCATGAGGTGGTTTTTAGGGCAGCGCACTCCACCTTATCTATTTTAAACTGTGCAGCATTTCTGAGTCGGCAATGCAGAGAATGTTACCGTATTCCACCAACCTAAGTCCTGGTCACTCTCCCTAGTCTCCTTGTTGACGCATGCTTTATTCTGTTCTTAAGTGATACCACCCTCGGACATCCCAGAAAGCTGATACCATGCTTCTCCTTGAGGCCTTTCTCTTCCATGACTTACAGGCCATGTCTCTTGGAAAACCCATGCCGCAGCTGGACCCAATAGAGGGGTTCCAGGCCACTAGGGAAGAGGCCTGATGCGCACCAGTACCCTTGCTGCTAGGGCCCTCCATCACCCCAGACAAGTCACCTGCATATGGATGCTTATTTCTCTGTAATGGCATTCTTCAATGTCTTCGGCCACTACACTAGCTGCAAGGGTTAACTTGGCCATACCCTCATCTACAGTGTTCTCCCTTTTGATTCCAGATATTCTAGTGTGACCGCTCCCCACTCTGGTGCATGTAATATACCTTGCATACACCACTTGTGTTACTTTAATAAGTTCAGACCAGACAAGATTCTTCATTAACAGCATTCTATACTCAGGAACTTACTGTCGGAATACTCTCCAGTCTCCACAGTTCACATAACCCAAAGTGTTGCCCCTAGTACCCTGCCTAATTTAGCCGGCTATACAGGGCCGATCCTAGGGTCACAGGCGCCTGGGTGCAGAAATATTTCTGGCGCCCCCACAAAGGGGGTGTGGTCATCTTACCAACTTCTCCCCTTTACAAATGTTTCTATGGCAATGACTCGAACACAGAGATGCTCCTCTAAGAAGTATTTGTTGCCTTGGGATCCTCCCATGATCTTTTAACAATAAAGAAAATACTGGAAGAGCGTACACTAATGAGACCTGGAGGGGAACCTCTCTGATACTGTTAGAACGTGCCCCAAAACATAGTACAGTAGATGGTCAGACTGTAGACATGATACAAGCGATGGTCAGAGACTGCAATCATAGTACAGGAGATGGTCAGACTGTAGACATGATACAAGCGATGGTCAGAGACTGCAATCATAGTACAGGAGATGGTCAGAGAGTGTAGACATGATACAAGAGATGGTCAGAGACTGCAATCATAATACAAGAGATGGTCAGAGACTGCAATTATAGTACAGGAGATGGTCAGAGAGTGTAGACATATTACAGGAGACAGTCAGTGACTGGAGATATAATACAGGAGATGGTCAGAGACTGCAGACATACTACAGGGACTGGAGAAATAATACAGGAGACAGTCAGAGACTGCAGATATAATACAGGAGATGGTCAGAGACTGCAGTTTCTATTGACATAAGTAGATAATGACCGATCGGCTCTCACCTGACCCAGCGATACAGCAACGGTTCCTCTGATCAGGAGTCAGCTCACTCTGAATTGCCCATGGATACTCCACTGGGTAGAGCCCAGATCTGTATTCTGGCAATGACTCCATTCATTGCTCTGCCAGGGATGGCACTAGGCTGTGTGGCTTTCCCTCTGGTGGCGCACGGCAGCGGGGTTCTCTCTCTGATGGTGTTCTTTCCCTTGGGAGTCCTGGGTGCACTACCATGAAAGCTTTCCTGGGGTCCTGGCTCTCTCTCTCTCCCATTCAGCTGAACATGCCGTGTGGTCTGCAGTTTCTTTTTTACAGTGGGGCTGCCAGTCCTCGAACTACAAGTCCCACAATCCTCTTCTCTGCTCCTTTTTCTATTCTATTTCTTCCCTAGCCAATATGAAGGCGGGGAAAAAACATAAAGGGTGGCTGTGCTGGCAAGCATCTCTCACTAGTACAGCATTGCGTGTGAAGAGAAGGAGGAGAGGGAGTGGGAGGAGGAATAGAGCTTGCAGCTGCAGTGGCGTCACTAGGGTTGTTGTCACCAGTTGAGGTAAAACATGGTGTCACCCCCCCTTCCTCCACCTATAGTCGCCCCTCAGTACAGACCCCCTCCATTAAGTATAGACCCCCTCCGTCAGTGCAGACTCCTAACTAAGTAAAAACCCCCTCCCTCAGTACAGACCCCCCAGGACAAACCATCCCCCCTCAATTAATACAGACCCCCAGGACAAAACACCCCCCATTAGTACAGACCCCCTTCCAGTAGTAAACACTGCCCCAGAACAACCCCCCCATTAGTACAGACCCCCAGGACAAACCAATCCCCCTCCATTAGTACAAACCCCCCAATGACAAACCCCCCCATTAGTACAGACTCCCCCAAGGACAACCCCCCCCCCGCATTAGTACAGACTCCCCCAGGACAAACCCCCCCATTAGTACAGACTCTCCCAGGACAAACTCCCCCATTAGTACAGACTCCCCCAAGGACAAACCACCCCATTAGTACAGACTCCCCCAGGACAAACCCCCCCCCCATTAGTACAGACTCCCCCAGGACAAACCCCCCATTAGTGCAGACTCCCCGAAGGACAAACCCCCCATTAGTACAGACTCCCCCAAGGACAAACCACCCCATTAGTACAGAATCCCCCAGGACAAACCCCCCCCATTAGTACAGACCCCCCAGGACAAACCATCCCCCCTCAATTAATACAGACCCCCCAGGACAAACCATCCCCCATTAGTACAGACCCCCTTCCAGTAGTAAAGACCGCCCCAGAACAACCCCCCATTAGTACAGACCCCCAGGACAAACCCCCCCCATTAGTACAGACTCCCCCAGGACAAACCCCCCCAATAGTACAGACTCCCCCAGGACAAACCCCCCCAATAGTACAGACTCCCCCAAGGACAAACCACCCCATTAGTACAGACTCCCCCAGGACAAACCCCCCATTAGTACAGACTCCCCCAGGACAAACCCCCCATTAGTACAGACTCCCCCAGGACAAACCCCCCCCATTAGTACAGACTCCCCCAGGACAAACCCCCCCCATTAGTACAGACTCCCCCAGGACAAACTCTCCATTAGAACAGACCCCAGAACAAACCCCCCATTAGAACAGACCCCAGAACAAACCCCCCATTAGTGCAGACCCCCCCCCAGAACAAACCCCCTATTAGTGCAGACCCCCCAGGCCAGAACAAACCCCCCATTAGTACAGACCCCCAGGACAAACACCCCTATTAGTGCAGACCCCCCCCCCCACAACAAACCCACCATTAGTGCAGACCCCCCAGAACAAACCCCCCATTAGTACCGACCCCCCCCAGGATAACCCCCCCCCCCATTAGTGCATACCCCCATTAGTACAGACCCCCCAGGACAAACCCCCCCATTAGTACAGACTCTCCCAGGACAAACACCCCCATTAGTACCGACCCCCCCCCCCATTAGTGCATACCCCCATTAGTACAGACCCCCCAGGACAAACCCCCCCATTAGTACAGACTCCCCAGGACAAACCCCCCCCCCATTAGTACAGACTCCCCCAGGACAAACCCCCCCCCATTAGTACAGACTCCCCCCAGGACAAACCCCCCTCCATTACTACAGACCTCCCTCAGGACAACCCCCCTCCATTAGTACAGACCCCCAGGACAAACCACCCCTCCATTAGTACAGACCCAACCAGGAAAAACTCCCCATTAGAACAGACCCCAGAACAAACCCCCCCATTAGTGCAGACCCCCCAGGCCAGAACAAACCCCCCATTAGTGCAGACCCCCCAGGCCAGAACAAACCCCCCATTAGTACAGACCCCCAGGACAAACACCCCCATTAGTGCAGACCCCCCCACAACAAACCCCCCATTAGTGCAGACCCCCCCCACAACAAACCCCCCATTAGTACAGACCTCCAGGACAAACACCCCCATTAGTACCGACCCCCCAGGATAAACCCCCCCATTAGTGCATACCCCCATTAGTACAGACCCCCCCAGGACAAACCACCCCATTAGTGCAGACCCACCCAGGACAAACCACCCCATTAGTGCAGACCCACCCAGGACAAACCCCCCCCATTAGTACAAACTCCCCAGGACAAACCTCCCCATTAGTACAGACTCCCCCAGGACAAACCCCCCATTAGTACCGACCCCCCAGGATAAACCCCCCCATTAGTGCATACCCCCATTAGTACAGACCCCCCAGGACAAACCATCCCATTAGTGCAGACCCACCCAGGACAAACCACCCCATTGGTGCAGACCCACCCAGGACAAACCCCCCCCATTAGTACAGACTCCCCCAGGACAAACCCCCCCATTAGTACAAACTCCCTCAGGACAAACCCCCCATTAGTACCGCCCCCCCAGGATAAACCCCCCCCCCCCCCATTAGTGTAGACCCACCCAGGACAAACCACCCCATTAGTACATGGCAGGCAGAGGCGCTCAATCTCAGCTGAATCAGGCGGGCGGCGGCAGCGCAGCTGTATTAGTATCTATATTCCGCTCGGCGCTCGCTCCGCCACGCTGTCTGAAGATGGCAATGGCAGAGGTCACGGTGGGTGGAGCCGAGCGGAGCTAAACCTCCAGCCGCAGAGGCGGCACGCTGTGGATGCTGGGGCGGCTCTGTGACGTCACGTCGTCACATCCCGCTCGGCTCTAAGATTGCTTCGGCGGCTCGGATTTAAAAAAATAATAATAATAATCTCGGCGGCTCGCTCGGCGCCTCGCGGATGATAGCGTTGGGTGCGGGGCACCCACTGCACCGCGTGTAGGATCGGCCCTGCGGCTATACCTGGTTATCTAAAGTCCAACAAAATAGCAAGTGTCCAGTTTCTGGCACTCCAATTGGGTTCACGCCAGGGGGCTGCAGAAGAACAGAGTCCTCTTTCATCCCGGTACAAGTACTCTTTATTCTCCCCACTAGGGATGAGCCGAACACCCCCGCGTTCGGTTCGCACCAGAACATTCGAACAGACTGCCCGTTCGATCGAACATTTAGAACCCCATTGAAGTCTTCGGGACTCGAATGTTCGAATTCAAAAGTGGTCATTTTAACCTCCCTGGCGGTATGATTCTTTCAGATTTTAGGTGCTGAAAGCGGTACCATTATTTGCAAGGACATTTGCGTTTTATACTGTAGGCTTGTAATTCTTAGGAATAACTCACTTAAATCTGACCAAACAAGAGTCTAATGGGCATCCTGGGTATGACATTTTTTTTAAAAACAAAAATTATAAATTATAATATAATAAATAATTATAAATCATTATAACAAATAATAATATAATTATAATAAAAATGATTCAATAATGTAATCAAATCAAAATCACTGAAATTTGCTCAGTTGCAGAATTGTCGATGTCATTTTTTTTTTTTATGATGAATTTTCCCACAAATCGCTATTGCTCAATTCTGCAAGTGATTCTAATATATTATCGCTGTTTTTTAGCTGCTCTAAAACCATTTTTGACATAAAGGGACACTTTTGGTTGCTATGGACAATCTACAGTTTGCAGGGAGAAAGAACAGTTTTTATTATATAAAAGGACATGTAGTGTACAGGGCAGACCACTAGGGACATGGGGGGTGTGTATTTTTTACATACAGTACTGTAATCTATAAGATTACAGTGTACTGTATGTATTGTGTTTATTTACATTTTTGAATATGGCGCCGCTCTCCGCCTCCATGCATCGTAACGTAGCTCGGCGGCACACGGGGACACTGTGTGAATCGAGCGAGCACCCGCTCGCTCATACAGCGAGAATGCATCGCTGGATCCAGGAACAAGGTAAGTAAACCAAGCTGTGGATTCAGCGAGGCGTGCCCGAGTCAGACTCCGGAATACCGCCAGGGGGGTTAAAGCCCAATATTTAAGTTATTGTTGGAAAACGTCTTTGAGAACCCGGGTACAATATTTAAAGATTTTTTTTTTTTATTTAAGCATCATTAAAATCACTGCTCCAGGAGCAGTGATTTTAATAATGTTAAAAAAAAAAAAATTCCTTTAAATATTGTACCTGCTGGGTGTCTATAGTTTGCCTGTGAAAACGTCTTTGAGAAGCCGGGTCTTGCCCGAGGGAACATGTATCAATGGAATAAAAAGTTTTAAAAACGGTTGTTTTTTCAGGACCAGGACTTTTTTTCCCATTGATACATGTTCCCTCGGGCAAGACCCGGCTTCTCAAAGACGTTTTCACAGGCAAACTATAGACACCCAGCAGGTACAATATTTAAAGGAATTCAGACTGTGGCAAAAAATCTCTTTGAGATTCAGTAAAATAGGAAATAAGACAACAGTTCAGCTTCAAACTCGATTTCTCCTCTTTCCTAGCTGACCAGCAAAAAAATTGGTTTGTGGCACGCACAACAGATTTGAAAGTATAACCTAGCAGCTCATCTGTAATGCCGCGTACACACGATCATTTTTTGTGATGAAAAAAAACAAAGTTTTCTGTGAAGTAAAAAATTACGTTTTTGAAACGTCACTTTTCAAAGACGATGTTGCCTACACACCATCGTTTTTTTCACAAAAAGCGAGGTTACGTTCACCACTCTTTTCCATTGAAGCTCGCTTCATAACTAGCTTCTGGGCATGCGCGGGTTGAAAAACGTTGTTTTAAACAACGTTTTTGCTACACACGGTGACTTTTTGTGAAACAAAAAACAACGTTTTGAAAAACGACACAAAAAATTCAAGCATGTTGGAATTTTTTTTTGGTCGTTTTTTTGAAGACAAAAAACAACGTTTTGCCCACACACGATCAATTTAAATGACGTTTTAAAAAACAACGTTTTTTTTCATCGCAAAAAACGACCGTGTGTACGCGGCATAAAAGTTTGGGTCAGGGACCTGCTCCTTTCTTCCATCAGGACCCCACTACCTAACCACATTTCCTATGCTCCAGCTCTTCAGATCCCTCCCAGGGGACCCCATAGCTCCCCAGAGATCCCACCAGGACCAATCTGAGTCAGAACTCTTGCTTTCACTCCAGTGATACTGCTTGGCTTTCTCTTCTGTACTGCCAGCCCCAAACTTGAGTGACCTCAGATTGGTATGCCAATTGCTTACCTCCCCTCGCTAGGTCACCCTCCTCTGTCCAGCTGAAGCTCTACTAGTTCAGCAGTCCTCTGGCTCAGCAGCATCGGGACATGTAGCAGACTCTAGTTCTCTTGCCTCTGTAGGCACCAGCTTTGTGGCATAAGAGTGTGGGGCAGAATCCAGTTCCCTGACAATACTCCACTTGGCTCTGCCATGAACTTACCCCACCCTCTTCGGCCCTGCCCCTGAAGTGACTGTGGTGGATGTAGCAGTAGTGGTGGGATGACAGAAAAGTAGATGAGTCTTCCTACTTCCAAAGGTGGCTGAGCCATGGCACCTCTGAACTTTCAGTTCACACTGTATGTAGCTGCTTGCATGTTGTGAGGCTGAAGCTTCAACAGCGGTTCTCCACAATGGCCACAGTGGCCCCTGACTTTCATCACTGCCATTCGTTTCTGGTAGTTGCCGCAAACTAAGCACAGATGTTTGCTCCCCCCCCCCCCCCCAACAGTGCCCTAGACGAAGCATCCTCTAAACTCTATTTCTTCCACACACTGTGATAGTTCTGCCCCTTTCTCTTCCAGCCGTTGTGGTGCCTGTGGCCTCGCACTGGATGGGCTCCTCTACTGCATCTGTTAACCCTTTACTGTCTGTTTAGAAATGCCCCTCTCAATGGCAGCTAGTCTCCCAAACCAACTCTGCACTTGCAGTAGTTGGGTGTTGCAATACCCCTTTTCAGTGTATCTGTGCACCAGACAGTTCTTTCAATACCCCAGTACTTGAGCCTCTTATCAAGTGACAATATTGACAGCAACATGCACTGAGGGAAATTCTTGATTTATGAGCCCCCACATGTAACGCTACCCCCGAAGGAGACCCTGAGAATTTAACATGTTCTTCTTATGTAGTACAGTGGCTGCCAGTTACACAAGCAACAGTCCATTCACTCCTGCTCTATTAAACAGTCTAGCGGGATGTATTTTTACATTTTAATAGTGGAGGGATAGTGTGGTATGGGATACTCCAAAAGCCTAAGGTCAGCTGACCGAGGACACTCTTATTTTTGAAAAGGCAGCATAGTCTTGCTCTCACAGCTGGAAACCATGAGGTACTTCAAAATCGGTAAGGTCTCATAGCTGGGGACCGTGAGGTAATTCCTGAATAGTTAAAGTCTCATAGCTGGGGGCCATAAGGAATGTCTCTCTTGTTACGCTCTTTTAGAGAGTCAGGGTCCCTACTTACAAGTCCTAGGGAAGGCATCTCCTCAGACTTGATCCCTTGGCAGAGAAATCCAGCAGTCAGTCCAGAGGTACTTTAGGGGTAGGCAGCCCCCTGAAGCTCACAGATCCATCCTTGATGGAGAAAAGACAGTTTCCCCAAAGCTTTAGGCTATTTAGCATCTTCCTGGCCACCTTATGGGCACACTTCCCCAGGGTTTGGCCAAGGCATGGTAAATATTCAGGCCAGTCATTTGAATTTCCCACTCTAAGCTCTGGAAGCTTCCCCTAGCCTCCCAACCTGTGAAACCATGAGCAGACCAAGGCAATTGATCACTCCTTCTCTGATTTATTGAGCCAAAGCCAAGTTTACCTAGCATTCTATACTAGGAGGGTGCTACACAACAATGTAAGGCTATGTACACAGTGCCCATGCTACAAACACAACATTTTTACCATATACATTATCTTTCTATTGCACTGTTTTGATCTCTTTTTCGTATATAGTCCTCATTGACAGTATGGCTTATAATGGAAATGTATGTACTTTAAATATGTTTGTATCCTGGTATTTGTCTGAATAAAAAGTTATTTGATTCTAAAATGCAACATTTTACTGTGTGGACAGCTGACAGCTGTGAGCTCCAGCAGAGAGCTTTCTTTATTTATTCATTCTTTATTTTAGAAAGGGTTGCGTCACATACCTCAATAAAAAAAAATATATATATTTTATACAAATCATGGTCACCAGAAAGAACAGAATAAAGACTGCATTACCATGTTAATAGAAAGGCATGATAAATACCAACTTTCAACAAAATCATAAGGCGATTTGTATATGTATAGCAAAAGATATTTTTAAAGAGGTACTTAAGGGCATGGAACAAATGTTCCAGTGCCACCCACATTTTTCAATCTGGAAATAGGAAAACACAGATGGGAAAAGGGGGAGGAGGAAATAGGGTCTCTCGGGGAACCACAGTCTGCAACTCGGGATGCCCAGCTTGCCAAATGGATAATGGGAAGTATAAAAAAGGGGGGTGAGGAAGAAGAAAGAGGGGACAACAGTAGAGTGACAGCCATATACACATGTGGTCAAAACATGAAAAGAAACCATTCCCACTTGGCCCCTTGCCTCCAATCCTATGTGACAAGACTTTGAAGCAAGTGAACCCTTTATTACATTGGAGGGGGGGTACACTTATAACCAATGGTTGAAGTCAGTCCAATAAAACCATTTTTTTCTATTCACATCTGAGGTTCTGTCCCTAATGGCCACTGTAAGATCCTCCATTTCTTGTATATCGTCTGCCCTGGCAAAGATTTCTTGTAATGTTTACTGGGCATACAGTAGGGGAACGGTGAAGAAATATAGGTGCGGGGTTATCCTTCAGGGAGATGCCCGTATTGCGATGTATGATCTTCAATACCTTTTTCTGGAAGGTATTTAAGACTGGGCAGTCCCCAGAAGATATACATAAAGGTGCCAACATGTGTGCCACAGCACCAGCAGGTGAGGAAAGATTTTGGCTAGAATTGCTGGCATTTGATATGATTGGGTGACAATTTTGTAAGAGATTTCTTGGTACTTGTTACAAATAGACGCGAAAAAATAAGATTAACCCTTTTTTGTTTGAAAATGTGAGCCCTAAAACAGTCTCCCACTTTTGAAGAAACCAAATTTTTTCAATTTTTTTGAAGCGTCAGATAGTGGGATTTCATTCATATCTCTGCATGGCAACACATTGTAGTGCAGTGACATTCAGTGACATACAGTCCGCCCTATAAGAAAAATACAGACATGCACCGCACATCACGCTTTGGTTGGGGCATGAATGGGGCATGCAGAAAGTAATTGCTTCTTATGTGCCTTAGTGGTGACCTGTATTTCTCCAGTGTACATAGCATGAACCAGCCCTAAAATATGCAGGACAGGGAGGTTCTGTTTACCTGCATAGTCTGCAGTGAGGCCTGTGATCTCATCTGTGATGTCGCATGACAACAGAGGGCAAATGTCATTGTGCCCGTCATATAAAGCTTCCCTGGGCAGCTCTGCCATAAGGGACTCTCTTGTTATAGCACTTCTCCTCCACGAGTGCTCTGCTTGATTGACTGTGTTACTAAAGTGTAATAAATGGGGCATAAAATGAGCAAAGATGAAGGTCAGGCCAAAGTTTGCATCCTTAGCTTTGCCTGTGTACTTGAACGGGATGATCAGCCCATAGAAGACAACCCAGGCCTTAACAGATATATGGACAGACTGGTCCTTCTAGCAAATGCCAAAGACCTGAGACTACCAGCATACTTGTTAAAGTGATATTAAAGTCATGTTTATTTTTGCTTAAAAATACCAAACATGTTATACTTAACTGCTCTGTGCAGTGGTTTTGCACAGAGCAGCCCAGATCTTCCTCTTCTTGGGTCCCTCGCCGACACTCCTGGCCCCTCCCTACTGCCAAGTGCCCCCACAACAAGCAGCTTGCTATGGGGGTACTTGAGCTGAGCTGCTGCTCTGTGTCCATTCAGACACAGAGCTGTGGCTCGGCCCTGCCCCCTCTTTAACCTCATTGGCTTACTGACTTTGATTGACAGCATTGGGAGCCAATGGCGACCACTGCTGTGTCTCAGCCAATGAGGAGACAGAGTTCTGGACAGCCGAGACTCTCATGCAACATTGCTGGATCGAGGTGGGGCTCAGGTTAGTATTATGAGGCTGAAGGGGACTGCTCAGGAACTACAACTCCCATCATACCTAGTCGTCTGTGAATGTTAGATTTTTACAATGCCTCTTGGGACAAGTAGTCCTACAACAGTTGGAGGCTCGTAGTTTGGAGATCCCTGTTTAATGCATTAAGATGAAAAAACTTCTGCCTTTAGAACCACTTTAACCACTTAAGGACTGCCTACTGCCGATATACGTCGGCAGAATGGCACGGCTGGGCACATGCACGTACAGGTACGTTGCCCTTTAAGTATCCAGCCGTGGGTCACGCACGCGAGACCAGCGGCACGCTTGCGACCCGGTCCGAAGCTCCGTGACCATGCCCGTAGGACCCATGGACCTGATCTCAGCCGGTGTCCCGCGATCGGGTCACATAAGCTGAAGAAGGGGGAGAGGTGAGTGTAAACACACCTTCCCCGTTCTTCTCTGTGGCAGTGTCACTGATCGTCTGTTCCCTGTTATAGGGAACGACGATCAGTGATGTCACACGTCCAGCCCTGCTCCCCTACAGTAAGAATCACTCCCTTAGGGCACGCTTACCCCTTAGCGCTCCCTAGTGGTTAACCCCTTCACTGCCATTGTCATTTTCACAGTAATCGGTGCATTTTTATAGCACTTTTCGCTGTGAAAATTACAATGGTCCCAAAAGTGTCCGCCATAATTTTGCAGTCACGAAAAAAATCGATGATCGCCGCCATTACTAGTAAAAAAAAAAAATATATATATATATATATATATATATATATATATATACACTGTATATATATATATATATATATATATATAAAAATGCCATAAAGCTATCCCCTATTTTGTAAAAGCTATAACTTTTGCACAAACCAATCAATAAACACTTATTGCGATTTTTTTACCAAAAATATGTAGAAGAATACGTATTGGCCTAAAAAATATATTTTTGGGGGATATTTATTATAGCAAAAGGTAAAAAATATAGAATTTTTTTCAAAATTGTTGCTCTTTTTTTGTTTACAGCGCAAAAAATAAAAACCACAGATGTGATCAAATACCACCAAAAGAAAGCTCTATTTGTGGGAAAAAAATTACGCCAATTTTGTTTGGGAGCCACGTCGCACAATCGTGCAATTGTCAGTTAAAACAACGCAGTTCGGAATCGCAAAAAGGGACCAGGTCTTTTACCTGCATAATGGTCCGGGGATTAAGTGGTTAAGGTTGGAGAACATGCTGGACTGACTTAATTAGTAACTGGTTGTCGGAAAAGTCTCTTCCAGTGGTTTTCGCCCAATTTGTGGATGGTGTTGAGCCCTCTTGGGGCTTAGGCTGCTGCCTTTTGGTTTGGCCTTATGGTTGTTTCTGCATGTTGACTTGGAAATTCAATGCTGCCTCTCCAGCCAAAGCTGACACTCTGACAGTTATTGTTCAG
Organism: Rana kukunoris; assembly: GCA_029574335.1. Classification (NCBI taxonomy): domain Eukaryota; kingdom Metazoa; phylum Chordata; class Amphibia; order Anura; family Ranidae; genus Rana; species Rana kukunoris. The sequence continues at coordinate 67,576,802 of CM056050.1, read as the reverse complement.
ATCTATTACTATTAACACACCTGATTGAAAACCTTCCCCAAAAAGCATTGGCTCGATATACTAGTTTCTATTTTCAATAAACACCTTTCTACTCGCCTTTAACCACTCTTTTGACAGCCGCCCCTTAAGGCGCTCCAGAGCGTGCAGCGGGGAAGCTCTGTGTTGGCCATGTCCCTTGGACACAGCCAATCACAGATCGCAGCGAACGGCCAATTAGAGTGGCCGTTTGCTATGCGTAAACACATGAGATCATCTCTCATTGCCGTTTTTACACAGAGACAGTGTCCTGTCTCTGGAGAGGAGACTGATCTGTGTCCCTTGTACATAGGGACACATATCGGTCACCTCCCCCAGTCACCCCCCTCCCCCAACAGTTAGAACACTATGTAGGAAATACATTTAACCCCTTCCTCACCCCCTAGTGTTAACCCCTTCAATGCCAGTCACATTTATACAGTAATTAGTGCATATTTATAGCATTGATCGCAGTATAAGTGTGAATGGAGCCAAAAATGTGTCAAAAGTGTCCGATGTGTCCGCCATAACGTCGCAGTCCCAATAAAAATCGCAGATCGCCGCCATTTCTAGTAAAAAAAAAATATATAAAATAATAATTCTGTCCCCTGTTTTGTAGGCGCTATAACTTTTGCGCAAACCAGTCGCTTATTGCGATTTTTTTTTACCAAAAATATGGAGAAGAATACGGCCTAAACTGAGAAAAAAAATGTGTGTTTTTTTTTTTTAATTGGGATATTTATTATAGCAACAAGTATAAAAAAAATTGTATTGTTTTTCAAAATTGTCGCTCGTTTTTGTTTATAGTGGAAAAAATAAAAACCGCACAGGCGATCAAATACCACCAAAAGAAAGCTCTACTTGTGGGGAAAAAAGGACGTAAATTTTGTTTGGGAGCCACGTCGCATGACCGCGCAATTGTCAGTTAAAGCGACGCAGTGCCGGAAGCTGAAATTTCACCTGGGCAGGAGGGGGGTATATGTGCCCAGTAAGCAAGTGGTTAAACTTGAATATTATTGGACTCCGGGTTTTTCTTTCCACCTACCTTTCTAAGACTAGCATGTCCTGCTTGTGCTGGCTACAAATTATTATCGTCTCGTTTTTTTTTTTTTTTTTATGCACATAGTGGATTATATTTCACCTTTACCTATATGAAGCAATCTCTTCTACTAAACACAAAATCCCTGCTGTTAAGAGGAATGGTCCCACGTGCCCGGATGATAAACATGTAATTCATACTTAGAGTAAACACAACGTGGAGTTCCAGTGAAATGTTATAGCAAAATGCGGTACACAGCAGTGACATGCTTTCACCACATTAAAGATTATGGCGTTACAGACCACACACTGCACTCCTTTTTATGTTGTCATTAGAGCGATTATGTCCTGCTGTATGTTTTCTGTGTTTCATGAATGTGCTGCTTTATATGCATTATGTTTCTATTCCTAATTTAGCATATTGCACATTTCCACCTGTCGGGTAAGTGGGTGCACATACTGGGTATCTTCTTGTTCAGTACCCAACAAATGATTAGCTTTCACAAAAAATAAAATTTCCTAATTAATTTTGTATCATTTGTGAAAATGAATAATCGCCATACAGTCCGTTAGCTGGTATCATTCAAAAATCTGAAGATTTCAAACACAATCTTTCAATCTATCTTTCTAATGCAGGTAAGAGGCAATAGTTCATTCCAAAGACTGCAAGGTTCCATTCCAAAAATCTTATGCAGACTCTGTGTTTCGTTTCAAATGGTATTTACAAGTACTTATCTGCATCTTGATGTTTCACATGCTTGGGGATCGTGTATTCTCCTACTGGCAGCTTGTTATTGCAATTTCATGGAAAAATCCTTGACTACAAATTTCGACCCAAACAGGGTATTTTTCAAGACATGAAACAAACTATCAGAACATATAGGAAAAGAGTGCAACATGAAGAAGAAACCATAGAAATGTATATACAGTGTATATATATATACAGTATATATATATATCTATATAGATAGATACAGTATATAGATAGATATAGATCTATATCTATCTATCTCTATATATATATATATATATATATATATATATATATGCAGATTTTGCAAGTTTGCCCACTTACAAAGAAATGAAGGGTCTATAAATTGTATTATAAGTGTATTTTAAATGCTAGAAACAGAATATCAACCAAAAGTCCAGGAAAAACGCAATAACAATTTTATAAATTGAGTTGCAGTTCATTGAGTAAAATAATTACATAAAAACATGACTTAGTACTTGGTGGAGAAACCCTTGTTGGCAAGTACAGAGGTAAGATGTTTCTTGTAGTTGGTTACCAGGTTTGCACACATCTCAGGAGGGATTTTGGTCCACCCTTCTTTAGAGATCTTCTCTAAATACTTAGGGCCAGATTCAGGTAGATGAGAGCATCTTTGCTCTGGAGTAACGCATCTCATTTACGTTACGCTGCAGAAATTTTAGGAGCAAGTGCTGTTATTCATGAAGCACTTGCTCCTAAAGTTGCGGCAGCGTATCGCAAATGAGCCAGCGGAATTCAAATTGGGCGGGTACGGGGCGTGTAGTATTCAAACTATGCGCGATCCCGCGGCGAACGTACTGCGCATGCGTCGAGTGTCAATGCATCCCAGTGCGCATGCTCCAAGTTCTGTCAGTGAACGTCAATGACGTCACGTCCCCATTCATGAATGTTTTACGCAAACGACGCGATTTGTTTTTTTTCCGACGCGATGACGACGGCTATACCTAACATAGGATATTCCACTAGGGGGCTGCTTTATCTTTACGCCGCATATCGCTTCCGGAAACATCGTAAAGTCACTGCGTCGCGCCCGAAAACGATCGTGAATTTCCGACTCCCGCTGATTAACATATTTTTTCAGCGTTAATCAGCGGGAACGCCCCCGGCGCCATTTTTAAGTTGAAGTAACGATGCGATGGCGAAATTCAATTACGCCGATCGCATCGGAACTCCAACACGGCGTTTCTGGTTATAGAAAACAGAAACGCCGGCTTAAAGTGACAGTTAGGCTGGCGGATCACTGGATCCGCCAGCCTAACTCTTCATGGCCCTTAATGTGTATGCAGGGGCGGACTGACCATTCGGGCACTCGGGCATTGCCCAAGGGCCCCATGCCACTAGGGGGCCCAACAGGGTTGCCAGCCTCAGTAAAACCAGGGACAGTATGTAAAAATCTGTGTTTTCTTTATAAAAAAATCACAAGATTATAGCTGCCCCGCCTCTCCGGTAGCTTTTTAGTGTGTGTATGTATATTTCGAGGTGTATACTGTATGTGTGTGTGTATACTGCAAGGCCCCATAATCTATTGCCAGGGGGCCCCATAATCTCCTATTGTCTGGGGGCCCCATAATCTGTTATTGCCTGGGGGCCCCATAATCTCCTACTGACCGGGGGCCCCATAATCTCTTATTGCCCGGGGACCCCATAACCTCTTATTGCCCGGGGGCCCCATGAGTTGTCAGTCCACCCCTGTGTGGATGTTAACCCCCCCCCCCCCCAAAAAAATGAATCCTGCTATTTTAACTACTTGCCGACCAGTTGCTGTCATTATACTGTGGCAGGTCGGCACATTCCCACAAATAACTTTAGCTGTATGTCATACCTTTAAGCAGCTGTAGCGAAGACACACGCACATGTCCGCTGCACAGCGTGGACACGATGCACGTGTCCAGCGGCCACGATGGTCGCCGACCATGCACGATCGCAGACACGAGAGCCAGAATGGGGATGTGTGTGTGTACAAACACACACACACATATCCCTATTCTGTCTGGAGAGGAGAACAGTGATATGCCTCCTCCTCTAGTAAGTCAAATTCCCATACAGTTAGAAATACCTAGAAGGGAACACATTAACCCCTTGATCGCCCCCTAGTGTTAACCCCTTCTTTACTAGTGATATTTACACAGTAATCAGTGCATGTAAACTAACCACTGTAATCATGGCTGCTGAGTCCTGGCAAACATACAAAATCTGCAAGGGATCAAATAATAATCTTCCCCTTTGTATATACATTATACTCACCACCAACACATTATTATATTATTTTAATATCTGACCATCTATATACTAATAAAATAAAGGAGACACAGTCATATATGCAGCATACTAAGTGGGAACAACTAATCCTAAATCTATTCTTAAATGTAATAAGTATTTAAAAGAAACAAACATATAGGAATCCATAGCATCCCATTACCAAATACGATTTATTTAACGTTAACCCGTTATCTGTTCATTCAGGGTCTTTCTATGTAAGAGCTAATTTCCTCTTTCTCCCTCCTCTCATATTATGTAGAACCCTTTGGATGGGTTGAAAATTAGATTACTAATATCACTTGATGGTTATTAAGGAAATTCTTGCAGACATTAGACAAGTTAGTACATTTAGGATTACTTACTGAGGTGTGGTCCCCTTTTATTTATTTTTTCAGGAGGTGTGTAGTAGACTCTACGTAATGCATATAACATTTCAATGGTGTTATTAAGTAGATTACACAATTTATATTACTGTTAACTTGTGTTAACTTTTTTTCCTTTAGTGACCCTTTAATTAACACTGTACAGCCTCCCCACCCCCAGTCCCTACTGTACTTACCTCTGTGGGTAATGAACTGTCAGTGCCCACACAGCCTATAAGGGGGCTTCATGGTTGGCTGGTTTTGGCGCTAGAAGCATACATCCCTGCCCTCCACTCCAGCCCTTCTAGAACACTCTCTACCATGCTGAGGCCAAACCCTCTGCCATCTTGTGCCTTGCTCCTTGCCATAAGCCTCCACATGACATTTCGGGCTATAGACCACCCAAGAAGTAATTTTGCTGCACTTTACTGGTGGTATTCAGGGAACAGCATTACAGTCACATCCCTAGGACATACAGTACATTCTGGAATCACTTGACGTTACACATTTAGTGGACGGTCTGCAGTAGTCACAAGTGAATGCATGTGTAGTACCTCAGCAGCCATTTCCCTTACAGTCTCTCCTCTGCCCAGTGTCATTCGTACTCACATAATTGTGCTCTCTGAAGTCACCTCCTTGCTAGGTCCAAGGAAGCAGCCTCATACAGGTTCTCCCCATCAAGCCACCTGCCTAGTGGTGTGACTAGGGTTGATGTCACCTGGTGTGGTTAAACATGGTGTTACTCCCCCCCTCCACTAAGTATAGTCCCCCTGCAGTACAGACCCCCTATTCACTAAGAAACGGAACTATGGAACGTTTTACCAACCAGCATTCGGTTGGAGGAGAACCACTTAGCATTCAGGAGAAAGATCAAGACTCATCTCTTTTGATATCAAAGAAGACAGGAACAACAAGCGCCCAGAGGCGATTAAGTTTGCATGTGCTGCGCTATATAAGTTTTTAATCAATCAATCAAGAATTGACCCCTCCCTCAGTACAGACCCGCCTCCCTTAGTATAGAGCCCTCTCAATTAAGAACAGACCTCCCCTCCCTCAGTCCAGACCCCCCTTTACTAAGTACAGACCCCCCTCCCTTAGTACAGACCCCCCTCCCTCAGATTAGATACCCCTCTCTCAGTCCAAACCCTCTTCCACTAAGTCCAGACCCCCCTCTATCAGTACAGACCCCCCTCCCTCAGTACACACACCCCTCTTCACTAGTGCTAATAGGGGGGGTGGGGGGTCCGTTATGTGCTGGGGGGGCACTTTGGGAGGGGAGAGGATATGTGCTAGTAGGGTGGTGAGAGGGTCAGATATGTACTGGGGGGGCTTTTTAGAGGGGAGAGGGCTTGTACTCTTGTGGGGGGTCAGGTTTCAAATCGACCCCCACTTCTCCCAAAATGCCCCCCCAGCTTATATCCTCTTAACCCCCCCCCCTCCCAGAATCACTCCTCCATCTTTTTTTAACCCCCCCCCCTCCTTGTCTCTCTGTCCCTCTCCTCTGTCCATCTCTAATATAATACAGTACAGTATAGACCTTAGCTTGACATGCACAGCAGTGTCTCTTCTCCGGTCTGTGTACACGTAAACAGCTGAGGAGTGGGAGGCAGCTTTGGCTTTGGTCTGCTCTGCTGTGTGAAACAGCGGGCCAGGGGCAACCCAGGCAGCTGACGAAAGATGCAGATGCTGGTGCGCTGTTAGGGGGGCCCCTGCCAACCGGTGTCACCCAGGTGCACTCTGCACCCCCCCCTAGCAATGCCACTGCTCCTGCCCTGTTCAGGGCCTACGTGTGCTGGCTACATTCTCATAGGTGTGGGTTATTCAGCTCCCATGCCCCTTCCTACCTGACGTATGAATGGGTGCTGCCTCACCGCTGACATCATGTCAGGATGGCTCTACTTAAAAGGACCTAGCACCTGATGACCTTGCTCACTATAATAAGGCACTATTCTGTACAGAGCCACCTAGTGACAAAGTAGCTAACTACACCTGGCTACACAGCCAGTGTAGTAGTTCAGGGTTTTCTAATTCCCCTCTCTTCACCCCCTTCTTTCTGTAGGGCATCTGGGATGGACCAAAACAATTGCCATTGATTAGGGCCACCACGTAAACATTGGGAAGCGCTCTGATCTGTCCCAGAAGCCCTACAGAAAGAATAGGAAGAAGAGCAGGGATTTCAAATCTCCAGACTGCTGCATCGGCTGAAAGGACACTGACAGCTCATCACCCACTGAGGTAAGTAGGACTGGGGGAGGGTGTACAGGGTTAGTTCACCTTTTTTCTGAAAATATAAACTTACACTTTTAAGCACTGCAATGCTGCATCCCAGGTGACAATTTCATCTAGATTTAAAGTAGGGCTGTTACTGATTAAAATTTTCGTGTTCGATTAATCAATTTTTTTTAATCGATTTATTGACTCATTTTGATTAATTATAATGCACATACATTTTTTGGATCATCACCATATTTAGTCCCCACTGTAATATCCACAGACATCTCCCCCACTGTAATATCCACAGACATCTCCCCCACTGTAATATCCACAGACATTTCCCCCACTGTAATATCCACAGTCATTTTCCCCAACTGTAATATCCACAGTCATCTCCCCCACTGTAATATCCACAGACATTTCCCCCACTGTAATATCCACAGTCATTTTCCCCCACTGTAATATCCACAGTCATCTCCCCCACTGTAATATCCACAGACATTTCCCCCACTGTAATATCCACAGTCATTTTCCCCCACTGTAATATCCACAGTCATTTCCCCCCACTGTAATATCCACAGACATTTCCCCCACTGTAATATCCACAGACATCGCCCCACTGTAATATCCACAGACATTGCCCCACTGAAATATCCACAGACATCTCCCCCACTGTAATATCCACAGACATCTCCCCACTGTACTATCCACAGACATCTCCCCCCTGTAATATCCACAGACATCTCCCCCCTGTAATATCCACAGACATCTCCCCCCTGTAATATCCACAGACATCTCCCCCCTGTAATATCCACAGACATCTCCCCCCTGTAATATCCACAGACATCTCCCCCCACTGTAATATCCACAGACATCTCCCCCCACTGTAATATCCACAGACCTCTCCCCACTGTACTATCCACAGACATCTCCCCCACTGTTATATCCTCAGACATCTCCCCAACTGTAATATCCACAGTCATCTCCCCCACTGTAATATCCACAGTCATTTTCCCCCACTGTAATATCCACAGTCATTTTCCCCCACTGTAATATCCACAGTCATCTCCCCCACTGTAATATCCACAGACATTTCCCCCACTGTAATATCCACAGTCATCTCCCCCCACTGTAATATCCACAGACATCTCCCCCACTGTTATATCCTCAGACATCTCCCCCACTGTAATATCCACAGACATTTCCCCCACTGTAATATCCTCAGACATCTCCCCACTGTATAGGAAGATAAGTGCTTGCTTATTCTTACCAGAGAAGCCGAGCCGAACACGAGCAGTTAAGGCCGGGTGATGATGTCAGCGCGCCGCACTAGGCTCACCTAGGCCACCGCCAGGTGGAACAAGATGGCCACCACTCCGGGAGCTAGGCCGAAGCCGCAGCCTTTCCTATGGCCGAGGCAGCAGTGGAGCTCTGCGGATCACCGTGCACCATGTGCCGATCCACATACGGTAACCCGTTTGGATCACGGATCATTTACGATCTGTTGCACCACTAGTACCGATCAAAAGAATTTTAATCGATCCAAAAAATTAACGATTAATTGAGGAATTAATCTTTAATTTCCACAGCCTTAATTTAACGCCGTGTCATAAGAAGAACAAATGTCTGTTTTCTGAATTGTCAGGAGTGAACCTGTCCGGAATGCAACTAGGGCTGGCCCATAGGGGCAAGAAAAGGTAGGTAGTATGACTGTACCCTGCACCGCGCTGGCTAAGTACAAAATCACAAAGGCATGAAAAGAACTTATGAGGACGAATAAAAGGAGATGCTGAGTTCAACATTTTAAATATAGAGGGGTTTTCATGTTATGGCTATTTTGAGATGCCTGTCATATTTTGGGATCATTGTTTATGAATGCAAAATAAATCCTACGCTGCAGAGTGCACCAGTACATAATCAGTCCACATCTCCCACTGTGTGTTATTTTAATGGGAGTGGCATCACTGGATTGAATTTTCTGAAGCACAGACACCAGAGCAGGAAGCCTATTCTGTAAGGAGAAGATAAAGCTGAAGGGTGGAGAGATTGCTGCTACCGTAAGCATCAATGTTAAGACCGACGAGAGCTCAGAACAGCACAGCGTGCTTCCTCATTTGATTGGGAGGTCTGTTGGTTATAAAGACCCATTATGCAGTGGCCTAATGAAGTGCAAAGCAGCTGTTAGTAGGAGATGGTCTTCTTCAATCTCGTTACATGAAGCCAAGTAGTATTTAATTGGTGAGTGAATTTTTTTTTTTTTTTTTTTTTTTACACATAGTCCTACTTTCTTCAATTGAAAATAACACTAATAATAGAATAAAGCTCAACATATTTTTACAGTTCAGATCTCTTGAGACAATCTTTGTTACAAATTTGGATTCCCCCCATGGACAACTGGTCTATTGCTCCCATTCTAACATGCTTTTGGATCACTGGTTGTCACCCAATACTTGCAAAATTGAAGACTAAAAATTGCACTCTACAACTTTTCCATTACCAACAAAATAAGTTTTTGAGTTTTTGAGTTGAAGACCAGCAGAAAAGACCCCCACGACATGTTTTCTGTTTGATCTGCTGAATGAGAACTAAATAATGAAGAATCTTTCTGTAGACGATGATCCAAGCTCATCAGACTTCTATGACAGCAATCTCTTTCCTCCATGTACAGAGACCGTATGTTCCCTTTTCTCCATCAAAATTCTCATCCCTACCACAACTGTCTGCCTGGTTATAATGGTTGCTGGAATCATTGGAAATACTATTACGATTCTTATCATCAAAAAATACAAAGAAATGAAGACCACCACCAATTTCTACTTGTCCAGCATGGCTGTGTCAGATATGATCATTTTATTGTGTTTGCCCTTTGACTTGTACCGTCTTTGGAGGTCTAAGCCTTGGATCTTTGGGGTTTTTCTTTGTAAATCTTTGAGCTTGATTAGTGAAGCTTGTACTTATTCCACTATTCTTCATATCACAGCTCTGAGCATTGAAAGATATTTAGCCATCTGCTTCCCTCTGAAAGCCAAAGTCTTTATTACGAAGAGAAGGGTAAAGATTGTGATTGTATTTTTGTGGGCTGTAGCCCTCCTGTCTGCTTCTCCTCTTTATAACATGTTTGATTATATAGAAGTTAATAATGACACTGGACCCTTCAACACCAGCTGGCAGTGCCAATACACAGAGAACGCTTTTCATTCTGGTCACCTTAAGATCATAATGTGGGTGACCACGGTGTACTTTTTCTTACCGATGTTCTGCCTGACGGTTCTCTATGGCTTTATTGGAAAAACATTGTGGAAAAGTAGAAATTCCATCAGAGGTCCTAATGCTGCAAATCGGGAAAGAAGTCACCGACAAACAGTCAAGATTCTAGGTAAGTGTCCAACCTACTCATCTTCTAGATATTAGCATATTTCAGTGACACAGACAAAACTGTATAGATTACCTAGTTTAGTGGTGCCCAACCCATGGCACCAGCACAAACAGCCCTTTGATACTTGTTTCGTTGCCCTTGACCCCCAGTAATCAGTAGTAGGCATTGGGTCATTTATTTGTAAAAGAACCATAATGACAGTGATCTCTAGCCAGGGCCGTCTTTAATGTTGATTGGACCCTGGGCAAAACAATTCTTACATACAACAAATATCAGTTAGACTTAAAAGGGTTGCAAAGGATTTTTGTTTTTCCTAAATAGCTTCCTTTACCGTAGTGCAGTCCTTCTTCACTTACCTCATCCTGTCAGGACGCTCTCTACTTTGCAGATAGAGAAAGGAGCTGTGTGTTAGTGGGCATCCTGACACTCCTGCTCGCCCCCTCCTCCCTCAAGAGGCTTTCTCCACACCAGGGAGAAAGCCTCGCATTACTGTGTGTAGTTACAGACAGAAGAACAGGAAGTGAGGATTTTTCAGAAGAAATAAGTACATTTAAAAGCAAAATGGAAGGATGAGGTAAGTGAAGGAGGACTACACTAAGGTAAAGGAAGCTATTTCCTTTACAACCCCTTTAATATCAATTTATTGTATCAGATCAGGCAGTGATTGCGATTGGTTGCCAGAGGTTACAGCATATCATTACCACTTTATAACTGGTTGCTAGAGGTTACAGCACACATTTCGGCTCACCGATTAGTTGCTAGAGGTTACAGCACATGATTTCTTCACTGCAGAGGAGCATGATATACATATGAATGCCACCTTTATATACATATGAATGCCTCAGGCTCCCGCTATTTACATATAAATAATCCCTTTATTTACATATGAATGGTGGTTATTTACATGTAAACACAGGGTCTGCAGGTGAGTCATCTGTACGCAACAATAGGGCAGAGCTGGGCAGCATTAGTAGCTGCAATTCACACTGAGATATCAGGACACCGCACAGGACTAAAACTTCAAGAAACAAGGGCCTTTAAACTGGGATAGTTGACAAGTATGAGGCAGTTGTTTGGGCCCCACAACAATGACAGGGCCCAGGGCAGCTTCCCCTTTTGCCCTGCCTTAAAAACAGCCCTGTGTCTAGCTATAAGTACTTGGTGGTTCTGCTCCACATATGGCTACCGATCACATTTGGCTACCCACTGGAGTGCGCATGTGCGACACCGCCATATGCGTTCCAACACTTTTACAAATGCTAAATTCTCATCGAATAGCAATTACTAAAATGTTCACAAATTCCTTTCAGCTAAATTCTCTACCTATATTCTTCGTCACATTCGGCTACTCATCACATTTGTAAAAGTGTTGGAACGTATATGGCGGCGTCGAGCATGCGCAACTCAGCAGGTAGACAAATGTGATGGGTAGCCATATGTGATGAAGCACCAGCATAAGAAAAACTCATCCAGTGAGCAATGAACGTTTTAACTTGAAACTCCCATTTGCCATAGCTGATCCTAGTATGGATGTATACGTGTGAAAGCTTCAGTCAATGCCGCTGACATGTTTTGCCCCACCCAATAATAGGGGAACCGCTATGGCGAGCGGCGCTTTAAAACTAAAGTGATCTCTAGCTGTCTCATATAACATGTCTCTAGTCTGTCTGCTTCAGCATGTCTAAACTCTCCCACCACTCTCCATGATTTTTTATGAAAGAAGAAAGGTCAGCAGATATTATATCTATGGAATAGAAAAGTGATCAGAGTTTGCCTTGCTGGTACAGGAAGAGTGGAACTCTATGGCTCCACTCTACCCTTTAAATCCACCAGTATTTCTCAAAAAGTACAATATCAGTATTGGGGAACTGACCATTTATGGTAGTCCACACCAAAACTCTCCTGCCACTATTTCTATTCTCAGGTGCTTTATAGATATCACACAGGAGGAGATTTACTAAAACTGATGCATGCAGAATCTGGTGTAGCTGTGCAGCGTAACAAATCAGCTTGTAGGTTTTATTGTCAAAGCGTAATTGAACAAGCTGAAGTTAGAAGCTGATTGGTTACTATGCACAGCTGCATCAGACTCTGTGTGCAGCAGTTTTACTAAATCTCCCCCAGATATACAAGACAACACGTGCAGGACTGTCTTTAAGGCAGGGCAAAAGAGGGAGGTGCCCTGGGCCCTGTCATTGTTATGGGGCCCAAAAAGCTGCCTCATACTTGCCAACTATCCCAGTTTAAATGCCCTTGTCCCTTGAAGTTTTAGTCCTGTGCTGTATCCTGATACCTCAGTGTGAAGTGCTGCTACTAATGCTGCCCAGCTCTGCCCTATTGTTGTGTACAGATGACATACAAGTACCAAAATGATTTTCCATATACATTTTTGATACAATTAATATATACATTGCAAAGTATATCCAGGTTTTCAAATTGTGCCAGTGTCAAAAAATATCTTCATATAAGATTCCTATACAGTTTATCTATATACACCTTTAAAGTGCACCTCCATATAAAATGCCCCATACAATGCAACAAATCCATAAATTCATGAATCTTCAGCGCAGTGTTCAATCTGTAATAAATCTTCCACCGCCAAACACTTCCATCGCCTTGGGGATGATTTACTAAGGGCAAATGAACTTTTCACTGAAATTGCACTTGGAGATGCAGTTGCTGTAAATCTGAGGGGTAGATCTGAAATGAGGGGAAGCTCTGCTGATTTTATCATCCAATCATGTGCAAGCTAAAATGCTGTTTTTTATTTTCCTTGCATGTCCCCCTCGGATCTACAGCGACTGCACTTCCAAGTGCACTTGTAATGCAAAGTGCATTTGCCTTTCGTAAATAAACCCCCTTGTGTTCTCCTCCACCTTTGGGGGCCGGAGTGTACACAGGTAGCACAGAATAGGACATTTTGCATTTACCGAACAGCAAAGTAAAAAACGACAAATGTCCCTACAGCTGAATTTTGTTTTTTTTGTAATTATTCATGCAAGTAGCCCTTAGGCCTCATGCACACTAAGCTCGAAAAATGCTTTGACGCACCCCTCTGTGTTAGCTGGTGCTCATTAATAGAAAATGTTTTCTATAGTAACCAATCAGATATTTAAAAAAAATTGTCTTAAAGCGGTACAGGCTTTGTTAGAGTTCTCTGAACGCTAGTCAAAGCTCCTATCACTAAATAAAATGGTTTGCTTACAGTCCTGTTTACACCTTGCTGTTGCTTTTCTTTGGCTTTGCTTCATAAATTATACCCCATGTAGCTTCAGTGGTGCATCAAAGCGCCTTCAAAGCCTCCATAGAAGTCTATGGCAAAGCTTGCTTGAAGCCCCACCGAAGCATCATCAAAGCCCCACAAAGCCTCACCAAAGGCTCATCAAAACTTAATCGAAGCCTCATCAAAGCCCAACGAAGCCTCACCAAAGGCTCATCAAAACTTCATCGAAGCTCCACCGAAGCCTCATCAAAGCCCAACGAAGCCTCATGAAAGCCCAACGAAGCCTCATGAAAGCCCAACGAAGCCTCATGAAAGCCCAACCAAGCCTCATCAAAGCACAACGAAGCCTCATCAAAGCCCCACAGAAGCCTCATCAAAGCCCCACCGAAGCCTCATTAAAGCACAAAGCAAAAGCAAGGTGTAAACAGGACTGTAATCTAACCATTTTATTTAGTGCCAGGAGCTTTGACTGGAGTTTTGAGATCTTTAAAAGCGTGTCCGAAGCCATGTTTTGAAGCAAGTGTAAACTAGCCATTAGTGCATCTAAATCAGCTAGTACATTTACCACTCCCCTCTCCCCAGATTACCAATTCTTCTGTCCAAAGGTGCCCCTGTGCTCCTTCATACAGAGTGGGGGCACTCTAATACAGGAGGTGTGTAACTGGTCAGATCACCAGGTGAAAGGGAGAAGGAGTGAGGGGGGGAAAGCCTAAGAACAAAACAAATGCAGCCATCACATTCAATGATTGGTAGCTTCAATATAATAGATTTTTAAATAACACTATAAAAAATTTCATTCGTCTGTGCCAATTTCAATGAACCTGATTGTGGGGTCTCTTCTGCTTCCCTGTTTACCTTATAGCGGTGGTCGTGCTGGCTTTTGTCATCTGTTGGCTGCCTTTTCACATTGGAAGACTCATCTTTGTACATACCACTAGCATGGAGGTGATGAGGATTTCCCAGTACTTCAATATTGTCGCCATGCCGCTCTTCTACTTGAATGCCTCCATCAATCCCATCCTTTACAATCTTATCTCCAAGAAATACAGGACTGCGGCCTACAGGCTTCTGCGACTGGCCAGGCCTGACGAGCGGGCTTATAATGCCATCAAGGATGATACTGGAGGTCACACAGAGATCAGCACATTTACTCACAATGAGTATATTACCCAGATCTGATTGTAAGGTGGGACATTACTGTACAAGGTCATTCCACTGTCTCTCATCTATCTCTAAAATTCAGGGTAAAATAAAATGCCATGTGTTGTGTTGTAAATATTTCTGGTTCCAGCAGATGATGTTAAAGTAGATGCAAACCCTACATAAAATGGCATTTAGTTTGCTAAATTATTGTACACCATAAACAATGCCAGTGTTAAAGTAGTTGTAAACTACAGATAAGAAATGTGAACACAGCATATCCCTCTATAGCGTGTACTTGTCTCAATCCAGAGCACTAAGTGTCATTTCTGTCTGCTGCCTCGTTCCTCAGCTATAAGCCATGCCTCCCAACCTGCACAGATTCTGCGGGATTTAGCCACACATACAACATCCTCCCGCAGTCCCTCGAATGGCTTAATTGTCCCGCATAGGAAGCTGTGCAAGAAGGGGGAGCAGGGCAGGATGAAGAAAAGCTCTGAGAGGAGAGAGACATCCTGTGCACAGGTAAGCGGACCCCCCCCCCCCCCCAATGGTGACAGGAGAAGGCACAGGCTGTGATTGGCAGCTTCAGCTTTGTTCCTGTGTGCCTTGTGGAGGGGGGGGTTCCGTTCCCTCCAATAAGAACTCTCTTTGCGGATGTAACTTCAGCTCCCCGCCCCCTGCTTTTCAGAGCTGAGAGATTCTGTGTAAATTCTGCACTTTGATTAGGTGTAGAGCAGGGGTGCCCAACCTTTTGAGGAGCGAGGGCCACTTTATCGACATGGTAACCAGTCGCAGGCCACAATGAGCGTCAGTGGCGTAGCGTGGGTTGTCAGCACATGGGGCAAGGCAAAAGTCCCTAACATGTGGACTTTTAGCACCCCCTGAGTCCCTTCCTACAATAGTACTGACCAGCCTGATTCCCATACTGACCACTACACTAACCTACCTGACCACTACACAAACCTACCTACCTGATTCCTACACTGACCTACCTGACCACTGCACTAACCTACCCTGACCACTGCATTAACCTACCTGATTCCTACACTGACCTACCTGACCCCTACACTGACCTACCTGATACCTACACTGACCACTACACTAACCTACCTGCATCCCATACTTGCCACTACACTGACCTACTTGTCCACTATCCTGACCACTACACTGTCCACTACACTACACTGTCCACTACACTACACTGACCACTGCACTGATCACGGCACTGACCACTACACTGCACTGACAATTACACTGACTACTACACTACACTTATACTGACACCAGATGTTTTTTTTTATTTATATTGACTAACTCTGGCTGGCTGTTCCCTCTCTCCCCAGACCGTATCCTCCCCCTCACCTGCAGCTTGCAGCTTTCATCAGTTTGGAGGAGAGGGGGAGCCTGGAGGAGGCGAAGGCACTGGCAGCGGTGTTCACAATGCGGTGGAGGTGGAGGTGGAGGCGCGACTTCAGGCTGGCCACAATCACTGATAGGCCAGCCCACCGTGATCACTGATAGGCCAGCCCGCCGTGATAACTGATAGGCCAGCCCGCCATGATCACTGATAGACCAGCCTGCCGTGATCACATGTGGCCCACGGCCAGCGGTTGGGCACCCCTGGTATAGAGGAAAGACGGCTGTTTAATTAACATTAGGAGTAATTGTTTGATCTCTGTGTATCACCTGAGGCCAGTCACTTCACTGGATATATGTGAGGGTTAACATCCACTTTAAATAAAATTTTGTTTTCACCTTGTTTTTTGTAGCATCCCTGCGTTGCTGATCTCCATGGCCATTTCCTGTCTACATGCATGCACTCCAGCAATGGCTGCATGGCAGTTTACAGATGGGTTTCCTGATGGGGACAACAGTAGACCAAGCCTGGGTAATGTGTGCTGAAATGGTGACTTGTAGTCCCCCCTCAGAAGCCAATGTAACAACACAGAAGCACACATGGGAGACAGGGACAGAGCATTGCCACCCTGTAACCGGACGTACCTAGACAAGGACCTTCATGGCAAAATCACCGGGTATGATTTTAAGGAAACCTGCAGATTTCAAGACATTCAAAGTGGCTTTTTAATTTACATTGAGACGTTAGTGATTAGGTTTACATATACTTTAAATTTTCAATACAGGACAAATGTGTTTACGTAGTCATTGATAGTAGTAGTATTTTTATTTATTAAAATATACGTAAAGGGACTAAACATAACTCAGACATACTGTAGCTTACGGTGGTGCAAGGTTACATTGCTTAAAGTGGTACAAAACCCCATTTAAAAAAAATATATAAACCAACTCACCAATCCTTAGATGTGATGGCTGCATTCGTTTTCTTTTTTCCTTTATTTTTGTTTGGCGATTCAGCCTGTAATGCATTACCCTTCCTAGGGTGTTTCCACTCTAGATGGAGGAACAATAGAGCTGCTCTTGGACAACAGCATTGTTAACTTGTGAAGATTTTACATTTTCATTAGCCTGGTCAAGATGGTGTCATTCCCCCGCATGCACGCATTCAAAAACCTGCCTGTCCATACAGCTGTGTCCCAATAGATATGAATGGGACTGCCATGCACGCAACACGTATGCATCCAATGCGGGTGAAGATGGCCTTTTGCACAGCTATACAGATCTATACGCTTGTGTAACTTGGTCTGTTAAAGGAAATTGAAAAATATTAGACAAACTGACTAGGTCACAAAGTAAAATAGCCTTAAAAAAAATAAAACTAATGCAACCACCAGATTTAGAAATTGGTAAGCCACGTTATATTACATGCAGTAAAACCTTGGATTGCGAGCATAATTCGTTCCGGAAACATGTTTGTAATACAAAGTACTTGTATATCAAAGCAAATTTCCCCATCAGAAATAATGGAAACTCAAATGATCTGTTCCATAACCATTTATTCATAAGTCCTTCAGTTTATAGCCCATATAAAAAGATTTTATAGCGATGTGATAAGTTGTGTAACCATAAACTGTCCATCCACAAATGAAAGCCCCCCCCCCCCCCAAGGGGATTAAAAGCAGGAGCTCCAGAATATAAAAGAGAAGAGAGGCACCTCTAAGTGTAGCAATATGGTTACCTTTAATGATGTACAGCATTTAGCAACTCACATGGTTGATGACTAAAAGAGGCACATCTAAGTATGCAGGGATCGGTAAAGCGGTCCACATAGATCGTTATCCTCACCGCCGGCTCACCACTATCAGTCTGCAATCATGACCGGAAGACTACCCTGCAATAGAGTGGTCTGAAAGCGAGGCTTGAACCGCTCGTGGAAGGGACGACATCAATGGTGGTGCGGAGGACGGTCTATGTCAGTGATGGCTAACCTTGACACCCCAGATGTTTTGGAACTACATTTCCCATGATGCTCAACTACACTGCAGAGTGCATAAGCATCATGGGAAATGTAGTTCCAAAACATCTGGGGTGCCAAGGTTAGCCATTACTGGTCTATGTGGACAGCTTTACCCTGGATCCCTGCATACTTAGATGTGACAGTTTTAATCATCAACCATGTGAGTTTCTAAATTTTGTACCTTCATTAAATGTAACCATATTGTTACACTTGGAGCCGCCTCTCTTCTTTTTTATACTTAGTTGTGACATGACGCTACTTGTATATCAAGAAATCGCTTGTATATCAAGTCAAAATTTATAAAAAAAAAAAGGTTGCTTGTCTTACAAAACGCTCTCAAACCAAGTTTTTACTGTATTTGCTTTTGGGTTTAGATACGCTTTAAGCCTTAGAAGCCTAGACGTGTCATTGTCTTGTTTGATTAGCAGATTCCCACATCTCCTTGCTGCACTTTTTCCTGCTGAAATTGGTGGATAGAATGTGGACTCCAAGGGCTAGCAGCTTAAGCATTTAGCTTTTTCATAAAAAAAATTTAGAAAAGGAAAATGTAAAATTCAACTGTTGTTTTATACTAAAAGCAAGCATATGGTTAGGTACATCCTAAGCCTTTTCCTGTTTCATAGAATATACATTATAAAGATCAGTTTCAGAGCTTGAGCACAGTCACATCTCAGTGTGGGACTGTGAGCTTTCAGTGCTGATATATCTGATGCCCTAGTCCTAGTGTACTTTTAGGGGTTTCGTTTATGGCCCATTCACACCATCTATTGGTGGAAACACACAATGCATTTTAATTCATATTAAGTGCATTGGTGCGATGTGGTGTCATTCATTATGAATTATCATTATCATTATGAATAGCCCCCCCCCCCCCCCAATGCCCCTGTCAACATACAAAGTGTAAAGTCTTTCTATAAGGCTCCATACTCACTGGGCTTAAAAAAAACGAGAGTTCCCCTGGCAGAAAAAAAAAGCGCCCATATAGAGTTTAGGAGAGTTTTGCATTTTTTCTGCCAGTAAGCTCAAATCAGAAACACAAACCAGAAGGGTTTTTAATTTTCCTGCCTCTAAACGTTAAGCTTAAAATATGCCTGTAACCGTCCTAATGTGTATGGACACATCGGATAACATTGAGCTGCTTCTACTGGCAGAACACAAAACTCCTGTAGTAGCAGCGATTTCTAAGCCAGGGTGCGTGGTAAAATTAGCATTACTGTTAAAGTTATTGTAAAGTCACATTTTTTTTTCAATAAAAATAACAAAAATGTTATACTTACCTCCTCTATGCAGTTGGTTTTGCACAAAGCAGCCCGATCCTCCTCTTCTCCGGTCCCTCTTCTGTGCTGCTGGCTCCTCCCTCTTATTGTGTGTCACCACAGCAAGCAGCTTGCAATGGGGGCACCAGAGTCGAGCTGCAGCTACCTCTGTCCACTCAGACATGGAGCTGCAGCCCGGCACAGCCCTCTCTCTCCCCTGATTGACTGACTGCCAATGGCACCGCTGCTGTGTCTCAGCCAATCAGGAGGGAGAGTCTCAGATGGCTGATACACTTGTGGACATCGCTGGAGAGAGATAAGGCTCAGGTAAGTTTTAAAGGGTGCTGGGGTTGGCTGCTGTACACAGAAGGCTTTTCATCTTAATGCATTAAGATAAAAGAAATTCTGATTTTACAACTTAAAAGGGTTGTAAAGGAAAACATTTTTTTTCATAATAAGCATCCTTTACCTGCAGACATTCCTCTTTTCACTTCCTCATTGTTCGTTTTTGCTCAGAAGTTGCTCTATTTCTTCTCTGTTCTGTTCACTTCCTGCTTATGTGATTTTACTGACCACCATGAAGGGAGACTTTACTGCGGTGGTCAGTGATGTGCTCGCCCCCTCCTGGGAACTAAATCTGTGTGACAGGACGCTCTCTACGTGTTAGAGACTTCAAGGAGGTGTGAATTACTGGGCGTGCCGCAATTCATACTGGGAAATGTAGTTCTTACATGAACAAGTGATGCAAACCAGGAAGTGAATGAGAGAACAGAAACTAGAACGCCGGAGGTGATATAGATGAACGCATTTAATAGGCATTTACTCGGTTGTTAGCAGAATCATTACACGATTCTGTCTGTCTACCTTGCAGACATTAATTTTAGGCAACATTTTTTTTTCCTTTACAACTCCTTTAAGCATTTATTTAATTAATAGATAAAATAGAAGAAAAACATAGGAGAGAACTGTAACTTAGTGTAAAAGAGTATCCCACATTTTTTACATGCACCCTCGCCATAAACAGGTTAAACAAATAAGAACTGTATATAGTGATAACAAGACTTTATTTAGAAATATAAAGAATACAATAAAAAATAAAAATCACATCCAAAACCCACACCACAAAAAAACAGGGTACATTTTTAATTGTCTGGGTGTTCAGTGTGATTTTGTTCCTTTTTTTTGGTAAACTTTTCAGATCTAAATAAACAAATTTTATATTATAAAGAAGCAAATTATTGTGGCGCCTTGTTATCACCATTTCCTGTCTTTATTTGTTTAAATGTTAATTTAAGATGAAGGGCTCATTTTAATGTTAGATTTAGGTTACACACTCGGCTCATTGTTACACTTTTGATAGTACTATGTTCCAATGCCAACAACAGCACTGATAACTGATATACCATTATGAATTTTTAAGCACCAACATTTTCACAGTGCTGTACAAAATAAAGCAAGACAGGTCAAGTTAATAAACAATTTAAGGCAAAAGGTTTAGGAAAGCCCTGATTCTAAGAGCTTACAGTCTGAAAGATATGTGGTAGTAGTTCTGAATATTCCTCTAGGACAGAACTCAGCAGGCTTAATCACACCAGTGGAGTAGAGAGTATCGATAACGATTAGAAAACGCACATCAGTCTTAGAACGCCAAATGTTTACAAGAAGGGGTGGTGACTAAGGGGCATAATTAATTATAAAGCAGTGAATTTAACTTTAAACAAACATTCACTGCAGATGAATCTTCCTGGTGCATGTGTTTTAAAAGAAAGTGATTGATTCACCTGCAGTGAAGGTTAAATGCTAAGGTCACTTTTTTGTCCTAAATTCCAGCTCCACTATGTACCAATATATCATTAATGTACTTAGTTCGAAAAAAAAAAAAAACTGCTTTCTTACCTCACTCTATTTATGGCTGGTTAACTACTTCATAGCACATATATGGCCATGTGGGTGCTTCCTTCTTCTAAATGGACGTTCAGGAATGTCCCTCAGAAGGAGGGGATTGTGCGTGCGTGTCTACGCGCAGCGGCACGATCCCGATGCGCTCGTGTCATCCGGACACGGCGAGTCTCGGATTGGCAGGAGGGTTCTGTGATTGGCCGTCCTGATCACATGATGGCTGTGTTCAATTACAGCAGTCATGTGATGTAAATAGAAAGCCGGTTACTAGGCGATCGGCTCTCCTCACACAGAAGTTGTCAGTGAAGAGAGGAGAGCAGATCACTGCAGCCGGCCAGTGATCAGTAAGTATGAGCGTTTTTTTACAGCTTTTTACACACCAATCACTGACCCAATGTCCCAACACAATGTAAACACACACATGTCCCCAAAATACAAATGTCCCCACACAGTAAAAACACCTGTCCCCCACATATGTAACAGTAAAATCACATGTCCCAATGATCATCTGCACACTTATGTCTGTGATCATCTGCGTACATATGTCCGTAATCACACAAACCAATTATTATACAGTTACTGTAACAGATATTTGTTACCAAAAACATGTAGCAGAATACATTTTGGCTTAAATTCATGACAAAATGTAATTTTATTGTATTTCTTTTAAAATAGAAATAGAAATTGCTTATATCACAAAAAAAAATAAAAAAACGGGTCGTGAATAAATACCACCAAAAGAAAGCTCTATGATAAAATTTTCATTTGGTGTATCATGACCGTGCAATTGTCATTGAAAGTGCGAGAGTGCTGAAAGCTGAAAATCTGGGAAGGAATGGAAAGTGCCCAGTATTGATGTGGTTAAAGGGTCACTAAAGGAAAACATTTTTTTTAACTAAATAGCTTCCTTTACCCTAATGGAAGCTATGTCCTCATTGTTTGTTTTTGCTGTAATCCTTCTCTGTTCTGCACACTTCCTGGTTGTCTGTTTCCTTATGAAAAAAGTACTGGGAGCTTCACTTTGTGGTCTCTAATCAAGGAGGTGTGATTACTGTGTGTCTAAAACCCCTCAGAACCAATCAGTTTCATTTTAAAAACAAACACTGCCCTGTATTGGCTATGTGTCTCTGTACTTCACACAAGCATGAAACTAGATGAAAAACGAAACTGAAACTGCAGGCACATTATATGATTGATTTTTAATATTTTAATCATTTTTAAAATGAATCAGTTAACTATTATGTCTCTATACCCTGTAAACAGTAATTTCAGCAAAACGAAATTCCTTTACAACTCCTTTAAACACACTGCTCAATTACTTCTGCCTTACTTCCTGGACAGACTTTAGGTTGGAGTTGACCAGATGATCTCATTAGCACACATCGTGCCTCCTCACCCTGGTCAACTTCCTGTTTTCTGTCCTAAAGTTTGACCAGGAAGTAAGGCAGAAGTAATTGATCTGTGTGTTTAAACAGCTATGAAGAGCGTTAGATAATCCGGTGTAGAATTAATGGAAAGCTGTTTTATTTTTTCAAAACATTAATGCTATATTGGTACATAGGGGAGCTGGAATTTAGAAAACAAAAAGGTAAACTTAGCCTTTAAGTCCCATTTGCTGTTTTATAAGTATGGCATCCTGAGTCTTCTTTGGTCTTTTAGATATTTTTTTAATCTGAAAGCATAGGAAAACATTTTGTAGGTAATGGGTTTGGGTGATGAAAAATGTGACAATTGGAAACCACCTAATTAAAAAGGTAACAATCTTTTTGTTAATTGTTAATTCATTGATTGGTGCTTTGGGCAGAAGCTCTTCTTTTGTTTGTGATTTTTTTTTTTTACAGTAGCCCTTTTTTAATAAAGTAATTGTGGTGTTAATATTTGTTTATGTATTTATCATCCCTGTACAATATTTGGCAGTATTTAATACATTAATGTGTCTTTGTGTATCTGTGTATTGTACCAACCGTGAGGGCTAAAATCATCTTGTGTGGCAATGTAATATATTGGTCTTGTCTTGAAATGTTAAGCCTACTAGACGATATTAGACAAATGAGACTATAGAATGTGTGATGTTTAGTACTATATTAGTCTGGTAATATGTAGCTTGGTCAGTTTGTCAGTGGTAATCATTCTATTTAAGGTATATGATGGTAATTAGTAATGGTAATGCTAAGGTACTTGTTCACATAAAGCGTCATCACATGGCTCAAGCATATACGTTTTGGGGGACCAAATTCCAAAGAAATGTGTTAAGCCATGGCAAAATACTAGGAGGTGACTGTTAACACATGTAAATGCTGGGATTTCAAAGCAGACGGGGCTTCTTCAGTCTTGCACATCGTCAATGTATTGCAGCTGTGCATGCTTACTGAATTATAATCTAGATCAGGGATTCTTAACTGGGGTATTGATACCCTTGGGGGTTTGAGAACTAAATGATGGGGGTATGAGAATGAATATATAAATAAATAAAAAGATTTAAACAGGATTCTCTGCAATATTAAACCAAAAATGTGGAAAACAATATGATGCGTCATATGTGATAGAGATATGAAAAACGTGGTCAGTGACCATACTCCCATTTTGCGCTTTGATTGCAAAAAAAACGGCAAAAATCTTTTAAGTAGCTAGTTTGTTTTATATTACCATTTGGCCAATCCAGTGGGGGTCTGCTATTGTAAAAAGATTTAGATCCTCTGATCTAGATAGTTACTATCCATATCTATATTTACATGACAGGTATCAAAACAGTTACATGCTAAGGCTAAAAAAATATATCTGCAACTTAAATTTTTACATTTAGGCCCCTTTCACACAATTTTAGCGGCGCTATACCGTTGGAATTGAGGCGATATTCGGCCGCTAGCGGTGCGGTTTTAATCCCTGCTAGCGGCCGAAATACCTCTGCAGAGGCGCATTGCTGGCAGTATAGCCACGATGTCCCATTGTTTTCAATGGGAAGGAGCGGTGGAGGACCGGTAAACACACCGATCCAAAGATGCTGCTGGCAGGACTTTTGGAGCGGTCCTGCAAGCGCATCGCCTCAGTGTGAAAGCACTCGGGCTTTCACACTGAGACTGCAGGGCAGGAGTTTTTAAGGCGGTATTTAGGCTCTATTTTTAGTGCTAAACTATCTGAAAAACTCCTCAGTGTGAAAGGGGACCTACAGCAAATAGCATAAACTTTCCACATAATGTTTTTTTGCATAACTATAGCTACCACTTCATATTGTGTCCCTTTTGGGGAAGTATGTATTTTATCTGCTGGATCCGCCATTTTTACTGTTAATACATAAAGGAAGAAACCTTTTTTAAAGCTGGAAACTTTACTTTTTTTTCCTTTACACCACAAGGGTACTCTGGTGTCTTTAGCTGTAACCTTAAGGTGAACATATGCTTTGTTTTTGCAGGGCAAAGCAACAGGCTTACTTAAAGCGGAATTCCGGCCACAATATCACTTTTTAAATATAAATACCCCTGTAATACACAAGCTTAATGTATTCTAGTAATGTTAGTCTGTAAACTAAGGTCCGTTTTGTTAGGTTGTTACAGCATTTAGATACTTTATAAAACAGGAATTGGCCGGGGCCATCTTAAGTGTGGGAATCAGGAAGTCAGACTGTATGACTTCCTGGATTTCAGCCTTGCTGATCTCGCACATGCTCAGTGCTGCACAAGCAATGTAATAGGTTTCAGGTCAGGTTTCCATAGCAACAGGAGTGTCAGAGGAAGTTGCCGCCCCTTATCTATGCAAATCTCTCCTCCCCTCCTCCTTCCAGGAACCAGGAAATATACGAAATCATTTAAAATTGAGTACTGTCCATGATACTTTTTTTATTTGCACAAACATACAATTTTTCAGGACAAGCTTTCGGGGTGTTACCCCTTCACCCCGAAAGCTTGTCCTGAAAAATTGTATGTTTGTGCAAATAAAAAAAGTATCACGGACAGTACTCAATTTTATCTGTCACAATTGCACTAATACGGCTACAATCACGATCACAGCGCACCGATCACAGCACAACACAACGGTGTGACAGGGGCCAGTGTGGTGTGACAGGGGCCGATGCAGTGTAACAGGGGCCGGTGTAACAGGGGCCGGTGTGACAGGGGCCCGATGTGACGGGGGTCACGGGGCCGATGCGGTGGGGCCAATGCGGTGTGACAGGGGCCAGTGTGACAGGGGCCAGTGTGACAGGGGCCAGTGTGACAGGGGCCAGTGTGACAGCGGCCAGTGTGACAGGGGCCGGTGCGGTGTGACAGGGGCCGGTGCGGTGTGACAGGGGCCGGTGCGACAGGGGCCGGTGCGACAGGGGCTGGTGCGACAGGGGCCGGTGCGACAGGGGCCGGTGTGACAGGGGCCGGTGCGGTGTGACAGGGGCCGGTGTGACAGGGGCCGATGTGACAGGGGCCGGTGCGACAGGGGCCGGTGCGACAGGGGCCGGTGTGACAGGGGCCGGTGCGGTGTGACAGGGGCTGTCACACCTTCCCAACAGAGAGAGACAGGGGTGGGAGAGAGAGGGTCAGTGAGAGAGATGGAGCAGGGTCTGATCAGTGGAAGTGCTCACTTGGAATCGTTCCCAGGGGCTGGCTCACTATATTCAGCAGCTTGTCAGCGTGGCTGCTTGTTTTTTATCTTCCCACCCACCTCCCCTTCACAAACGAGCACACAGGAGGGGCGGGACTCAGGAGAGGTGTGAGGCTGCTTGTGACAGACATGCTGGAGGTGGATTGGATGAGCACACAGGAGGGGCGGAACTCGGAAGAAGTGAGCATTTGTTGTGCCTGACACATGATCTCAGAGGGGAGGGATTCAGCTGTGCTGGACATTGTTCACAGAGTGTCAGAGGCAGAGCTAAGAGCCGCGCGGGGGGGAGGTGAGCGGCGGCGCTGACGACACATAACAGTTGCTCCCAGGAGGCAAAGCAGCAGTGATTGACGGCCTCCGGCCGCGGCGGAGGGAAGACAGCACATGGACAGCACAGTGAGTTTTTAAAAAATAAAAATAAATAGATGCCAATTCGATTTAAGGGGGCAGTATGAAAACGAATGAGATATAGTTGAAAAAGAGGGTGGAGCTCCACTTTAAAGCGGATCTTTACCCATAACAACTTGATAAAAAATGATGTTCATTAGCAAGAAACATACATTCCACATTTCTAATTATGCTACCAAAATGAGTGTGCGCTGTAATTGCCTCCAGCATTGCTCCTGTTTTTTCTTGCTGGAGGCTGCCATTTTGCTGAAGCACAGAGTCCCTGAACAGCGCTAAATTCTAAGGCAGTTACATTCCTGGAATGCCAGGATTGCCAACTGTCATATTTGCTTGTTTTATCAATCAAACTGTCAAACCATCAAATGCCTGGTATCATAACTGATCACATGTACAACACAATGACAGTTGCAGATCAAACAGAAGCAGCTTAGTTGGCTGTAAAGGATAGGAGGGTTTAACTCAGCAGATCGGCCTCTACAATTCCAGCAATGCCTAAAAATCCCTAAAAATAGAGTGCAACTGAGCATGTGCAGAGCAGGGGAAAATGGGGTATTAGTGTATTTTAAACAGAATGGTCACTTAATGTTTCACATAGCTATACCTGCAAAAGGGGCCAGCCTGAAGTCAACTAGCACGACTTCATTTTCTGACTAAAGTTTCACATTTTACCCCTGCGTGGGCAGCATGCGTTTTTCATAACTTTGTTTGTTTTAGTTTATTTTGTGTGTTTGTTTTTTTGTTCTCTTGTGTATGTGAAGAAATCTTCAATAAACATATTTTCAAAAAAAAAAAGTTCTACTTTTGTTTTTTTCCAGCAGTACATACTTCCTGCTACACCATTTAACTGCTGGGAATGTAGACCAGGAAGCCCAGTGTAAGCTCTACAATGTGAGCCTCCATAAAGCTGTGAAAACACTTCCTTTCCTATTAAAAAGCACTGGACAAATATCAAGTTTCCTGCATTGTCACGTGAGAGGAAGAGTTATATGCCCTCCCATTCCTGGAAGTTTGCACTTCATGAACCGATGGTGTGTAGGCACATCAGTCCGTCGGACCGTTCTCATCGGATGGACCGATCGTGTGTACAAGGCTTTACAGGTTGGGATTTATTGGGTATAGACCTGGGTATTTTTTTTTTACTAAAATCTAGGGTTGTCCCGATACCAGCATCGGTATCGGGACCGATACTGAGCATTTGCGGGAGTACTTGCTACTCCCCCCCCCCCCCCCCCCCGCAGCAACGAAAGCCGCCGCCGGATAACGCAACACCTGGATGGGTGATCTGTCCAATCCCAAGCAAGGGGGAGTGTCTATACGCGGCACAGCGGGGAACACTACAGCTATTCAAATGAAAGCTGTGATGTTCCCCACACGCTGATTAACCATGCGGCGGCGGCATCTAGGTATGGGGGGACATGGCTGGATATATGGGAGACATGGCTGGATATATGGGGGACATGGGTGGATATATGGGGGACATGGCTGGATATATGGG
This sequence comes from Rana kukunoris, assembly GCA_029574335.1. Lineage (NCBI taxonomy): Eukaryota > Metazoa > Chordata > Amphibia > Anura > Ranidae > Rana > Rana kukunoris. The sequence goes on along the minus strand of CM056050.1, from coordinate 67,549,382 downwards.
GGACATGGCTGCATATGTGGGGGGACATTGCTGCATTCGTGGGGGACATTGCTGCATTCGTGGGGGACATTGTTGCATATGTGGGGGACATGGCTGCATATATGGGGGGCATGGCTGCATATGTGGGGGACATGGCTGCATATGTGGGGGGCGTGGCTGCATATGTGGGGGATGTGGCTGCATATGTGGTGGACATGGCTGCATTTGTGGGGGGACATGGCTGCATTTGTGGGGGGACATGGCTGCATTTGGGGACACATTTAAAAAAAAGTATCGGTATTCGTTATCGGCGAGTACTTGAAAAGAAGTATCGATACACATTAAGCCCAGGTTCACACTTTTACGATGTCAGACATTGCATGTGATTCGCACCCGCACTGTGGTGCCGATCACATGTGATGTCTGTGCAGTGCGAGTTCAGCCATAGAGACGTTCACCCCCCCCCCCCACTGGAATCGGATCGCATAGGTGATCCATGCGATCCGATTCCTGTCCGAAGCCACAGGTTGCACTGCAATCTGTGAACCGATCGATAAAATTGTATTGACACCCGCAGCGGTTCGCAGAGGGCAGTGTGAACTGCCTGTGGGAGAGATGCAATGCATGAAGAGGTGGTGTAATCACACTGGTTCCCGTATCGCTACAGTGTGAACCCAAAGATACCGGACATGTGGCTTTCCAATGATTCCGAAGGTCAGCTATCACACGCATGTAGTCCTTGAGAAAAAAATGTGAGTCATTGATGTGAGCGACCTATTCTCCTATATAGAATAATATTAGGTTATGAGAATTATTCTATTAGCGCACATCTTTTGGCCAGGGGACTATCTAAAGAAAACCAGGCCCTGGATCATGACAAATGCAAATTCTTTTCATTATTCATTGTATTCTACAGTAATCTCTTTACTGTGCTCAATATAATCTCCTGTTACAATTATAATTCCAATGAATGTGAAGGAGGACATCCAGGAATGTGTCCTTGATCCCCGGTTCACACTGAGCTGTCAAATCGCATATCAAAACGCTTCACTGTAAACCGGGGCTTACTTGTAAACTCTTATGGGCTGACCACCCCGACCCTCCCAACCTTGTTTATTTGGGACCAAGGACACGTTTCTAAACACAATTTCTTCACCTGCTATGAGAATATATATATATATACACACAGGGGGTAAAATAATTATTGAACACGTCACCACTGTTCTAGGTAAATATATTTCTAAAGGTGCTATTGACATGAAATTTTCACCACATGTTGGTAACAACCCATGCAATTCTTACATACAAAGGCACCAAAACAAATAGGTTCAGAAATTAAGTTATGTGAAATAAAATGGAATGTCACAGGGAAAAAGTATTGAACACGCTAACCAGTGGCAGCTGGATCTCAACATTTTTTTTTGGGGGGGGGGGGGGGGCGCAAACAAACGAAAATAAAAACATCAGTTGCAGCCTCACTGTGCCCATCAATTGCCATCACTATGCCCATCAAAAGCAGCCACTGTGCCCATCAAACGCAGCCACTGTGCCATAAAATTGTTGCCACTGTGCCATAAAATTGTTGCCACTGTGCCATGCCATCAAACGCAGCCACTGTGCCATGCCATCAAACAGCCACTGTGCCCATCAATTGTTGCCACTGTGTCAAACCATCAAATGCAACCACTGTGCCATCAATTGTTGCCACTGTGCCCAACAATTGTCGCCACTGTGCCCAACAATTGTCGCCACTGTGCCATGCCATCAATTGTCGCTACTGTGCCATGCCATTGTCGCCACTGTGCTCATCAATTGTCGCCACTGTGCCATGCCAAACGCAGCCACTGTGCCATCAATTGTCGCCATGGTGCCGTGCCAAACGCATGCCACTGTCCCATGCCATTGTCCCATGCCATTGTTGTCACTGTACCCATCAATTGCCTCCAGTTTTCCAGTTTGCCCCTAAAATGTCGCCAGATTGCCTTTCTCGGTCAGCCATCCTCGGATCCTCCTCCACGGTCCCTCGAAGTAGTCCTGTCCTCAATATCGCTTCAGCCAATCAGGTTACCGGTTACCAGAACCGGTGAACCTGATTGGCTAAGATGCCTGTCAGTGTTATTCAGGGAACTCACACCCCGTGTATTTGGAAGCCAATTACTGCCCTCAGGCTGTAATCAGAAAGCCTATCAGAGCCGCTGGCTCTGATAGGCACTTCCAAAGACAACCAGCTGACGCTATTTAGATGGTGGCGCTCACCAGGGGGCTGGCCATCTGAATAGTGGGCAGCAGTGACAATACATAGATTCATGCAATGCATGAATCTATGTATTGTTTTTCAGTGGCGGTGCAGGAGAGAGAGGGGGCGGCGCTCCGGCGCCCTCAATGGACACTGCCACAGACGCTAACTGAAATGTATTTAATACTTGGTACAAAATCCTGTGTTGGTAATGACAGCTTCAAGGCTCCTCCTGTATGGAGAAACTAGTCGCATGCATTGCTCGGTGCGATTTTGGCCCATTCTTCCACAAAAACAGTTTTCAGATCTTAAAGGTTCTGTGGGCCTCTTCTATGAGTTCTGATCTTTAGTTCTTTCTATAGATTTTCTATTGAATTGAAGTGAGGTGATTGGCTGGGCCAGTCTTTTTTTGTTCAATAAATGTTTATTGTAAAAAAAAAACACGAGAAGACAGATTACAGGTGGTATATACACATCAAACATAATAAAAAACCCTTATCAAAAGACAGAGGCAAGACTGAACATACAGTAATCTAGGCATGGCACAAAATGAAATGAAGGACCCCTGAAGACCCAAAGTACAACAGAAAACCGAAAGCTAAAATTACAGCAACGAGAGAGTTGCCACTCCCGATCCTGTAAATAGCAAGCCCTGTGAGGGTTCCAAAAGGGTCCAAAACTTAAACTCCCCATGCCACCTATGACTACAGTATTGACCGGGCGGTCCCGCCACGGACAAAGGGCAACATTGATATACATGCATCAGAGGACCTTAACAGACCTGCAATCTATCCAGAAGAAGGTGTGTAAAGAACACAGAAAGGGGTGAGAGAGGAAGAGAAAGAGGAATAGAAAAAGGCGGGGGGGGGGAACCGATTCGAGCCACATAAACATACATATGCATACATTATAGCGTAGTGGAACAATACAGAAAGGTCAATGTGCCTTGTCCGACATAAGATCAGCATACCTAGATGTGAACTTAAAAGCGAACCAACAGGACCATATTTTGTCAGCCAAATCGGATTTGTTACGCAATTTAAGAGTACCGGTTTCCATATGGTAAAAGAAATCTACTCGGAGCAGCCAGTCCCGGACAGTAGGAACTGACTGGGTCTTCCACAATCTCGGGATAAGAGATTTAGCCGCGTTCAAGAGGTGGGGGGTTATACTTTTCCTATATGATCCTATCGGTTGGCTTGTACAATGTAGTAAGACAACCCAAGGGTCACTAGGAACTGCAGCTCCCTGAATCTCCTCTACCAAACATAAGACCTCACCCCAGTAAGGCTGTATAAGGGGACAAGACCACCACACGTGGGCGTGCGTGCCAGGTTGACCACAGCCCCTCCAACACAAATTGGAAACAGTGGGAAAGGCTCTGTGGAGGACCATGGGTGTGTAGTGCCACCGGGTCAGCAGCTTATAGTTAATTTCCGCAGTTGACGATGAAATAGCCGACACATGCGCCAACTGGAGAATGGTAGAGCGTTGAGTGTCAGATAATGAAGACTGTAAATCCTTCTCCCATTGTGAGAGAAACGGTGACTGAACAATAGGGAAGAGGGACGAAAGGGCACAGTAGAAACCAGATATAGGCCTCTCCGGCGTTTGGGAGCCAGCAAGTAGATGTTCCACTGGAGTCAGATCCGAGCCTGAACGTAGAGGCTGGGGAAGTTATTTAATAAACTGCAGCAACTGGTGGTGTTTCCATTGATCCAAAAAAGTTATGGGTGAAGTCGATATTAGGTCATTGAGAGGTTTAATCCCATTGGGAGCAGTCACGTGGTGGAGTAACAACGGAGGAGTCCCCAACCAATTACTGAAAGAGTGATCCATATTACCTGGAGGAAAGTAAGCATGTCCCGACAAATGCATTAGGGGGGAATTATAAGCCCAGTGCTGTCGCTTACACAAAGAGTCCCAGAAAGCCAAAGTAGATCTTGTGAGCGGGGACGTAGAAGGCGAAAGGTTCCGGAATTTACTCGGGATCCATATGAGTGGGAATATGTCAGAGCCACACATGTCACTCTCGAGCTGTACCCACAGTTTCGTTGTTTTATGGTACTTCCAATCGGAAATGCGGGTCAGCACAATAGCTGAATAATAACGTTTAATATCCGGGAGTGCGAGGCCCCCGGCACCTTTAGGTTGGGTCAATGTTGGCAATGAGGTTACTAATTTAAAAAACCCAGGGGGAATTCTATAGGGAATCATCTGAAAAAGAAAAAGCAGTCTGGGCAAGACGTTCATTTTTACCACGCTAACACGCCCCAACCAGGAGTGGGCCAGCTGCGTCCATTTTTGTAGGTCAGCCTTGATAGAATTTAACAGCGGGATATAATTCCGAAACAGGGATGCAGGGTTTGCAGTAAGGTGAATACCTAAGTACTTCAGGGAATGGGACTGCCAGCTAAAAGGAAAGGATGATCGCAACCTCAACGCCATTCCAGGAGGGACGGAAACCTCAGACTTGGATAGGTTAATTTTAAAATTTGACAAAGCACCGAATTTGGCAAAAGCAACCATAAGGTTAGGGAGAGAGATAAGGGGGCGTTGGACGTAAAATAAGATGTCATCCGCATACGCCACGTATTTATGTTCTCTAGAACCCAAAGTCACTCCACTAATGTCAGGGTTATGGCGAATTGTTGATAGGAAAGGTTCCAGGGATAGGGCAAATAGGATGGATGATAAGGGGCAGCCCTGTCTGGTGCCATTATGAAGGGTAAACGGATCGCTTAAGGTACCATTAATGCGTAATTGAGCAGTGGGAGATTGGTAAAGAGCCGAAATTCGAGCGAGCATAGTGCTAATTCACCATGCAGTAATCCCCAGGCCAACCCTGCAAACCTAGAAGTTAATTGCTAAAAGCTAAAAGCATGGGCGCACACCAGGGGACAGAAACATAGAAGCCACACCTAAGTATTGAAAACGTAGGCAAAAAAAAAAGAAAAAAAAAACAGTATTCAGATGAGGAGCATGCAGTAAAGTCATTGACAACATACAGGGAACATATAGTCCGAGAGACCCAAGACAGGGCCCAGGCAAAACATACATAGCTCATCATCAGACAGTAGACCAACAAATACTTGCAGTGTGGCAACACAGGACGGAGTCCGATCCGGGAGCGAAAAAGAGACCGCTAGAGGGCCGATCAATCAGCCTGAGACCCAGCACCCATGGACGCCGATCGCCTTTTCTTAGAAACCTTTCGCCAGGAGCCCTCGGGGGGGGGCAGAGAGAGCTGGGATGCGATCTTGCCAACCCGGTAATTCAGGGGGGGGGGGCAATATTGAGATCCATACAAAAGGCCTCCAGCTCCTCAGGAAAACGGAGCACCGCCGTCTTCCCATCCCTGGAAGCAATAAGGGCCGATGGAAAGCCCCATCTATAGGTGATGGCTGCCTCCTTGAGCTTTTCAGTAAGAGGTTTCAATGCCCGCCGGCGCTCCAAAGTTTCCCTGGCCAGGTCAGGGAAAAAAGAGAGGACTTTCACGTTTCCCTCCTTCATGATCAGCTCCTTTTCTTCAAAGTAATGGACTCGGCAGATGACGTCCCGAGGAACATCCGAGGACAAGTTGCGAGGGCGCAATGCGCGATGGACCCTGTCCAGAATCAAGGGGTGGTCCGCCGGCTTACCCAGCAGGCCGTTGAATATGCCACGCACGGAGTGTACCAAGTCCTCATTGCCCGTTGCCTCTGGCAACCCCCTAATACGAATGTTGTTCCGGCGGTTTCGGTTCTCTTGGTCCTCTATTTTGTATAACGCCATTCTATGGGCGATCGCCAGCTGCCGGGTAGCTGTTTGCAGGTCTCTAATGGCTGCCGCGTGTCTGTCTAGACGGAGCTCCGAGTCCTCCACGCATTCTAGAACTTGCGCGAGATCCGTGCGTACACCCGACACCTCCTTCTTAATTGTCCGCTCCAAGTTCAAGAGCATAGAGGCCAGGTCCGCTGTAGTAGGTAGCTCCGCACCGTTCAAAGGGATCAATCGACCCGCCGGTCCCCGTCCACCATCCGAGCCAACAGAAGATACCGGAGAGAGAGCTCTGCGTTCAGGCCGCAAGCGGGGGGCGGAGCCTCCTCCTGAACCACGAGGCGAGCGGCCCAGGCCATCCGAGTCAGGAAAATCTTCCGACTCCGCCGCCAGGAATCGCCGAATAGAGTTGTTAGAGGACCCCTTTTTTGGCAGGGTCTTTCCCGATTTCCGTCCCATGCTTGCCATGAAGATGTTGTCCGGGGATAGTGCAATAAAAGGCAGTAGAAATAGTGCCGACGCCGGAGCTCGCACGAGACACGTCCTCACAGTCTCATGTCCGAGCCACGCCCCCTGGCTGGGCCATTCTAGCAGCTTTATTTTCTTTCTTGGAAACCAATTAAGAGTTTCCTTCGGCTTTGTGATTGGGATCATTGTCTTCCTGAAATGTCCGCCATCATTTCATCTTCATCATCCTGATAGATGGCAGCAGATTTTTATCAAGAAACATTTTTCCATTCATCCTTCAATGACATGAAGTTTGCCAGTACCGTATGATGAAAAACAGCCCCACACCAGGATGCTCCCACCTCCAAACCTCACTGTTGGTATGGGGGTGTTTTTAGGGTGATGTGCGATACCATTTGACAGCCAATCAGCTGAGACTCAACCAGTTAATATTAATTTGCATTGACAAGGGGCAGGATTGCTTTCTAATTACTGATAGATTTCAGATGGTGTCTTGGCTTTTCATGCCTTTTTGCACCTCCCTTTCTTCATGTGTTCAATACTTTTTCCCTGTGTCATTCCGTTTTATCACACATAACCTAATTTCTGAACTTATTTGTTTTGGTTTCTTTATATGTATGAATTGCATGGGTTTTTACCGACATTGGTGAAAATTTCATGTCAATAGCACCTATAGAAACTTCTATTTAAGTCAGTTGTCAACAGAACATTTGTCATCATTGGATGATTTAAGCTGGCCATAGACGGTTCATATCTTGGCCAGTTCAGCAGGGATCGGACGAGATTTGAACCATGTATGGGCATGCTGATTGTACCCAAGTTGATCAATCAACTGTTGGATTTTTCATGTGATTATTGTATTTTTATGCACCAGTGGTTGCAGGAAAGAAAATTGCACAGTCTATGGTCAGCTTTAAAGAAGAAGTAAACCCTCTCTCTAAAAAAAAAAAGACAAAGGCATAATGAGCTAGTATGCATAGCATACTACCACGTGTTTTTGCCACCACCTAACTTCAGTGAATATAAGTTTGAACTGAGCAATCATGATCATGTATAGTTACAGTGACAGTGTCACACATCAAATATTTTCAACCAAACACATATCTGTAAAGAAGAGACTGAATACTTCTTGCCACCTGCACTGCTAACGATCAGAGCTGTGCTTAGAGGTGTGTGTACCAGGAAAGGTAAATATTCAGTCTCTTCTTCAGGCATGTGATTGGTTGAAAATATCTGATTATTTGACAGTGTTACTTTACCTACGTTACACGATCATTATCCCTCAGATCAAACCAATATTATCTAATGTTTGGGCACCCCAGGTAAAAATTTGTATTAATGTGTATAACGAAACCAAGGAAAGATGAAAAAATCTCCAAAAGGCAGCAAATTACAGATTAGACATTCTCATAATATGTCAAAAAAGTTAGATTTTATTTCCATCATTTACACTTTCAAAATGACAGAAAACAAAAAAATGGCGCCTGCAAAAGTTTGGACACCCTGCAGAGTTAATATCTTGTACTGCCCCCTTTGGCAAGTATCACAGCTTGTAAACGCTTTTTGTAGCCAGCCAAGAGTCTTTCATTTCTTGTTTGATGTATCTTTGCCCATTCTTCCTTAGAAAAGTCTTCCAGTTCTTTGAGGTTTCTGGGCTGTCTGTCACGCACTGCGTGTAAGACCGTTCAATTATGTTGAGGTCAGGAGATTGTGAAGGCTGTGGCAAAACCTTCCGTTTACGCCTCTTAATGTAATCCCCCGTGGATTTTGAGGTGTGTTTAAGATCATTATCCATTTGTAGAAGCCATCCTCTCTTTAACTTCAGCTTTTTCACAGATGGCATCAAGTTACCATCCAAAATTTGCTGAAATTTTATTGAATCCATTTTTTTCCTTCTACTGGTGAAATGTTCCCTGTGCCACTGGCTGCAATACAACCCCAAAGCATGATTGATCCACCCCCATGCTTAACAGTTGGACAGAGGTTCTTTTCATTAAATTCTGTGCCCTTTCTTCTCCAAACATATCTTTGCTCATTGTGGCCAAAAAGTTCTATTTTAACCTCATCGGTCCACAGAACTTGTTTCCAAAATGCATCAGGCTTGTCTACATGTTCATTTGCAAAGTTCAAACGCTGATTTTTGTGGTGAGGACGTAGAAGAGGTTTTCTTCTGATGACTCTTCCATGAAGACCATATTTGTACAAGTATCTCTTTATAGTGGAATAGTGTACCACAACTCCAGTGTCTGCCAGATCTTTCTGGAGGGATCGTGCAGTCAAACGTGGGTTTTGAATCGCTTTTCTCACAATCCTGCGAGCTGTTCTGTCTGATATTTTTCTTGGTCTTCCAGATCTTCCAGATCTTGCTTTAACTTCCAGATCTTGCTTTAACTTCCACTGTTCCTGATGACTGCCATTTCTTAATTACATTCCGAACAGAGGATATTGACATCTGAAAACGCTTTGCTATCTTCTTATAGCCTTCTCCAGCTTTGTGAGCGACAACTATTTTCAGTTTCAGTTTTCTAGACAACTGCTTAGAAGAACCCATGGTGCTGATTGTTGGGGGAAGGTCAGATGAGTCTGGGCATTTAAAACCTTTGAGATTGACATCACCTGGTCTTCCCAGACGATGATTGAGAACAATCCATGACACTGGCAGGTCTCAGCTTTGCAAAGGGGGCAGTGCATGCTTTAAATTCTGCAGGGTGCCCAAACTTTTGCAGACGCCATTTTTTTGTTTTCTGTAATTTTGAAAGTGTAAATGATGGAAATAAAATCTAACTTTTTTTGACATATTATAAGAATGTCTAAAATGTAATTTGATGCCTTTTGGATTTTTTAATCTTTCCTTGGCTTCGTTATGCACATTAATACAAAATTTTACCTGGGGTGCCCAAACTTTTTATCCCCACTGTAAGCTTAACATGCACAGCAACCACTAGACTCTATGGGGTTGATTTACTAAAGACAAATAGCCTGTGCACTTTGCAAGTGTAGCTGCACTTATTTTCTCCAGCGTTTAGTGAATGTGGTAAAGCTCTGCTGATTTCCATAATCCAATCATGTGCAAGCAAAATTGGCTGAGTAGCCAATTGGCTGGTGTTTTTATTCCATTTTAATAAAATAGTGTAGCACCATGGAAGCTCTCTGTTTGTATTCAATGTTCTAAAATCTCAACATTCCGAGGGTGAGGTATCCTACATGCTCCAGCCCATTTATATGTCTGCAGGCATTATCCTGCTCAAGCGCATCTGACCGTCTTTTTTATTAAAGCCTTGTTTTATGTTTATTAAAAGTCAGCAGCTACAAAAAGTGTAGCTGCTGGCTTTTAATAAACAATCACTTACCTGCTCCAGCGTTCCAGCAACGCGCCAGCCGGGGCTGCGCTTCTCTTCCCCACTCCCCGGCCGGCGTCCTCATCGTAACTGTGGGCACCCGGCCGTGACAGCCTTCGGCTTCGCGGCCGGGCACCCACTGCACATGCGCGAGCAGCTCGGCTCGCCGCTGATTGGACAGGCGATCGCATGGGACCTGTCATGTGTCCCAGGCGATCGCCTACAGGGAGGGGCTGCTGTAGGCGATTAAGCTTAATCGCCTAACCAGCCCCTCGGCGGAAGGAGGAAGTGGGACAGGAAGTCCCACTCCTCTTGAAGCCCCCACTCCCCCCCCCCAAAATAAATTACATGCCAAATGTGGCATGTAAGGGGGTGAGGAGTAGGATAAGCGGAAGTTCCATTTTTGGATGGAACTCCACTTTAAAGAGGTCAACAGGGTCTGGTAAGCACAATTTACTACTTGTGCACATTGGGTGTCGTACTAATTATCCAAAACACAAAAAAAACACTGGCGCTAAATGTGGATAAGAATAGTCCTGATGTAACTCATATGCAAGGTATAAAGTGGATAGTCCAGCGCTGCGGAAGTACCCAATATCTTAATTTTTTTTATTTAATTCCCTGTATAAGCCACATATACTTGACTTTGAAAAAGCGCTTGGAAGCGCGAAACGCGTCGTCAAGGCTGTTAAACCATCCCCCTATTGATCCCCATATTTATGGGATTTTTTACCCATTTTTAAACTTTTAAAGATCAGCCATATTATTTTTGTGTTTCCCACTGGCAATCTTCCATTACTTTACATTGGGAACGTGCAATATATGGACTTTCCACCAGAGGGCACCTACGTCCTTGTTCTACTGTGTTGAACGTAGAACGGCGTCCCAGACGTGTGACGCCATTACGATCGAACGGAACGAGTGCACGTCTCTCTGGATCCCATCGCGCTGTGTCCCCGGCTGTTAGATCTGTCGGATGGTTGTGTCCCTCCTGCTCCGCGGTGACCTGTTTAGCTATGTGGATCGTCTGATGTCAGACTATCGGTGAAGGTCGGACGGTCATCTCCCTACCATCGCCATTCTACCATCTGCCCCTAAGGTATTGTCGGCATTCCCTCTGCTTGAAGGCATATGTTCTAAACCCGGGAGTTTTAACCCTATGTACTGCTAATGACTGCCAGTGGATAATCTCAGCTTATCAGCTATACTTCTGCATATAACTTTGCACGGGAGACTCTGTAAAGGACTTCCTTACATATATTTTTTGTTGATCTTGAATAAATGGAGTTGTTATTTTATTATATATTTTTCTGACATTTTTCTCTTATTCCCAATCAGTATTGGTTTTTCATAATTCTTGGATACCCATGAGCGCAGATTCTTTTGGGGTATTTTCTGTACTAATTATCCAGATGGTGGAAGATCAATTAAGTTTGCACGACCGGAGACGGTTTTTGTATCACAGCAAGAAATCTATCTAGAGGATATTCGAGCATTGATGTTGTATCTTTGTTTGCACCAATGGGACTTTATTATTTACTATTTATTGATTGATTTATCACGTACAACATGACACATTTTTATTAATTTACTTGTTGCATATTATAGGATAAGTTGTGTAATTACATATTACTCTATAGCGTCCCCAGTACACTTTTTAGCAACCCCCACACTATACTGATGGGTGAATTTAAAGAAGTAATCTATCCAGAATTAGATCCACTGGGGATAGTCCAGGGGTATTTAACCACGAGGACCATTACGCCTCCAATATACCAGGTCGGCCCCGATGTTGGAAAATATACTTCTCCAAGTGCAGTTTAGCCATTCACTTCAGAGTAGGAGGCTGTGAGAAAAAGAGTTTAACCGCTCCAAAGTCCCAGAGAACTAGATGACTGAATCCAAACACTTGGGTGCCGACACTGCAATGATATGCAAGATTTGTAGAAAAAAGCTAGGATGGCCGCACTCCAAAAACAATGTTGTTCCTTTTTAATAAAACTGGTCACAAAACAAACATGTCACAGCAAAAAATCAGATGAAAAAGCTGACGCGTTTCACACTATCATACAGTGCTTATTCATAGCTTAGGAGTAGGAGGCTGTGTCGCCTTCCATGCCCTAAGGATGAGTATACGAGCCTAAAAGAGAGCCCTTGCAATCGCCTGTTTGGGGTTATCTTAAAGGATTACCAAAATATACACGGTATGGGATCATTGGGAATATTGACCTGAAACACCTTATTAATATTTGCGATGACCCCTGTCCAGTATAGGTGGAGTCACAACTCTCTTTAAGCCCTACCTACTGTGCCATTTAGTTTAGTTGCTGGATTTACCTAGAAGTTTATTGTGGTGTCCAGACAAGATACAGATAAAAGAAGGTACATTCAAATGATAAAAGTTGTGTTGGCATTCTACCCCTTTTTACCCTTTGCCTTTGACCTTGATGGTAAAAAAAAACTAAAATTATATTTTTTTTATACAATGCATGCATTTTAGGTTTTTTTCAGGCGTGCAACTATACTGTATGTGTATACACATAGGTCAACATGTGTGAGTTGTATGTTCACAATGTTTTTAGGTGCTTTAATGCACTTTAATGTAATGCATTTAACTGCACTAAAAAGTAATGTTATGAACTGTAATTTCATAATAATGTCACTAATAATATAATAAAAAATAATAATCCAGATTTGGGCAAGACCTTGTGACTGTAAAAAATGAAATGGCTCCAGTTGTATTGGCTCTGTGTTGTTTTTCTCTATAATGCTTGCACTGAATTTTAGACTGATGACTTCTCTTGCCTTGTTTACAGAATACAGGGAGCCAGACACATACTGAGGTAGTAGAAAGTGAAAAATTAGTTCCATAAAAGAGTTTACATAAGGCAATTTTTTTAAAAGAAAGTTTACATTGTATGACATGAAACAGAAAATCAGTTGTGTGATGAATTCATGTTTCCTGCCTCTGATAATGAAGCTTAGCAGAGCATTAGCTGCAGGTATGTGTGTTCTTTTATTTATTTTTTATTCTTTGCTTTTACAGAATATGTCACTAATTTGCAAAATGAATGGGTGGCGCTTTGCCGGCGGTTTTAAGCCGGGGGGCTTTTAACCCGGGGTGCTTTTAACTCCCGCTAGCAGCCAAATACCTCTGCAAACACAACAGTAAAGTGCCGCTAAAAATACGACGTCTCTGCGTGAAAGCGGCATAAGTGAAAGCTGCAGCTCATTCAGCCCCTGGTTAATGCAACCATGTTCATACCGAGTCTACATAAATGAGGCCATCTATATGAAAGTCCTTGAGATAGATGTTGGCTCGTAACCACTTCAGCCCCGGAGGATTTTGCTGCCCGATGACCGGGCCATTTTTTGCGATTCGGCAAACAAAATTGGCTCCCAAACAAAATTGACGTAATTTTGTTCCCAGAAATAGAGCTTTATTTTGGTGGTATTTGATTTTTTTGCACTATAAACAAAAAAAGAGCGACAATTTTGAAAAAATATTAATATTTTTTACTTTTTGCTATAATAAAGATCCCCAAAACATATATATTTTTTTTCCTCAGTTTAGGCCGGTATGTATTCTTCTACATATTTTTGGTAAAAAATTAAATCACTAAATATATTGATTGGTTTGCGCAAAAGTTATAGCGTCTACAAAATATGGGATAATTTTATGTCATTTTTACTAATATTTTTTTTATTAGACATATCAGTGATCTGCAATTTTTATCATGACTGCAACATTATGGCGGACACATCGGACACTTTTGATGCTATTTTGGGAGCATTGTCATTTATACAGCGATCAGTGTTAAAAAATGCACGGAATACTGTGTAAATGACACTGGCAGGGAAGCGGTTAACCACTAGGGGGCGAGGAATAGGGAGTGATTCTAACTGTGTGGGGGCTGGGTTACATGTAAGACGACATTGATCACTGCTCCCGATCACAGGGAGCAGTAGATCAGTGTCTTGTCACAAGGCAGAATAGGGAAATGCCTTGTTTACACACGACAAATCAAGTCCGCGGGTCCCGCGGGAACAGAGCTTGCAGCGCGCGTGCCCCCCCCCACATGGTGGGAATTTCTAAGCAACGTACCTGTACATTGCTTTGCGCACAGGAGCCATTCTGCCGACGTATATCTACTGGCGGTGGTCGGCAAGTGGTTAACATGTATATAAACCCGAAAAACTACAATTTAGTATATTGATGTTCACGAGTCCCCAGATGTGGTGATTGCATTTGTTTTCCTTTTTTTCAAGCTATTTTTCCTTTATTTTCACATGGTAATTCTGATAACAACACACCCCATCATGTCTGTGCTTATTCCAATGTATCTATGGAGCTGCCTTGGTTGTCACTAGCAAAGAGCTTAGGTTCAGCTCCAGGTTTTGTTCGAACCCATGTTTGGCTGGACCCAGAAGTAAGCTGTCAGTACCAGGTCAATAAGCTGCAGCCATAACAATGATATCAGGAGTATCCCCAGCCCTTTATATACATGCAGCAGCAGTGGCTTATGCTCCATTTATTTGGGGTGGGGGCGCAACGAACAAACTGGCACCCCCTGGTCAGTGGGTAGGTCAGTCAAACCCCTCTGTCACGTGGTCGATCGGCTGATCGCCAAACCATCCACCCTCCTGTCGCTTGCCTGTCCACCCAGCAGCCCGTCTAGGTCACGAGCAACTTCAGCGGCTCCCCCCTGTGTTTCCTCCTCCTCGGCAGCTTCCCCTTGCGTCTCCTCCTCTCGGCCAATGGGGTCTTAAGACCTGCTTCTTGATTGGCCTGGAGGAGAAGCAGGAAGACAAAAAAAACATGGGAATACATTTGTCCAGCGCCCTGCATGTAGATTAGGGGCCGGGCGCATAGATTAGGGGGGTAGCAGGAATGCTTGTGACGTCAATAATTTAATAAAGGCCTTGTAGGGATCTTCTGCCCTTTACTGACTGAATTTGTAAATGCCTGTAAAATATATGCATGTATGCATTTCCTACCCCTGGGTGCAGGCTTTGAAACCCCAGAAGGAGGAAGTGGAGTGGGAGAGAAAGTCTCATCCACATGCCCTGTCCATGCTGATACCCCCAAGCTAGAAGGGAATATTATGAAACTATTCATTTGATGTAATAGTTTAACTGCAACTTCTAAAGCTATATCTAAATCCTTGTGACAGACAGAGTATCTCTGCCTTGTTGTTGTTAATATTCCACATGCACAATGCCAGATAGCTAGGTCTGTGCTACTGCTTGTGTATTGTGTTCACTTTCCTGGATATAAGTAGGTGAACCTGTTTGTAGGCAGCTCCTGTTATTTTAGTTAACCCTGTCCCTTCTGGTTTTGGATGCTAAAGATAGTTTTAGTCCAGGGCTCGATAACCAGTTGGGACTAGAGCCAGGTTAGGCTGCCGGTAGCCACATCAAGATCATAGGCTGAGAGGTCCAGTTGCATTTCAGATTTGAAACTGTTAGGGAGGAACTAAATATGCAGAACAGATAGGTTGAGTTCCAGTGTCACATCACAGTTCCTGCTGTAGCACTACCCCTCTAGGAGCTGCTGGTTTAGATTTTGGGTCTACGCTCTGCCTCTCAACCCCAGAAATTTGTCTCGAACCCTCCCTTGGCACAACTGGACTACACAATAATTGTGGAACCCACTGGCAGTTGGGAACCACAATGATATCAACAGTGATAAAAATACAATTGAATGGTATTACCTGTTCAAATGGTAATAGATAAGGCTCCACACAAAATGCAGTTTAACCAAGGAGTGTTTACTTGGTAGAAAGAAGAACAAAATAGAGTGAAACAACAACAGTTGACTTCTTACAGGGCCCTGCAAGTGTCAATGATAAAGGTTAAGAACAGGTTTAACCACTTAAGGACCAGACCAATATGCTGCTAAATGACCCAAGGGGTTTTTACAATTCGGCACTGCGTCGCTTTAACAGACAATTGCGCGGTCGTGCGACGTGGCTCCCAAACAAAATTGGCATCCTTTTCTTCCCACAAATAGAGCTTTCTTTTGGTGGTATTTGATCGCCTCTGCGATTTTTTTTTGCGCCATTTACAAAAATAGAGCGCCATTTTTAAAAAAAAATCTATATTTTTTACTTTTTGTTATAAGAAAAATCAAATAAACTAAATTTTAGTCAAACATTTAGGCCAACATTTATTCAGCCATAAAAAATCGCAATAAAAAAAAAATAGCTACCTAGCGGGAACAGCGACACTAATACAGCGATCAGAAAAATGATCGCTTAGTGACACTGGCAATAGGGAGTGAAAGGGTTATCTAGGGCGGTGATCAAGGGGTTAAAACTTTATTAGGGGGGGTACGGGGGCTACCCTGGACCTAACACTAACTGCCTGTCACACTGACACTAAATGCAGTGATCAGTACATATATGATCACTGCATTCAGTGACACTGTGACAGGGGGGTGATCGCAAGGGGTTAATGTGCCTGCGTGTACTGGTGTCAGTGTGTGATGTGATCTCTCCTCAGCGGTGGTTGAAAATACTGCTGAGAGGAGAGATCACATCACTTCCCTCTTCCTGTGTTTACACAGGAGGAGGAAGTGACACGCAGGGGAGCGCTCGGATTGGCTGGGAGCGATCCGGAGGGGGCGGACAAAAACGAACAGCCGCCCCCTCATCCCGGATCGCTCAGACAGCCACGGGAACTGCCGCATGTACCGGGGGGGGGGGGGTCCCGATCGGACCCCCGACCCACGTCTAGGCAGGCACGTACAGGTACGTTGATGTGTCTGTCCGTGCCATTCTGCCGACGTATATGTACATGCGGCGGTCCTTAAGTGGTTAAATAACACAGACCAGTGTAAGAACGCAGTTAGTCAGACTGAATCCTGTAATCGTTCCCTCCAGGTTAACTGAAGTTTTCACTAGCATTAGTTGGTGCACGTTAACCAATATGGGTAAAGAAAATGGAAACGAACACTCAAAGTAAATATGGCGTGTTGGCGACACAAACGCCAATTCCTCTAATGCACAGTCACTGCCATATGCAATGTATCCCTGCATGTGGCATGTTAACCTCCAAACAACAATGGTCTATACAATCCACCTTCCTGCGATACAGTTATTATATTTCCGTCTGCAGTGTCCCGGTTCTCGGCCTCTCCGCAACTGGTAATCTCTGGTCCTCCATGCAGCTGTCACAGAGTGCTGGTGGACAGGCGACCCTGGTTGCAGTGGAATGTAGGCCAAACACTCTGGCAAGGATCCCCCCTTCAGGATAGACGACCCGCACTGGCGACTATCATGGGGCCTAGGGGAGATTGGAGGCAGTGTGAGATTGTGGCACCGCAGAAGGGGGTGAAGGCAAGGGATGTTGGTGGCAGAGGGGGGTGGAGGCAGGGGTGATGTGACTAAATAATTTGCCCTTATTATATCGAAAATAACAAAAATATGTTTTTTTTACCTTAATATATACCTTAAATCACATTGCTATTTGCCTAGCGTACTTGTTTGTAGACTTAATACTGAAATGTGCACCTAAAATTTTAATTCAGTAACTTTTGTGAAATGCCAGTAAAAACGTGGCTGCGCCAGTAAATTTTGGGTGTCGTGCCAGTAAATTTCAATCTGTTAGGTTGGCAACACTGATGGAGATAATGGGGTTGATTTACAAAATATAAATGGGCTGTGCACTTTCCAAGGGAATTATCTCTAGAGCTTTGCTTTAAAGCGGAGTTCCATTCTAAAGTGGAACTTCTGCGCATCGGATACCTCCCCCTCCTCCGGTGCCACGATTGGCATCTTTTGGGGGGAGGGGGGTGCAGATACCTGTATAATACAGGTATTTGCACCCACTTCCGGGAGAGATATCCGCGGGGACCAGTGAAAATGTGCGGCGCGACTTGGTGCATGTGCAGTAGGGAACCAGGCAGTAAAGCCGCAACGCTTCACTGCCTGGTTCCGTCACCAAGGATGGTGGCGGGGGCAGCCAAGAGACGAGTGATTGCTTGTCTTCAGCTACCGACATCGCAGGCACCCTGGACAGGTAAGTGTCCATTTATTAAAAGTCAGCAGCTGCAGTATTTATTGCTGCTGGCTTTTAATATATTTTGTTTAAGTGGACCTCCGCTTTAAATTCTTTTTATCCATTTTCGAAAAAGGTTACAAGTGCAGTACAATAAAAACCAAGACCACATTCTTAAGATAAGCAAACAAAAATAAAGAGAATATTAAATCTCATACACAACACAACATAAATACTCTTGCAATTGCACTTTGCAAAGAATACTCAATTATGTGCAAAGAAAATCTGAAAAATGTTTTTTAGCTACGATGTTTTCCAGGTGCCTACCCAAAGATCTGGGCAATCTGGGAGGTAATTACCCCTGCTCAGTGTACCCGGCTCCTGTTTATTTTCCATAATGTTCATTCATCATTAAGTTGTATAACAAAAGTGTGACTCCCCACCTTTTAAACGCAGCCAAGAGCCTGATTACACGATATTGAAAATTGGCTGCTTGTCCTACGTTATCTGATTGGAAACAGAAAGTAGACAAAATTATGGAAGAAGAATGTTGAGTGCATTCTGCCAAGAACCAATTTGATCGCTTCCATGACATGTGGTCTTGATGGATACATACTCCACTTTTAAGTACACAATGGGGTTTATTTACCTATCACTGGACAGTGCAAAATCCGGCTCACTTCATATAGAAACCAAGGAGCTTCTAACCCAAGCTTGTTCAATTAAGCCTGGTAATAAAACCTGGAAGCTCATTGGTTTCTGTGCAGAAGTGAGCCTGATTTTGCACTCTCCAGCGATGGTAAATAAACCCAGTTTTGTACTTAAAAGTGGGGTATGCCTGTATATTATTCCTATGAGATCCCAGGTGTAGAAAGCTGAAGACAGCAGATATACATGTAAAACTTATGTAGCAAGATTTGTTTAATCTCTGTGTATATTCTGAGGCCGTTCACTTCACTGGGTATAGGAGAAGGTTTACAACCACTCCCTGGCGGTATGATTATGTCAGATTTTTGATGCGGAAAGCGGTACAATTATTTTGCATGGAAATTTGGCGTTTTATATTGTAGGCTTGTCAATTCTTGGGAATAACTCACTTAAAGGGGAGTTCCACTCACAATTTCACTTTTTAAATATAAATACCCCTGTAATACACAAGCTTAATGTACTTCTGTAAACTAAGGTCCGTTTTGTTAGGTTGTTAGGTTGTAGTCTAGAAATAATCTAGAAATAGACCGTGGCCATCTTAAGTGTGGGCATCATGAAGCCAGACTGTATGACTTCCTGGATTTCAGCTTTGCATATCTCGCACATGCTCAGTGCTGCACAAGCAATGTAATAGGTTTCAGTCAGGTTTGCAAGGACTACTGGGAAACATGATGCCTATCCCAGAAACCCTTGCAAATAGCCTTGTGACTTTATAGCCTAGGCTAATAAGGAGGAGGAAGTAATGAAGGACTACAAAATAAAGGTATTTACAAGCAACAAAATAAATAAAAATTGTCCATTCTGAACACTGTGAGATTAGGGCATGCAGCACAGACAAACATAAAAAAAAATGGGTGGAACATAAAAAAAATGGGTGGAACATAAAAAAAATGGGTGGAACTCCACTTTAAATCTGTTCAAACAAGAGTCTAGTAGACATCTCAGATATGATAAAGTTTGAAACACAAAATCATAAAATACAATAAATAACTATAAATAACAACAAATAATAATAATAATACATTTTATTCAATACATTTTAGTCAATCAAATCAAAACATTTTAGGCAATGAAAAACACTGACATATTTTTTGGCCAAACAAGGGTGTGAAATATTACTAGTCATATTGCGTCAATAAACATCCTGGGTATGGTACATTTTAAAAACATGGGACAGCACAAAGTCCGACGTCACAATCAGGACAATAGAACTACGTTTCTTTTCTGATTTTCCTTCCAATGTCATCACGCTTAGAGTAACAAACCACACACATCCTTGTGGGCGCAGACATCTTTTCCATTGGTGGGATGTGGTCCATAAAGTGACGACCATTCAGGAGTTCCGGGTTGACAACGCCAGCAGCACGACGTCCAGCCCTATTTACAGCCGCTGGTGTTTGGTGCTTCAGAAATATAAGTTCGGCAACAAAGTCTGCATGAACCATATGCTTGTCAGTCTTTTTTTTTTAGCAGAATGAATGCATTTCACAAGTACTGTACAAGAAGGTGCCTGAAGATTTTCTTGTAATTTTTTTGTTCTTTTCTCATCGCTGGATAAAATGGTCAGCTCTGTCTACACCTCCCATGGTGTTGTTGTAATCCATAACGACTTGTGGTTTCATTATGTTTTTTACACCTTTTGTGTGCACAATGACAGTAGAGGTGTTGTGAATAGTACTCATTAGGCACACATCTTTTTTGTTGCACCATCTCGGTACCATAATTTTGCCTTTCTGCCAGGCAACTATTTCTCCTGCCTTGAGCTTTTTATTGCCAAAGGTTGGCGGCATGTCACACCGGTCAGCCCTAACGGTCCTATAGGCATCCATCTTGTTCTGTAGTGGGAACTCACAGAGTTCTGGAGAAGTGTAAAAATTGTCTGTGGTTACACAGTAGCCCTAATTCAGCTCAATCAAAGTAAGAACTGAAGAGGTTGCCATAATTACTGAATCTTTCATTGAATTTGGTTCCTTTCCCGGTGTATAGGACCGAATCCCATATGTAACTAGTGCTCGATTCACATAGCGTGAATGATTTTATGCCAAATCGTACTCTCTTTGACGTCATATACTGTATCCAGCTGAGCCGTCCTTTGTAGGCCATTAGACTTTCGTCTATACTGATGTCTCTATCTGGTACATAGCTCTGCTGGAAATTTCTCTGAATAATTTGATATACCTCCCAAATCTTTTTGAGTTTTGGTACTGGATGCATAGTCTCATCATGAGAGCATCCTAATAAAAGTGATGCATGGGCTGATGATGGGACCCTAATTACATGTGTTTCTCTGTTGAACACAATTAAAAGGCCAGAGGCGATTCAGTTCGCATGTGCAGCGCTATATACGTTTTCATCCATTCATTCAAAAGTACAGGGTGGGCCATTTATATGGATACACCGGGTGGGCCATTTATATGGATACACCTTAATAAAATGGGAATGGTTGGTGATATTAACTTCCTGTTTGTGGCACATTAGTATATGTGAGGGTGGAAACTTTTCAAGATGGGTGGTGACCATGGCGGCCATTTTGAAGTCCGCCATTTTGAATCCAACTTTTGTTTTAAACTACATATACTGGAAGCCTGTGCTAGCATTTCTCCTGCGGTGTTTCTATCAGTGTGTGAAGAGTGGGAGACGAGGGTTGCATTGACAATCCAACACAATGGGCAGCACATTGAACACATTTTATAAGTGGTCAGAAACTTGTAAATAACTCATGAAAAAATAAAGTTATGTTAAAACCAAGCACACCATTGTTTTTCTTGTGAAATTCCCAATGAGTTTGATGTGTCACATGACCCTCTTCCTATAAAAAAAACAAAAGTTGGATTCAAAATAGCCGACTTCAAAATGGCCGCCATGGTCACCACCCATCTTGAAAAGTTTCCCCCCTCACATATACTAATGTGCCACAGACAGGAAGTTAAAATCACCAACCATTCCCATTTAATTAAGGTGTATCCATATAAATGGCCCACCCTGTAGTACACCAACACCAGAGGGGCGAAGGTGGGTGCTTGCAAAGTATACTGGGTGCATTTAAAGGTGAATTTCTGCATTTACTCTGCACAGCTGTGTGCACAAAACAACATGTTATAGAGAGGTAGGCCCCCTTATCAACGTTATGTATACAACTGTGAAACTCAGCATATCTGAAAGTTTTTGCAACAACATGAGCCTGAGATTATCTGGGGAGTAGGCAGAATGTGTAGTGTAGCTTTGATTCCCTCCTGTTAATTAAAGGCCACAACTCTTAGTAGAGAAATAGTTTGAACTCTTTGCATTCTCTTAAGTTGTTTCCCATTTATCACACTCCTCTCAGTAAACAGGAGTGTGCCTTGGTCTCCAAATAGTGGATGGGTGACAGACAATTTACAGAGTACAGGGGCAGAAAAAGCTCTTGTGGATAATTGGCTCTTGAATAGAGAATGGGAATAAAACCTGTGAATGATAATCTTCCTAATGGCATAGCTCCCAACTGTCCCTGATTTTGAGGAAAAGTCCCTCGGTCCCTCTTTCCCCCTCATTTTGGTCTCATCTATATAGTTGTATATAAAATGCACCTTTGAACTTTCAAAAAGTGATTACCAGTTCTAAACATTTCATCCAAATTCTAAATGGCTGCATTTGTAAATTTTAAAAACCAGTATAAAGGAATACTGAAAAACATATATGGCAGATGATGGACTTTGAAGGCGTATTAAGTTAAAAATTGAATATTTATTGAAAAAAGACATAAAAATCATTGAAAAACATAAAAATCACAATAGAGTCCATTCATAAGAATGCCTAAGAACACAAGAACTAGTAGCTGTCCCTCATTCCCATCTCAAATGTTGGGAGGTATGCCAATGGACAAATCCTGTTTTCCAGAACAATGTTGATCAGTGCTAGAGTAGTCAGGTCTGTAGGGTTCTCAAAAAAATCCTTCTCCCAGATATATTATCATTGGAGGGAGGCATGCGTGTAATATTTCGGCTGCTCAGCTTCACCCACCTCCAGCAGATTTTTCTTTTTAGGATGCCAATCAGTGACAGAGATTAGGTTAGGTGACAAAAAAAAAAAGCTTGAAAGTTACCTGGTATGGCTCTTGTAAATATCTGTTTGTCTACTAGGGAGGCTTTCCTACTCTAAGGCCACGTAGACCGTTTTCATCGGACCAGGCTGAAGTGGTCTGATGTGTGTACACACCATCGGACCAAAAATCTGATCAGACTAGAATGCGGTGACGTAGAACACACCGACGTGCTGAATTTCAATGCTTCCAAGCATGCGTCGACTTGATTCTGAGCATGCGCGTTTTTTGGTCCGATGCTTTGGCGTACTAACCATCGAATCCGACGGACAGATTTTAAAGCAAGTTTTAAAACTTTGGTTTGACGGACAACGGTCCGATGGGCCGTACACACCATCGAATTGGTCCGATGAAACTGGTCTGCAGACCAGTTTCATTGGACCGGTCTGATCGTGTGTACGCGACCTAACTGGCCTTAAGACACAACAGGAAGTAAGAACAAATTACAGGAAGTCCCCGGGTTACAAACCACATCCTAGGTTCTGTAGATTTGTTCTTAAAGCGGAGTTCCACCCAAAAGTGGAACTTGCGCTTTAAGCACTTCTCGTTCCCTTACATGCCACATTTGGCATATCATTTTTTGGGAGGGAGTGGGGGCTTAGTTTTGAAGCGGACTTCCTGTCCCACTTCCTGGTTTTGCCTACCGTCCGCCTAGGCGACTCCTCCTCTCCCCCTAGGTGGCCACTCCCTCTCGGCAATCTTCTGTGCCGACATTGTCATATGGCCGGTAGGTAAGCAACGCATCGGGCCCAAACATTAGATGCAGAGTTTGAGTTGCTTGATTATCACAGCAGGACCCCTTTACCAGACAAGGGTTTTCATTGTGGTTCAATCACTGCTACACTGAATGCCAGATGGTCTCCAGAAAGCAGTATGTATCGGGCCATGGCCTCATTATTTGTGTCCCATCAATGTTTTCCCATGTCATCGGGGGGACATAATTGGTGCCTGTGGATTCTAAGAATTCATTACAAGTATATGTTAACAGATACATTGTCTTTAATTACATCCTTGCCCACTTTGCTCAGTTTAATCCTACTAATTACATGAAATCACCAATCACACATTTACCAACCAATTAGTCAATTAGGCTCATTGATTCATTTTGCTAGAAGTGAAGTGACTGGGAGATAAAAAATAAGTAAGGTACAAGATGGCTAGACAGATTTGTATCTCCTGCTGACAGCTCTGTAGTCCTAGTGGTATATTATAAAAAGCTAAAAGTAATTGATTCTTGTTCTGAGCTATGGTGTAACAAAAATATTCATACAAATGTTAAAGCACCCTACAGAAACCATAGGATTAATTTTTTTACTATATTCTTTCTATGAATGGAAAACATACTTTTTCTCATAATGGGTTCTCTTGTTCTAAAGAATGAGATTTATCAATAGACAACAGTCATGGCCTACACTTATAAAAGTCATAGGACCATCGACGTATCTAGAGGCGCCAAGGGCGCCATATTAGGGGGGCGCTCGTGAGGTGAGAGGCTGGTCAAAAGGCAGTGTTGCCAATGCCAACCGCAGCCGCCTGTATTTTTAGGCAGTTTTCAGAGCGGTCCGATCCTGTATTCGGCCGCCCAGCCACGAGGGCAGACTTGACAGAGGCTGAGCTGCCGGCGCACTACTATTGGTGGCAAGGCGAGTGATGTCATCTCATGGCGCATACCCACAAGGCGCGACAGAATTGAAAATCAGTCACCAGGAGCAGGAGTAGGCAAGCTGTGCAGGCAGAACAGAGGAGTCGTCGTAGTGGTCTGAGTTTTTTTCTGACGATCCAGAGAGTCTGGGACAGCGTGACAGCCCAGGCATTCACAGCACAAATGGACCACATGGCGGGCTGGCACACCTTAAGGTAATAATTAGAGGTGGTGATGGAGGCAGGAGGGATGGTCCACGGAGGAAGGAGGGATGGATCACGGAGGAAGGAGAGATGGATCATGGAGGCGGGAGGGAGGGTGTGATGGTTACAGGAGGGATGGATCATGGAGGAAGGAGGGATGGTGTGATGGTGACAGGAGGGATGGATCATGGAGGGATGGTGTGATGAAGGATCATAAAAAGGCAAGGCACTCTGTGGCAGTCTCGGCAGCTCTGAGGCAGTGGCCCTGTTTTGACAGGGCTGCAGTTTTGGTGCTTGCCATAGGCGCCATTTCCACTAGATACACCTCTGCATAGGACCCTTCTTATTGCCACATTGGTAATAATTTTATTAGTACAGTGGGCTCTATCAGTAAAACATAACTTGCAAACCTAAAGGTTTGGGAAATGAAATACAGTGGAACCTCGGATTGCAAGTAACGCGGTTAACGAGCATGTTGCAATACTAGCACTGTATTTTAAAAAATTGTGACTCGGTTTGCGAGTGTTGTCTCGCAAAACTAGCATGATTCAGGCCAAAGCGGTGTGCAGTACCGCTTTTGACCTGAGGCAGGGGTGGGCCAGAACCGAGCAGAGCAGAACGCCGCTGATCTTAGCCGATCGGCGCCGTTTGGAAATGCACGGAAAGGCCCGAGGACAGCACGGCTGACCTTTGCAAATCTCGGGAAGGAAGTCTTTCCGAGGTCAGCCAAAGTGCCCTCTGGCCTTTTTGGATGTTTCCGAGGCTCTCCGGTGCCCCCCGCCTCTGGCCGCATACGGTATTGCATCCCATTGAAGTCAATGCGGAACAAATAATTTTCATTGACTTTAATGTGGAAACTCACTTTGGTATGCGAGTACTTTGGATTACAAGCATTCTCCTGGAACTGATTATGCTTGTATTCCGAGGTTCCACTATTATTTATTTTATTTTGGATAGAGTGGGGGGGGGGGTTATATACCTATCAGTCGTATGTCCTCTGTGTGCCATTGGGGAGATTTCCCTTAATTTCCTTCCCCATATGACAACCCAAAATGTGTGATTTTCTTTCAAAGATAAACATGACAAATAGTGGGGGTGTGGTTAATCTTTAGGGGTCACATTAGGAATTAGGGAGAAGATAACTTCTCAGATAACTAAAGTGGATGTAAACCCTCATTTCTAAATTACTTCCATAGTGCTGATCTATAAGGATATACATGCCTCCATGTATCCTTACCTGTCAAATATCTCCTCTTTAGCGGTTTCGAGGTCTGCAATACTCCTGATTCTGTGGCCAGGTGTGTTATCCAGGGCTTCGTGGGTGGAGTCGCGATGTCAATAGACTCCCCGCTCACCTCTACACTCCCCTTGGCCAGACATTGATATTTCTTACACTGAACTTTTGCCGCTCTCGTAGATTATGCCCCATGATCACTGACATCCCGCCAAAACCCAGGAACGTCACCACATGACTTCAGCATGCCCAATCATGCTGAGGTATGGAACAGCCAATCCTGGGAGAGCTGGAGAAGAAAGTAGGGGGGATGTGAAGTACACAAAATGCCTCTCTCACACTCCTGCATCAGATAAGGAAATCACCTGTCTGTCACTTAGGCTGGGTTCACACTTGTCCTACAAACGCTCCGACATTGGGAGCTCATGTCGCATGACGTGTGAAAATCAATGTTTCCCTATGGGAGCCGTCTTAACTGATCCGACACAAGTCTGTCCGACTTTGAAGATGCTCCCTGTACTACTTTGCTCCGACATTCATCCTACTTCAGCCTATTGAATATCATTGAAGTCGGGCCAAAGTAGGAGCCTTGTCCTTATCAGACATCCGACATGTGATTACAGCAGCAGTAAAAGGAATTTATCTCACTCTGGGATTGTTTTGATTGGTCAAAGAACAAGTCAGACTATCACAAAGTCGGTTCAAAGTAGTATCCTGTTCATGAAAGTCGGATGGATGTAGGACCAATGTAGGATGAATGTAGGACATATGTCGCAGAGCAAAGTAGGATGAAAGTAGTACTGCTGTCGTGTAGTATAGTGTGAACCCAGCCTGAGGCTGGGTTCACACTTGTTCCGACAACGCTCCTACATTGGGAGCTCATGTAGCATGACGTGTGAAAATCAATGTTTCCCTATGAGAGCTGTCTTAACTGGTCCTACACAAGTCGGTCCGACTTTGAAACTACTCCCTGTACTACTTTGGTCCTACATTGATCCTACTTCAGCCCATTGAATATCATTGAAGTAGGACCAAAGTAGGAGCCTTGTCCTAACCATCCGACTTTTGCCATCTGACATGTGATTACAGCACCAGTAAAAGGAATTTATCTCACTCTGGGATTGTTTTGATTGGTCAAAGAACAAGTCAGTCTATCACAAAGTAGGACCAAAGTAGTATCCTGTTCATGAAAGTAGGATGGATGTAGGACCAAAGTAGGATCAATGTAGGACAAATGTCGCAGAGCAAAGTAGGATGAAAGTCGTGTAGTGTAGTGTGAACCCAGCCTAAGTGGGAAGAAAGAGACACCTATTTCTCTGTGTGTCTGTTTTTATCTTACTAAAGAAAGATAAGGATTGCTCAGAGCTGGATTAACTCTTCTTGGCAAGACTGGGCACAGATGAAATTACATCCTTTGCTGTAACAGATATGAGTCTTAATTAAAAAAAAAAGAATTTGGGTTTACATCCACTTTAAGTAAAAGCAGCACACATTACACATTGTTAGGCACACAGTTAAAGTGATTGTAAAGTCTCAAGGTTTTTCTCCTTAATGCATTCTATGCATTAAGGTAAAAAACCTTCTTTGCTGCCGCTGCTCCCCAGACCCCCCTTTTTTCTTAACGAAGCCCATTCGTTTCAGCGATGAGCACAAGCCCAGCAGCTCCAGCTGCTGCCTTTTTCCTCAATGGATAGATAGATAGCAGCGGAAGCCATCAATTAAACTTAGTAACACAGGAGCGGGGCCGAGAGACATCAAACACTGAAAGTAATAATGTTTATTATTATTAATATATTATTATTTCTTATAATTACAAGCCCAGCAGCTCCAGCTGCTGCCTATTTCCTCAATGGATAGATAGATAGCAGCGGAAGCCATCAATTAAACTTAGTAACACAGGAGCGGGGCCGAGAGACATCAAACACTGAAAGTAATAATGTTTATTATTATTAATATATTATTATTTCTTATAATTATTTATAGTTATTTATTATATTATAATGTATGATTTTGTGTTTCAATCTTTATCAAACCCGGGATGTCTACTAGACTCTTGTTTGGACAGATTTAAGTGAGTTATTCCTAAGAATTGCAGGCCTCCAATATAAAACGCCAAATTTCCATGCAAAACAATTGTACCGCTTTCAGCACCAAAAATCTAAAAGAATCATACCGCCAGGGAGGTTAAACCCTGCCTTACCAAAAGATTATGGTGGCAGGGGTACAAAGGGCACATCACATTGGTAGTAAGGTCCCTTGTGCTGTCTTTTTTTTTTAAATTAAACTTAGGCTTTAATCTGCTAGTATAATTCTTACAGTATTGGTGCATAATATTTTTTTTGTGGAAGGATGCCCATGTTTTTCCATATTCATGATTGCTTACTCAAACCAATGATAGATAATATCAGCAAGTGACATACTTAGTTTCTCTTCTTTGTAGACCAAGAGCGGCAGCAGTTCATTCATGTAACCCTATGGTATGTCACTGATATGGAAACCTATGTTTTCAGTACATTTGCGGTACTTTTACATGTCTTGACAAAAATGAACTGATCGGTCTACCAACATTAATATAATAAGGATAAACCATTAGGTGTTAAAACTGTTTACTCTCTCATTTGTGTTTCTCTCCGTGCAAATATTTGCCGGATCCGATTTGCGATAGTGTAACCAAACAGACATAAATCAGCTTCACAGGAATTGTAATGCACAAAAAGCAAGTGAAGTCTTAGAACCACTTGTGTCTTTTATTCAGAGGAATATGTACAGTACAATGTACACCACAGCAACATGCTAGGGTGAAAGTCTCTTATGCTGCCGTTTAGCTTGGATATCTAGAAACAACAAGCTTAGAATAATGCCTTTGGCAGCCTGGAATTTCTGGATATTTACACTGTGAGATATGAAACAAGGGGTCCAGATGTTGACATATTAGAGATGGTTCGTCAGAAAAATTACCAATCCATTTGACTTGTCTACAACATGCAAAACAGTAAAATGAATTGTGAAAATAAAATGTTAGATTCTTTGCACTGGTATTATGTAATGATAGCACATGAATGGACTGAGCTGGACTCAAGCGGAACACCAATGGGTGCGTAAGGGTACCCATACATAAATACACAATAGAACAATGCAGCACAAAAAAATAATAATATAAAAATAAAAATTAGTAAAAAAAGTCAAGTCCTTAAAACCCCCAATTTTTTATTTATTTTTTTGATGTCACAATGTAGAGTATAAGATTTCCTATCATCTGTACCCAGTCATGCCACACAGAGTTAATCTATCTCTGATCAATCCTCCTTTATTGTTCAGTGAAAATTAACAGACTTCCAGATAAAAACCTGTCTAAATAAAAAGTCAGTTTCTCTCTCCTTGCTTTGAGTAAAAGGTTATTTACATATCTAGCTTGGACATGTTTATCATATGTTATGTTATGTTTATCATAATATGAGGTGATCCAAAGTTCATTGTATATTACCAGGATGTGTTATGTGGAGGAGGGGTGGATTTCTCACTTTTTATACTGTGGATCACCTCATATTATGATAAACATAACATAGACTATGATAAACATGTCCAAGCTAGATATGTAAATAACCTGTCACTCAAAGCAAGGAGAGAGAAACTGACTTTTTATTTAGACAGGCTTTATCTGGAAGTCTGTTAATTTTCACTGAACAATAAAAGAGGATTGCTCAGAGCTGGATTAACTCTGTGTGGGGGCACAGATGGTAGGAAATCTTATACTCTACATTGTGACATAAAAAAAATTAGGGTTGTCCCGATACCGATACTAGTATCGGGACCGATACCAAACATTTTGCCCGAGTACTTGGCAAATGCTCCTGATGCTTCAACCGATACTTGTACTGTCGGCGGTGATTAGTGCATGGGGAAGTTCCAAGCCCCGATCACCGCTGATTTTAAAGCAGCTAAAAGCCGCCGTGAATCCTGTGTATGCCGCCGTGTATCCCATGCATCCCGCTGTGTATCCCGTGTATGCCGCCGTGTATCCCGTGCATCCCACCGTGTTTCTCTCCCCTTCCGTGCCTCTCCTCCACCCCCTGGAATTGTCAGGATGGAGAGCGGGGTAGGAGCCAGTAAATCCAGCTCCTTACTGCTCCGAATGGACAGAATCAGTGATCACTGACTGTCCATTCACATAACTGAAACATTGTAATCTGTGATTACAAATGTTTCAGTTTATGAACGAAGAGAAGACGCTGTCTTCACTCCATTCATTTTCAGTGCAGCTGATGCTAATGAGAAAGGGACAGGGGAACATGAGTCCCTAATCCTTTTCTCTGTCTCAAAGGGAAGATGTCAGAGGTCTGTTAAGACCCCTGATATCTCACCAAAGCCCCCGCAACAGGGCAGAAAAAAATAAATAAAAAAATAAAGAATAAAAAAAAAGATTGTAGAAAATAAAAAAATTTAAGAAAAAACACACTGACACGGTCCACCCCCCCCCCCCCTTAAAAAAAAACCAAAGCATTATATATAAAAAAAATGTAAAAAAAAAAAATTTAAAACAAATTGTTAAAGATAAAAAAAAAAAAAAACATACTGACACATGTGCCGTTGTCACATGAGATTAAAAAAAGTATCGGTATTCGGTATCGGCGATTACTTGAAAAAAAGTATCGGGACAACCCTGAAAAAAATTTGGGGTTTACATCCACTTTAAGCAAAAACAGTCCATATGTGTAAGTGAAAAAAGGTACGATAAATTCTCAGCATGTAGTGCAGGTAAAAAAATGTGACCAAAGGAGTATCCTCCACCGTGCATAAGATGGCCTCTCATCTCACATATCCGCTGTGTCTTCCTGCCCCACGCTGAAGAAGTCCTGCCCACAGGACGTAACGCGCATGGTGGAGGAGCCACGTAGGATGTCACCCGCGATCACCGCTGATCTGTTTACCTTTGCATGGTTATGCTGCACGCCTTGCCAGCTGGCACTCGCGCTTAGAGTGCCTAAGCATGTGAGTCAATTTTATGTCTTTTACCTTAATACATTTTCAATACAGAGAGCACTAGATTTCCTTTCTTTTGTTCCTTTATTGTGGAGTACAACTGCAGGATTTGAGGTAATTTGTGATGCACACTGAGTGAGTCATCAATCATCCCTTTGACGTATCTAAACAGGTTCCTTTGATTGAGCTTTTTGCCTTGTGACCTTTTAAGGTCGAATATGTGAGGTGAGAGGCCATCTTATGCACGGTGGAGGATACTCCTTTGGTCACGTTTTTTACCTGCACTGCATGCTGAGAATTTATCGTACCTTTTTTCACTTAAACATATGGACTTTTTTTGCTTAAGGACTTGAGTTTTTTACTCATTTTTATTTTTTTGCGCTGCACTGTTCTATTGTATATCTGTCTTTTTTTAATGATTTTATTCTTAGTGCTGGCTTGCAATTTTTATTTTATTTTTTTGTAAAATATTTTTTCAGCACTGAATACTTTTTATTGTTACCCATACATAAAGATATATATATATATTTTTTACATGAGCATGCACTTAAAATCCTTCAAATGTTATACAGTAAAGGTCCAATACAATAAAATTTTGGTAGCTGCCTTTTTTTTTTTGGCATGATTTCTGGCCTTCTGTTTGTGAAATCAAAATTTCCAGTAAACAATACACTTATAGCCATTATTTGGGGGGAAGTTATGAGAAATGTTTCTCCCCAAACAGGATATTGCACTAAACCTTCGCTAAGTGGAAGAGTGAGTTTAATAATAAGGTGCCTCCAGCCTGGACAAAGGATTCACTTCCTAAGAAAATAACCAATAATCTAATCAAAGTAATTGGGAGCAGAAGAACTTCTGTAACACACATATAGCATTAATCATTAATATATAGATGCATGCAGTACTGTATATTGACCTAGGCCGACAAGGTCTAGTCTTAGGGCGGCACTTTTCCCCGAGTCCCGGCTCCCACATCCAGCTCCCGCATAAATATAGCCCCCGGCGTGGCGGCCTGTAGCGTGGCACTTGCACTAGCAGTATGGGGCATACTTGGCCAGGGGGAGGGAGCAACTGATACCCCCATTAAATTTTTTTTTAAAGTCAGTAGCTACTAACAGTGTAGCTGCTGACTTTAAATAAGGACACTTACCTGTCCTAGGCCCCCCACGCTGACGGCCCCCCCCGATGCCGGTCCCACGATCGCTCCGGGTCCCGTGCCGCCATTCACACTATGGGAAACATTTCCTAGTGCGCCTGCGTGAGTCTCACGCTGGCTTGTGAATGGGCGCGCTGCTCTCTGAGAACACACACAGTTCCCAGGAAGCAGCGCGCCCCATTCACAAGGAGAAGGAGAAGAAGAAAAGGCACCGCGGAGTGGAAGAGGCAGATTACGGACTTCCGCATAGCAACAGCTATTTCGGGTGAGTATTTTTTATTTTTTTTTCAGTTTATTTTTATTTTTTAAACAACATTGTAAAATGTTGTTTTCCTGGGTGGAGCTCCGCTTTAAACAGTCCACATTCAGTGAAAGTTAATGTACTGAAAACTTTGCAGTGCATGAACTTTTTTTTTTTTTTTCAAATTTTTTATTTGTAAACAGGGACAAGGCCGCGCAGGCCGACATGGTACAACTATACACACAGCACACGTAATAGATAAGGTATACAGCAACGAAAAGTAACAACTGTGTAAATTTATAGCAAAGTATCCGGATCACGCGACCCGTCCCCACATTTTCTCTTTATTTCAAGGAAGACCCCCTAATGGGGGGGGTGTGTACTATACAGAGGGTAGAAAGTCAGAACTAAGCACAGAGAGAAGGAGAAGAAAAGAAGGGGCGGTCAGGGGTAGCAGAGGGGGGGGGGTGGGGGGGTAGAGGGGGGCTCCGGGGGTAGAACTCCCCGAGCACAGGCTCCCCAGGGGGGAGGATTCCCTTACTTTGTGGTCTCCCTTACCGTTGTAGCAACGGTCTGAGACGTGCAGATAGATGCTGGGAAGAATACGTTCACACGTCAGCCGTGGGCTCCCTCAGTGCTTGGCCCTCAGCTGAGTATATGAAGATATTCCACAGTTGCCAGGTATCAGTGAATTTTTCCTGTCTGTTTTGCGCTGTAAGGATAAGATCTTCCATGCGTTTTATCTCTTCCACCTTCGCGATCCACTGGGGGATCGTCGGCGGCAGTGTGGCCTTCCAACAGAGAGGAATGCAGGCCTTGGCTGCATCCAAAAGGTGTCTAACCACGGATTTCTTGTATACTTTCTCTGGGGTATTAGATGCATGCAGGAGAAAGAACGCGGGGTCCGCTGGAACACTGCGGTCTGCAAATCTCTGAACTACCTCCCGAACCACTCGCCAGAAACGGTTCAGAGTCGGGCACGACCAGAAAATGTGCAGGAGTGTCCCCTTGTCGCCCTGGCAACGCCAACAAAGGTCAGACGTCTCCGGGAAGAACTTGTGAAGGAGCTCTGGGGTTCTATACCATCGTGACAAGATTTTATAGCTAGTCTCCTGGGCTTTGGCACAGATGGAAGACTTGTGCGTAAATCTCAGGATGCGCTGTCGTTTGGCCGAATCAAAATGACAGTGTAGTTCCTTCTCCCATTTAAGTATGCCCGGGGTACAAAATCTGGGCACGGTGTGTTTAAAAGGCCATAGGCTAGGGAGAGCGTATGTGACGTTGTACCCGGGGTGTTACAGAGTTCCTCTAGTGTTGTAAGAGGTTGGGCATAGGAAGCCGGAGGCCTTAGTGAGCGAAGAAAGTGACCCAGCTGATGGGATCTCAGGAAGTCCAGGCGAAACGGGCCTGCGGGATCAGAGAGCTCCGCAACAGTGCTCCAGCGTCCCCCCAAACTAAAATGTGAGGCCTGATAGAGGCCCGCCTCGCTCAGCCCCCGAAAGACCGCATCCCGCACGCCCGGCGCAAATCGGGGGTTCCCCAGAATGGGGTACAATGGTGAGTCGGTTGAGGATACATGTGCCTGCGCGATAAGTCTGGCGCAGACACGTAGTGTATTGCCAATCAGTGGGTGGCGTTTAGAGTCCGCCGGTAGGTCCGAGGAGCACCAAGGTGCTCTATTGAGGGGGATCTCGCTCTGGTCTTGTTCCATCTGCGCCCAAAGCTTGTTTTCCTGATTACGGCACCAATCCACCAGTCTACTTAGGTGAATTGCGTGGTGGTAGGTGCGGATATCTGGTACTGCAAGGCCTCCCTGGCATTTGGGTAAAACTAAGAGTTTAGCTGAGAGTCTTGGGCTCTACTTAGCCCAGATGAATTCGGTAAGCGTGGACTGTACTTGTTTAAAATATGATGCAGGGATATGGATCGGCAGTGCTTGCATGAGGTATAGAATCTTAGGGAGGATTGTCATCTTCACAATGTTCCAGCGGCCCGCCCAGGAATGTAGTCCCGTGTGCCATTTGTTCAGGAGTGCCCGAATCGTCCTCAACAGGGGCGGGAAGTTAAGGTCGTATACCCGTGTGATTGTTTGGGGGATGTGTGTGCCTAAATATTTCAGGGCGGTCGTCGTCCACTTTAGTTTAAATCTGTCTTGCAGGTGTCTGAGTTGTGTTTGTGGTATCCCCACACCCATGGCTTCCGATTTGGTGTAATTGATTTTTAAATTGGAGAGCGCCCCGTATCGTTCAAATTCCCCCAGCAGGGTTGGAAGGGAGGTATTGGGGTTAGTGAGGGAAAACATGAGGTCATCGGCATAAGCCGACACCTTATGTTGTGCATGATTGATTGTCACTCCAGATATGTCAGGGTTTAACCGTACGTGGCAGAGAAATGGTTCTAACGAGAGGGCAAAAAGAAGGGGCGAGAGCGGGCACCCCTGACGCGTTCCATTAGTGATCGGGAAAGGGTCAGAAGACACCCCATTAGCTCGAACTCTGACCGTCGGCGACGCATAGGTCGCCGAGATCCAAGACATCATTTTGCCTCCTAGTCCTATATGTCTAAGCGTAGCGAGCATAAAAGCCCAGCCAACCCGATCGAAAGCCTTCTCCGCGTCGGTACTCAGGAAAATACTAGGTGTTTTGGTTCGGGTGGCGGAGTAGAGAAGGTTCAGGACTTTAGTGGTGTTGTCCCTTGCCTCTCTCGTTGGGACGAAGCCCACCTGGTCCAGGTGAATAAGATGGGGTAGGTGGGATTGTAATCTGGTTGCAATAATTTTGGTAAACAATTTCAGGTCCGTATTAAGGAGGGATATGGGACGATAGCTTCCGCAGCACGACGGGTCCTTGCCCTCTTTAGGGATAACGGAAATCTGTGCTTGCAGCGTAGAGGCATGCAGCATGCCACCCTCAGTAAGATCGTTAAGCATCCCCACCAGGTGATCGCCCAGGGATGGAAGTAGTATTTTGTAGTATAGTAGCGTAAGGCCGTCCGGACCAGGGGCTTTTCCTAATTTGGTATTACTCACCGCAAGCTGTAGCTCGGCCAACGTGATGGGATCCTCTAAGAGGGCGCGTGTCTCTGGAGGAAGAGTGGGCATGCAAGAGGAGGTTATGTAATCTGTCATACGACTCGAGGGTGGGGCCGTCGTGGATAGATTGTAAAGTGACTCGTAAAATGACTTGAATTCCTGCGATATATGCTGGGGTGTGGTTATTTTCTGGCCAGTCGAGGAGCGCACGTGTGGAATGTAGGATGCCAGCTTCTGGTCTCGCAGGGATTGTGCCAAGAGCCTACCACACTTGTTGCCCAATTCGTAGACTCTCCTGCGGGTTATTTGTAGCGCCGATTTAGCTTTAAAAGTGAGTAGATCCGTGACCTGCGTATGTATCGTATCAAGTTCCGCCTTTAATGGACCCGTCGGGGATTGTTTGTGACGAAGCTCCAGGGCCTGAAGTTTGTCAAGTAGGGAGGTCAATTGAGCAGTCCTCTGCCGTTTAAGTCTCGCACCATGCTTTATGAGGGTCCCGCGAATCACCGCTTTGTGAGCTTCCCAAATCAGGCCCGCCCCACTGTCTGTGGTAGTATTAGTACGGAAATAATTGGAGATTTCTCTAGTCACGTCAGCCACTATCTCGGGGTCTTGGAGGAGACTCTCATTGAGCCTCCACGGCTTCCTTTGGCCTCTGTGGAATTCAGTCAGGGCATACCGCATCAAGGTCGGCGCATGGTCCGACCATGTGATGGAACCCAGAGAGACTCCTTTGACCGCCTGCAGTTGGTTATGAGGGACGAAGATATAGTCGATGCGCGAGTACGCATTGTGAGGGCGGGAGAAGAAAGTGTAATCTCTCTCCCCTGGGTGAAAAAGGCGGCAGGTGTCAATAAGCTGTGATGTGTGCAGAGCTAAATGGATGGCCCTGCGCGCGCTCCGAGTGATCGAGGAGCGCCCGGTGGAGGTGTCCTCTTCAGGAAGCAGGGGGATATTAAAGTCTCCCCCTACAATAAGCTGACCCTCAGAGAATTTCCTGAGGGCGGCTAAATGTTTTTTGATGAAAATGTCTTGTTGGCTGTTTGGAGCATATAGGCTGGCTATGGTAACCTTCGTGCCTCCGATCAGGCCCCGGAGGAAAAGGAATCTGCCCAGCGGATCCGTCCGGACTGCTGTCAGGGTCCATGGTAGTTTCGCTGAGATCAGAATCGAAACTCCTCTGGATTTAGCCTCCGAGTACGTGGAATGATACACCGTTGGGTAGAATCTATTTTTTGAGGATTGGGAAGGTATTTTCTCTGAAATGTGTCTCCTGCAGGAGAACTATATCAGCCTGCAGGCGTCTCATGTCGTTGAGCAGCATCCATCGCTTCTCAGGGACATTAAGTCCCTTTACATTCAGGGTGACCACATGAATCTCATCCATTTTCATGGAGGTGAAGGGTAGGTAACAAAAAGGGAAGGAGGGGGGGGGAAGGGTGAGCCAGAGGAGAAGAGGGTGAGAGACTAGAAAAAGATTAGAAGTCCCCTGCGAGTGACCTGTTTCACAGGGGGTTGAAGACGCGCCCGCTGTAGGGGTGCTGACCAGCTAAGCTGGCTAACTAGAGTACGCAAATTATTGCAAGAACGCTCCCCGGTGTGACCTGGGTAACGAGCGTCGTCCTACGTGGGGGTGTGTTCGGCAAGAACGCCTGGGGTGCTCCCAAACCCTTACCGACCCCACCGGCCACCATATGGATGTAAGGCATGGAACCCGAATAGGGCTACCAAAGCCAGAAAATGTGTGGAACAGTAAGAACACAATAAACAAAAATATACATGACTTTCAGGTTACCTATAAAAGTGCATTAAACTTCAACAGTAATACAGGCAAACATTTCAAACCCAGTAACCAGGCTGACCTCCAAACATAGCAACATTCCCGCAGTATCCCGACCCAAGCCCCCCGACGCCAAAAAACAAAAACAAAAAAAAAACAACAAAAACAAAACAAAAAAAAACCTATCGTCCACCCCCCCAGGCCCCGAGCAACCCCCCCCCAGACCCGCAGCTACCCAGACAGCCGGTTATATGGAACACCCTCCCTTCAGTTTATCAGGTCCCACCTCGGCCCATAGTACTCACGAGACCTGAATCAGAATGACGTGCGGTTTCCGTGTATCAAAGCAATTGGGGGTGGAGCAATCACCGCCCTTTAAACATGAGGTCTCCGGTATGTCAAAAGTCAAAGAAGAAGGGATGGTGGTGTCCTTGATCCTGCCAAGTGTGGTCCAGTGGATCTGTGGCAATAGTGCCTGCAGGGTTATATTGTGCCTCAGGCCACATTCTGTTTCTATAAGTGTGCCCGCCCATCCGGGTGGGGGGGAGAAGGGGGACATCCCCAAAAGCACCTTCAAACTGGCCCGGGGGGAGGGAACGCCGCGCCACCGGCACCCCCCACAGTTCCAAGGGCCCCCAATAGTCTTCCAGAACAACAGCGCCGCCAGGGCAAAAATAGAGCGGGGGACTCATAGCGCGGGCCATCTAGGGGTGGGGCACCACAAACTCAGCCCGGGCTCCGGGGGGGATCCCGCAAGGTCACAAACATTCCGGTTCAGGGGTCAGGACAGTCAAAGTGCAAATCTGTCAGCCTGGGTACAACTACATGGCAGGGTTGCCGAAGCACGATCAGAACTCACGTGTCTCCGCGTTGGTTGGAGCGCGCACACGGCCCCTGGACCTCTGAGAGCGGGCAGGTTGGTTATGGCATCCTGCGGCCGGGCCCAAGCGGCCAGTCGGTTTAGGGATCTTCCGCAGCCAGTTTGGCACCGGAATCTGTTCCACTCCCAGGACGGTGAAAAGCTCAGGTAGGTCAGCCGGAGATCGTAGGGTAAAGGAGGACTGCTCCATGCGGAAAGTGACCGCCAGCGGGTATCACCAGCGGTAGGTGTAGCCGCGTCTCCTCGCCAACTCCAGCACCGGCTTCAACATCGCCCGTCGCTGGAGAGTGGCCCGGGACAAGTCCGGGAGGACCTGAATGCACGCCCCATCGAAGTCCAGGTCTCCTAGGTCCCAGGCACACTGCAGAATCTCCTCCCTCTGCGTATAGCGGTGCAGGCGGCACAGGACATCCCGCGGCCTGGCGGGATCCGTGGATTTGGGGCCTAGTGTGCGGTGGACCCGGTCTATTTCCAGCAAGGGTGGCGGGTTCTCCAGCAGCCTGTGAAAAATGGCCGTGACCGTCACCGCAAGATCCTCTGAACCTGTGGCCTCAGGGATGCCCCGCAGCCGCAGGTTATTGCGGCGGCTGCGGTCCTCCATTTCTTCAAGGTGCAGCTGCATCTCCTGGGCCTCTGTTGTTTGGGATTCGCAGGCCCGCTCCAGGGCCTGTACTCGGGATACCAGCGAGGCCACCACCGTCTCTCCAGATGCAACACGGTCCGCGACTGAGTGTATCTCCGTCCGCACCTCTTGAATGTCTCTGCTATGCGCCTCCTCAATCCTTAGGATCAGGGCCTCTATATCTGATCTTGTGGGGAGAGCTTGAAGTATACTGCGGAGGTCCGCGTCCAGCCGGCTCTGGCTCAGGGCAGGGTCAGCCATCTCCGTCCGGAAGGTTATTGGCGTGTCTGATAGGGGGTCCGGCAGCTGTGAGCTCGTCGGCGTAGCCATGTGGGCTGTGGTAGAGGCCGGTACTGTGCGGGGTCCACGCGGCGCGGCCACAATGGCGCCCGGCGATGGGTTCAGTGGGCTCCTGAAGTAGGTATGAATGCTGGATTGAGTGCTATGGGATCGGGTTCCCCGGGATGCCGATCGTGTTCTGTAACCACTAGGGGTGTTCATACCGTGTCCACATGTAGGAGAGGTGTGTTGGTGGCCGGTGAAAGCCGAGTCAGGCCGGGAGCTCCCCTAAAGAATGTCCATCGGTATGGATCTGCTATGGATCTGCTTCTGCGGGTGTGTGGGGTCGTCAGGGGGTCCCAGTGGGCACATGCAGGGTGTTACCTGAGAGCAGGTGGCCCCGGAAGCAGCACAGGAGGCAGGCCGGGTGGAGCAAGATGGCCGCCGACTTCCAGGGCTAGGCCGAAGCCGCGGTTATTCCTAAATGCGGCACCCGCGATAGGGATCGCGGCCTCGCGGAGGTCGCCGTACGAGCGGAAAACGGCAGATTTGTGGCCACGGGTGTTCAGGGTCCCCGGGGGGTCCCGCTGGGCTGGTGCAGGATTCTGCTGCAGATCAGGATGGTGTGTACCAGAGCATTTGACGGAGCTCAAAGCATGTGCGTCCTGCTCCAAGCTATGTCAGGCCACGCCCCCCCAGTGCATGAACTTTTACTGAATGTGGACTGTCTAATAAGTTTGCATAGATTCCAACATATGCAAAGTGCTCCATGCTGAAATCAATGCAAACCCTCTAAACAGTTTACATTGAGTGAAAATTCATACACTGCAAAGTGCTCCATGCTATAATAAAAACACAATTAATATATACTAGTAAGCTGTGATATTTTAAAACTGACGGGGCTGCACTGATTGCCACTGATGAGGTGGTACTCCTAAGCTGCACTGATAGGTGGCACTGATAGGCTGCACTGATGAGCACTGATAGGTGGCACTAGTAGGCTGCACTGATGAGCACTGGTAAGCTACAATGATGGGCACTGATAGGTTGCACTGATGAGCACTGATAGATGGCACTGATGGGCACTGGTTGGCGTAACTTATGAGTACTGGTAGGCGGCACTGATGAGCACTGGTAGGCTGGACTGGTAGGCTGCACTTATGGGACTGTACTGATGGGCACAGATGAGGCAGCTCTCTTACACTGCACTGATAAGGCAGCACTGATAGGCTGCACTGGTGGCCCCTGATGAGGCCACACTGATGGCCACTCATAGGCTATACTGGTGCCCCCTGATGAGACTGCACTTTTAGGCACAGATAAGCCGGCAATCTTAAGCTGCACTCATACGGCTGCACTGATGGCCCTGATGAGCAGGGCCGGACTGGGAATAAAAACGAGCCCTGGAAAAAAAATCATACCAGCTCCATAACATTTTTATACCAGCCCAACAGCATATAGTCGCCTGGTCTCACTGCCTGGCCCTATTGGAAGCTGCGCTTGCTGTACCTCTCCCTGGGTGTGTTACACCAACAAGCTCATTCGATCCTTCAGGCAAATGTACTGGGTCCATCTTGTCTGGTAAGCCTTTGATCTTCATGGTGGTGGATTGCCTACAGACAATTACATACAGAGTCCCTTTTATCACAGTGAATCAATTTTGGACTTTATATTTTATTTGTTCACTAGCACTTTGTTGGTTTATTTCCATCTTTGGTGCTTCACTTTGTATTTATTATATTCATTATATAATATTGGTTATTTATTCAAGATATTCATTTGGTGCATTTTCAACCTACACATATTATTTTGGATCATGGTGAGATGGTGAGAGACTGCAGACATGATACAAGAGATGGTCAGAGACTGCAGACATGATACAAGAGATAATCAGAGACTGCAGACATGATACAAGAGATAATCAGAGACTGCAGACATATTACAAGAGATGGTCAGAGACTGCAGACATGATACAAGAGATCATGAGAGACTGCAGACATGATACAAGAGATGATCAGAGAATGCAGACATGGTACAAGAGATAATCAGAGACTACAGACATGATACAAGAGATGGTGGGAGAATGCAGACGTGATACAAGAGATGGTCAGAGACTGCAGACATGATACAAGAGATGCTCATAAACTGCAGACATGGTACCATAGATGGTCGGAGACTGCGGACATGGTACCATAGATGGTCGGAGACTGCGGACATGGTACCATAGATGGTTGGAGACTGCGGACATGGTACCATAGATGGTCAGAGGCTGCAGACATGGTATAAGAGATGGTCAGAGACTGCCAACATTACCAGACTGTGGAAAAGAAATTCAAATAAAATATAACATTAAAGCGGAGCTCCAGCCGCGATTTTTTTTTTTTAAAGTCAGCAGCTACTAACAGTGTAGCTGCTGACTTTAAATAAGGACACTTACCTTGTCCTACTTGCCCGCGCTGATGGGCCCCCCGATGCCGGTCCCACGATCGCTCCGGGTCCCGCGCCGCCATTCACACTATGGGAAACAGGCAGTGAAGCCGTACAGCTTCACTGCCCATTTCCTACTGCGCCTGCGTGAGTCTCACGTTGGCTTGTGAATGGGCGCGCTGCTCTCTGAGAACACACACAGTTCCCAGGAAGCAGCGCGCCCCATTCACAAGGAGAAGAACAAGAAGAAAAGGCACCGCGGAGTGGAAGAGGCAGATTACGGACTTCCGCATAGCAACAGGTATTTCGGGTGAGTATTTTTTATTTTATTTTTTCAGGGTTTTTTTATTTAATTTTTTTAAACAACATGGGAAAATGTTGTTTTTCTGGGTGGAGCTCCGCTTTAAGGCAAAATATTGGGGATTATGTGGACCTTAATCTCAAATCATTATTGAATAGGCTTAAAGATAAATGTCGGACCTGGTGCAAGAGCCAATCTTATAAAGATGATTTTGGCCCCACAATTATTGTACATTTCTCATAATTGTCCGATGTGGATAGCTACATGTTGGTTCAGAAGGATAGAATCTCTCTCTCGCAAACTCATTTAGAAGAAATAATATGCACGTATTAAATTAACAACCTTAATGTTAGCTAAAGATGAGCGGGGACTGGCTATCCCACATCCAGAAATCTCCTTTTTAGCTTCACAGAGACAGATGAGAATGATCCCATACAGAGACTACTACTCCCATTTGGTGAAGGATATTCAATGCTGTCCTTATAAGAGACAAAAACCTTCTACAGAGATAAGAAATTCACGATGTGCCAATTAATCAACAAGGTATGGCTAGCAATAAAAAAAAAGATTACCAACAGTACAGGCTACACCTCCTACACACCAATATGGAACTTCTCAAACTATGAGGAGATGCAGAGATTAGAGGGATTTGGGCCTTGGCGAATTCAGGGGCTGAGATGTGTGGAACAACTGTACCGGAATGATAATATAAAATCTTTTCCACAAATATCTGAGGAATTTAGCATTCCGAGACAGAGGTTCTTTCAGTATCTCCAGCTTAGACACGCCCTTCTTTTTCAGGCCCTCAAGACATCTTTATTTAAGCTCAATACCTCTAAAAAAATAACACTACTGAAGAAAGGACTTATCTCTAACATATATGAGATGCTACAAAATAAGAGATGGTCAGAGACTGCAGACATGATACAAGAGATGGTCAGAGACTGCGGACATGACTCAAGAGATGGTCAGAGACTGCAGACACGATACAAGAGATTTGTCAGAGAATGCAGACATGATACAAGAGATGGTGAGGGACTGCAGACATAATACAAGAGATGATCAGAGACTGCAGACATAATACAAGAGATGATCAGAGACTGCAGACATGGTACAAGAGATGCTCAGAGACTGCAGACATGGTACAAGAGATGCTCAGAGACTGCAGACATGGTACAAGAGATGATCAGAGACTGCAGACATGGTACAAGAGATGATCAGAGACTGCAGACATGGTACAAGAGATGCTCAGACACTGCAGACATGGTACAAGAAATAGTCAGAGAATGCAGACATGATACAAGAGATGTTCAGACAATGCAGACATGGTACAAGAGATCAATGCAGCCTCATCAGTGCCTATCAATGCAGCTTTACTGTGCCCATCATTGCAGGCTCACTGTGTCCAAGAGCATACCAGGCCCTTCTGTCTGGTATGGCTTTTAAGTGGAAGCCACACGCCGAAAAAACGGTGTGGGGATCCCACCAAAATCCATACCAGCCCCTTACCCGAGCACACAGCCTGGCAGGTCAGGAAAGGGGTGGGGACAATCGAGCGCCTCTCCCCTCCTAAACCGTACCAGGCCGCATGCTCTCAACATGGGGGGGTGGGTGCTTTGGGTCAGGGGGGCCCTGCACCAGCCACGCCAAAGCACCTTGTCCCCATATTGATGAGCCTCTTCCTGACAACCCTGGCCGTCGGTTGTCGGGGTCTGCGGCGGGAAGCTTATTGGAATCTGGAAGCCCTTTTTAACAAGTTGTCCTGTAGCCACTCCTTTAGCTATGTGTTTAGGCTTGTTGTCCTGTTGAAAGATGAACCTTCGCCCCAGTCCAGAGTGCTCTGGGGCAGGTTTTCATCAAGGATGTCTCTGTACATTTCTGCATTCACCTTTCCCTCGATCCTGACTAGTCTCCCAGCTCCTGCTGCTGAAAAACATCCCTACAGCATGATGCTGCCACCACCATGCTTCACTGTAGGGATGGTATTGGTCAGGTGATGAGCAGTGCCTGGTTTTCTCCAGACATGACGCTTGCCATTAAGGCCAAACAGCTAGAATCATGTACCTCGGTGCATCTTATTGCCGGCGTAGCGTATCTTCTTTACGCTATGCCGGCGCAACGTTGAGAGGCAAGCATGGTATTCACAAAGCAAATGCTCTCACCGTTGCGCCGGCATAAGCCAACGTAAGTCAAAGTAGGTGGAAGTGGGCGTGTAACATTCAAATGAAGCGTGACCCCATGCAAATGATGGGCTGAGCTTCAAAAAAACTAACTGTGCATGCGTCGTATCTTGGACGCATCCCATTGCGCATGCTCACAGTCACGTCGAAATAACTGGCTAAGATACGTCAAAACACTGCCTACGACGTGAACGTAACCTACGTACAGCCATATTCACGTACTACGTAAACGACGTAAAAACAGCGTTCGTTCCCTGGTCCATACCTTTGCATGGGTTGCGCCTCCTATATGAGGAATAACTTTACGCCGGACGTAACCCTCACGCAAGTACGGGCGCAAGTACGTTCGTGAATCGGCGTATCTCCCTCGGCATATCTCCGGCGTAGGCAAGTTACATCGGTTGGATGAAGTCAGTTTTTAGGCGTATCTTAGTTCTGTGGGCATGGCGCACAGATACGACGGCGCATATTTACACTTACGCAGCGTATCTCAAGATACGTCGGCATAAGTGCTTTGTGAATCCGGGCCAAAGAGTTTAATTCAGGTGCCTTTTGGCAAACTCCAGGCGGGCGGTCATGTGAGGTGTGGCTTCTGTCTGGCCACTCTACCATACAGGCCTGATTGATGGAGTGCTGCAGAGATGGTTGTTCTTCTGGAAGGTTCTCCTCTCTCCACAGAGAAACGCTGGAGATCTGTCAGAGTGACCATCAGGTTCTTGGTCACCTCCCTAACTAAGGCCCTTCTCCCCCCCATTGCTCAATTTGGCCGGGTGGCCCACTCTAGGAAGAGTCCTGGTGGTTCCAAACTCCTTCCATTTACAGATGATCGAGGCCATTGTGCTAGAGAAAATTTTCTGTACCCTTCCAAATATCTGTGCTTCGATACAATCCGGTCTCTGAGGTTTATAGACAATTCCTTGGACTTCATGGCTTGGTTTCTGCTCCGACATGCACTGGTAACTCTGGGACAGGTATGTGCCTTTCCAAATCGTGTCCAATCAACTGAATTTACCACAGGTGGACTCCAATCAA
Organism: Rana kukunoris; assembly: GCA_029574335.1. Taxonomy (NCBI): domain Eukaryota; kingdom Metazoa; phylum Chordata; class Amphibia; order Anura; family Ranidae; genus Rana; species Rana kukunoris. The sequence goes on along the minus strand of CM056050.1, from coordinate 67,504,827 downwards.
GTTGTAGAAACATTTCAAGGATGACCAGTGGAAACAGGATGCACCTGAGCTAAATTTTGAGTGTTATGGCAAACGCTGCGAATACTTATGTACATGGGAATAAAAAAACAAAAAATAATAATAATAATAATAAATTTGCAAAGATTTCAAACAAAATCCTTTTGTCATTATGGGGTATTGTTTGTCGAATTTTGAGGAAAATAATGAATTTAATCCATTTTGGAATAAGGCTGTAACATAACAAAATGTGGAAAAAGTGAAGCGATGTGAATACTTTCCGGATGCACTGTACATTATCACTAATTGCCCATCTTGGGCCCTATGGAAGACTGAGTACATAGTAAGTACTATCCTGAGTGACTGTTTAAGTTTCAACCAGCCGGCTCCCCTCATTCAAACCACCTGTTAACTGATTGGTTGGCTGAATTTTAGCACTCATTTCAGGAGTACTGACGACCAACAATACGTAATGGAATGCCCAGTAGCAGCATTTCAGTGTCAGCCTGGGCCCACACAAGTGAAGCCATTTGTCTAAGTCCATGCCAGTCCCTCCATTAGAGGCTGGCATACCACACTGTGCATTTAAAAAAAACGAGCGGTGTTAATATTTTTCAGCTGTCTTCAGGCCGGTCACGTGACTCGAGGCCGCTTTCCAGCTCCGATGGATTGCTTCTGCGGAAGGGGACATGATTTCCCTCTGACGTCAGCCAGGGAGATTACGTGGCCCCTCGGCTCCACCCACAGAAGCCCTGTCTCGTAGCTGTAAAGTGGCCACGAGTCACGTGACCAACCTGAAGACAGCTGAAAAACTATTTTCCTTGCTCGCTTTTTAAAATGCTTCACACAGTGTGGTATGCCAGCCTCTAGTTGAGGGGCTGGTAGTGACAATTTGATTTTTTTTTTTCAATAATAGTGGCGCAGGGGCGGGGCTGAGCGGAGACAGACAGGGAGAGGGAGCTGAGGCAGGAAGGAGGGGTGAGAGGAGAGGAGAGCTGAGAGCAGGCAGCGTATGACAGAGGGACGTACTCTGACCACGATGGTCAGGGCTCAGCAGCCATGATTGTCGTGGTCAGTGCATAGAGGGAAATACAGGAAGGTTCAGGGATGTTTTTTTACAAAATGGAATATCAGTGTCCGCTTGTTGTTTTTTTACAGTTTAGAAGGGGGAAGATTACACAGGAAAAGCATTCTGCTGTTTAACCACTAGGGTACCGCACGCTGTCAAATGATGGCGGGTGGAATACCCTGTTGTTCTGACAGGATGTCATATGACGTCCTGTAATTTAAAGCCGCTAGGGGGCGCACGTGCGGCGCCACCGGCATGAGCGTGCACCTGGCGCGTTACTGGGAACTCAATGCGTGTGACTGAGCAGGGACGTGGAGCTCTGTGTGTAAACACAGAGCTCCCCATCCTCTCAGGGAGAGAGGAGACCGATCTGTGTCCCTTGTACATAGGGACACAATCGGTCACCTCCCCCAGTCACCCCCTACAGTCACTAGGACAAACATTTAACCCCCGCCCCCAATTGGTTAACCCCTTTACTGCTAGTCACATTTATACAGTAATCAATGCATATTTACAGCATTTATTATAGCAAAAAATATTGTGTTTTTTTTTTGAAAATTTACGCTTTTTTTGTTTATAGCCCAAAAAAAGGGATTTTTAAATACAGCTTACCTGTAAAATCCTTTTCTTGGAGTACATCACGGGACACAGAGCGGCATATTCATTACTATGTGGGTTATATGGAGTACCTTCAGGTGTGGACACTGGCAATCTCAAACAGGAAGTCCCCTCCCTATATAACCCCCTCCCCTAGAGGGAGTCCCTCAGTTTTGTAGCAAGCAGTATGCCTCCCAAAATGGTCACCCAAAAGAGGGGTGGGAGCTCTGTGTCCCGTGATGTACTCCAAGAAAAGGATTTTACAGGTAAGCTGTATTTAAAAATCCCTTTTTCTTTCTCGTACATCACGGGACACAGAGCGGCATATTCATTACTATGTGGGATGTCCGAAAGCAATGCTTTAATGAGGGGAGGGAGACATCTTCCAAAGAAGGATTCAATTTAGAGGTAAACTCAAATCATAATAATAATTCCAACTTAGTCAAGAAAAAACTTCTTTTTTTTTTTTTTTTTTTTATAACCAAGGGTGCTTCTGATCCCGAGGATTTCAAACTGCAGCCTGTAGTACTGCCTGTCCAAAGGCAGAATCCGCATTCCTTCTCACGTCTAGTTGATAAAACTTTGTAAACGTGTGGACTGATGACCACGTTGCCGCCTTGCATATCTGAGCCATAGAGATCTGATGGTGTGCTGCCCAAGAGGCGCCCATGGCCCTGGTAGAATGGGCCTTTACCGACAACGGAGGAGGCAACCTCTTCAAACCGTAGGCTTGAATGATTAATTGTCTAATCCATCTCGAGATGGTGGATTTTGCAGCTGCCTGCCCCTTCTTGGGGCCATCTGGTAGAACGAATAATACATCTGTCTTCCGGATCTTTTCTGTAGCTTTAAGATAGGCCTTCATGGCCCGGACAATATCCAAGGTATGCAGCAACCCCTCCTTTCTAGATGTAGGTTTTGGAAAGAAGGATGGAAGTACCAAATCCTGGTTTAAGTGAAATTTGGATATAACCTTTGGTAGAAAGGAAGGATGGGGCCGGAGAACTGCCCTGTCCTTATGTAGAACGAGATATGGTTCCTTACACGATAAGGCTGCTAATTCTGACACTCTCCTGGCCGAAACTATGGCGACCAAGAAAACCAACTTTCTTGTCAGTAAGACTAAAGGAATCTCAGCCAACGGCTCAAAGGGTTGTTTCTGTAAAGTGGACAGGACAAGATTTAAGTCCCATGGACAAATTGGTGACTTGACAGGAGGATTAATACGCAAGACCCCCTGTAAGAAGGTCTTTACCAGCGAGTGGGTGGCCAGCGGCCTCTGAAACCACACTGACAGAGCCGAGATCTGTCCCTTGATTGTGCTTAGTGCCAGGCCTTTATCCACTCCTAGCTGGAGAAAACTTAACACCCTATCAATAGTATATTTGCGGGAATTCCATCTTTTGGATTCACACCAGCCTATGTAGTTCCTCCACACCCTGTAATAAATCACCCTGGAGACCGGCTTTCTAGCCCTAATCAGGGTAGGGATTACCTGCCTAGACAGACCTCTACCCCTGAGAATCAGGGATTCAGCCTCCAGGCCGTCAAATTTAGACGCTGTAATGTAGGGTGGAGGATCGGGCCTTGTGAGAGTAGGTCTGGTTGTAGAGGAAGAGTCCAAGGGTCTCCCACTGCCATCTTCAGGACTAGTGAGTACCAAGTCCTCCGGGGCCAAGCCGGAGCTACTAGAATGACTGGCTTGTTCTCCACTCTGATCTTGCGCAACAGGCGAGGGAGTAACTGTAGTGGAGGGAATGCATATAGAAGTTTGAATTGAAGCCAAGGGCAAACCAACGCATCGGTTCCGCAGGCCATAGGATCCCTCGCTCGCGACACGAACCTGTCTAGTTTCTTGTTGAACCTGGATGCCATTATATCTACGTCCGGCATTCCCCACCTCTGGCAGATTGTCTGAAAGACCTGGGGATGCAGAGACCACTCCCCTGGCAACAGACTCTGGCGACTTAAGAAGTCTGCCTGCAGGTTGTCCACTCCGGGAATGAATATCGCTGAAATGCAGGGTACATGAACCTCTGCCCACTGAAAAATCAAGCTCACCTCCCTCTGAGCGGCCTGACTCCTGGTTCCCCCTTGGTGGTTTATGTATGCCACCGCCGTGGCATTGTCTGACTGGATTCTCACCGGGAACCCCTTTAATCTGGAGGTCCATGCCAGAAGGGCTAGGCGAGCAGCTCTGATCTCCAAGATATTGATGGGGAGCTGCCTCTCTGCTTTCACCCAAGTTCCCTGGCGGGAGAACCCCTCGAAGACCGCCCCCCAGCCTGCCAGGCTGGCGTCTGTGGTAACTACCTTCCAGACAACAGGGCTGAAGGATTTTCCCTTTAGAAGGTTCTGAGGGTTCAACCACCAGGCCAGGCTTTGTCGGACCCTTGATGATAGCGTCAAAGGGGACTCTAAGGCATGTGCCCTCTTGCCCCAGGCTGCTAGAATGGCTGCCTGTAGGACGCGAGTGTGGATCTGAGCGTATGGTACTGCCTCGAACGTGGCCACTAGCTTGCCTAGTAATCGCATACACAGGCGAATAGTTGGTTTTTTCTTGTTTAGAACCAACTGAACCAACCCCTTGATAGCCTCGATCTTTACAAGGGGCAGGAACACCTTTTGCTGTTCTGTGTCTAACCTCATGCCGAGGTATTCCAACTGCTTTGTAGGCTGGAACGCTGACTTTCCCCGGTTTAGGACCCAGCCGAATTCTTCGAGGTACCGAACCGTGAGGTTTACTGCCTTTTGCAGACCCGGCCGTGAGTGATCTATGATTAAAAGGTCGTCCAAGTATGCTAGGACTGTGACCCCCTGGATCCTTAAATTGGCCAGAACTGGGGCTAGGATCTTCATGAATACCCGGGGGGCCGTGGCCAGCCCGAAGGGGAGCGCCCTGAATTGGAAGTGTCGCTGCCCCACCGCGAAGCGTAAAAATCTTTGATGCAACTGAAAGATTGGTACATGAAGGTAAGCATCCTTTATGTCTATGGAGGCCAGAAAATCGTCCTTCTGAAGCGCGGCGGCTGCTGACCGGATGGATTCCATCCGGAAGGAACGAACCTTTAGGTAACCGTTTAACCTCTTTAGGTCCAAGATTGGCCTGACATCGCCGTTGGGCTTTGGTATGACAAAGAGATTGGAATAGAAACCTAGGCCTTGCTCTTGGGCTGGCACTTCTATAATTACGTCCTGGCAAAGCAGGTGATCCAAAGCTGCCAGCATTGAGGCCTTCCTTGCTGGATCCCTTGGTAGCCTTGATTCTTGAAAATGAGGCGGAGGATACCTTAGAAACTCCAGTCTGTAACCTGTGGTTACAGATGCCCGGACCCATTTGTCGGGGATCTTGGCTTCCCAAACTTCTGAGAAGAAACGAAGCCTTCCCCCCACCCGCGAGAGTGGGGGCGCCCCTTCATAAGGCAGACTTAGGGGCTGTCTTTGACGGCTTGCGATACCACGGCCTCTTACCCCCAGGGGTCTGTCCCTGCGATCTACTGTTAACGTTGGATCGTGCAGGCGGCCGTCGATACTGCCTGGAATTTGAGGGCCCCGAGACAGGAAAGAGCTGCCTTTTAAATGTAGGAGCCCGGAATGTCTTTTTGACCGGTAAAAGGGTACTCTTGCCATTTGAAATAGTCTGAATATATTTATCCAGATCCTCTCCGAAGAGTCGTCCTCCATGGAAGGGAAACCCTGCCAGAAGCTTTTTGCATGGGGGCTCCGCCGCCCAGTTCTTCAACCATAAGAGCCTTCTCATGTGCACCAAAAATAGTGATAAACGAGAGGCCTGCTGGATGGAATCTTTTATAGCATCTACAGCAAAACACAGAGCTCTGGGAATGTCAGAAAACTCTTCTGCTTGTTGGGTAGGCATGTCCTTTAACATTTCTTTTGTCTGGTCTTTTAACGCCTGACAAACTCCAATTGCAGCCACCGCTGGCTGCACCACTGCTCCTGCCGTAGCAAAGGATGCTTTTAAAAGTGTCTCTAATCTTTTATCAACCGGATCTTTAAACATATGTATGTTTTCCACCGGGCAAGTTAGTGATTTATTCACACATGAGATGGCTGCATCCACTACTGGGAGCCTCCACCTCTTGGAGAATTTTTCCTCCATGGGGTAAATGACCGCAAATCTTTTCGGTGGCAGAAAAATCCTGTCCGGCCGTACCCAATCCCGAAAGATCAATTCCTCCAAGAGAGGATGGACCGGAAAAACTGCGTTGCTTAACGGAGCTTTCAAAGAGCCCAGAGAGGATACCGGAGGAACCTGAGGCTCTGGCAATGGTAAACTAAATGCCGAGCGGACCATGTCTGTCAAAGACTGTACCCACAGTCTTTTTGTCTGGGAGTCTGAAAATGGTTCCTCAGAGGCAGACCCCTCCATCCCTGAACCCTCTTGGTTCAGGTCTAGTTGATCCTCCTGTGATTCCAATTCCTCCGGAGAGAGAATCTCAGCATCTGAGGATACACCTCTTGGTGATGGGGATCTAACCCGTTTCTTACCAGGAATATAGCGATCATTGCTGCTATTCTCTCTTCTAGCCCCCCTAGGGATACGGCTAGCATCTCCTCTGTGATAAACACAGGGCTGGGCTGATCTGGGCCAGCCTCCGCACCAGATCCCCCTAATGGCTCATCCAAGGCGCCTTTTATGTTAATAAGTTGCGGGGAAAGTATCGGCATATCATCAGAATCAGAAAGGGAACCCTTTTGTTTTTTGGTCTTTTTTGTACCCTTTGACCCCGAACCTTTGGAAGCCATAATACAAAATCGAGGGACTCCGCCCACACAACAGACTGTAGTGGCCAGGAGTACAAAACCAGAGTTTAGGGGACAATAGATCACTAATGCCCAAAAACTGATGGGATCCCGTATGTTTTTTTTTTTTTTTAAATATATATTATATATATTTTCTTTTTACAACATACAGTGACCCCAAACTTAGTTTGCCAGCCTCCAACCTGCTGCAAAAAGGGGAATTTCTTGGCTTAACAAAAAAGGCATTGGAACAAAGTCCAGCATGTACTACCCCTCTTCCGCCACCGGGAGTCACTGTTCTGCCGCTCTGCGTCCTCTCCTTCTGAAAATCAGCCTCAGACTGAGCACTGACAATGCCTGCTGTCTATAACAGCACAAAGGCGCGCCCCTGTATGACGCCGCAGGCACGCCCCCCCCCCGCCCTCCTGTCTGAACGGCGCGAAAAACGTCTATAAGACGTGCGCGCGCGCGTATGCCGGAAACAGGAGGAACATGGAGGAGCCGCGCTGCTGGAGATCCAGGAACGCAGAACAGGCGGCAGATTCAAACCCCCGGCCAGGTAGGACTCTCCAAAGGCCCCTAGGGATCCTTACTAGCCCTAGGAAGAAAGCAGCAGGTTTAGCTAGCAACACATTTTTAGACAGGGGAACCTAGTGATGGGGGAGAAAGGGTGTCATCCTGTCTCTCTTAGACATAGTGAGCAAGGTTGCCCATGCAGAGCATACTTAGGCTATCCCCCCTTTTAGGTTACCCCGGAGAGCCTGCTGTCGAACCAAGTCCCGCAGGCTCCCCCTTACCTGCTCCATGCTGCAGGATGTTTGTCCAGCAAACTGATCCAATCTTCTCCCATCTCCGTGGGTAGCGTAGTAGACCTTCAGGCCCTGGGGTCCTATGAAGGTACCCACTGTCCTGGACCTATATGGCACCCTGGCAAACAGGAACTTATGGTTTTTACAAACTCCAAGTCCTGGGCCCAGGGTCCAGCCCTCCAAAGAGGAGCATTATAGGCAAAACCCCACGGCTTGGGGCCCGGGTACTGTCCACTTTGGCACTGAGGCTCCTTGGACAGATCCGGTTAGCCCGCCCTTAATCCCAAGGATGTGGAGCAAAGCTATTCCGTGACCAACACCTAAGACACTGGCGAAAAAACTGAGGGACTCCCTCTAGGGGAGGGGGTTATATAGGGAGGGGACTTCCTGTTTGAGATTGCCAGTGTCCACACCTGAAGGTACTCCATATAACCCACATAGTAATGAATATGCCGCTCTGTGTCCCGTGATGTACGAGAAAGAAAATAAAAACCGCACGGGCGATCAAATACCACCAAAAGAAAGCTCTATTTGTGGGAAAAAAGGACGTCAATTGTGTTTGGAAGCCACGTCGCACGACCACGCAATTGTCAGTTAAAGCGACGCAGTGCCGGAAGCTAAAATTCCGTCTGGGCAGGAAGGGGGTGTAGGTGCACAGTAGGCAAGTGGTTAATCTGCTTTAAGGGACCTGGATATAAAAAACATTGGGTGAACAAACGCTTTAATATCAGGTACGTATTGGTGCACTAAAGAGAATATATACTGTATATATACGTAGGGTTGCACTTGTCCAGGATTCACCCGGACAGTTTGGTTTTGGAATCACGTGTTCGGGTTTCAGACTGCCTAAAACCCGGAAACATTTTTCAGACCAGACTATGGCTTCCAAGTGGGGTTGCTGGCTGCAGTTGGCTAAGCTGAGAGTGTCTGTTACACTCTCTTTTATGCTGTCCAAAATCAGCTTTAACAACCCCCCCCCCCCCCCAAACACACAGACGGTAAAGGAAAGAGGGCTCGATCTGCACCTCTTCTTCCTGTCCCTACCTCTCTGTGTCTGCCCACACTCCAGTTCCCGACACTGTGCCTCAGAGAAGGAAAGTGGGGGTTGGAAATTTGAATTCCAGCAGCCTCAGATACATCTGGATGGGAGGTGCTGACTGCCAAGGGGTGAGTGAGCTCACCATCCATCCCCGTCTGTGACTGAAGTCTCCCCCCTTCTCTCTCCTGCCTCTAAGCGAGTAGGCTAAGAAGGTAAATCAGGGTTCTCAGAGCACTCTTTATATCTGAGTTCCCCTTTACTCCAGAGGCCACAGTGTCCCCCCCCCCTTACATCAGAGTTCTCAGTGTTCCCCCTCCTTAAATCAGAGCATCCCTTATGTTAGAGTCCCCAGAGTTCTTTTTTACATCAGAGTTTGCAGAGTCCCCCCCTTACAGTGAAAAGGAACTCTGCGAGTTCAGATGTAAAAGGGGAACTCTGTAAACGATAAATGATATTTACCAGCAAAATATATGTATAAAAAAAATTGCTGTGCGCCACTAAAGTGTTCGGGTTTGAATTGAAGAAAAGGTGGCAACCCTCTATACATGAATTAATCTTATTAGTGTTTTCTAACAATGTTTGTGTATAATTGTTCTAATTGTATATGTACATTGTGGAACCTATATTTGATCATTACATGCTCAGGCTTTACATTTACACTTTAAAAAATCCAACAATAGGCTGGGGGACTAAAAGCAATGCATTTCCTTTGTAGCTGAAATCTCAACCCAACAAGGCCTAATGAGGCAAAATAAAACAGAGAGCTCCCTCTAGTGGTTAATCTGTAAATCTCAACATTTTATATACAAAACCTTGGTTTGAGAGTAACTTGGTTTGAGAGCATTTTGCAAGACAAGCATAATGTTTAACCACTTGACCACTGGGCACTTAAACCCCCTTCCTAACCAGACCAATTTTCAGCTTTCGGTGCTCACAATTTGAATGACAATTACTCAGTCATACAACATTGTACCCATTTGAAATTTTTGTCCTTTTTTTTCACACAGATAGAGCTTTCTTTTGGTGGTATTTGATCACTTCTGGGTTTTTTATTTTTTGCGCTATAAAAGAAAAACAACTGAAAATTCTGTAAAAAAAAATTGTTTCTGTCATATTAGCAGGTTATTTCTCACACACAGCATATGCATACCACAAATTACACCCCAAAACACATTCTGCTATTCCTCCCGAGTATGGCGATACCCCATGTGTGAGACTTTTACACAGCGTGGCCACATACAGAGGTCCAACATGCAGGGAGCACCATCAGGCGTTCTGGAGCACCCAGACCAATTCTGGCATTTCTCTCCTACATGGAAAAATCATCATTTATTTGCTAGAAAATTACATAGAACCCCAAAACATTGTATATGCTTTTTTAGCAAAGACCCTAGAGAATACAAAGGCGGCCGTTACAACTTTTTATCTTGCATGGTATTTTCGCAGACATTTTTTTAAACGCGTGTTTTTTTTTTAAAAACTGTTTTGTGCTAAAAAAAAAAAAAAAAAAACAGTAAAGTTAGCCCAATTTTTTTTCATAATGTGAAAGATGAAGTTACACCGAGTAAATAGATACCCAACATGTCACACTTCAAAATTGCGCACACTCGTGGAATGGCGCCAAACTTCGCTACTTAAAAAAATCCCCATAGGCGGTATTGCAGAGTATCGCGCAGGGTATTGCAGAGTATTGGGGTATTGCAGAGTATCGCGCGGGGTATTGCAGAGCATTGGGGTATTGCAAAGTTTCGCGCGGGGTATTGCAAAGTATCGCGCGGGGTATTGCAGAGTATCGCGGTATTGCAGAGTACTGGGGTATTGCTGAGTACTGGGGTAGCAGGGATGGCTGAGCTGGGATGGATGGCTGGATCTGTGACTGCATTTGTCACAGATCCAGCCACAGCGCTGCTGCTGACACCCCGCTCCCCCCCCCTCCTCTCCTCGCACACTGTTTGTTTACAAGTGATCACGCCATCATTCGACGGCACGATCACATGGTAAAGGGCCACTATCAGCGGCAATTTACCGTCTTCTAGACCCGGCGAGCACGGAGACTTCTGCGAGCGCGTCCCAGGGGACGCGCAATCGCGGAAGTGAAGGACGACGTCGTGTCACGGTAACTCGACCGCGCTGTAGCAGTATTTTTGCTATAGCGCGGTCGGCAAGTGGTTAATACATTTTGCCTTGATATGCAAGCAATGTCTTGATATAAGAGTAGTGTCATATCACAACTGATAAAAAAGAGAGGAGCCTCTAAGTGTAGCAATATGGTTACATTTAATGACGGTACAACATTTAGCAACTTATTGCTACACTTAGAAGGTGCCTCTCTTCTCTTTTATACCCTGTATTAAAAATGCTTTGATATACAAGTGCTTTGGATTACAAGCATGTTTCTGGAACAAATTATGCTCGCAAACCAAGGTTATACTGTAATTGTAAAGAGTTAAGGAAGAGCAAAGTATTACAATATAAAAAGTTGCATTAAAAATTAAACTAACTCAAAAGATGTACTTGCAAAAATGATAGCATAATCCCTTCCAATGCCTCTATTGGCATCTATAATTCTTGTATTTTCACATCTCGTAAAATAGAAGCATCATAACATGGCACCTCTAATAACATCGACATCATTTTGACTTTTTAGTAATATGCCATTGTTGGTACTGTTCTGGCTTTTGTACAACTGTTTATCTGGCTATATTTTGCCATTTCTTAACCACTTAAGCCCCAAACCATTATGCAGGTAAAGGACCTTGCCCCTTTTTGTGATTCGGCACTGCATCGTTTTAACTGACAATTGTGCGGTCGTGCGACGTGGCTCCCAAACAAATTTATTTCCCCACAAACAGAGCTTTCTTTTGGTGCTGTTTAATCACCTCTGCGGTTTTTATTTTTTGCGCTATAAACAAAAAAATTCAATGTTTTTAACTTTTTGCTATAATAAATATCCCCCAAAAATATATAAAAAAAAAAATTTCTCCTCAGTTTAGTCCGATACGCATTCTTCTACATATTTAAGGTAAAAAAAAAAAAAAAAACGCAATGAGCGCTTGGTTCGCGACATTGCGCAAAAGTTATAGCGTTTACAAAATAGGGGATAATTTTATGGTATTTTCGTAACTGCGACATATCGGACACTTTTTTGGGACCATTGTCATTTTCACAGCGAAAAGTGCTCAATTGCAACAAGAAATTGTGACCTGGCGCCCACCGGTAATTGAGGCCTCAGCTTTGCGGCCTTGTGAAGGCCCAAGCTTCCTTCTGTGACCTGGCGCCATCTGGTGGTGGGCGTTGGCATTACAAATAACACAGCAGTTCTAATGTGTTTTTTCACTGCCATCTCCTTCCCGCTAATTAGAATTCTAACACCCTAGAGCATGGGTCCTCAAACTACGGCCCTCCAGATGTTCAGGAACTACAATTCCCATCATGCCCTAGTCATGTCTGTGAATGTCAGAGTTTTACAATGCCTCATGGGACTTGTAGTTCCGACACAGCTGGAGGGCCGTAGTTTGAGGATCCCTGCCCTAGAGAATAAAATGGCAGTTGTTGCAATACTTTCTGTCAGACCGTATTTGTGCAGCGGTCTTACAAGCGCACTTTTTTGGGGAACAAATACACTTTTTTTAATGAAAAAAAAAGACAACAGTAAAGTTATCCCAATTTTTTTTTATATTCTGAAAGATAATGCTACGCCGAGTAAATTGATACCCAACATGTCACACTTCAAAATTGCGTCCGCTCGTGGAATGGCGACAAACTTTTACCCTTTAAAATCTCCATAGGCGACATTTAAAAACTTCTACAGGTTGCATGTTTTGAGTTACAGAGGAGGTCTAGGGCTAGAATTATTGCTCTCGCTCTAAGGATCGCGGTGATACCTCACATGTGTGGTTTGAATACCGTTTACATATGCGGGCGCTACTCACTTATGTGTTCGCTTCTGTGCGCGAGCTTGGCGGGACGGGGCGCATTTTCTGGCTCCTAACTTTTTTAGCTGGCTCCTGAATTCCAAGCAAATTTGTCAAACCCTGCTTGAAGCCCTAGTTCACACTGGAGTATTTTGGTGTAAAAATCGTCAGCATTTGTCGGCAATGGCACCGTCCTAATCGGTGCGACGACGTATCGGCAGGACTGCACCGATATCAAAAAGTAATTTCTGTATTACTTTTTTGCGATTTACATTGACATCGGTTTCTGAACAGATGTCTCTGAAATCACGGCCAAAATCGGGAGTGAAATTGTGCGAGTTCAGCTGAACTCGCATGTCTTCAATCCCGCAGCCCAGTGTGAACCTGGGCTTAACCACTTAAGACCCGGACCAATACGCTGATAAATGACCCAAGGTGTTTTTGCGATTCGGCACTGCGTCGCTTTAACAGACAATTGCGCGGTCGTGCGACGTGGCTCCCAAACAAAATTTGCGTCCTTTTCTTCCCACAAATAGAGCTTTCTCTTGGTGGTATTTGATCACCTCTACGATTTTTATTTTTTGCGCTATATACAAAAATAGAGCGACATTTTTGAAAAAAAAACACAATTTTTAACTTTTTGTTAAAAAAAAATCAAATAAACTAAATTTTAGTCAAACATTTAGGCCAAAATTTATGTAGCCACATGTCTTTAGTAAAAAAAAAAAAATTGCGATAAAAAAAAAAATAGCTACCTAGCGGGAACAGCGACACTAATACGGCGATCAGAAAAATGATCGCTTAGTGACGCTGGCAATAGGGAGTGAAAGGGTTAACTAGGGCGGTGATCAGGGGGTTAAAACTTTATTGGGGGGGGGGGGGGGCTATCCTGAACCTAACACTAACTGATTTTACACTGCCTGTCACACTGACACTAAATGCAGTGATTAGATCACTGCATTCAGTGACACTGTGACAGGGGGGTGGGGGGGGAGATCGCAAGGGGTTAAGTATGCCTATGTGTGTGTATGTCAGTGTAGTGTTGGTGCACACTTACTGTGAGGTGTTTCTCCCATCGCAGCGGTTGGAAATACCGCTGCGATGGGAGATTACATCACTTCCCCCTTCCTGTGTTTACACAGGAGGAGGAAGTGACACAAAGGGGGAGCGCGCGCATTGGCTGGGAGCGATCGCGGGGGGGGGGGCGGGTAAACACTGACATCCGCCTGCTCGTCCCGGATCGCTCCCGGAGCCAGGGGGACCCCCGCACGCCGCGGAGGGGGTCCCGATGGGACCCCCGAACCGCACGAAGGCGGGGACGTAAATTTACGCCCTTGTGCCTGTACGAGCCATTCTGTGGCCGTATGTGCGTGCGGGGGTCCTTAAGTGGTTAATAAATGAATATATTTTACAGGGATTTTTTTGTCATTGGAATGATATGATTTAGAACAACCGAGAAAGATCTTCAGTAAAACAAATCAAAGAAATTACAAATAAACTTGAGCTCATCAGTGTCCGCCTTACATCAGAGTACCCATCAGAGCCCTCCCAACATCAGTGTTTCCATTAAAGTACCCATCAGAGCCCTCCCAACATCAGTGTTTCCATCAGAGTGCCCCCTTACATCAGAGCCCTCCCAACATCAGTGTTTCCATCAGAGTGCCCCCTTACATCAGAGTACCCATCAGAGCCCTCCCAACATCAGTGTTTCCATCAGAGTGCCCCCTTACATCAGAGTACCCATCAGAGCCCTCCCAACATCAGTGTTTCCATCAGAGTGCCCCCTTACATCAGAGCCCTCCCAACATCAGTGTTTCCATCAGAGTGCCCCCTTACTTCAGAGTACCCATCAGAGCCCTCCCAACATCAGTGTTTCAATCAGAGTACCCATCAGAAGTGCAATTCTTGGCCTCCGAATGCCAGGGCAGGCACATGACTGTTTTTTATGATGCCAGTGGTCCTAGCAGCCGATGACGGTACAATGACAGCACATCCCAGGGAACTAGTACTGGGTATCGGGAAGGGGAGTTGTGGTTTTGGGGGGATATGGAGATCTTAGGCTGAGGACCTGAGAGAGACCTGTTCTAGAGGTCACTGTCCCTGGCTGCGTGATGAAGGGGGCTGGTGTTGGACTGTGTGCATCATAGTTTGGAGACCCCAGATTTATAGCAGAAGTAAACTGTCTAAGACAAACTGAAAACACTATTTAATACATTTTTATTATTCAGCGCAATCTTCCCCATCCATCCATGTCTCTGTGCTTTATTTTGTTGAGAAATCCCTTTGAAAAACACCCCTCTAGCATTTCTAGTTGCGGCCATCTTAATTAAGGGTGGATGATTCAGGTAGCATTTAATTCCTGGATTCCATCTGCCCTTAGCTCATGCATGCAGACAGGAGGGTGTGCTTTGCAAGGAATCCCCTCCTCCAAATGAAAGAAAAAAATATCTATGAAGATTTCTGGAATGTAGGACATCATTTCGGCACGGGAAGCAACTGAAGAAATGTCTAAAACGTTTTATAACGGTAGTAAACTCTTTAAAAAAAAGTTTCCCCTGCAAGGTAATATCATAATGTGCTAGTATGCATTGCATACTAGCACATTATGAGAGTTTTAACCTTGAAACAAAGCCCTCCAGCGGTGCACTGTCACAGCTGACAGGATTTCCATCTTCGTCGTCTTCCTTCCAGATTTGTGGGCTCTGGCCGAGCCGCGACGACGTCACTCCCACAGGATTCTCAGCCACGGCACACAGCTCTGAAGGAACAGCACAGCACATGTGCCGATGATGTCACTGCCTGCTGCTCTCTGGAATATCTCCTAAATGGTGCACATTTAGGAGATAATTATTTCACCTACAGGTAAGCTTTATTATGAGCTTTGCTGTTGTTCAGTTGAATACGACTCTTTGTGACCTCATGGACCATAGCGTGCCAGGCTTTTATATCCTCCACTGCCTCCCGGAGCTTGCCTAACTTCATGCTCATTGTTTAGATGATTCTATCTAGCCATCTTGTTTTCTGTCATCCTCTTTTTTTCCTTCCAAGTTTCCCATCATCAGACTCTTTCCCAATGAGGCCTTACTTCGCATTCCAGTGCTGACTGTATGTAATTGCATAGGTTGCTGGAGGGTCTATTGATTCTGGCTGCTGGGGGGATCTATTATTCCTTGGGAAATAGGGGGTCTACTGATGCTGGCTCCTGGGAGACCTATTGTTGCTGGAGTTCTGTTGTTTCCGGGGAAAGGGGGGTTTGGTTCTATCTATAGTTGCAGCTGCAGGGGATCCATTTTACTGCTTTTCCTTTCATTCAGTGCTGTGATAGTTTGAATGACAATTGTGCAGTCATGTAACACTGTACCCATATCACATTTTTATAATTTTATTCACACAAATAGAGCTTTTGGTGGCATTTAACCACTTACCGACCTGCCATCGTCATTATACTGTGGCAGGATGGCATAATCCCGCAAGCCGTCCTAGCTGTACGCCGGCTCCTATAAGTGGGATAGCAGGCGCGCCTGGTGAACTGCGGGGTTGTTGATGCTCATGACCGACGGCCACGTGCAATCGCAGGCACAAGAGGAAGAACTGAGACATGTGTGTGTGTGTGTGTGTGTGTGTAAATATATATATATATATATATATATACACACACACACACACACACACACACACACATCCCAGTTCTGAATGTGAATCCCGAGCAAGAGGGAGTGTCTCTATACACAGCGCAGCAGGGAAAACAGCTATTCAAACGAAAGCTGACTGTAATGTTCCCCGCACGGTGATTAACGCGGCGGCATCATTTAGGTACGGGGGACATGGCTGCAATATGTTGGGGGACATGGCTGCGTATATGTTGGGGGACATGGCTGCGTATATGTTGGGGGACATGGCTGCGTATATGTTGGGGGACATGGCTGCGTATATGTTGGGGGACATGGCTGCGTATATGTTGGGGGACATGGCTGCGTATATGTTGGGGACATGGCTGCAATATGTTTGGGGATATGGCTGGATATATGTGGGGGGATATGGCTGCAATATGTTTGGGGATATGGCTGGATATATGTGGGGGGATATGGCTGCAATATGTTTGGGGGGACATGGCTGCAATATGTTTGGGGGGACATGGCTGCAATATGTTTGGGGGGACATGGCTGCAATATGTTTGGGGGGACATGGCTGCAATATGTTTGGGGGGACATGGCTGCAATATGTTTGGGGGGACACGGCTGCAATATGTTTGGGGGGACACGGCTGCAATATGTTTGGGGGGACACGGCTGCAATATGTTTGGGGGGACACGGCTGCAATATGTTTGGGGGGACACGGCTGCAATATGTTTGGGGGGACACGGCTGCAATATGTTTGGGGGGACACGGCTGCAATATGTTTGGGGGGACACGGCTGCAATATGTTTGGGGGGACACGGCTGCATATGTGGGGACACATTTAAAAAAAAGTATCGGTATTCGGTATCGGCGAATACATGAAAAAAAAAAAAAGTATCGGGACAACCCTACTCACAAGTATTGTTAAGTAAAAGTGGTCAAATTTTATTACAATATCCAATAAAAAATCCCACAGATGGGACTATATTGCAAATGTAGAAAACACTATACAGTAAAGGGCATTGCCACTCTTGGTGGTAGATGAGTGGGTGTAGCTGAGCCTTGGTGGTACAAAAAAGTGGTTACTGCCCCCGCCTATAACTGGTCACTGCAGCAGGGAACATTGGAAAGGCAAACACATCAAAATAACAAAGACAATTCCACGCTCAACTTACCAGCCTGCGATCAACCGAATTGACCTATTGAGCGTTATGTGTCAAAGACAGGGGTTTAGTTGCACACATTTACAAATGCATGCGTAAGCCACAGAGCCACGGCAAGGCACCCCATTTTCTGTGGGTGTGTTGGGTTGTGAGGCAGTTGATCCAGAGGAAGGCGAAAAACCCCAGCAGAGCATAATCCAATGTGCTCCAGCTGGGGAAAAAATTCCTTCCTGATCCCCCGAGAGGCAATCGAATATTTCCTGGATCAGCCCCGTGTGTGTGTGTGGGAGGGTGGGCAATAGGAGCCCCACCCTCGTGGTAGGTGAGATGTGGGTGTCAGTGTGTGGAGGGACCATCCTCCACACAGAGCTCTTCCTCTTGGTGGTAGATGAGTGCATGTAGGTGGAGGCAGGGGGTATTACCAGTACACTGGGCGTGGGGGAAATGAGGGCAGATGAAACTTGGGGGGAAGTTCCACTGGCCACACTCACCCCCTACCCAGGGTGGTAGCACCCCCTCTTGGTGGTAGATGAGTGCATGTAGGTGGGGGCAGGGGGGTATTACCACTATGCTGGGCGTGGGGTAGTGAGGGCAGATGAAACTTGGGGGGAAGTTCCAATGGCCACACTCAGCCCATACCCAGGTTGGTAGCGCCCCCTCTTGGTTGTTAAGTGGGTGTATTGGGTTGTGAGGCAGTTGATCCAGAGGAAGGCGAATAACCCCAGCAAAGCATAATCCAATGTGCTCCAGCTGGGGAAAAAATTCCCTCCTGATCCCCCGAGAGGCAACCGAATATTTCCTGGATCAGCTGTGTGTGTGTGTGTGGGCAGGGCGAGGGGGAAGAGGGCGGGCACCTCTTCCCTTGATGGTAGGTGAGTGAAGATGTGGGTGTCAGTGTGTGGAGAGCAGGGGGAGGAGGGACCCTTTCTTCCACCGGGCTCCCCTCTTGGTGGTAGATGAGTGCATGTAGGTGGGGGCCAGTACACTGGGCGTGGGGAAGTGAGGGCAGATGAAACTCGGGGAAATTCCACTGGCCACACTCACCCCATACCCAGGGTGGTAGCGCCCCCTCTTGGTGGTAGATGAGTGCATATAAGTGGGGGCCAGTACACTGGGCGTGGGGAAGTGAGGGCAGATGAAACTCGGGGGAAGTTCCACTGGCCACACTCACCCCATACCCAGGGTGGTAGTGCCCCCTCTTGGTGGTAGATGAGTGCATGTAGGTGGGGGCCAGTACACTGGGCGTGGGGAAGTGAGGGCAGATGAAACTCGGGGGAAGTTCCACTGGCCACACTCACCCCATACCCAGGGTGGTAGTGCCCCCTCTTGGTGGTAGATGAGTGCATGTAGGTGGGGGCCAGTACACTGGGCGTGGGGAAGTGAGGGCAGATGAAACTCGGGGGAAGTTCCACTGGCCACACTCACCCCATACCCAGGGTGGTAGCGCCCCCTCTTGGTAGATGAGTGCATGTAGGTGGGGGCCAGTACACTGGGCGTAGGGAAGTGAGGGCAGATGAAACTCGGGGGAAGTTCCACTGGCCACACTCACCCCATACCCAGGGTGGTAG
Source organism: Rana kukunoris (assembly GCA_029574335.1). Taxonomy (NCBI): domain Eukaryota; kingdom Metazoa; phylum Chordata; class Amphibia; order Anura; family Ranidae; genus Rana; species Rana kukunoris. The sequence goes on along the minus strand of CM056050.1, from coordinate 67,486,290 downwards.
CGCCCCCTCTTGGTAGATGAGTGCATGTAGGTGGGGGCCAGTACACTGGGCGTAGGGAAGTGAGGGCAGATGAAACTCCGGGGAAGCTCCACTTGCCACACTCACCCCATACCCAGGGTGGTAGTGCCCCCTCTTGGTGGTAGATGAGTGCATGTAGGTGGGGGCCAGTACACTGGGCATGGGGAAGTGAGGGCAGATGAAACTCGGGGGAAGTTCCACTGGCCACACTCACCCCATACCCAGGGTGGTAGTGCCCCCTCTTGGTGGTAGATGAGTGCATGTAGGTGGGGGCCAGTACACTGGGCGTGGGGAAGTGAGGGCAGATGAAACTCGGGGGAAGTTCCACTGGCCACACTCACCCCATACCCAGGGTGGTAGTGCCCCCTCTTGGTGGTAGATGAGTGCATGTAGGTGGGGGCTAGTACACTGGGCGTGGGGAAGTGAGGGCAGATGAAACTCGGGGGGAAGTTCCACTGGCCACACTCACCCCATACCCAGGGTGGTAGTGCCCCCTCTTGGTGGTAGATGAGTGCATGTAGGTGGGGGCTAGTACACTGGGCATGGGGAAGTGAGGGCAGATGAAACTCGGGGGAAGCTCCACTTGCCACACTCACCCCATACCCAGGGTGGTAGTGCCCCCTCTTGGTGGTAGATGAGTGCATGTAGGTAGGGGCCAGTACACTGGGCGTGGGGAAGTGAGGGCAGATGAAACTCGGGGGAAGTTCCACTGGCCACACTCACCCCATACCCAGGGTGGTAGTGCCCCCTCTTGATGGTAGATGAGTGCATGTAGGTGGGGGCTAGTACACTGGGCGTGGGGAAGTGAGGGCAGATGAAACTCGGGGGGAAGTTCCACTGGTCACACTCACCCCATACCCAGGGTGGTAGTGCCCCCTCTTGGTAGTAGATGAGTGCATGTAGGTGGGGGCCAGTACACTGGGCGTGGGGAAGTGAGGGCAGATGAAACTCGGGGGAAGCTCCACTGGCCACACTCACCCCATACCCAGGGTGGTAGTGCCCCCTCTTGGTGGTAGATGAGTGCATGTAGGTAGGGGCCAGTACACTGGGCGTGGGGAAGTGAGGGCAGATGAAACTCGGGGGAAGCTCCACTGGCCACACTCACCCCATACCCAGGGTGGTAGTGCCCCCTCTTGGTGGTAGATGAGTGCATGTAGGTAGGGGCCAGTACACTGGGCGTGGGGAAGTGAGGGCAGATGAAACTCGGGGGAAGTTCCACTTGCCACACTCACCCCATACCCAGGGTGGTAGTGCCCCCTCTTGGTGGTAGATGAGTGCATGTAGGTGGGGGCTAGTACACTGGGCGTGGGGAAGTGAGGGCAGATGAAACTCGGGGGAAGTTCCACTGGCCACACTCACCCCATACCCAGGGTGGTAGTGCCCCCTCTTGGTGGTAGATGAGTAGAGATGTGGGTGTCAGTGTGTGGAGAGCAGGGGGGGGGGGGGGGGGGGAGGAGGGACCATCCCCCACACAGAGCTCCAGAGGGAGGAGCCATAGTCCAGACTACAGGCGGGTCACAGCGTGTGTAATAATCTGCCACCTCTGCTCAGGCTGAGGAACTACAACTCCCAGCAATCTCTGTCCACATGAGGAACTACAACTCCCAGCATGCACTGTGCAAGTAATGTGGGTTCAGCTCCCAGCCTGGAATAAGGTGCTGTGGGACTACATATCCAAGCAGGATTTTTCTACAGCGACATTACAGATCCCAGTGATCTCTACATACCCCAGTCTGCTCCCCTCCCCCTCAGGGGAAATCACACACCCCCCCAGTCCCGCCACCCCACTCATCTCCCACCGCCCCATACCCCTCCCCCGCAGGCCCTACCGGCCCACCCTTTACCCGAGGGGGAGGGGACCCACCACCCGTGGTGGGAGAGAAGTGTGGGGAGCAATTACCCTTAAAGGAGGGGGAGGGGAGCAGGCTGGGGTATGTAGAGATTGCTGCGACCTGTAGTACAGCTATAGAAAAAAAATCCTGCTGGGATATGTAGTCCTGGAACATCTTATTCCAGGCTGGGAGCTGAAGCACCATTGCATACACAGTGCATGCTGGCAGTTGTAGTTCCCCATGCGGGCAGAGCTTGCTGGGCGTTGTAGTTCCCCGGACACGCTGTGACCTACCTGTAGTACGGACAACGGCGCCTTCCTCCGGAGCTCTGCAACGGCGATGCTTCTTCTTCCTCCTCCTCTCTGCTCCTCACTCTGACGCGCTACCTATCCTCTGGTCATGCGCGAATCACGCCCACAACCATCTGAGCCATTGTTCTGTCGCGAAGCACTGCCCATCATTGAAAAATCCGCCCCCTTTACGAAGCACAATCTCACTCAAAAATGTCTATTGTGCGCATGCGCTGTCTAGCATACGCAGTTCGTCCAGGAGGGAAAACAAAAACGTCGTCGTGTGGCTCAGATTAGAAAAAGCACCAGGACTCCGGAACAATGGCGGATTTTACTGACGCTCTAGTGACCCCTCCGCTAGTAGCTGGTAGAGTGCAGGCGATGACGTCAGAAAGGTGCGCCGCACAGCTGCCCCGACCTGTCAGTACTGGAGCGGTGTTTAGGTGATGCCGATCCCCAGAGAGGCGGAGGAGAGCCGGCTCACTTCATGTACCGGAGCCAGGAAGGCGGGGAAACCCGGGCCTCCACCGGGACACAGACCGAGAGCATGCAGGGTGAGATACACACCTACCACCCATTCACTGCTAAAATATCCAGTGTAGGCCTGAAGATTAGTGACACCCCCCACACATGATATCTTATCTGGGAGCAGAGACCCTGGAGAATACAATGGCGGTGATGGTTGTTTATCACAATCAATGTTTTTAGTAGAAAATAAACTCAGATTAATGTTAGTGCTCACAAACACAATATAACACCTGAGGTTTTGGTAAAATATAGAAGACGAGGCGATGTCCAGTCATTGGATGCCCAGCACAGAAGCCTGAAGCGCTTCACTGCCAGAGGAGTTTTATTAATTTTTTTGTTTACCTGTTTAACCATTTAATGTTTTTTTTAACCCCGCCCCCCCCCAAAAAAAAAAATATATATATATATATAAGATATGCAGGTCCCTTAAAGCAGAATAAACCGCACCGTGCTTGTGCTTTGTGATCTGCCTCCCTCTAACCTGCCTGATCCTGTCACTTCCTGTATCCCCCTCTATGTACTAACCACAATAATCAGGGCTGCTGAGCCCTGACCACCGTGATCAGCGTACGTCCCTTCGCCATCCGCAGCTGTCCTCTGCTCTCCTCTTACCTCCTCCTCCCTGCCTGTCAGCTCTCTGTCTCTGCCCCCCCCCCCCCTTCACTATTAGTAGACATCCAAAACTTTTAAATGGTCACTGGCAGCCCCTCTGTGTCTTTTCCAAAGACGAGGCTTGGAAATTCCTATTTAGAGCGACCTTCAGGCTGGTCACGTGACTCACGGCCGCTTTACATCTCCGAGACATGGCTTCTGCAGGAGGGGCTGAGTGGCCACGGGATCTCCCCAGCTGACGTCAGAGGTAGATCTCTCCTGCAGTAGCCATGTATCGGAGCTGTAAAGCGGCCGCGAGTCACGTGACCGGCCTGAAGATCGCTCTAAATAGGTATTTACAAGCCTTTTTAGAAAAGACATATACAGTGCCACAGGGTACTCTTTTGGCTGAAAATAAGACCAATGCTTCTTCCAGAATATTGCAGTAGTTATTGGATTAAATCCCAGAAGTGTCCTATTTTTATGCTTTGGGACTTTGTTATTTTTTCACACACTGAACATTTAGCACATAATTCACTTTGAATACATTTGCCTCTGCTCTTGTTGTTGTTCACGTTTTATTTGCATATTTTTATATCCACAATCATTACTGATTTGACTATTTCACATAGGGATTTCTGTAATGACACTTTATTGAAATTTTGGTTGCGCGCTTTTTTATAATTTATTATATCTATTTATATGTTTCTTTGAGCCCTAAGTATTTAGGCTTTCATGAGCAGCACTATTTTTTTTGTTCATTTTTTTACAATCAATTGTTTGATTTTTCACATTCATTAGGTCAAGCGCAGAGTCCTTTTCGCTTTTTTGATACCAAGTAAATATACACTTACCATGTCAAACCTTAAAATTGCATGCGCCTATGAAATGGTGACAGACCTCCATACCGTATATTTTCCATAAGTGGCGCTTTGAATGCCCCTACAGGTCATCAGTTTTAGAGTCAACCATGGATTAAGGGCCTAGAATAATTGATCTCACTCTGGTGTACAAGGCAATGTGTAACGTGTAGCGCAATTGACTTTTTGTGCAAAGGTGCCCACAATGCATGCATTTACGTTCTCATGTGTGTGTATATGGGGGCGAGGGGCTCAAAATAGTTTGGGGGGAATCTTTTAGTGCTTGGATGGAACTTTAATTTTTTACACTTTTTTTCAAACTGTTTATTCATCACACGGGACAAAAAGTCCCCTATGTGATGCGTTTTTTTTTTTTTGTTGACAGGTTTTCTTTAAAGGGTCACTAAAGGATTTTTTTTTTTTTTTTTTTTTTTTTAGCGAAATAGCTTCTTTTACCTTACTGCAGTGCTGTTTTCATGTCCTCATTGTTCATTTTTGCTTTGATGTTTCTGTAATTCTGCTCTGATCGCCACACTTCCTGGTTGTCTGTTTCCCTATAACCACAGTGCTGGGAGCTTTCTCACTGTGGTCACTAATCGAAGAGGTGTGATTACTGTGTGTAAACTGAAACTACATTGGTGCTGAGGGGTTTTAGACAAACCATCACTGCCCTCTATTGTCTCTGGCTCTGTACATCAGAGAGCCAGGAAACGGCAAAAACGAAATTAGAACTGTAGGTTGATTATGTGATTGATTTTTATCTATTTTTAATCATTTTTAAAAGGAATCAGTTAACTCTTATGTCTCTATACCCTGTAAACAGTCATTTCAGCCCAAATTTTTTTTTCCTTTAATGATCCTTTAAATAGCATTACGGGTACAAAAGACCAATTTGTTTCTTCTCTGGCCATACTGGGGAAAGTGACACCAGGACCCAGAAGTAATGTTTTACACGCAGCTTCCTGGTCATTAGCAGGAAGGGGAGATCAGCAAACAGACGTTCGCTGGTCTCCCTCCCCTTTACCTGGTGGCATTTGCTATGCTGGTCTTGGGTCCACCGATGGGTGCATGGAGACTGGGAAACATGGTGGGGGTGCGTGCATGAGGGGGGTCCCCAGTGACAGTGTGTGTGAAAGCGATCTGGCAGCTGAGCAACCACCAGATTCTTCCATCCGACAGCCACACACTCTCCTCGCAGCTGCAGCCACCAGCAGTGTGTGCACATAACCTATTTGCAATATTATAGCCTTATTGAAGAAAGTAGTGCCAAGTATATTAGCTTCTAACAACCAGTCATATTTCAGTTTACAGTAGTTTGTGATTGATTCTATTGGATTACTGCACTAAGCATCTCATAGAACAAATAACATTAAGCCCTGGTTCACACTGGTGCGTTTTGACATGCGATTTGGCATGTCAAATCGCATGTCAAAACGGCGGATTTTGCCGCAAATTGCCAGCAATGGCACTGTCCTAATCGGCGCGACGCTGCATCTGCGGCGCTGCACCGATTTCAAAAAGTAGTCTCTGCACTACTTTTTGCGATTTCAGCCCGCGATTTACATTGACATCTGTGCAGAAACCTGCACAGATGTCTCTTAAATCGCGGCTGAAATCGGGACTGCCAGCGGGAGTGAAATCGTGCGAGTTCAGCTGAACTCGCACGGCTTCACTCCCGCAGCCCAGTGTGAACCTGGGCTCAGGGTGGGTTCACATTGAACCACAGAGCCGCTCACAGCAAGTGTCCAATGCATCTCTATTCACAGTTTCAGGTCTGATTTCAGCCCGAATTTTTGGCTGAATTTGGACCTGCAATGGACCAGAAGATGCATTGGACTCCTGTGCAATTCAAAACGGAGCCGCTCCAGAGATGTATGAATCGGCTCCATTGACAATCTCCTGACATGCGTATTGGCTGTGGGGAAACCCGAGGCCAATTCGCAATAGTGTGAACCCAGCCTTAGTGAGACATTCTGTGTGTTTCTTTTAATACAGGTCAGGTTCCGAGGCTTTCGAAAGTTAACTTATTTACCCTGCTAAGCCTTTGGATGGAGGTTTTCCCTTCTCGTGAAGATGCAGAGAACAAGAAACAACCACAGGTATGTGTTGGACCGCATACTAGAGAAAGTTAATAATGTTGTCATTTGAGGGGGAAGTCCAGTCTGAGCTTATTTGGCTGTACGTCTCCTATGGGTCACAGGAGTGCAATTCGTTTTTCACTTTTGTGCCCCGTTTTTAGTAGAGAGCGTTCTGAAGTCCATTCTCTGTGGACGCCGCCAAGATCAGTCCAGGCATCGTGTCATCACAACTAGGGTTGTCCCGATACCACTTTTTTACCGATACTTTTTTTCAAGTAGTCGCCGATACCGAATACCGATACTTTTTTTTTAAACGTGTCCCCAAATGCAGCCATGTCCCCCACATATTACAGCCATGTCATGTCCCCCACATATTGCAGCCATGTCATGTCCCCCACATATTGCAGCCATGTCATGTCCCCCACATATTGCAGCCATGTCATGTCCCCCACATATTGCAGCCATGTCATGTCCCCCACATATTGCAGCCATGTCATGTCCCCCACATATTGCAGCCATGTCATGTCCCCCACATATTGCAGCCATGTCATGTCCCCCACATATTGCAGCCATGTCATGTCCCCCACATATTGCAGCCATGTCATGTCCCCCACATATTGCAGCCATGTCATGTCCCCCACATATTGCAGCCATGTCATGTCCCCCACATATTGCAGCCATGTCATGTCCCCCACATATTGCAGCCATGTCATGTCCCCCACATATTGCAGCCATGTCATGTCCCCCACATATTGCAGCCATGTCATGTCTCCCCCACATATTGCAGCCATGTCATGTCTCCCCCCACATATTGCAGCCATGTCATGTCCCCCATACCTCCGGCTCCTCTGATTATACCGCCGCTGCTGCCGGGTTAATCCCCGTGCAACACAGCGAGCATTACAAGTTTTCGTTGGTAAACTTGTAATACCCGCGGCGCCATGTATAGACACGCGATTGGACGGATCCGTCCAATCGCGAGCAAGGGGGAGTGTCTATGCACGTATCCGTGTATAGACACTCCCCCCTTGCTCGCGATTGGACGGATCCGTCCAATCGCATGTCTATACAACGAAAACTTGTAAATGCCCGCTGTGTTGCACGGGGATAAGCGGCGGGGGAGTATTCTATTTCGGTATCGGGGGTATTTGCGGGAGTACAAGTACTCCCGCAAATACTCGGAATCGATACCGATACTGGTATCGGTATCGGGACAACCCTAATCACAACTCTAGAATTCTGGATCTGCTTGGTGCCTGGGCTGATGGCTGTCTCAGCCTCTCATCAAGCCGCTGAGCTCCACCCCTCCACAGCTTAGCGTTCCAGTGAGCGTAGAGGAGCAGGAGAGCTGCTGATTGACAGGCAACGGCTCTCCACTTGTGGAGGTGAGAGAACCGAGCCATTGGTGGTGTTCGGTGGCTTGGTTCTCAGTGAAGAGGCGCCGGGGGGATAGATGCATTGGACCGATGCTACATCCACCTAGGTAAGTATGATTATGGGATAAAAAAAAAACATACTTCTCTTTTAAGGCAGCCCTCTAAATACTGCAATACAGGTACTGCACATGTATGGTACAATAGCAACAAGGTTAGAAGTGTTCTTTTCTTACTTGTACTGGCCCTGTATGACTGTAAGTTTCAAGGCGAATAGTACTCTGCAAGGATTGTATAATGTGAAACAAAATTAAAGCCAAGCTGCTAGATGACAAGACTTGGACGGGCTGCCCAACTCTCTACTGGGCCAAGGCCATTTGCAGCAGTGACACCTGATAGCTGTGATGCTATTCTACAGCTCTCTCCTTGATGCAAGTTGGCTCATATTTATTATTAGAGGTATTCATATAGTTCTGTCTGTTTTACCCAGTGCTTAACATACTATTTATTCCCATAAGCCCTTGTCCTCAAGGAGCTTACAATCTATGCTCCCTATCCCACATGCATACATACATACATGCACACCAGGTAAAAACTAGACCAAAGCTAATTAACCTACTATAGCATGTCTTTGGCGTGTGTGAGGAAACCATTATCCAGACTAATCAATTCTCACTTCTTTATAGTTCCTTAAATATTGCCTACTACTGTATTGTAATATCAACCATTTCAACCCCCTTTCTCTTATGAAGACTTGACCTCTACTATGTCAGTTTTTTATAGTTCGCTTCTTTTGGCAATCGGTATAATTGCAGCCCTCTCCCAATTAGGGCTGTGCATTTTCACCGGTCCCACGATTCGACGCTATTGCGATTATCAATGCCACGATTCGAGTCGATTCGATTCCGTGATGCATCACGATGCATCACGATTGCAGCGCAAGTGTGCATGGCTTTCATAAAAAAAAAGTTTAAGTACTCCATTTTTTTTTCCTATCTGTTCTTAAAAAAACAAAAACAAAAAAACAACACACAATAACATTTCCTGCATGTAGCAAAGTCTAAACACTGCGGACATGCTACAGGAGATGGTCAGAGACTGCGGACATGCTACAGGAGATGGTCAGAGACTGCAGACATGCTACAGGAGATGGTCTATATTTCTCCTCCATACAGTGCAGTGACAATGACTTGTCACAGGTGAGAGTACATCAGATTCCACTACATGCCCGTACCCCGTGTCCATGGATCACAGCACCCCCCTCCTCCTCTGTACTTACATGCTGCTCTGCACAGAGGATGATTAGAGGGAACTTGCAGCCTTGTAGTGAGATGGGCGATCTGCCAGCTCACCATCCCCCGATCTCCATTCCAGCTCTTCACTGTCAGCCAGAAATTCTCAGCGTTTGTATATATCCGCACCCGCGCTAATGTGACTGACTGACTGCCCGCCTCTCTCCAGTCTCCACTCTGGTCTCCGTCGGCCCCGCTCACTGACTAGAACTTCAGATTAGTAGAGGATAGTGTTTGTATATGCCGCGCTAAAGTGACTGACTGCACGGCTCGCCTATCTCCTATGTCCACTCGGCTCTTGCGTCTCTCCTGGCATCAGCACCTCCCGCCTTTCTACTGATCGAATCGTTAGGCAGTGGGCAGGGCTGACGCCAGGAGAGACGTAAGAGCAGAGTGGACATAGGAGATAGGCGTGGCATATACAGACACTATCCACTACTAATCTGAAGTTCTAGTCAGTGGGCGGGGCTGACGCCAGGAGAGACATAAGAGTAGAGTGGACCGTAGGAGAGAGGCGGGCCGGGCAGTCACACTAGCGCTGTAAACAAAGGTACCGTAGAACGGAGCGATTATCGCGGTCGCATGCATCGGAATCGCATCGGGTACACCCGAATCGCGATGCACCGATGCAGTGATTATATTTGACACCCCTAGTCCCCATACCAGAAGTATGCTCCAATTATCCACTTAAGGATTCCTACCAAAAGGCACGATTCACTTACTAAAGTATGTAGTTACTCAGTCTAAAGTATGTACCGTATTAAGGATGAATTGGCCATAATACTTTAACTCCTAATTTCTTACAGCAGGTAAAGAAGACAGGTCTTGTAGTTGTGGGTAACATGAAGATCATTGGTTTGCACTGTTCCAGCAGTGAGCTTCATGCAGGTCAGATTGCTGTTATTAAACATGGCTCAAGACTCAAGGATTGCGATCTTTACTTCTCCAGAAAACCATGCTCTGCCTGCCTGAAAATGATTGTTAATGGTAAGTAACAATCATATGTGTCTGCATGTGTATGTATTTTGGGTGAGATTGGTATGTAGCACACTTTTATGTACCTTTTTTGTTTTCTGAATGTGCCCCTGCACATGGTCTCATCAGATTGCTCCAGGTCTTTGCCATTCCTTGGGCCTGTTTGGTTTCTTATGGTGAAAGCATATCTCGGAGCATGGGGTGCAGTTTTTTTTGTCCTGATATCAATTCAGGGGGTTAGTAAATGTAAAGAGGGAAGGATCAAAGCTACTCCTGACCAGTCCAGGCTAATTAACGATAAAGAGCGGCCTCAGACTAGTGAATCAAGCATGCATGTACTAATGAAAAACAATGACCAGAACTGCTTTTGTTTTTTTGTTTTTTTTTTTAGAGGCTGCTTTACTATAAACTTCCAATTTTTATCAAACAACAATAGCTGTATGAGTTTAATAGATTATATGAATCCTTTAACAGCCTAAATCACTATTTCAGTGGTCATCAACCCTGTACTCAGGACCCACTAACAGGCCAGGGTTGTAAAATAACTGAAATACATCACAGGTGATATCATTTTCTGCTCAGTTAATGCCGTATTCTAGTCTGCATCTCCCCATACATAAAACCTGACCTGTTAGTGGGCCCTGAGGACAGGGTTGATGACCACTGCACTATTTTACATCTTCTAGTACTGGTGCTGTGCAGTATAAATGGGGTCGACAACATCCGGGCGCCAGGTCGCAATTGTGACCTGGCGCCCGCACCCGCCGCTAATTGAGGCCGCGGCTTTGCGGCCTCAATTACCGGCCTCCGCGATCGGGCGGCAGGGGAAGTGGGGGGCGCACAGAGGCACAGGATCCTGTGTCTCCAAGCGCCCCAACCATCGCGCGGCGGGTCCGCGACTGCCGGTAATTGAGGCCGTGGCCTTGTGAAGTCCCTTCTGTGTCCTCCTTTGAGCTGGTGCCATCTGGTGGTGGCTGTTGGCATTACACGTTAAACAGCAATTTAAATGTGTCATCTTTCACTATTTTCACTGCCATCTCCTTCCCTCTAATTAGAACCCCCAAACATTATATATATTTTTTATTCTAACACCCTAGAGCAGGGGTGTCAAACTGGCGGCCCTCCAGCTGTTCCGAAACTACAAGTCCCATCATGCCTCTGCCTGCGGGAGTCATGCTTGTAACTGTTAGCCTTGCAATGCCTCATGGGACTTGTAGTTTTGCAACAGCTGGAGGGCCACCAGTTTGACACCCCTGCCCTAGAGAATAAAATGGCAATCGTTACAATACTTTCTGTCACGCCGTATTTGCGCAGCGGTCTTACAAAGCGCACTTTTTTGGGAAAAAGGTACACTTTTTTTTTAATAAAAAAAAAAAATAAGACAACAGTAAAGTTATCCCAATTTCTTTTTATATTGTGAAAGATAATGTTGCGCCGAGTAAATTGATACCCAACATGTCCCGCTTCAAAATTGCATCCGCTCGTGGAATGCCAACAAACTTTTACCCTTTAAAATCGCCATAGGCGACGTTTAAAAAAAATCTACAGGTTGCATGTTTTAAGTTACAGAGGAGGTCTAGTGCTAGAATTATTGCTCTCGCTCTAACAATCGGTGCAATACCTCATGTGTGGTTTGAATACCGTTTACATATGCGGACGCTACTCACGTATACGTTCGCTTCTGCGCGTGAGCTCGTCGGGACGGGGCGCGTTTTCTGGCTCCTAAGTTTTTTAGCTGGCTCCTGGATTCCAAACAAATTTGTCAAACCCTGCAGTATAACATTAGGACTAGGAGGCAATGGTTGTGAAGTTTATACCCCAAATAATTTTCACCCAACATTTTTCTCGGGAGGATTTCGATTTTTAAATCTTTTTTTTTTATATTCTGTTTCTTTGTAGCTGGAGTGAACCGAATATCATACTGGCCCTCAGACCCGGAAATGAGCCTCCAAGCAGAAATATCTTCCCACAGTATCAACGAAGATGCCAGGCTAGATGCCAAGGCAGTAGAGAGGCTGAAATCAAATAGTCGTGCTCACGTCTGCGTGCTGCTGCAGCCACTTGCATGTTATATGGTGCAGTTTGTTGAAGAAACCTCCTTGAAATGTGACTTTGTCCAGAAGATTGCGAGGAAGGAACCAGACTTCCAAATAAGCACTTTTTATGAGTATCGCCAGGAGAGGATTAAGCAGTATGAAACATTGTTTTTAATCTCCAGTGAAGACATGCACAAGGATATCCTTAGGACAATAGGGCTGGAGAATCTCTGTGAGAATCCATACTTCATAAGCCTGAGACAGAATATGAAAGAGCTGGTGCTCATACTGGCCACAGTGGCATCCAGTGTTCCAAGGTGTTCTGATTTTGGGTTCTACCTCAGTAAGACAAGCAGTGAGAGTGGCCCGAGTCTAACCCAAGATATTGCCCAGCACTGTATAATTCAAGCCCGGCTGCTGGCATATCGAACAGGTTGGTAAGAATTTGCATAAATGTTTTATTAAACAAACAAGGAAGTACAGTAGGGAAATTCCAAGTATAGTGCACAAACGAAAAAAAGGATCTATAAAGCTGAAAAGGTGGCAGAAAAAGGAAAAGCAGGGAGTGGGGAATACCGCCAACTGCTCTTTCCATCATCCTCTGAAAAAACATCACGCCAGTGGCATAAAGTCACTGTTTAACCACTTCAGCCCCGGACCATATTGCTGCCCAATGACCAGAGCACTTTTTGTGATTCGGCACTGCGTCCCTTTAACTGACAATTGCTCGGTCGTGCGACGTGGCTCCCAAACAAAATTGGTGTCCTTTTTTTCCCACAAATAGAGCTTTCTTTTGGTGGTATTTGATCATCTCTGCGGTTTTAATTTTTTGCGCTATAAACAAAAATAGAGCGACAATTTTGAAAAAAATGCAATATTTTTTACTTTTTGCTATAATAAATATCCCCCCAAAATATATAAAAAAAAAAATTTTTCCTCAGTTTAGGCCGATACGTATTCTACATATTTTTCGTAAAAAAAAAATCATAATAAACGTTTATTGATTGGTTTGCGCAAAAGTTATAGCGTTTACAAAATAGGGGGTAGTTTTATGGCATTTTTATTAATATTTTTTTTTACTAGTAATGGCGGCGATCAGCGTTTTATTTTCAGTACTGCGACATTATGGTGGGCACTTCGGACACTTTTGGTAGATGGACCGTTTTTTTAATTACCTTCAAACAGTTTATGATAGTTGAAACAGAAAAAACGGCCAATCAGGTGGCAGCTAAAGCTACCTGTCAACTTATTTAAAAAAAAACAAAAAAACAACCTACCTGCAGATTGGCAGATCTTGTAGTGATGACACAATCTGCCATTCAGTGCCTCCCATTTTGCCTAGAGAATTCGGTAGTTCTTTTTATTACTTTTTGCACTCGCATACCAACCCATCACAAGCATCAGAGAAGATGTAATATTAGGGCTCTCATCCACTATTACTTTTTTTTTACCAATTTAATTATTGTTCATTTGATGTTTTAGAAGACCACAAGATTGGAGTGGGTGCCGTTATTTGGGCAGAGCGTCAGTCTGTAAGTAATTTTTTTTTTTGTGTTTGTACACTTCGATCTGAAACTGGTTGTGTAATCATTTGTGCTAATCAAGGGAACAATATATTAATAAGTTAATCTTTAAAGGGAAATGTTTTCCATTAGAGGAAGTGAAGCACAATTCAGAATACAGTGGCACCTTATCACTGGAAAAAAAAAACTGACTTCTTCAGATTTTCCAAAGAAGCAAATGAGCTTGTCCCTTTTTGAGTTTTCCCTTTTTTTTTTTTATGATGATTTTATTTTCAAAACAAATTTTTTTTTTTTTTTTTTTTTTTTACAGAGTCAAGCAAACAAAGCACTGCGCAAACTGTTGGCGCTATATAAATCCTGAATAATAAAAATAATAATAGACTAATAGGTGATAATGCACTTAAAGGGGTTGTAAAAGTACAATTTTTTTTTTTCCTAAATAGCTTCCTTTACCTTCGTGCAGTCCTCCTTCACTTGCCTCATCCTTCGATTTTGCTTTTAAATGTCCTTATTTCTTCTGAGAAATCCTCACTTCCTGTTCTGTCTGTAACTCCACACAGTAATGCAAGGCTTTTTCCCTGGTGTGGAGTGTTGTGCTCACCCCCTCCCTTGGACTACGTTGCAGATAGAGAAAGGAGCTGTGTGTTAGTGGGTGTCCTGACTCTCCTGTAGTCCAAGGGAGAAGGCGAGCACGACACTACACGCCAGAGAGAAAGCCTCGCATTACTGTGTGGATTAACAGACAGAAGAACAGAAAGTGAGGATTTTTCAGAAGAAATAAGGAAATTTTAAAAAGAAAATTGGAGGATGAGGTAAGTGAAAGAGAACTGCACTAAGGTAAAGGAAGCTATTTAGGGAAAAAAATTGTACCTTTACAGCCCCTTTGATGCAGTGGTTAAGGACATCGTTTGTAGACACATAGGTGTACAGAGATACCAGGTCTCAAGGAGTGTATAACCATGCAAACATCTTGAGGGCCCAGTCGTACACAATTGTGTTTAAATTGGCATTGGTACTATTGAGTTCTAGCCCAGACTTGCATGATGGGTATGAGTATGGAAGCCCAGTAGTGTATACCAGTCTTCATGCAGCACTTTGGAGCACTTTTTTTGGAGTGCGGCCATCCTAGTTTTTCTCTTCAGTTTTGCATATCATTGCAGTGCCGGCACCCAAGTGTTTGGATCCAGCCATCTAGATCTCTGGGATTTCTGAGCGGTTAAAATTTTCTTCTCAGCACTTTGGGTAGCATTGTGCCATTTTTCTCATGTGACAAAGTATTCATGTATCGCACCCCTCTGTTTATATGTCATATTTTTTTTTTTTTTTTCAGTGCTAAAGATTTATTGCCTTTTGCTAGCCATTTCCCTATCATGGGGGCTCCAGTGAAGACCCATTTTAATACCACCATTCTTTAGGCAGAAAATTGTAATCTTGCTGCTAATTACTTGAGCCAAAATATCCTTGTATGCAAGTGACAGTGGAGTTGCTGAAATGTGTACCAATAGCTGTAACAATTATGATAATCACAATTTAATGCCAATTTTGGACATCACCATAGGAAGTGTACGCAGTGCTGGGACAAGTCCATTTGGTGCCCAGGGCAAAGATAGCAAACTGCGCCACCCCCCCCCCCCCCCCCCCGTTTTTTGAGATAGAATCAATGTTGTTTCAAAACATGTGATTGCGTGTTATGGGCACAGTGGCTGCGTGTGATGGGCACAGTGGCTGCGTGTGATGGGCACAGTGGCTGCGTGTGATGGGCACAGTGGCTGCGTGTGATGGGCACAGTGGCTGCGTGTGATGGACACAGTGGCTGCGTTTGATGGGCACAGTGGCTGTGTGTGACGGCACAGTGGCTGTGTGTGACGGCACAGTGAGGCTGCAATTAAGTTTTTTTTTTTTTTATGCAGACAAGCAAGGCAAGCTCAAAATAACACAAAAAAAATATTTCTGCCATTTTATTAAATAAAAAATTGATGGTCACCCACTCACCTCAGTCCAATTAACCCCCCCCCTCCCCAATACAGACTCATTTAAGTTGTTTCTTACTTTTTACACAGTATAGTTCTTCCTCTGTTGCAGACAGTTCACACACTCCAGTCCAGACAGTAGCACTGGCAGGCGCAGGCTGAGGCAGGCTCTTCGTGTCTTGTCCTTTTTTTTTTTTTTTCTTCTTTCAGACACACAGCTCCGCGCGAGTCCTTCCTCCCTCCCTGTCACCTCGGCTCTCACCCCTGGCGTGACGTCACGCGGCAGCGGCGCACGCCGGGAATATTCCAACTAAATTCTTCATGGGGGGGCGAGAGGAAACGGAGCCAGGACAGAGGAGCGCAGTCGGCACACAGTAAAGTCAAGTGAAGTGCCAGTGTGCCACAGCCGCTGTATGTCACTCAGTCAAATTGAGTGACAGACAATCTAACTGGTCTGGCGGCTGATTGCGCCCCCCCCCCCCCCTGTTAGACTTGGTAGCGCCAGGGTCACTCGCCCCTCCCGCCCCTGCCTTGTACCGGCCCTGAGTGTACGAGATATCCTGGAGCTGCACCACACTTCTTACAACAGGGGTTGTTCCAGACTCCTATCTATTGAAAAAAGGCTCTATATTCCTTGTGAAATGTAAAAAAAAAATTAAGTTGACTTATGGGAACAAGACATGGAGACCTGGGGCAAAGACTGTAATATATATTCCCAAAGATCTTTTATGTGTAACTCCCAAATCATTTCTCATTTTTGTTTGCAACACACAGTAATGTTGCCTGAAGGTTCATGTAGCAAGTGGGTATAGAGTAATGATATAAGGCCTGGTTCCTGTGGAGCACAATTGCGTGTCAAGGGGTATCCAAATTGAGCCTGTTTGAAAAGTTCTGGTAAAAGATAATATACTATTCCTTTAGTGGGGTATATCTGGTAAGGCAATCTGAATCCAGTACATTCTTTGAAATCTCCTATATCTTACTCATAAGTTGACTCACAGAGCACCTTTTTGAATTTTCTGGTACAAGAGAGTAAAATGGAGACTAGTTGTAAATGCAAAGAATGACTCTTCTTTCACTGATATGGATTATAACGCTCTGTAAGTTATATCTAATTTATGTTTACTGTTCTATGTTACAAAGGATTTGGCGTTTTGGTCAGCCATTCTTGCGATACCATCACTTTGTCAGTCAGTAAGATCTCTCGGGTTACATTTAAAGCCAGACTTGCATTGATGGAAATTCGGCCGGTTCTACAGCAACTGTTCAAATTGACATCCATGTATAAGCCCATAGCTGGCAAAGCTGATGATTGTATTCTGACAGCGGGTAAGTCTCCTTGCCGTCAAAATACAATACCACAGCAGGAAGCATCCACATTGAATGTGCCATGGATGGAGGCACGGATGAGACATGAATGAGCCATGGATGGATGCATGGATGAGCCATGGCTGAGCACAGATCAGTGCTGTGGGAACTTCAGATCCAGCCCACATCGCTGCTGCACCCGACTCTCCCTCTCTCCTCGCATACTGTACCGATCGGCGAGAGGGGAGGAGCCGAACCGGACAAGGTCTGGTTTGTTTTCAAGTGATCACTGTCATTGGACAGCGTGATCACATGGTAAAGGGCCACTGTTATTGGCCCCTTACCCCGATCTGTGACATGCAGGGTCTTAAAGATTCCCAGGGTTGCGCAGGAGCATGATTCTGGGAGGCCGTTGTAGGAGTTATCCAACCGCACTGTAGCCGTCATTTGGCTATGGCTTGGTCAGCAAGTGGTTAAGGTGAAAAAGCTTCTGTAGTGCAGCAGCCCCCCCAGAGCCCCCCTTTTACTTACCTGAACCCGGTCATTCCAGTCGCTGTCTCGGGTCCTCATTGGATAGATTGATAGCAGCGCAGCCATTGGCTCCCGCTGCTGTCACTCAAATCCAGTGACATGGGGCCGAGTCATGGTGTCTGCGTCAATGGACGCAGCAGCCGGCCTCAGTAGTGCACCCACACAGCTGTCCCCTTGGGATGCGGCTCTCCAAGGGGGCACTCGATGCAGGGAGGAGCCAAGAGCACCCCAGAAGAGGAGGATCAGTGCCACTCTGTGCAAAACCCTTACACAGAGGATGTAAGTATAACATGTTTGTTATTTATAAAAAAAAAAAAAAAAACATTACAACCCCTTTTAAGAAATGCTATAAAAAAAAAATGGAAGCAAATTACAGAGGGAACTGCATGTGTCGCCAGTATTAAAAAATAATTAAATACATAAATGAAATACAGAGAATCAATCGTAGGCAATATAGACCTTCTTTTTTTTTTTTTTTTAAACTGTTACAGCCAAGCTGCCCTATGCTAACCTAGACAAACCTGCTAGGAAGGAGACCTAGATTTGGCAGTAAAAGTGTTAACTGATCGGTTTCATTGACAGGAATGTTGCATAAATGCAGAAGTAGAAGTATGACAATACAGCTGACATGTGATATTGGCAGTCTGGTTCCTCATACTAGAGATAGATCTTAAGGTATCAGTTTTCAGAGCAGCCTGATATCAGCTTGGTCTGCACAGGGTGTAAACTTGCACATGCAGCCTATACAGGCAGTCCCTGACTTATGAACACAATAAGGACTGTAGGTTTGTTTGTAAGTCGGAACACTGCTTGTAAAGGCCCATACACACAATAGGACTTTTTGACACGATTGTCCGACAGACATGTGTGTTTGGACAATAGGACCGTGTGTATACTCCATCGGACAAATGTTTTCCTTTTTTTCAACAGACAAATGTCCTATGGAGGATAATCCGATCGTGTGTACACAAGCCCATTGGACTAAAGTTCAAAGTGAAAACACGCATGCTCAGAATCAATGCTAAAGATCAGCCAACAATGGGCGAATTTGCCCAAAGGGTGGCTGTAAAGAGCTGAAAAAACACGTGATTTGGTGAAAGTTGGCTAAAAAAGTCCTGCTGTGTGTATGCAGAACAAGTTCACGGCCAACGTCCATTCGGACCAAAATCCACGGAAAAGTCAGATGGAAGTCTGATCGTGTGTATGAGGCTTTAGTGTAACATCTGCCTGTGCAGGGATGTATGAATGTTCTGTTTTTACCTGTGCATGTTTAAAGGCCAGGAAGATTTAAAATGCACAGATGAATGCTGCTCTGTATTAATTATTACATCCATTACATTTCATATAAGCAGTGAAACTGAATTTGATTTAACACCAGCCTTTTGCAATCCACTCTACAGCAGAGCCCAGACTCGGAGCGTCACAAAGATATAGTCAGCTGTGCTGCAGTGCAAGGGGCATGCTGGTTAGAAGAGCAGTGGCGTCACTAGGGTTGGCGTCACCTGGTGTGGTAAAACATGGTGTCACCCCCCTGCCTTGGTACAGACTCCACTCCTTTCCAGGGCCGGTGTCGCCATAAGGTAAGACAGGATGACACAATGATCCTGCACTGCTCACTCCTATCGTACACCCTGCCACATCGAGCTGATTGGAGCGCTCTTACTGGATGCAGGGTGTCAGAGGATGAGCCGGGGCCCAGGGACGAGGATAAATAAGAGGCGGCAAAGCAGGGGGCAGAGTCTGTGTGGGCAGCTGTGGGAAGAGCATCTTCTCTCCCAGGCACCATGACAAACTGTACAGAAGCCTCCACGCGTTTCGCAGTATATCTTGCATCATTGGGAAGCTTCCTGGAGGCACTAGAAAATGTGAGTGAGCTCTGGTGAGTGCCCACTTCAGAAGTTGGTGGTGGTATCACAAATTGGTGGATTAACAGCTACTTCTTTATAGCACAGATTTGTACACATGAGGATTTAACTGAATACCTTTGAAGAGGTTCACTGGGACTTTTTTTAAGAGAATGTTCTAATGATCTATATATGTTAACACTTATTTTTATTTTTGTTTAGCAATTTTTGTTTTGTGTGATTTATTTTTCTGGGTACTTGTGACTGTGCACACAGAGATCGTTACTTGCTCTAAAGTTTTGCTCACTAAAAATATTGTTTTAACCACTTAAGCCCCGGACCATTATGCAGGTTAAGGACCTTGCCCCTTTTTGCAATTTGGCACTGCGTCGCCTTAACTGACCATTGCCCGGTCGTGCGACGTGGCTTCCAAACAAAATTGGCGTCCTTCTTTTTTTTTTTTTTTCACAAATAGAGCTTTCTTTTGGTGGTATTTAATCACCTCCTGCAGTTTTTATTTTTTGCTCTATAAACTAAAATAGGGCAACATTTTTGAAAAAAATTCAATATTTTTTGCTTTTTGCTATAATAAATATCCCCCAAATTATATATATATATATAATGACCTCAGTTTAGGCCGATACGTATTCTTCTACCTATTTTTTGGTAAAAAAAAATTGCAATAAGAGTTTTATCTATTGGTTTGCGCAAATTTTATAGCGTTTACAAAATAGGGAATTTTTATTTTGACTACTAATGCCGACGATCGGCTTTTTATTTTTATTTTTTTTGTGACTGCGACATTATGGCAGACACATCGGACAATTTTGACACATTTTTGGGACCATTGTCATTTTAACAGCAAAAAGTGCTATAAAAATACATTGATTACTGTGAAAAAGACAATTGCGGTTTAGGAGTTAACCACTAGGGGGCACTGTAGGGGTTAAGTGTGACCTCATATGTGTTTCTAACTGTAGGGGGGCGGGGCTGGACGTGTGATGTCAGTGACCGTCTTTCCCTATATCGGCGAACAGACGATCACTGACACTGCCACAATTTAGAATGGGGAAGGCGTGTTTACGCACACCTCTTCCCGGTCTTCAGCTCCGGTGACCGATCGTGGGTCACAAAGCTCCGGATCGGGTCGCGAGCACGCCGCCAGTGGCACGCTCGCGACACCACGGCTGGGCCTTAAAGAGTCACGTACAGGTACGTGATTGCGCCCAGCCGTGCCATTCTGCTGACGTATATCGTCGGCAGGGGGTCCTTAAGTTGTTAATCGCACTATATTTTGCACAGTAGCACTATACTAACAATACATTGTAGGGTTGGCGCAGTTACCATTTTTTATTTTTTCACTATTTTAATACCCCCATCAATGGTGGGGTACACTGTACTGCAGAAAACCCATAAAAATGTATAATTGGAGGGATAAGGTTTTATTTGCGCCAGTGACACATATTTTTTCTAATCACTGTGTTCTCCCTGCAGGGACAGCTTCCTGTGCCCCCCGCCGGGAGAACAGAATAGCTCTGTTGGAGGGATTCGCCATCAATGCTGACTGGAATCCAGCTTTTTTTTTTTTTTTTCTGCAACCCATGGATGCAGGAAAGTAAATTGCATCTATGGGCTTCCCTTGGTGGAGGGAACAAAGTGACAGAGAGATGAGCTTATCAAGTTGTTATCAAACTCCCTATATATTATCTGTGTATTCAGTTGTTTGCCTAAGGTTCAGTTTTAATAGTTTGTTGGCCTTTCATATGAAAGCTAACTTAACCTTGGTAGTCTCAAAGTTCACAAAACACACCTATTTATGTTGCTTATTTCAGTTTGGTTATCTTTGGTCTTCAACGTTTTGTCTAATAAGAGCCGCCTACAGTAGTTCACCTTCAGTGTACAGCATGGGTGCTCAATCTGTGGCCCTCCAGCTGTTGCAGAACTACAGTCACACAAGGCATTGTAAGCTACTAACAGTCGCAAGCATGACTCCCAAAGGCAGAGGCATGGTGGGAGTTGTAGTTCCACAACAGCTGGAGGCCACAGGTTGAGCACCCATGGTGTACAGAGAGCTCTATGTAGGTGTAAACATGTGCAGATGTAGAACTACTTTGGTTTAGGACAAGTAGAATTCCTTCTTAACACCAACTCTGTTCAATAGCATTTTCTCCCCCCGCGTCCAGCCTATGCTGCCTAAAGGGGGGGGGGGGGGGGGAAGAAAAAGTATACTTCCCTGTTTCAACATTATCACTGAGAATTGCAGTAAAAGAATATCCCAAATTTTGGGGTGTCCCCAGAATAGTGGTCAAGGGGAAATCTTCCACATAGGGGACACTAGATCTTGTGACCTAGGGATGTCCCAATGGATTCCCTTAATTGCAGGGATTTCCTCTCCTCCTTTGGCTATGGGACAGGTAGTGAAGGGAGACTGGACACAAATGGCAAAAAAAAATAAAAGGTTATAATATAACCCTCTTTTACTCTATCCAAAATGAAAAAAATGCTTTTGGTATAGGAGGAGTGGGCTGTTTTTAAAGTTTAGTGTGCTGGCAGATCTTGTTATTTGTTGTAAACCGATTTCAACATTGCCTCTTAACAAAGGGTTAGGATTCTTGAATCTTTGATTGTAGCATTGTATGTTATCGAGGGGATAAACCTGCTCCAAAGAAAGCACTAAAAAGGCAAGGAAAAAAAACAACAATTTTATATATATATATATATATATATATATATATATATATATATATATATATATATATATATATATATATATATATATATATAATTTTGTGTGAACCCATGACAAATATATAGTAGGGACTTGACTGTAAAAGTGGAAATACACTTTAAAAACGCAAATATGTTTTTTGGTGTGAACAATGTACAAATAAAGTAGAGTGTCACGTTTTGGAACATAATTGATCTCTATCATTGTTTACTTGCATGGGATTTTCTGTCAAGCTGTAAATACATCCCTGTGACTTCTCCTCCTGTTTCTAGGACTCCTCCTCAGACTGTGACGGCACAGGACCTATGTATTTTCTGGGTTGTGGATATAATGCTTTCCCTGTTGGTTCAGAATATGCTGATTTTCCTCACATGGACGACAAGCAGAAAGACCGAGAAATCCGGAAGTTTCGTTACATTGTTCATGCAGAGCAGAATGCCATAACATTCAGGTAAGACGTTACTGGGTAAAGGATTGGTGGGAAAAAAAAAGCAGCCACTGATACATTTATACATAACTGTTAATACATACACTAGTTCAAAGAAAGGAACACCACTCCGGGTGAGCAATCACTGCAGTCCAGATGTGCTGGGTGCAAGCCACGGCTCACCACCAATGATCAATGAGAAATAAAAAAAGGCTGCACAACAAGAGGAACGATCCAACGTGATTTATTCCAAAAAAAGTCAAATGACAGCCACCAGGACAATGGGGTCAATTCACAAAGAGAAACGTTATTGGTTTTCTTCAGGTGTTAAATTAGCACTCCTTATTTAACGCTAGCAAACATGGTATTCACGAAAGCTATAATCGTTATTTAACACAGTCGTTATGGTTTTCAACTGACTCTTTATCCAAACGTTATTCTAACTACTCAGACGTTATTATTAAGATTCGGGACGTTAAAATAACTCTTAAGATCGTTAAATAATGCTGGAGAGATGCATTCTGGGAGCAGAAGGGGAGGAGAACAGCTGCATGTGGAAAAGAGCAGATACAGAGAGAGAGACACAAGCAATACACACGGAGATTAAGCATGTGATGTGCAAAACTTCTAGTGTGTGCTTTTCTAAAGCCATGTGTATTTCCTCATACAGAGAATAAATCATGGGAGATGATAATCGGAAATTAGCTATCACCTGGGTTTCAGAAAAGTCATCCAAAATAGTATGTGAACGGAATACACATTTATAAATCTGAACAACATTCTAACATGTTCTTCTTCGCCTCTGGATAATTTTAAGTTCAAATAGAGCACGGTTCTAGCTTGCCCAACACTACACTACACTACAAAAATCGCCAAAAGCTTCCTCTAACAACAAAATATCGCCTGGGAAATGTCATAACGCCACCCTGAGGGAGGTGTTAATTTAACAATTGCTTAACGATTGATAACTGTCCAAAAAATCTTTGTGAATTGCACTTCTGTACATATTTAACGATTTGAATCTTTAAAATAACGATTTGAATCTTTAAAATAACGATTTGAATCTTTAAAATAACGATTTGACTCTTTAATAAGGATCCACACCTTAAAATATAGTTTCTGTGTAGGGAAACGTTATTTGATGTTTTTTCAGAGCGTTAAATCGTTTAGTGAATTGAACTAGCTTCAATAACGTGCAAAATCGTTAAAATAACACTCGCAATCTGAAAATAAAGCTTTGTGAATTGACCCCAATGACACAATAACAATGGACCCTGGAGGTGACGCGTTTCACACTGCAACCAGTGCTTCTTCAAACCTAAAAGTCCTTTGAAATCTTTTTGGAAGCACTGTTACCAGTGTGAAATGTCACCTCATGGGTCCCCCATGTCATTGTCTTGGCTGTCATTTGACGTTTTTTTTTTTTAATAGATTGTGTTGGACTGTTCTGTTGTGCAGTTTTCTTTTCTTCCTCAATATATACTCTATACATTCATTTCTGTGTAGAATTTTTATTTTTTTTACTCTTACTTTTACAAGTGTTATCTTGAGAAGCAATCTGCAGGTTTAAAGCTTAAATGGCGTAAAGTAAAACTAGCCATAGATGGTTAGAATCTTGGCCGGTTTAGCAGGGACTGGCTGAGATTAGATCTATGTATGGGCAAACTGAATATACCCAAGTCGATCCATCATTTGACTTGGGTACAACCAGCTTGTCAGGTTTTCACCATGCAATTTATTTGCCAGCAGCTATTATCACTAGCAATAATCGCTGTGTTATGACTCCCCACGCCCACCTTCCAGGAGAACACAATAACTCCATGAGAGTTTCATTAAAACTGGCTGTATTGATAAGCGAATCAAGAGTTTTTCTTGCCTGCAACCCATGGTTGGAAGCAAGAAAATTGCACAATCTATGGCATGCCTAAGATTGGGGAAGGTACGTTATTGGGCTCAGGCAAAAGTGCCCGCGTGGCTCCGCATGCGCAAGCACATATTGATAGAACAGCAGTGATGCCCACTGACCCCTGGGAATTATGACAAACATCTCCCAGGAGCCAATGCGCAGCATAGCCGTGGGTGGAAGAGACAGAAAGTCGTGAGGAATGCCTTATAAACAAGGTAAGGAATGTGTGTTAAATAAAAATGCCCATTGCAGTGCATGGGGAAACATCTTAAGCGGATGATGTTGACATTGAAAAGTGGGTGGAACTCGGCTTTAAGAAAAGTAAAGAAATGCAACTTGCTGAAAGCACCTCACTGTTTGTAAAGTATGAAGCATAAGTAAAGCTTGGTATACACTGATAGAATTTTGAATGGAAATTCTCAGTACGTTCAAATGTCGCTCAAAAGTAGTTGAAGATTTCATTTGAGTTTAAGATTCAATTTTAGAATGCATAGACTTTACCAAACCACATATACTGTTAGAAATTCATACATTCGAGAAATTTCCACACTGCTCCTTCGAATTTTCTTGTTAGTGCGGTTGAAAATGAATTTTGATTTGACCCCACTAATAGAATAGTCAAACCTTTTTACAATGAAAAATGTTAAACCAAATTCTACTTGTGAATATCCAGCTTTACTTATTCCTTATATTTCCTGTTCAGCTTTCATCATGTCACTGTATTCCCAATGTCTTTGCAGATACAATGAGATTAAACCGGATGAAAACAGCATGATCTTTGTGACAAAATGCCCTTGTGACGAATGTGTCCCCCTGATTAAAGGCTCCGGCATCAAACAGATCTATGCTGGAGATGTGGATATTGGAAAGAAGAAGGCTGACATTTCATACATGAAGTTTGCAGAACTCAAGGGAGTCAGTAAATATGTAGTAAGTGTTGAAGAAAGTGAACCTGTCACTGTAGCTATCGAGGGCAGCCGTATTGATGAAATGACAGCAGCTCGTGATGCGTTTACCTTGTGCAGTTCCTTTTTCCCTTTCAAACTCATTTTTGTTCTTTACCAAAAGTAATTTTCTTTTTATGTGGCAAGTGTGTGCAATTGTCTTAAAAAAAAAAAAAAAGATTGCATGGAAGGTAGAGTTTGAAAAACTTTTTGGTTTTCAAGTAGTGCTAGTTTTGTAAGGCCCTTTTTTACATGGGCGAACTGATCAGGTCTCCCTGTCAGTTTTTTAAGCGAACCCAGTCGGATCATTTATTATCCTCTTATGGAGTGGCAGATGTAAGCGGACAATCTGATCTACTAAAACAGACAAATGAGGATCCGTTCCCCATCCATCCAGCAGATTGGATGGCAGTCAGGTGTAAACAGACAGGCGGTCCATTTACATCTGGCCGCCCCATAGAGGAGAGCAGGCTGTGTCTGTTCTTCATAAGCAGAGTGGGCATGGACCAGCCAGCCACCTGTTCAGCAGAAATCGGTGGAAGGATTCCATGCAAGGCAGACGGACTCCTGGCAGAATCTGTTCTGGGTTCTATTGGCCTAACTGGGCCAGAAAAATGTGCTTGCTAATAGTTCCAATATGAAAAAAGATAGGAATCTCTCCAGTTTACAGAACAAACAGTAGCAAAGTTCTGTTTTGTCAACATGGGCTAGGATGAATTTTGAATAATATTTACGAAATTACATATAATATTTTAGAATAGGATTACAATGTAAGAGTCGGTTCACACTGGGGCGACTTGGGATCAGACTTGAAGTCGTCTCAAGTCGTCCCAAGTCGTGCTGTCCAGAAAAGCAATGTAAGTGAATGGGAGTGGTGTTAATACACACTACTCATGTCGCTCCGACTTCAGAAGAGGTTCCTGTACTACTTCAATCAGACTTCTAGGCGATTTGTACCCATTGATTTCAATGGAAGTCGCTTCCAAGTCTGATCACTGTTTTAATTGAAGCTACTTTCAAGCAAGATAACATACATTTCTCAGGCAAACCCCTCCCTCCCCCTCCCTCTCCCAGAGCTGATTGTTGTTTTATTGGCCACTGGAATGTCTCCTGACCTGAAAAGGACTTCAAGTCGTGTTGTAAATCGCCCCAGATCGCCCTGTGGTTCATGCTCAAGTAGTGTTGAAGTTGCTTCTGAAAGTCGTGCTGGAAGTCGTGTCGCCCCAGTGTGAACCGACTCTAAGCCTGGAGATTATAGAATATGTACAAGTACAGTATGATGCAAAGGGACATTTTCTGCGCCCCCCTCTAAAAGTTGAAGAGAGCGGTTTTCAGGTGCTTTAGTGCTAGAAAAAGCCTCTAAGTGCCTGAAAGCTGCCTCCTATTTATTCGAGTGTGTCTTTTCACACTGGGGCAGTGCGCCTGCGGGACGGGGAAAAAAGCCCTTCAAGCCGCATCTTTGCGGCAATTTGGTAGCGCTGTATACAGTCATCGCTTTTAAAGCGGCACGTACAATGGGAGTTTTGAACCCTATAGGATTTGGATTTTGAACCCACTTTACTGCTGCTTCAACAGCAGTAAAGCGCCACTAAAACGAGCAGTGCTTTACCACTAACAGCCAGCACTTTCAATGTGAAAGTAGCCTAACAGGGAGTGATAAGTCATGTGGCAATGCTTGGACCAAGCAATAGGCCTGAGCTCTATTTCATGGGAAGAGATAATATTCTCCCTATACACGAAAACCCTGTGTATTGTGTGCTGGTAGCAGTGGAGGAAGGTGAAACTGTGGAGAGTTAATAAAAGTATGGCAAAAGCTTTTTTGGTTATACTTCTCTTTTGGGTCATAGGCACGGACTTATTTTGCTCTTCCGTGACACAGAGATAGCCGACAGCATGCTTTATGTCAGCTGACATCACAGAGCCACTTCAGGCTCTTTAAGGATCTTGACAATAATGTTGGTATCCACCTTCACCCAGCTACCTAATAGATGGCTGCCTTTTGCCTCGCAGCTGAAGCTACCTGCACCCATTCCCTCTTCAGCCTGGAACTGGAGAGGCAGAGCAGAGAACAGTGATTGTAAGTCACCACTCTCTGCTTTAGGAAGACTAAGAACTGCGTAATCAGAGGTCACGTGATTGTTTAGTTCTAAGTCTTGGAGCCAGTGAGGGACAGCTGGAGCATCATACCAAACAGTGTGGATGGTGGAGTCTTCATTGACGGCTATTGTAATCAGGTTATTTTTTTAAATCGCCTTAAACTTCAAAGTGGATGGAGGTGGGTGACACAAACTTACTGTCCTGAATGGACAAGGTGACAGTATCTCTATAAACTAAGTTTTAAAAAGTTTTTGTGGCTATGTTAATAAATCTTGTTTTATTTCAACAGTGGCAGAAAAACCCTCAAAGCTCTTATTCTGATAATTCATCTGATTCCAGCTATGAGGAGAGAGTGAGTATGCTCTAAATTGCTTGTAGCTTTCCAGCCCAAAAGTTGCTACCCTAGCCCACTGTTGTATTAAAGCTGTATTCAAAACCAAAAACATAATGTATTGCAGAGAAGGGAAAGAACACCTACTCACACAAGTGAATAAACGGTCGGACTTTAAGGCAGTGCGGAAGTACGTTAAATATATTTTAATACAAAAATAGAAAAAATACAGATTACAATTTTACAATATAGAAAAAATACAAATGTTACTAGAATATAACCATGTGGATTATTGATTCGTAGATGATAAACAAATCCTTTGAAGTCGCCTACGCGTTTCACCGTTGGGCTTCTTCAGGACGAGACAAACAGGATTTTTTGGTACTATAGATATTGTTGCATGGTCTATTGCATCGTGGTGAACAGATCCATCCACAAGACTTCAGGCATCAAACAGTGCCGAGTTGTTCAAACATAGAAATAGTCACTTTATAAGACGACATGGGGAATCAATAATCCACAAAGTAATGTCGCCGAAAATGGTCCAAAGTACCAAGGACTATATAGTGCATCAGACCACCACAGTAACTCCCGGGGGCTCTGCCAGGATATCAGCAGATAGAGGGTAGCCCCTTATCTGGGCAGTTTTTTGGTGGAGTTGTAGCTGGGGCCGAGTCGCATACAAAATCAGGCAACCGTGCAGAAAAGAGATCCAACTTGTAGTTTAAATGATCAATTCAAGCCAACAGTGTGACCTGCATAGCCAACATGTATTGAAGCGATTTGTCTGTGTTTGCCCCAGGGTCACAATCCGTTTTGTGTAATCCGATTGTGACCCTGGGGCAAACACAGACGAATATACGGAAATACTCACTGTGCGGAGAGGGAGGAAGGGAGGGGGAAAAAAAAAACCACCTTGCCTTAAAGCGGAGGTTCATATACGGCGCCTGCGCAGTCAGCTCCTAGGTCTGTGCGCAGGTGCCGTATAGCGCCAGGAAGAGCCGAGTCCTAAATCGGCTATTTTCGGAAGGCGTGAACCGACATAGCCACGCCATTCACCCGTGGTGGGGAGAAAATTAAAATTATTCATTAAACCGTAAGTACAGCGATAAAAAAATAAACTGAATACTGGCGCCAGTATGCTGGATGGGATGGGACAGAGTAGTTTTAGGGTGAACCTCCGCTTTAAGGCAAGGTGTGTTTTTTTTTTTTTTTCCTCCCTCTCCGCACAGTGAGTAGAGACGGACCTGTCATCAGCCTGCTTAGTGGGTATCGGTGGATCGATTCCTGCTGAGCAACGCAGAAGTCCGTGCACGGACAAGCCCGTGTGAAAGTGGCCAAATGCCTCGTTTGCATATCTTGGCATTTGTCTTCTCAAATTGTGATAAGTGTGAGTCTAGCGGGCAAATGTCTTCCACAGCTGGTGAATTTAGAGTTCATTCCAGAGATGGTATTATGTTCAGATTTGCTATTTCTTTAGTACTATATATTACATATATATTTTACAATGTAATAAATGGTTTGATTTCTCGCTGGGTTTTCTAGCCTCACTTCAATACAGGGGTGTCCAGTAATCTGTGTATTAGTCCAGTTTTTGCCAACCCACCGAGACCTCTCTTCTGTAGTGTTTGAAGATGGTTCTCTCCCCTGTATATGTATCTTGTTTTAATTCTCTCTCTTCTGTAGTCAATTCTTCTTCTTTTTTTTTTATGGTCCAACTTTGTACTGATTTCTCTTCTTTGTACATTTTGCAGCTGGACCCTTGAAAAACAACGCACAAGATGATTTATCCCTTAAGAACAAGAGAATACATCTTGGGGAAAGCTTATAAGCTACATGGTTTTCTCACCACAGAATGTTTTATTTTTGGAGTTGTTTTAGAATAGATTTTATTTATTGCACAGCAGAAAGTTATATTTTAAGATTTACAGTGAATTATTTATTTTAAAAATTTGACTAGTTTATACAGACTGATTGAGTTTTTACTCTTGTACAGCAAAAAAGGAATCTCACACTCAGATTTATGAATGCCGCACACACTTGGATAGGTTGGCACCTGTATCCTGTCTAATCCAGAAGCACTAGGCCAGGGTGGTTAAAGATCCCGAAACTCAGGTTATATCTCCTGTGACACTGAAAAGTGTTTTGTGTTTTGAGGGATACCATAATCCAAATATGTAACATTTTATACATAACACAGAAGTTGTTTTACTATACCTGAGTGCCAGTGTTAAAACAAATGTGCTGGAATACTCTCCACTGGCTGGAGTCTGCTGTAATGAGATTTTCACTTTGTGTCTCTGCCCTCGCCTATAAGGCCATAAGTAGGCATCACTATCGCAGTCCCACAACTAGAATCCCCAAATATTCGTTCATTTCAATTGGCTCGAGAATCCATCAGTGGTGTGTGACGATGCTCATTTAGCTCTGTAATAAGAAATATCTGATCCAGGTTGTCATCCTCCATGGAAAACTGAAATACTTTTCGATGGGGGTTGGCCGTTAACGCGAAAATTATATATAATTTGCTGCTGAGATATTTTGCAGCAATTTAAAGTCGAGGAGCGAAAATTTGTGCACACAGCGATTCATTGACGATGTGTGAAAGAGAGCCAGGTTCACACGAGCTTACATTCTAAATGAGTTTTGGCAGTAAAATTCTTGTATGAATGCTCCAGAAAATGTTTTAATTTAATGGATTGACCAGGTCCTGTATAGATTATGCACTTTTGCTAATTTCTGCATTGTATGGCCAACTGCCATGATGTATAGGAAAAATGGTATGAGCACATTAGGCCTTTTACAGGAAATTCTTTTAAAAAAAAAAACAAAAAAACATTTTTTTAAAGCTCATAATAACCCCTAAAAATAGGCAGTGCATTGAAGATGAGATCCAAAAATAGGATAATAACAGCTGAAAGGTAATGCTGATATAGGTGAGCGGTTTGTTCCAGATGCTTAAAGTGGAGTTCCACCCAAAAGGGGAAATTCCGCTTTAAGCACTCTTCACCCCCTTACATGCCACATTTGGCATGTCATTTTTTTTGGGGGGGGGGGTAGTGGGGGCTTCAGTAGGCGTGGGACTTCCTGTCCCAGTTCCTCCTTCCACCCAGGGAACGCCTCGGCGACTTCTCTTTTCGCCTTAGACGGCCCCTCCCTTTAGGCGATCTCCGGGGACACTTGACAGGTCCAAGAAGAGCGCCTGTCCATTCATAGAGCACAGAGCCATTCCCGCATACACAGTGAGTGCCCGGCCGTGAAGCTGAAAGCGGTCACAGCCGGGTGCCCACACTATGAATGGAGGCGCCGGCCTGAGAGGAGGGGGGAGGAGCGGAGCTCTGTGCGGCCACGTCGCTGGACCATGGGGCAGGTAAGTGTCTGTTTGTTAAAAGTCACCAGCTACACTTTTTGTAGCTGCTGACTTTTAATAAACTCCGAAAGGCTGGAACTCTCTTTTTAAGACAAGCCGTAGATTATGTCATTTCCTTTCCTTCTACCACTGGTGCGAGGAAAGAAAATTGCCAGATCAAGCAATTTTTTTTATTTATTTTTTAAATGTTGAATAATTTTTATTAAGAATTTTCAAACCGTACAGATCAGGTAGAAAAAACACAAACGCTTCTAGTTCTGATAATATATCAAATCAAATAGGGCACATGGGCACAATGAGTAATTTTGTTTTGTTTTGATGGGGTGAATCCCCACCCGCAGTCAGCGGGGATTAGTGTTGCACTAATCATTTGGGAAAACTCTGACAGGCTGGTTGTACCAGATAAATTGACCAGGGTGCCCAGACATTGATAGAAATTAAGCCAATCAAGACTTACCCAGCTGAGTTTTGATCCCATGTATGGCAGGCTTTAGTTTGGCGTTATACAGCAACATGTATGAGTACATGTCACCTTTCTTAGGAGTGTGAACTGTAAATTTAGAGCTCACCTGTGGCATCTCATTCTGGCTGAATGTAGTACTGCAGTGAGTTCATACACTTATTGGTAGCAAGACCTCTATGATGGTTTTAAATGATCACCAATATGTATTTCTATTTTTAAAGTGAAAATTATTTCACTTTAAACACAAAATTTGTTTGTTTCCAACTGTTAGTGTAGTATCCTTGTCTGTAGCTGGCAACAACACTTCAGTCTGGCTGCACTCTTTTATTATCTGGGGGGGGGGGGGGCAGTATATAGTGACCAGCTTAACAAGTTTCAACAAGCATAACACTTATGTAATATACATTTTGGGCCAGATTCAGGTACAATTACATTGGCGCAGAGTATCAGAGATACACTACGCCGCCGTATTTTACCAGACTATACGCCGAATTCTGGTAGATTTTGTCCCTTACGGTACGGCGGCGTAGTGTATTTCTCGCCGCGTAATCGAAATACGCAATTAGGGGGCGTGAAGCATTTAAATTAGGCGCGTCCCCGTGGCGATCGAACTGCGCATGCTCTGTTCAGAAATTTCCCGCCGTGCTTTGCGCGAAATAACGTCAATACGTCATTCGTTGTTTGAGTAGCGTCGTTTACGTACATTCCTATTCCCGGACGACTTACGTAAAAAATAAAAAAAGACGTTGACATTCGACGCGGGAACGACGGCCATACTTAACATGGGCTGTCTAATATTAGACCAGCAAAAAGCTGGTATAATTTTATGCAGCAAAAAGATGACTAAAGATGCCGTAAGAGATTGCGATTGACGTTTGTAACTTTGTGGATCGTCTGCAAAAGCTCATTTGCATACCCCGACGTGGAAAACGACGGGAACTCCACCCAGCGGCCGCAAATTTATTGCAGCGTAGATCCGAAGGCGTACGAACACGTAAGCCAGTCGGATTGAAGCCTGCAGCCGTATTTTCATGGTTTGAGGTTTCAGAGTAGTGAAAAAAAGCGCGTAATTTGAAAGTACTCCGTTCTAACGCGAGATAGACAGGAGTAAGGGCTCTGTGAATCTGGCCCTTTGTGTTTAAATTGGCAGTTGGTAGAAAGATGAGCAGATTAATATCCCGATCAGACAGAGTGGGAAGTCCTGTGTTTTGTCAGATTTGGCAACCCGGCAGAATATGTAACGGAAGTGATGTTCTGTCACTGCCATCTTGCTACACCTCACACTTCTCCATAGTAAGGATACACTAAGAAGGGGGAAAGCGGACGGACATCTTGCTACACCCACTTGAGTTTTGAATTTTACACTAAGAGCCGGTTCACACTACCACGACCTGGGGGGTGACTTGTGTTGCCTCGAGTCGCGCGGCATGACAAATTACATGGAAGTGAATGAGAGCCGTCTTAATGCACACTAATGAAGTCACTCCGACTTCAGAAAAGGTTCTTGTAATGCTTCAAGGCGACTTCTAGGTGACTTGTACCCATTGATTTCAATGGAAGTCGGATCCCCTGTCTTAACTGAAGCAACTTTACAGGAAGAGAAACTTGTTTTCTCAGGAAAACCCCTTCCTCCTATAGAGCTGATTACTGTTTGGCCACTGGCAAAGTCGCCTGTCCTGGAGGCGACTTGAAGTCACCTTGTAAGTCACGCTGAAGTCGTCACGCTGAAGTCGCCTCGCAAAGTCACTCCCAGAGTCGTGTTGCCCCTGTGTGAACGGGCTCTTATTTTTAACAGTAGGCTGAGTTAATATAGTGAAATGCAGTACTTGGACCTCCGTCTGACTGGTTAGATGTTGAATTTTAAAAGCAGCGGCAAGTCTGCTGTTCTCATAGGTTTGCTAATCTGACAAAAGTTTGCTGCTTTTAAAATTCATCATCTAAAAATTCATACAAAGTTCCAAGTACTGTATTTCACAATATAAACTCACTTTACTGTTAAAAAAAGTGTAGCATGCAAAACTCTGGTGGGTGTAACAAGATGTCCACTTTCGCCCTTCTCGGTGTAGCCTTACTATGGAGGAGTGCAAGATGGCGGCGACGAAACGCCACTTCCGTTACACATTCTGACATGTCACCTAGTCTGATGAAAGGCCTGCATTGTGAGCCACTCTGGTCCTGTTCAGCTTTACTTGTACATTTGTGCTTGAGATCAGCATAATGTATTTACAACATTGTAGTGTTTGGGCCTTCCTAAACAAGCCATTAATATTATAGATTTTGTTGATCTAACAGCTCAAACTTGAGACAAAATCTGCTTGTATGTTGCCAGCATGCCACGTTTTCAGGTGCCGCAGGGAGGGAATTGGGAAGCTTCTGGGAGGAGGGAGGGCATCAGCAATGTGACAATGCTCCCTAAAAGTCCACTAATCAGAAAGGTAGAACATTCAGTTGCTATAGAAAAAAAATCACTGTGCTTGCTTACCCAGTGTGGCAGTGGAAAACAAATATTTTAGCAGGAATAATAGTATGCAGACACACTGTTTTGTATAGCGTTCTGCTTTATATTTAAAACCACGTGTGTGGTGGTTAATCTGCATTTTTATAGCAATGTGATTGTTTTATTGCCTACTATTTTTGCATGCCTAAGGCCTCCTCATGTACACTACACCTGCTAAACTGAAGTTTAGGAGCAGTTGGGTGTTTTTTTTCAGCAGCCCCTGAACTCACCCCTGTGTTTTCTTAGGGCCCTTTCACACCAGCGGACGAACGGCCTGCTTTTTCTAAGTCCCTTTAGGGACTTAGAATGGTGCCCTATGAGATCACGGCTGTTAGCGGATGAGTATCCGCTAACATCCGTAATCACCCGCCTCCGTCTGGATCCGGTTTTCCAGACGGAAGAAAACCCTATTTTTGGAATGCATGCTTTACTAATTTAAAAAAAAATCCCACCCAACACTACTAAAGCCATGTAATGTTATGTCCTATCATACACACATGTACAGTCCTGGTGTACCATACATGTACAGTCCTGGTGTAATTGTTCAGCACTTTACCTGGTAAAAAAAAAAAAAAAAAGACTAAAAGAACTTTGTCATGTTTTCTTACACTGTTTTGCCACCCATGGAACAAAGTACATACACACTAGTAGATTTTCTGCAGATTTTTGTCTTCAGATTTACCAAAACCATGTAGTGCAAGGGCCTGCCTGATTGCATACAAATTGAAGCTCTTAAAGTGGAGTTTCAATCCCAAATTTTTTTTTTCATTATTGTGCTCATAAGACCTAAAAAAAGAAAAAAACTTTTAATTTTTTTTACTCATCTGGAAAATGCCTGTTGCTATACGGTCCCACGAAATCTGCCCTTGGAATCACCTAGGATTCTGACATTATCTCCCTCTAATGCTCCTGGGAAATGTTTAATCATTTCCCAGGATGCATTGCGCTGCCCAATTATCACTCCCCATTCAAGACTTCCAGGAAGTAAGTGCTTGTAGGCTTCACAATGCCCACAAGCAAAATGACAACCGTGTGGACATAGTTTTATAAGCTATCTTTTTTGAATAACTATGCAGAGTGGCGGCGGATTGTAAAATAGTAAGTGACAGGATTTATATTATAAAAACGCATGATGAAAGGACATACAGAATACACTGATCAGCACTTCAGCTAAGTGGCTACATCTGCTGATCAAATGGAGATTTTCCAACATTCCCACTTGACAGAAGTTGATAATTAGATTTACTTCTGTCAAACAGGAATGGCCATAGATGGATCGAAATTTGGCTGGTCTGAATCGGTCAAATTTTATTCCATCTATGGCTAGCTTAAGTCTAGTTTGGGGCCTGACTTCCTTCCCTGCGTAAATCTAACAACAGCTAGGAAGGAGGCAGACTCATTATAATGGCAGCCTGTCTTGGTTCACATCATTTTCTGGAGGCAAGAAGAATACACAGGGAGGAGGTATGTGTCGGCATTCTGTTTCTGCGCGTCGGCATTCTGTTTCTGCGCGTCGGCATTCCGTTTCTCTGGGAATGTGATATATGCTTTCTCTGAGCTGAGATATGCTTACGATCTCTCATTCCCTTCTGGAGCCTGTCTCCTTAGGTGTTGTCAGTTTTTTTTTTCAGCAGTGGTCAGATTGGACCTCGCAACTAGGCTGAGTCCCAGCAACATGGGACAAAGTACTATTTATTGTACTTTATCCCTTGGGAGCTAGAACAGTGTAAATCATTTTGTAATGATCTTCTTTAGCACTATCACTCTTGTTCAATGAAGAGTTCTTATTTTCAGTGCTGTTATTTAATCAGAATCCATCTTGTACTGGCTTCCTTGCTCTGGGTTTTGTTCTTAAGAATGGGAGTTCTTTTATATGAAGTTTTCTGTCAACCTTTGCCCATTCCCATGCATATTGCTGCTGTTGCCTGTCAGTGTGTCCGGGTCTTTTTTTTGTTCCCACCAGTGGGAAAGATGTATTTCTGACAAGGGAGCAGCATGGCGCACAGTAATGTGACATTAATCGCATGGTCCTGTCATCGAGAGGGGTTCAGCTTGGTGTCCTTTTTCTACATATGTGGGAGAATAAATAACAGCCCTGATAAATCTCAGCTGTGCCTTACTTGTATCATATCAACCACAGAAACAAAAATCATTTGTGTGTATAGTAAGAGGTGAGCTGACAAAAACCTTGAGTTGTGATCGGCTGGGAAAATCCTCTCAATGGTATGCAGATTTCAGTATAATTGCTTTCTAGTTAAAGCATGAACATGCACTACCTCATTTAACCAAAGACACAATTAATAACATGCATTTCATATATAGTGACGTGAAATACACCTGTCATACATTGGAAGGTAAAATGGTTTGTCCTTTTCTAGGCAGACGCTACATTCGTGGTTAGATAACTGCAGCAGAAATAGGAAGCAGCTCTGCTGCTCTTGGTGTTTACCTGACTGATCTTTGTTTTATCTTTAAATAGGAGAAAGGTTATTAACCACTTAAGGACCCCCGCACGCACATATACGGCCACAGAATGGCACGTACAGGCACAAGGGCGTAAATTTACGTCCCCGCCTGAGTGCGGTTCGGGGGTCCCATCGGGACCCCCTCCGCGGCGTGCGGGGGTCCCCCTACCTCTGGGAGCGATCCGGGATCTGCGGGCGGATGTCCGTGATATCCGCCCCCCCGCGATCGCTCCCAGCCAATGGGAGCGCGCTCCCAGCCTGTCACTTCCTCCTCCTGTGTTTACACAGGAAGGAGGAAATGATGTATTCTCTCATCGCAGCGCTGTTTCCCAGCGCTGCTGATGAGAGAAGACATCACAAGTAAGTGTGCACCAACACAACACTGACACACACTCACATAGGCATATTAACCCCTTGTGATCGCCCCCCCACCCCCCTGTCACAGTGTCACTGAATGCAGTGATTTAATCACTGCATTTAGTGTCAGTGTGACAGGCAGTGTAAAAAACAGTTAGTGTTAGGTTCAGGATAGCCCCCCCACCCCCCCTAATAAAGTTTTAACCCCCTGATCACCGCCCTAGTTAACCCTTTCACTCCCTATTGCCAGCGTCACTAAGCGATCATTTTTCTGATCGCTGTATTAGTGTCGCTGTTCCCGCTAGGTAGCTATTTTTTTTTATTGCGATTTTTTTTTTTACTAAAGACATGTGGCTAAATAAATTTTGGCCTAAATGTTTGACTAAAATTTAGTTTATTTGATTTTTTTTTTTAACAAAAAGTAAAAAATAGTGTTTTTTTTTCAAAAATGTCGCTCTATTTTTGTATATAGCGCAAAAAATAAAAATCGCAGAGGTGATCAAATACCACCAAAAGAAAGCTCTATTTGTGGGAAGAAAAGGACGCAAATTTTGTTTGGGAGCCACGTCGCACGACCGCGCAATTGTCTGTTAAAGCGACGCAGTGCCGAATCGCAAAAACACCTTGGGTCATTTACCAGCGTATTGGTCCGGGTCTTAAGTGGTTAATGTCTTTTTTACATACAGTAATTTTTTGCACTACAAGGAATCCAAACCCTCTAAAGCACTTTAGTGTTGTATATAAAGTGAGCCTAGAATGCTGAACTGTGAATTTATAAAACGACAACACATGCAAATATGGGATCTATTATGCAGAACTCTAGGGACTTGGATACTTTAAGTGTTGGATATAAGGGATGTAGCTTGGCCTGTTAGTACACATGGGAAAGTAGTGGTTTAATGGATATATGATACTGGATGTTTGTTTACTTGCCTGCACATATTCTATCAAAAGGGACCCTTCATATGAGTGAACTGTTCAAGTTAGTGTGTCAAGGGGACCCCCATTCCATCTAGACATAAACAGCATTGCCTTAAAGTGGTTGTAAAGTCACCTGTATTAATTACTTTGAAGTGGTTGTAAAGACACAAGGGTGACTTAGAGTCCAAGTAAATAGAAGAAATACAATGCATAAACAATTTCTGTGAGCGTTTGAATGTTTCGTCAGTAAAGGTCGGAGAGAACTGCAACCCTTCCTGAAACAATGTCCCATCACCTTGTTTCCCTCGATCTGTAAGCACATGCTCATAGACATGAGCTTATCTCCAGCCTGGTAGGATGGGACCTTTTTAGAATGAGTGGGTCATGTGTAGGATTGTCCCGATACCACTTTTTTAAGACCGAGTACAAGTACCGATACTTTTTTTTCATGTACTCACTGATACCGATTACCGATACTTTTTTTTTTAAATGCAGCCACGTGTCTCCAAATGCAGCCATGTCCCTAATTCAGCCATGTCCTTAGATGCAGCCACGTGTCTCCTAAAACAAAGCCAAGTCAATCCCCCCCCTCCCCCCGCCGCCGCCGACATCTAGTTACTATGCACTGGGGGAACACAACAGCTGTCATTTGCATTTGAATAGCTGTGTGTTCCCCCGCCACGCCTTGTCATGTATAGCCCCTCCCCCTTGCCCGGGCACTTTGATAGACAGATCACCCGTCCAATCCTGGGACGGGTGACCTGTCTATTAAAGTTTCTGCAAGATCCAGTATTCATAAAGTGGGCATGTATAGATTTTATGTGTGTGACTGGGGCTGGTAATGGTGTCTGAGTTATCTTTAAGGCTAACCATAAACTCACCAGATACAATCTGACTGTTCAAACTCCTTTAGGCTTACCAAATTATATATTTTGAGGACCTACCTTCCCCTATCCATGTGATTTGCACCTAGTCAGGCCCTTGCAATAAATGCACTTTTAGTATTAAAGGAAATGTTGCAGTCAGATTGTAACGTGTGGGTGGTAAGCCTTAGACTGTCAGATGGCACAATTCTCATGAACAATGCATTAAGCAAATTCCGTCCAGATAGAGCTGTTTACGGCCAGTCTTACTATATACTTCTGTTGAATGACACATTGGATTCCTGATATAACATACTTATCCCATCTCAAAAAAAAAAGGTTAGATATCATTGCCTTATCCTTTGCCTCTGCCCACAGCTTAGGTAAGCAAGGGTTATCATGAGATTTGGGATGCTTTTTAGGTTCTTGCCGAAAGAACTCTCTTAAACATTCAGGAGAGAGTGACGTTACCCCACTTCTTTTTTTTTTTTATGCAGTGTTGTGAAGGTTTGTTTTTTATTTTCTAAATAGGTTCCTTTTTAAGCTAGTGCATTGTTGGTTCTTACCTTTTTTCCTTCGATTTCCCTTTTTTTCTTTTTTTTCTTTGTCTAAATTTTTCACATCCGGTTCCTCAGTAAGCTGTTCTGGCCGACTAACCACCGCTCGGATGATGGTGGCAAGTTTACTGAGGAGAAACAGGAAGTGTGAAATTCGGACAAAAAAAAACATTTAGAAGGGAAATTAAAGGTAAGTGAACCAACAATGCACTAGCTTAAAGGAACCTATTTAGAAAATAAAAAAAACAACCTTTACAACCCCTTTTAAAATGGGGCAGTAATACTGTACTGTGCTAGTTCTCATCTTATAACCTCTATGTTCACATATACCTGCTTATGTGTTTCAGCATGGGCTGAATTACAAAGAAAAAAAAAGCTTACGGGTGTCCATATATTAATTTCCAAATGTTCAAAACCATAAGTTAAAATAAATGTTAAATTGTTTGCATTTTAGTGTTCTTTTAAAATCTACCCTTTGACCTGAGAGTGTTTGAAAAGCAAGTACCATATGCAAGTTTCCCATATGTATTCTTTGTGACTGGTTCCTCTGGAATCATAAATACTGTGAAATATAGGTGAACTTGGGCACCCTTGTGTTCTCTTTTTTTTTTATTATTCCAGTGAACTGTGT
Source organism: Rana kukunoris (assembly GCA_029574335.1). Classification (NCBI taxonomy): domain Eukaryota; kingdom Metazoa; phylum Chordata; class Amphibia; order Anura; family Ranidae; genus Rana; species Rana kukunoris. The sequence goes on along the minus strand of CM056050.1, from coordinate 67,446,684 downwards.
AGTGATTCCTGCTCCGCTGCCCTCCTCTCTTGTTTGTATGGACTATGGAACAAAAATAACCTGACCCGCAGCTCGTTGGAGTGAAAAGAGAGTGCGAGTTTGGCTACAGGGGAATTTGGAGGATGCCCAAGCTCATCTCTAATGTCAAGTATCATGCCGTTATATAGCATTAGAAATCCTCAATCATTCATAATGGAAGTTTTTTTTTATTATTATTATTGAATTTTCTCTCAGTCTGAAAACTGTAATAAATGTTCATTTTATGAAAGGCTGTCAGTCTTTTTTTTTTTTCTCTGGATGTACAAAAATCTACAAATCTTTTTAAAGAAACACTGGGGTTGATTTACTAAAACTGCAAAGTGTAAAATCTGGTGCAGTTGTGCATGTTAGCCAATCTACTTCTAAGGGTTCTTTCACACAAAGCGGATCCGTATTGATCCGCTTCGTATGCCCGTTTGCTCAGCGGGGATTCCTCCGTAAAATCCCCTCTGAGCTGTCGGCTGACAGCGCGGTACCTGCACAGTGTGCGGGGACCGCCCTGTCTTTTCTCCGCTCTCCCCTAAGGGGAATCGGATCAATACGGACCGAATGTCCGTGTTCACCCCATCCAATCCGCCAGACAGATGGAAAAGTAGGTTTTTACTCCGTCACACTTTGGTGGGTAGGATGTCAGCGGGCATGTCACCGCTGACATCCGCGGCTCCATAGAGGAGAACGGAGCGTCCGTTCAGGTCTGCCTAAAAAACTGGCAGGCGGATCTGAACGGTCCGCCCGTGTGAAAGGGCCCTAAAGAGGCCCCCAACCCACCTTACCAGTTCTTTTCCAGAACTTTTACCTTACTGCAACTGGCACCAGTAGCTCCAGTGTTTGCAGGCATCGGACACTAAGGGGAACAATTATGGCACTTCCTTTGTCATGTGTGCTTGGGCCTAGCGAGTGGTTGCTAGACCCCAGAAATTAGTGGTAGTCACTTGTTACCTCCATATCTGGAAGAACCTGTATTTTTTTTTTAGGCAGTGCTCTGGTAAGGTGAGTATGTGTTGGTGAAAACACACCTTTACAAAGTCACAAGACACTATTAAAAAAAACAATTAAACGCCAGTAGCTACACATACTGCAGCTGCTTGCTTTTAATAATATTGCACTTACCTGTCCTGGATTCAGAGATCGGGTTTTGCCCCCGCCATTGTGGGTAAGGGAACATGGCAGTGTAGACTTTCGGCTTCATGCCAGGAACCCAACTGCGCATGCACGAAGCCCGCTCATCTCTCCTACTAACCCGGCGGCCGGGGGAGGAGGAGGGAGCCCCGCGGTGACGCCACGGCCCGGACTCCAGGAAGTGGAAAAGGGTACCTGTCAAAGACAGGTATCCTGTCCCACCCCCCAACCAACACCCCCAAAAAGGTGCACATTTTGGCACCAGAGGGAGGGGGAGGAATCAGATGAGTGGAAGTTCCACTTTTTGGGTGGGACTCTGCTTTAATACTATATATAATACATTGGTATACTATAACTACCATTATTTACTGTAACTGAATTGTATTCAATGAGAGCTGAAGGAAGCAGTACCATGGCTGAAAATGGTGATTATAGCAAGAAATGTGTTTTATCGTACTGAATTGAGCTTAAAGCAGTAGTGAACCACTGCAGAAAAAAATAAAATAAAACACTTGTCAGACAATGACATAATGTGCTAGTATGCATTGCAACCTAGCTCATAATGAAATACGTGGCTTAGGCCCCTTTCACACTGCCACGACTTGGCTGTGATTTCAGGGAATGCCTGTGTAAACGTGAGGCACATGGTATGCCAGACTGTCAGAGAGCATGCGCTGGTGACATCAGTGGCTGCATGCACGGTGAATATCTCCTAAATCAGCCATTCTCAACCAGGGTTCTTCCAGAGGTGGCTAGGGGTTCCTTGAGCTGTGGCTGATTTACCTTCTGTTTGATGGTGCCTACCTAGTTCTGAGCCAATTCCACTTGGAGGAGCCAGTGGTATTACACCAATGATCTTCATAGTTCTCTGTAAGGAGGGCATTCTTACCACTACTGTAAAAAAGGGCATTCTTCTTACTGACCACCAAAGTAAGGGGCATTGTTCCCAATGACCCCCAATGAATGTGTTTTATCAGGGGTTCTCCGAGACCTGAAAATAATTTTTAGGGTTTCCCAGCAGTAAAAAGGTTGAGAAAGGCTGTCCTAAATGGTGCACATTTGGGAGATATTCATTTTTACCTACAGGTCTACATGGGTCGAATTTCAAAATAATTTTCTTTCAAAAATCTTATCTAAGAATTTTCATTTGTATTTCACTCCATTAATGGGATGCAGCAACAGCCAATTTCCGTGCGGCCATCGAATTTGAGTAATCGGATATGTTGGATTTTTTTTTTTTTTAAACAAACTATTTTCTAATCAATGATGGGAGAATCATGCGAGAAATGTAATCGAAAAAGAAATGCGCATGTGCAAGAAAAGAACATTTCGGGAAAGAAAAGAAGATTCCCAGCCACGAAAAATATTTTCTGTAGCAACATGAGGTGAAATTGAGGGCTTGGGTGGTCGTAGTTTGAAATCAATGGTGTGAAATCATCAGATGCCGTGTGTAACTGAAAAAATACAATATAGTAATGAGTCAAGACTGTGATCATGTGACAGGTGCAGTCTGTGTCCTGAATACAGAACATGGCTCGGTCTTTCTGAAAATAGTTCATTAGTCAATGTATACACAGACAATAGGTGTAGTCTTTATTTTGGGTTGTGCAAGATCATTATGAAAACACACACTGACAGATTATGTTTAATAATAAATACAGCATTACAGATCAAGTTTAAAATGAACACACTTTTAATACCTAAATTTATATGAAAGTTACTTTTACATTTTAGTATTTAAAATACACAATAATGAAAATCACAGAATATTTACTTAAAAAGTGTAATCTACAGTAGCCACTGATCAGTAGGTTGAGCTCTACATTGGTCATTGACGAGTAGAACGTCGTTTACAGTAGTCACTGAAGATTAGGACGTGGCCTACAGTAGTCACTGAACAGTAGGATGTGGTCTAAAGTAGGTATTGAAGCCTAGAACCTGGTTTACAGTAGTTAATGAAGAGTAGGACGTGGTCTACAGTAGTCACTAAAGAGCAGAACGTGGTTTATAGTAGTCACTGAAGAGTAGAATATGGTTTATAGTAGTCAATGAAGAGTAGAATGTGGTTTATAGTAGTCAATGAAGAGTAGAATGTGGTCCACAGTAGTCAATGAAAAATAGGATGCGGTTTACAGTAGTTAATGAAGAGTAGGATGCGGTCTACAGTAGTCACTGAAGAGTAGGACGTGGTCTACAGAGGTTATTAAAAGTAGAACGTGGTTTACAGTAGTTATTGAAGCATAGAACATGGTCTACAGTAGTTATTGAAGAGTAGGACGTGATCTACAGTAGCCACTGAACATTAGGATGTGGTCTACAGCAGTGGTCATCAACCCTGTCCTGCAGGGCCCACTAACAGGCCAGGTTTGCAAGATAACTGAAATGCATCACAGGTGATGTCATTTGCTGCTCAGTGATTGCAGTATTCTAGTCTGCATCTCCCCAAGGTAATACATAAAACCTGGCCTGTTAGTGGGCCCTGCAGGACAGGGTTGATGACCACTGGTCTACAGTAGTCCCCAAAGAATGGGATGAGGTCTGTAGTAGTCACTTAAGAGTAGGATGTGGCCTTCAGTAGTTATTGAAGAGTAGGATGTGGCCTTCAATAGTTATTGAAGAGTAGGATGTGGCCTTCAGTAGTTATTGAAGAGTAGGATGTGGCCTTCAGTAGTTATTGAAGAGTAGGATGTGGCCTTCAGTAGTTATTGAAGAGTAGGATGTGGTCTAGAGTAGTCACGGAAGAGAAGGATTTAGCCTACAGTAGGCACGGAAGAGTAGGATGTGGTCTACAGTAGTTATTGAAGAGTAGGATGTGGTCTAGAGTAGTTACGGAAAAGTAGGATGTGGTCTACAGTAGTTATTGAAGAGTAGGATGTGGTCTAGAGTAGTTACGGAAAAGAAGGATTTAGCCTACAGTAGGCACGGAAGAGTAGGATATTGTCTACAGTAGTTATTGAAGAGTAGGATGTGGTCTAGAGTAGTCACGGAAGAGAAGGATTTAGCCAACAGTAGGCACGGAAGAGTAGGATGTGGTCTACAGTAGTCACTAAACATTAGGATTTAGTCCTTAATAGTTATTGAAGAGTAGAATGTGGTCTACAGTAGCCACCGAAGAATAGGATGAGGTGTAGAGTAGTCACTGAACCGTGCTCTATAGTAGTCACTGTACGGTTGGATGTGGCCCCCAGTATTCATTGACCAGTAGGGTGCGTGAACAAGAGAATGTGGTCTACAGTAGTCACTAAACATTAGGATGTGGTCCGCAATAGTTATTGAAGAGTAGGATGCGGTCTACAGTAGCCATCAAAGAATAGGATGAGGTGGAGAGTAGTCACTGAGCCGTGCTCTATAGTTGGATGTTTCCCTAAGTATTCATTGACCAGTAGGGTACGTGAACAAGAGAGTATGGTCTACAGTTGTCACTGAATAACTACAATATAGTGTCATTGGTTTACAAAAAATACCGAATAAACAGAGATTATGTCTGTTGTGTCACAAAGAACTTTATAAAACTGCCACAATACATAATAAATGTGCAGTAACTGCAGAGCAGATAGAAGGCCAGTTCTAGTTTTGTCAGAAAGAAGGATGTTATATAAATATATTACAGTACTGTAGTCTGAATGTCGAGTTACCTGTAAATATTTCACTTAATACACTTCTATAGCAAAATGGGAAAACACGACTTGAATAACTTAAAGCCCAACTCCTGGCAAAAAAAATGCAGTGGGGCTTTGCCTGCACTGCATGGGTTAACTGCTTGTTTTGTGGAGGGGAGAGGAGAAAGCTGTATACCAGGGGTCTTCAAACTACGGCCCTCCAGTTGTTCAGGAACTACAATTCCCATCATGCCTAGTCATGTCTGTGAATGTCAGAGTTTTACAATGCCTCATGGGATGTGTAGATCCGCAACAGCTGGAGGGCCGTAGTTTGAGGATCCTTGCTGTATACTCTCCCGATCCTCTGCTTCAGCGGCAAACAGTGCTCCCCCACGATCCAGAGGTGGACTGTTCCTGATGTCCTTCCCTCCAGAGCAGGTCTGGGGGCATGATGATGTCAGGAACAGTCCATCGCGCTAGACTGTGGGGGGCAGAAGCTGCAGGGACCAGAGGATCAGGTAAGTATATCTCGCATCTCCAATTCCCTAGACAGAAACAAGCAGTTAACCTGTGCAGTGCAGGCTCGGAGTTGGGCTTTAATTATGCTTGTTTGATGTTAAAAGAAAATGTTTTTCATTAGAATGTGCAATAAGGGATTTAAATTGTGCTTCTGTGCTTGCTTGGATAAAGTGGGTAGGTTTACATACAACCTATGTTTTTCATTGCTGGGTGTCTCCATATACTTCCTGTGCAGTGACCCCGACAGGGAGAGAAATAAAATGTCTCTGCTGCACAGGCAGAAATAGAATTTGTTTTTCATTTATATATAATGGACTCTTTATGAACTTGTCTTTGTCCCAGCTGGTGATATTTTACCTGAGAAGAAAACAGGGTTTCTTATACCTCCCTGTTTGCCGGAATGCGCGGTCTGTAATGAGGTGGGCTACTAGCAGACAGCACAAGCACAGGTAGGTACACTGCAAAGCAGGAAAAGCCTCATAGTGTCACAAGAAAAAATGGTTGTCCCCATGTACATAGACAATTACCAATCATACATAGAAGCAGGATTTTTAAAACATTAGCAAACCTATTTACATCACTGAATTCTTACATTTTAGTCTAAAAAGCATTGATTAGGAGGTCTACATTCCCTTTTAAAGTGGTTGTAAAAGGCTCAAGGTTTTTACCTTCATGCTGGTAAAAAAATAAAAAATTCTCTGTGCCCCACCTCCCTGCCAAATACCAACCTGAGAGCTGTGCATGGGAGCCTTGGCTCTACTAGTTCTCTCCCAACTCATTGGCTGAGACAGCAGCAGGCTGCTGATAGGCCAGTTCAACTGGCCCCGTTGTACCAGGCCTGGCCAGCAGGGGGGCCCGGGCAAGAGACAGTGCCACCCATTCTGCCAATGCCGTAATGTGCTACAGACAGTGCCACCCATGGCGCTAATGCCATAACGTATGTTCAGCCTGCAGAGACAGTGCTACCCATGCTGCCAATGGCATTATGCCATTGGCGACATGGGTGGCACTGTCTGCAGCACAATCTGGCATTGGCGGCATGGATGGCACTGTCGGCAGGTAGCACATGCGTTATGGCATTAGCGTCATGGGTGGCAGTGTCTGCAGCACATTACAGCATTGGCAGCATTAGTGGCAATGTCTGCAGGTAGAACATGCGTTATGGGTTATAACGCATGTGCTGACTGCAGAGACAGTGCCACCCATGCCATAATGTGCTACAGACAGTGCCACTCATGCCAACAATGCCGTAATGTGCTGCAGACAGTACCACCCACGGGTGGCACTGTCTCTGCAGTACATTATGGCATTGGCATTTCCCGCTGTCAAGTCGCTGGGCCAGGGGTGGGGCTGAAGGAGGGACCAGGGGTGGAGCTGAAGGGGGCCCCATCATGTAGGCTGTACGGGGCCCTGGCAGCGGGAGCCCTTGTCAATAACAACCAATGAGGAGAGAGGGGGGCGTGGGCCTAGCCGCGGCTCTGCGTGTCCATTCACACGGAAGAGTCACAGGCTATCTGTTGAGTTACCATCTGGTGGGGGTGTGTGGCACTTACTGGCGTGGAGTTTTTCTTTTTTATTTCTTTCTTTCCTTATGTTGGTAATGGTTTACAGTCACAGAGGCAATATGCAAAAGTTATAATACATTTGTTAATGTTTATTTGTCAATTTTTTTTGTTTTTTCCCTTGCTTTTTTGATGGAAAGTTTACCAATAGATTCCTGTATTCTCAATTCTGATGGTATCATCTTATCTGAAACCGGTTTGAAGGAATGAAATGACAAGATGCCTGAGTGATGAACAGCAAATATGGCCTCAGCCTATTAAGCCAAACGCACAACAAGGTAAGCTGTTTTCAAAGCAGCAAACTTCTGAAGGTAAACTATAATTAACCAAAAGAGGTTGTGTGGCTCAGGCTCTTTACTTGCCTTTATTTGTGTTCTGTAGTCCAAATCAGGAGCTAGCAGCCTAGGTTGACAAATTTACAAAACCACAGATACAGTACAGTGATAAGGCCTGATTCACACCTATGCATTTTTATGGCATTTTGCACTACAGAACGTGTTAAAGGGACTGTAGTATAGGGTGACCAGACATCCCCAGTTTCAGGGGACAGTCCCCTGATTGAGGACACTGTCCTCGGTTTTGTCCCCAGATTGGATTTAATAGGGGGCAGGGGCAATTTCAAAGACAGTCAGTGCAGAATTAAAATAAAAAAAATTGAATTACACCCCCCTCTCCGCGGCGCTGTGCCTACTAGCATAGGGGGGTTGTATTTTTTCCATTACCTGTGCCCCTTTCTGATGATCATGTGCTGGTAGAAGCGGAGGGAATATTTCTTCAGTTTTGGGCGCATGCCCATTCAGCTTCGCTCGCATGTTCTTCTGCCTTGGCTCAAACCCTGGCCAGCCACCTGCCTATCTCCTTGCCTTCCCTGGCAGTGTGATCTTCCTCTGCTCCCCATCCAGTAGTAGCCGGGGCCCGGAGAGTGAGACTTAAGAGGCTGTGGGCGGTGGGCAGAGAGTCGCTGATTGCCGCCATTACTAGTAAAGAAAAAATATGTCCCCGGATTTCATTTCAAAAATCTTATCACCTTACTGTAGTGTAAATCTGCAAAATGCACTAAAAATGCTCAGGTGTGACTCAGGCCTAAGACAGGAATTGAGTTACTGGCAGAATCACTAGGTAAAAATAAAAGGGAAAAATGCTTGGAAAAAATAAATAAAACTATCACACCACATTTGAGGGCTGGTTGGTTGCCTTATAGTAAAAGTTTTTTTTTCTGGACTGGCCCAGGCCCCGGTCAGCGTGGCCAAATCCTGGGAGGAAGCTTAGCTGCAGTATATTCAATTTTTGCTTTTGTGTTTAAAAATCTATAGCGAGAAACAGGGGCGATGGAAGCAGCACATCCCTTCACTTTATCAGGGAAAAACAGCAGTGACAGGCAGTGCCGCTGATAGGGGGAGGGGGGACCACCAGCCCTCTTGTAGGGGGCCCTGGCACACACAGGGGCCTGAACCACAGGCGGAATCAGTGTGGTCGTGCGGAGGGGCAATTTCAGAAACATGCCCCATGTGGCTCTCCGCAGCAGCTGAAAGCCGGGTTCTCTCCCTCCCTCCAGCTTTCAGCTGCTGCAGGGAGAGACACATTGCAATGTTCCTGTAATTGCTTCCCCTACACCGATCCTCCTTCCTGTTCTATTATAAAAGGGCTAATTTACACAGGTTCTGTGTTATGTTTGTGTCCACTAATAATGATTTTAGTGTATTTTTGGTGAAAATATATGGGGAGGGGGAGGGGGCTGGTAGGCTGTACGGGGAACATCAGACTTGGTGACAGGACATGGGCTTCCTAACCTGTTCAATTGTTAATGCCCTCAAGAAGCCTCAGCCAGCACAGTCTATGGACATCTCATAGACAAGAGGTCACCACCCAACCCCACTGGATCAGGAGACTATCTGAGGGCAGCTGTACAACCACAGGAAGTTCACTCACATAAGGTCACATAAGGTCATGCAAAGTCCAGCTGAGAAGATATTTGAAGGTATTGGGTTGGTATGCCTTGCAGTAGAGGCGGACCACAGTGACAAACACATTTCTGAATTGGCATATACAAGTACACTGCTCCAGTATGACAGGCAGCCCCTCAGGCTATGTGGCGATAAAGTAGGAAAGAAAAACCCTAAACAGAAACAAGGTTAGAGTAATGATATCACTTCTTTAGGCTCGGTTCACACTGCTGCGACATGATGTGAGACCCCCAAGGCACATGATATTTCAAATTCAATGTTATGAGAACCATCTTAAACCATCTTAAAGTGTTACTAAACCCACAACAATAAAAAGAAGCCGAACGTCGGGTCGGCTCTATACGGCGCTATATGGCGCTATACGGCGCCTGCGCACCGACGTTTGGCTTCTTTCGGAAACTCGTGACGCGCTGTATGCGCCAGTCAGAAGGATGTCAATCAATGACCCTGTGAATAGGAACGCCCAGTCCCACGGGGAATCCCGGAGGAAAATACAGATAAAAACGGTATGTACGAAAAAAACCACCAGCATAATGTCCCTCTCAGGAGTCCGCTCATTGTAATGTTAAACATTTTTTTTTAGGGTGAACCCCCGCTTTAAGGTGAAAACACAGGAAGCTTTACAACCCCTTTAAGTATAATGCATATGTAAAATTTACAGTTCTGTTTGTAAAAGTTTTACAAAATGGAAATCAGTATTAGTTAGACAATAATAAAAAATGAAGGTATGAATAGGCACTGAGTGTTCTATTGTGACTTGGGTGGTCTGTGGACTATAAAAGATTGGGATCTGCTGCCTAAGGCTCCATTCACATCTCAGCGTTCTGGATCGCGGGCAGAATCACTGTGATTCACTTCCACAAATCACTTCTACAAACCCAGCACGTGTTTTGCGATGCCATTATTTCTTAATTGGCGCCCCAAATGCTGTGCGATTTTTGCCACGATTGTCAAGTCACAAATCATTCGGCAATCGTAGCAGAAATCGCAACCGCAAACGCTCCTGGCTCTGTGGCAAGATTTCCTACATGAGCTTCTTTTGGAGCGGAGGGAGGCCCATTTAAATGAATGGCGCCGCTCCAAAAAAATGCTCAGCTAAAAAACAAAAAATAAGCTAAACCCCCCCCCCCCCCCCCCCAAAAAAAAAAAAAAACAAGCTGCAGCAGCTGTCTGTGCACAACACTCAGGTGTGAATGGAGCCTTATGGTACAAATGACTTACAGAAAGAGTAGTTCCTACATCTGGCCCACTGGGAATGTACAGAAGGATCATTTTTACACAGTACATGTACCGCCTGTTGTGCTATTTACGGTGAAGTAGGTAGTACTTGTCACCTTTTTGGATAAAACTATATTGTAGAACAAAGTCACACTGCAGATCCGGCTGAAGGCCAACAGATGACAAATCTATCTCTTCTGTGAAAATTAGGACATATGCCACATACACACGATCGGATTTTCCGTCAGAAAAACCTTGGATGGTTTTTCCGATGGAATTCCGCTCAAGCTTGGTTTGCACAAGGTCACACAAAAGTTCTCTGAACTGTCGACCGTCAAGAATGAGGTGACGTACAACACTACGACGAGCCAAGAAAATGAAGTTCAATGCTTCTGAGCATGCGTCAAATTATTTCCGAGCATGCGTCGGAATTGCTACAGACGACGGGAATTTTTTCCGTCTCAAAATTTGAGAACCAGCTCTAATGCCGCATGCATACACACGGTCACACAAAAGTTCTCTGAACTTTCAACCGTCAAGAATACTGTGACGTACAACACTACGACGAGCCGAAAAAATTAAGTTCAATGCTTCCGAACATGCGTCTAATTGTTTGCAAGCATGCGTCGGAATTTTGGACGTCAGAATTTCTACAGACGATGGAAATTTCCAATTGGAATTTTTACTGTCTGAAAATTTGAGAAACAGTCCTGATCGTGTGTACGCGGGTACACACGATCAGAAATTCCGACAAGAAAAGTCCAATGTGAGCTTTTGGATGGAAATTCCGACCGTGTGTAGGCTCCATCGGACTCTTCCTGTCGGAAGTTCCACCAACAAAGATTTGAGAGCTGGTTCTCAAATTTTCAGCCGAAAAAAAAAAATTATAGGAAATTTCCGATCGTCTATAGCAGTGGCCTCCAAACTGTGGCCCGAGGGCCAGATGCGGCCCTTTGTTTGCCTTTATCTGGCCCTTGGGGCACTATCCCTCCCTCTGATACGAGACACTAGTCTGCCATGTGACATCGACAATAGAGAACCATTTCTCTCACTGACACCACTAATGGGCCACTATTCCTCCCTATGATACCAACAATGGGGTACTATTTCTCCCCCCCAATACCAGAGATTTACTTCCACTGATACCAGGAACATTTCCACACTCACTGGCCAAAGTCTGGCCTTCCTAGTGTCTGAAGGACAATAAATTTGACCCTTTGTTTAGAATGTTTTAAAATTCCACAAACAATTTGACGCATGCTCGGAAGCAATGAACTTCATTTTCTCGGCTCGTCGTAGTGTTGTACGTCACCGCGTTTTTGACGGTTGAAAGGTCAGAGAACTTTTGTGCGACCGTGTGTATGCAAGCCAAGCTTGAGCGGAATTCCATCGGAAAAACCATCCAAGGTTTTTCCGACGGAAAATCTGATCGTGTTTACGCGGCATAACATTTTTGCTGGCGGAAATTCTGACAGGAAAAGTCCGATGGAGCCAACACATGGTCGGAATTTTCGACCAAGGGGTCACATCAGACTTTGCTTGTCGGAATTTCCGACCAAAAGCTCACATCGGACTTTTCTGGTCGGAATTTCGAATCGTGTGTACGCGGTATTAGAGTGTGAAGAGCAGGCTCACCTGAATGGTTTACCACTCGTGGTATAACTGCAATAAATGTTACAGTCTGTATTTACAGATATAAAGTGCAGCTTGCTCCAGTAACATTGTGGAATATTTATGGATGTTTTCACCAAGTAGATACATCTGTTCTATAATCAGGTCCTTGTAAATGTCAGCTTTCTCTGCAATCAGAGTTGATGCTTCTGATAAGTAGACGATTGTAGGCTGCAGGTACCTGTCAGTGAACTGAGTAAAGTCGATATATGGAGCAAAGTAAAGAGCCACCAACACCAACACCAACACCAAAATCAGAAGTGCCACAGATCCAGCTCTAGCGGAGAAGGGGAACTTCAGGTGATCTTGTTGAGGTTTGGCGGGTCCCTTCTGTGGTAAACCTAGTTTGTCAACATCTATGAGTCTAATGCTATCCCACATGCTGGTATCAAAATTTTGCATACAAGAAATGGCAGCGATATCTGCAGGAGATGGCAAGGGCGCTTTAATACGCTGAACTTTTTCTCGAAACTCCTCCATTTTCTGAAGAAAAATAAATGGATCTGTGATGTTCTTAAAATCCTCGGCAATGTCGCAAGCCTTCTTCTTCTCATTCATTATGGAGTTCACCTTGTTGATCTCTGGATCATAAGCTTGCATGACTTCAAGTTTCATGGTTTCAAAATCTGAGAGGATTTCATTTTTCTTCTGCTCTAGCACATGCTGCAGCTTTTCAAAATAAGACTTCACTTTGTCCGAATCCTTGGCCAGCAGCTGAAGAGATTCTCTCTTGCTGGTCTCCAATATATTCAAGTGGGTTTGGATGTCCATGTTTCGCCAGTTTTCGATCCCATGGCACAAGGTTTCCAAAGAACGCTTTTCCTGACTATAGGCATCATCAAAGGAGGAGAAGACGTGGTCTTTGTGCTCTTCACTGGTAGCGCAGAAACCACAGATGAGTTTAAGGTCTGTGGAGCAGAAGATATTCAGGGGTTGTCCATTGTGATCCTTACATATTGGCATAGTTGGAGTGGCTTTAATCTTGTTATATTTCTCCACAATTCCTTTTAGAACATAGTTAACCTGATGGCTGTTGCCACCCATTGTTGAAATTTCTTTACGACAGGTAGGACATTTAAAGCTGGAAGGTCTCCATAGCACGTGCCTAGAATTGCCTTCAAGGACTCCTTCTAAGCATTTCTTACAGAAGTTATGTGAACAAGGTAAAACTCGAGGGTCCTCAAAGACACAGTGACAGATCGGGCACTTCAGCTCTTCCTCCAGAACATCCATTGTATTCTAAAGAAATCACAAAAAGTCAAAGATAACATTTCAAGATAATGTGATCACTAAACTAAAGTAAGGTCACTAAAGTAAGGCCACGTACACACGATCAGACTGGTTCGATGAAACTGGTTCGACGGACCGTTTTCATCGGACCAGGCTGAAGTGGTCTGATGTGTGTACACACCATCGGACCAAAAATCCGATCAGACCAGAACGCGGTGACGTAGAACACACAGACGTGCTGAAAAAAGGAAGTTCAATGCTTCCAAGCATGCGTCGACTTGATTCTGAGCATGCGTGGGTTTTTGGTCCGATGCTTTCGCTTTAAAGCATGTTTTAAAACTTTCGTCCAACGGACAACGGTCCGATGGGCCGTACACACCATCGAATTGGTCCGATGAAATCGGACTGGTCTGATCGTGTGTACGCGACCTAACAGATCATATTGTGCAGTTTCTTACATGGCCCCTTCCACACGGGGAGGATCTGCTTGCAGCGGTCCGCCAGCTCAGCAGGCGATCTCTCCGTTGATCTCCGCTGAGCTGGCGGATGACAGGTTCCTCTCTGCTCACTGAGTGGGGAGGGGCTTGTAAAGGGCCGCTGCTTGCTATGGAGAGATCGGACGAAAACAGACAGCATGTCCATTTTTATCAGACCTCACCCGATCCAATCTGCCAGGACGGATGGCGACGTATCACCATCTGTTTGATTTTAGCGGATCGGATGTCAGCGGACATGTCACCGCTGACATCTGACGCTCCATAGACAAGCATGGAGCGGCCGTTCAGGTCCGTCGAAAAAACTGACAGGCGGACCTGAACGGTCTGGCAGTGTGAAAGGGCCTATGGGTACAGAAAAAATTATCTCATTAAACTAAGCTGACTTTAAAAGGTCATACCATCAGTTAAAGTAGTTGTAAACCTCAGACATGAAAATATGAACAAAACATATCCTTCTAATAGTGTGTACTTGTCTCATTACAGAGCACTAAATGTAATTACTGTCTGCTGTCCGGTGCCCTGGCTGTCAGCATGAGTCACTTCTGATAAGTTTTCCTGACACCATGAGAAAAAAGGTGATGGGGGGAGACCTCCAGCACACAGCCTGTGACTGACAGCATCATCTCGGCTCCTGTGTGCTGTGTTAAGGGGGGTGTGTCCCTTCCCTCCAATCAGCTCTCTGCACTGAGCTCTGCCATGTGTATTTTTAGCTCTCTTTTTTTTTTAACAGCTCAGGCAGAATTTATAAATTGTGGATTTGAACAGATGTAGAGAAGAGAAGACTGCAGATAAACAGGTAAAGCCTCTCTTCAATGGAGCCTCTGACAGCAGTAAAATCTGACAGGTGTTCTAATCCTTCTACACGCTTAAAAAATGGGGTATAAATACACTTTAAAGTAGAACTGAACCCAAAAAGTAAATATTTTCCATGTAGTAGGTATCATCTAGAAGTGTTAAAGCCTCGGTCACGCAGCGTACAAAAAAGTGGCCACTGCCCCCACCTATGACTGGTCTTTATAGCAAGGAGCACTGGAATGGCAACATATGTCAAACAAATTCAAAGGAATTTCCAAGCTCAAACTTACCAACCGAATTGACCTGTCTAACAATATGCATTAAGAAAAGGGGATTTCCAAAGGATTTGGAAAAAACACTGCGCTAAACGAAATTAAAAAGAACGTGAATGCTGCCAGTACCAAAAATTGTAGATACAAATTTAAAAAAATGTGTTATAATATGAGGTACAGCGCAAAAACAATATGTAAGTGAAGAAATTGATAGTGACACCAATTTTTTTTTTTTAAATGATAGGTTAATATCCTATCCTAATAACTATTGAGTGATCCTACTGATATAATAGGATAAGTGTATGTGAAAAAAGTCCAAACAGGATCCCAAATGATGGTCTTTCCCTTGATCCTGACTAGTCTACCAGTTTCTACTACTGAAAAACATATCCACCACCATGCTTCACTGGAGGGATGGTACTGGTCAGGAGATGAGTGGTGCCCAGTTTCCTCCAGACATGACGCTTGCCATTTAAGAGTCCTGCAGGTGCCTTTTTGCGAACTCCAGACGGGCCATCATGTGCCTTTTACTGAGGAGTGGTTTCTGTCTGGTCACTCTACCGTACAGGCCTGATTGGTGGAGTGCTACAGAGATGGTTGTTCTTCTGGAAGGTTCTCCTCTCTCCACAGAGAAAAGTTGGTGCTCTGTCAGAGTGACCATTGGGTCACCTCCCTGACTAAGTCCGTTCTACTTTCAGTAGTTAGAGACTGCAGGAAACAGGGTGCCTTGGCGGGGCCTGCAATTTCGCATGTATTTGCAAATGTGTGCAACTAAACCCCTGTTCTTAAGGCATATTGTGTTATAATATGAGGTACAGCGCATAAACAATATGTAAGTGAAGAAATTGATAGTAACACCAAAAAAAAATTTTTTTTTTTAAATGATAGGTTAACCACTTCTGTGCTGGCCGTGTCCCTTGAACACAGCCAATCACAGATCGCGGTAAATAGCCAATCACAGCGGCTATTTACAGCACGATCTGTGCAGCCAATGAGAGATGATCTCAAAAGTAAACATTTGAGATCATCTCTCATTGCCAGCTCACACAGAGACAGCGTCCTGTCAGGGAAAGAGGAGACCAATCTGTGTCCCTTGTACATAGGGACACAGATCACCTCCCCCAGTCACCCCCCTCCTACTACAGTTAGAACACTATACAGGGAACATATTTAATCCCTTCCTCACCCCCTAGTGTTAACCCCTTCAATGCCAGTCACATTTATACAGTAATTAGTGCATATTTATAGCACTAATCGCAGTATAAATGTGAATTGTGCCAAAAATGTGTCCGATGTGTCCACCATAATGAAGCAGTCCTAGTAATAATTCTGTCCCCTATTTTGTAGGCGCTATAACTTTTGCTCAAACCAGTTGCTTATTGCAATTTTTTTTTTTTTTTACCAAAAATATGTAGAAGAATACGTATGGGCCTAGACTGAGAAAAAAAAAAATTGTAAAAAATATTGTATTTTTTTTCAAAATTGTCGCTCTTTTCTGTTTATAGCGCAAACAATAAAAACCGCAGAGGTGATCAAATACCACCAAAAGAAAGCTCTACTTGTGGGGAAAAAAGGACGTCAATTTTGTTTGGGAGTCACGTCGCACGACTGCGCAATTGTCAGTTAAAGCGACACAGTGCCACAAGCTGAAATTTCACCTGGTCAGGAAGGGGGTATATGTGCCCAGTAAGAAAGTGGTTAATATCCAAAAGAACCCCAGTGAGAGGTTGTGGAAATTATGGAAATACAGAAATAGTGTGTGAATAACAAAACTTCAACCATAAAGAGATCACTAGTAAATAAATAATTCACGTAATCCAAAAGGTATAATGCTAGGTGAACTATTGAGTGATCCTACTGATATAATAGGATAAGTGTATGTGAAAAAAAGTACAAACAGGATCCCAAGTTATAGTTTACTGATCGGATCCTGGAATAGAGCGGAGGGGAAGGTGCGGGGCCTGGTACTGGAGATACATGGACCGAGGTGAACGCTGTGACAGGCAGGGGAGCCCGGGGACCAGCTGATATCAATCAGCGTCTGACTCAGTGTATAGTACCAGCTCCAGCCACGAGTCTTTCTGGGAGACTTTAAACACCCTGGGCTCTGATCAGGGCCGTTTGAACGAATTTGGGGGCCCCAAGCAAGAAGCGGGGGACGGGGTGTTGCTAAGTAGGGGGGGGGGGACAGCTGCCGCCGAACACTGAGATATACTTCTGTCATTGCTTGCAGGCAAGTTGATAAGCGGGGGGGGGGGGGGGGAACTAGGGGCGCTGTGCAAGCATTTTTTTATATCAATTTGATAAGTGTAAATCAAGATATTTTAATATACACATACATTTAAAAAAAATTATTGTCATCACATACACAAAAGTTTTACTAACTCACCACACCAACTTGGCTGCCGGTCCTCGCTCACGTCATCACCTCTGCTGTTGTACTTGTACCTAACCTGCCTGCGGCCTCTGTGTCGGTGGCACGGTGCCTCTTCAATGCTCTACCTGTCCCCCAAGCCCGGGAGCCGCCAGGCGCCACACTACCATGATGCATCGCGCGGCATCCTCCATATCTCCTCCACACTGTGACTGACAGGGCCAGGAGAGGGGGGGTGCTGGGGGGCACTGTGCTGCGGTACACCTGTCACACACAGACACAGTCAGTGTGGACAGAGAGCACGGAGAAGGGAGGGGCTGTTCTGATAAGCTTTCCTCCCCCATGTTCTTTTTACCCCCCCTCCCTACCGCATACCGCACGCCAGGAGATTCAGTTTGTTGTTCCCGGCCGGACTAAAAGGAAGTGAGCACTGAGTGTGTGCACTTCCTGTCAGTTCAGCCGGAAACAGGACACTGAATCTCCCGTACTGCGCGGTTACGGTACCCGGCCGGACTGCAGGAGGAGCTCGGCCACGCTACAAAAAGCTGCAGCACTTATAGGAAGCGGCTGCGCAGCGGCGCGGCAAGGGCCCGTCCTGCTGGGGCCCCTGGCCAGCTCGGGGCCCCAAGCAGTTGCTGGCTTTGCCTGTCCTGTTCCGACGGGCCTGGCTCTGATTGACCGCCGTGCTTGTGGTCAGAACAGCGGGTAAGGAGACTACATCTCTAAATCACTCGGGTGCCTTATTTGGTGGAAAGTAGTGTTTTTCTTTCATGTCACCTTACCTTTGAGAAGAAGACCCTGGATCCAGTGGCGTCTCCAGCTTTCATATTTAAGGGGGGCACATGGGGGGGACAGGGACAAAAGTAGGGGGCCAACTATAAAATGCAATTTTATATATATATATATATATATATTGTAAGATTTGGGGAATCAGACTCCAGTGGCAGGTGCGTTTTTAAGGGCTTGGTAGCCCACTTTTATTTAAAAACTCACAAAAGTTTCACATATGCAATAGCATCCCTCGCAGGGGGTTTCCACCATTTCTGCATTGTACAAACTAAAGAGCTTAGCCTCCTGGCTTTCAATCCTGGCATCAGACGGCTTCAGGCCTCTAGCCTAAGCCCAAGTTCTGTTCCTCAGAACACACAGCGTTTCCCAGAGATAAGCTTAATCCTTGCTTTTCTCCTAGTCAGCGACTTGCTGCTCAAACATAAAGCGGCATCTGCAACCTGCAGATCTGCACACACTAGCTGCAATCCATGCAGGCTCTCTCTGACTCCTTTCAGAGAGTTGGGAGCTCACCTGGCTCCCAGGGACCAGACTTCCTGTCTGTGGGTGGGGCCCTGATTACTGTTCAGGTGAGCCTTAAAAAGCCCAAGACACAGCTGACCCATTAACATGGGTTTCTTTACAGAATCTGACATAAAGTAGCCATTACTCACCCCGGACAGGGTCCCATCCTCACAATATATATATATATATATATATATATATATATATATCTTGGGGCCCTTTACTACGATCCCACAATGAGCCCTTTCACATGTTCTGCAGTGAGCTCCCTTCCTACTATACTGGGGGCCCCCAGGGTGGCAGAAAACAAGAGATATATGTCACCAGCACACTAAGAAAATAGAAGGGTCCAAAGCAGTGAGGGAACTCTCAGAGTTGCTGTGCTCTGTCACTGTGGGGTTCCCCAGCTGTCCTGTCCCTGCTATTGACAGCGCTGGTCTGGCATCTGTCTCCTTGGCAGCGGCAGAAGTCTATTAGGACCTAGTGCTGGTTACATTACGAATGCATGCAGGGGAAGGCTGGCACTATTGGTTATAGAGAGCCGAGCCCCCAGCTGGTCACCTAGCAGCAGTAATGCTGTATAACCTTCTCTGACATGCTGATCGGGATGTGATGCAGGTGATGCTCCCAGTCAGATCTAATAAACACAGTATTTATTAGCATCAAGAGTACAACACAGTGTCTGTCAGTAGGTTTGTCAGCAGGGTGTGCAGCAGACGTGCAGCAGACGCTCTCACCTTAGTCTGCTCACCTTAGGGATAGTGAGAGCAGGACGCTCTCAAACGAGTCGGCTCTCCCCAGGGACAGCATCAGCTAGGCAGGCAGGATTTTTTTCACAGCTCTCTCCTTCTCCAGACATCCTCCCCAGGTAAGCCCTACTTTCCATCGCCTCCCCTGGAACCGATTGGCGGCTGTCCTTATCAGGATAAGCCGCCAAATCGGCTGAACGCTGGGGCCTCTTTCCCTCTCCTTACCCCACATTACCACCCACCTGCCAGTGCAACCTTCCCCCGGCGCCTCCCCGCGATTCCCCCGTTTTCTCCCCTGAACCGCGCCAGCCACCACTGATTCGCGGCCGCCGCATCTTAGGAAAGGCCGCGGCTTCATCCGCGGCCTAGCGGCGCGCCGCTCTCTCGGCCAAATCACCTGCAGTAGCCCCCAGGAGCTCACCCCCAGCCCCTGTAGGTACTCATCCACCCCTGGCCTCAACAACCAGTCCCCCCCCCTGGCTCACCAATCCACCCAGCTGGCTACACACTAGCCTGGGTCCCATGTCATGCTCCTGGTCGGCGGCCATCTTGGTACACCCAGCAGCAGTGTCAGCTTCCCCACCCCCCTTTACACAACTAAATAGTACTTGATCCAGGGGTTCGCCCGATCGCCTTTCAGGGATCAGGAAGGAATTTTTTCCCCTACCAAATGCAAATTGGCATAGCATGGTTAGGGGTTTTTTGCCTTCCTCTGGACCAAGCCGGGAGGATTCACTGAATCCTCTCTTCATCGCCACCAAAAGGAACGACTTTTCCCCCGGTGAATGGCGACCATGGTTAATCTGCGGTACTCCGCAGAAACCATTTGGAATTTGAGGCGTTTCGCCGCAATACTGCCAGCCATCACCAAAAAGACCCTAAGAATTGAGCACCTTTTGAGGATCGATCGACTGTCAAAAATTTTAGCCGTTTACCCCAACCTAAGCGCATTTCATGTGCTTTGATCAACACAAGATCGGCAGTAAAACACTGACTTGAAATCCATGATTTCATTCTACAACACGACCTAGACTGCCTCTTCATTACAGAGAGCTGGCTCACAGCCGACTGTAACACCATTCTAGGAGAATTGGTGCCAGAAAACTACCGTATTATTACGGAAAACAGAATAGGGCAAAGAGGAGGAGGACTGGTGGTGATCCATAAGACGCGTCTTGCGATCACAAAACCAAGCCTCCAAAACCCTCTTCCATTCATGGAAACCCTTACTCTTCAACTGCAAGTAAACGGCCAGGAGACCGTCCGGATTCTACTCTGCTATAGGCCACCTGGCCCCAAGTCGCAGCTGCTCCCATCTTTGACGGACTTCGTCTCCACCTATACCCTGAATAGCAAACACCTTTTGCTGCTCGGGGACTTCAACCTCTGGGCCAACTCCCCGCAAGACCCCATTGCCAACGCCTGCATCGACCACCTGGAAGGATTAGGGCTTCAGCAACTAGTATGTGGGCCCACACATGCTTCAGGTCATACGCTCGATCTTATTTTCAGACAAGATCTGGAAATAAAAATCTTGGAAAATGAACCATTGCCATGGACAGATCACCATGCAATTAAATTCATTATTTCCGAATTCCCCCCCTTAACAAAAACATCAAATCCAGTGACAACACACTGGACCAGATGTCGGAAGAAGCTCCATTCGGAACTCTTTAAAGCCACGTTAGGGGAAAAATTAATCACAATTCAGCCGCACCAAACAGCGGCAGAAACACTGGAGGCCATAAACACAGCACTATTGCAGTCAGCTGACTTGATAGCGCCGAAACGAAAGACCCAGAATGAAAGACCCAGATCAGGAAAAATAACTCCGGCTGGTTCAACAACCAGCTGGCGTTACTGAAGCAAGAGCGCAGAAGGGCAGAAGCAGCCTGGAAAAGAAACTCTTCAGATGAGAACCTCTCGATCTACAAGGCAATAACCAGGAAATACTACAAGCAAATCTTCGAAGCCAAGAAAAACTATTTTTCTGAGGCTATCAATGGTGCCCTAAATCGCCCCCGCGAACTCTTCAAGCTGGTCACTCAGACCATGAATCCAGAATGTCTTGAAGCCCCCAACTCGGACACACAAGAATTTTGCGATGAGTTATCGGATTGCTTCATTAACAAAATTATGGCAATCCGGCAAAGCATTCAGCAAAACAATTGCTCTCCCAGCCCCCCCCGTAGTCATTTACACAGCACCGGCAGCAATTCACCACAGTTTGGTGAGTTCACGCTGGAACCCATCTCCATTCAGACCACTAAAAATATCATCGGCACTCTGCGCAACAGCACTGCGCCAAATGATATTATCCCCACTAAACTGCTGAAGGAATGTGCCGACATCCTGGCACCTCCTGTCACGCAGCTTATTAACCAATCCTTCAGGGAGGGCAAAATGCCCTCCCAGCTGAAGGAGGGCTTCATTCAACCCATCTTGAAGAAAGCCACCCTGGATCCTAAGGATCCACTCAACTGGCGCCCCATAACAGGCCTAAATGTTCTCTCCAAGGTAATGGAGAAAGCAGTGGTACAGCAGCTGCAACAGCATCTAGATACCCACAACTTACTCGACCCATTGCAATCAGGATTCCGTCCCGGACACGGGACGGAAACAGCATTGCTTAAGATATGGGACGACGTTCTCGAGGCCGCAGACGAAGGAGAATCTTCTCTTCTGGTTCTGCTGGACCTAAGCGCAGCCTTTGATACAGTTGATCACAAGCTGTTATTGACTCGGCTGGCTAAAATAGCCAAAGTCGCAGAAAGCGATCTATCTTGGTTCTCCTCTTTTTTGGAAAACCGATCGCAAATAGTGAAGCTAGGACCATTCACTTCGGAACAACGCACATTATCGTGCGGGGTCCCTCAAGGATCTCCCCTGTCACCGATGTTATTCAACATCTATCTGCGTCCTCTTTTTGAAATCATCAGCAGCCAAAAACTGCTATATCACTCTTACGCAGACGACACGCAACTGTACTTCCGCATTTGCAATAAAAAGGATCACCACCTCAACCTAGAGACATGCCTCTCTTTGATAGAGGACTGGATGACAAAGAGTTATCTCAAACTCAACGGAGCGAAAACAGAACTTCTTCTGTTTCACGCCAAGCGTAGGAATCAATCGACAACAACCTGGATCCCCCCGCCCATTCTGGGCAAAGTCATCACCCCTAGCGCCAAAGTCAAAAGTCTTGGGGTCATCTTTGACTCCGACATGACAATGAACGCACAAATAGGGGCAGTAGTCAGCGGATCTCACTATCTGCTGCGCCTACTACGCAGACTCACGCCTTTTATTCCCAAGAAAGACATAGCGGTCGTGGTGGGAGCGATTGTAAACTCCAGATTGGACTATGCAAATGCCCTTTACCTCGGACTCCCCAAGTACCAAATCGCTCATCTTCAAGTCGTTCAAAATACGGCCGCCAGACTTGTGACTGGGAAAAAACCCTGGGAATCAATCTCACCTTCACTGAGATCCCTTCACTGGCTACCAGTCAAAGACAGAATCACCTTTAAAGCACTCTGTCTAACGCATAGATGTATCCATGGGAATGCTCCCCACTATCTATGCGAAAAATTAAAAATTTACAATCCCAATCGTATTCTACGATCCACCAATCAAAATCGGCTTCAGATACGGAAAGCCAGATACAAGTCCAAAGGAGACAGGAGATTCGCTGTCCAAGGTCCCAGACTATGGAACGCCTTACCAGCCAGTATTCGACTGGAGGAGAACTACTTAGTCTTCAGGAGAAAGATTAAGACTCATCTCTTTTGATGAGCAAAAGGGAGAGTATAGCCTCATGTAGAAATAAATAACAGGAGATAAAATTGTACCATCATCCCAGTTATGTTAGAAAAGGGGGAGAGTCTCTTTTTTTTTTGTGCGGCCCCGGCTGCCTGCATATTCCTTCCACGGCGGACTTGTCTCTCCCCTGGTGGGGGTGTCACTTTGCCTCGCCCCCTCTTGCTCGGTTCCCAGCGCGGGGCTCTCCGTCCCTCGTTTGGTCTGGGCGTGCACACTGGCCGGCGCTCACCGCGCATTGGCTTGTGCACGGGGAGACTGACCCGATGACGTCATGACGCGGCCACTTGGCGGCGTCTATGGCGTTCGCGGGTAGGGATAGCCTATTTAATGGGCGTCTGGCCATTAGATCGGCAGCGTGGATCTGTCCATCTGCGGTCCGCTGGTCAAGCACGGACAGACCAGGACTCAGTCTGGTACTACTTTGGGGCTCCTCCCGGGCATGGCTTACTGTACCCTCTAGTCCATGCATTACCATGCATTGTGCCACCTTTACGGATATTCTCCTGGATGACACTATCCTGGTTTTTACCAGGCAATTGGACCAGCCTATTCATGTGCCCGTTTGTGTATACCCACTTTTTTGCACCAGCCCACAGTCCCTGTCGTGCCTTTTTTGCCACCTGACCCCCCTTTCTCCCACAATGTCCTATTGGGGTAAGTTTATTCCTTCCCTCCCCCCCCTTTTGATACTATTTTCTGGCGTTTCCCTTCCCTCCTTTTCCCTTTGTTTCTTTCCTTTCTTGCTCCTTCCCTCTTTCCCCCCCCCCCTACCTTCCTTTCTACCTTCCCCATACCCTCCCCTTCTTGTCCCCCCCTCCCCCCCCCCGTTTTCTCTCCTTGCCTCTCTCCCCCTCCTTTACTTGTCCTTCCCGATCCTCCCCCATCCCCCCTTCCCCTCCTTTCCCCGCCCTCCTTTCCCCCCCCCCCTCCCCTCCACTTCCCCCTTCCCTGCCAGGCCATATACCATTGGAGGCTTTACCACCCCTGTTTGTATATTTATATATGCATACATACATATATGTTTTTTGTTCCTACCCAGATCTCCACGCCAATTATCCCCTTGTCCGCCGTGGGGGAAAGCTTCGTAGTTGTCCGGCCCCCGCACACTTTTAATTGACTCATAGGGTAAGCTTATATTACCACTGTTATAGTTTCCTTCGGAATTTATATTGTAGTGCTGTTTTCTTTTATTCATTTATGTTTTATTGTATAATGTTCTTTGCATCATTCTATAGATTGGCTGTCCTGATGAAGCGGTATTTCAATTCCCGCGAAACTAGTCGACCATGACCAATCATTGATGTGTACAATTAATTGTTTGTTTTGCAATTTTATGGACAAATTGTTTTTACAATAATAAAAATATGTTTTATAATATTTTGTTAACCATATTTTATTTGTACCGAAATAGTCCCCACCAACCCAACTGAGTGGGGAGTTTTGGGTTTAGCTTCAGCTACTATCCCCTCACCCCCACTCTCCCCCTTTTCTAACATAACTGGGATGATGGTACAATTTTATCTCCTGTTATTTATTTCTACATGAGGCTATACTCTCCCTTTTGCTCATAATTATTGGGTGGATAACACACCCGTTTCTCCTTCTTCTTGAGTGCCTCTAACCTATAAAATCTTTTACATTATGTAAATTCCTCCTTGATTGCTTGATGACCCCAGTCATAGATATTGTCTTTATTTCTAATGGTTTAATGGACACTTTTTGTATTATGGGATTGATTTACATCTATCCAATATTTAATTTTTGTACATGCAATCCACACATTATGAGTTTATACCTCTTATGTATGTCATAATTAGTTTGATCATCTTTCCAAGAGGGTATATTTATTTACACACCGACCTTTATCCAAGGCCCTTGTGTTAATATGGACTGGATATCCTCCAGCCATGTAAGAATCATCACGCTATATCTAGACACTAGATTCATCTAGGTACTGTTACCCTCCTACTCTCTACTATATCAGTAATATCTTCTCTAACTGTTCAGGGGTACCCCCCATACATCTACCTTGTTCAATAGGTTATACTTCTTTATACTGCCAACCTGTTCTTCCCCACCAATTGTGGGCAACATGCATACCAACATACTTGCACTATCCTGTCCCAATCTTGGGACTGATCACACTACATACTAGTCTCTTAATCCCTTTTATTCACCGCTTTGGGATTTTACTGCCCCTTCTCTTATTCATTTACCTAATTATTTCCTCACTCTGTACACCCTGACCTTCTGGCCGCATTTCTTTGCAGCATTTTACATCTTCTATGGGAATTGAGCCTTTGCTCACCCTCTCACTTCCCGCTTTTCTTTCACTTGATCACTTTCCCCTATCCATATTGACTTTGGTCATTCTATTTCACCCTTCATGTCTTTCTCTTTATTCCTTCTCTGTTTTGCAACTGTTAGCAACATGACAATGTTTGGGGCCATCTAGTATTAGCAATCAAATCTGTGGGATATATACTCCCACTTATTACCATTATTCTATTTACAATGTATCTTTCTTATTTTTGTTGTATTTTATTGTTATGACGCTTCCCCTTGAGTCTTTTTTTTTTTGTGCGGCCCCGGCTGCCTGCATATTCCTTCCACGGCGGACTTGTCTCTCCCCTGGTGGGGGTGTCACTTTGCCTCGCCCCCTCTTGCTCGGTTCCCAGCGCGGGGCTCTCCGTCCCTCGTTTGGTCTGGGCGTGCACACTGGCCGGCGCTCACCGCGCATTGGCTTGTGCACGGGGAGACTGACCCGATGACGTCATGACGCGGCCACTTGGCGGCGTCTATGGCGTTCGCGGGTAGGGATAGCCTATTTAATGGGCGTCTGGCCATTAGATCGGCAGCGTGGATCTGTCCATCTGCGGTCCGCTGGTCAAGCACGGACAGACCAGGACTCAGTCTGGTACTACTTTGGGGCTCCTCCCGGGCATGGCTTACTGTACCCTCTAGTCCATGCATTACCATGCATTGTGCCACCTTTACGGATATTCTCCTGGATGACACTATCCTGGTTTTTACCAGGCAATTGGACCAGCCTATTCATGTGCCCGTTTGTGTATCCCCACTTTTTTGCACCAGCCCACAGTCCCTGTCGTGCCTTTTTTGCCACCTGACCCCCCTTTCTCCCACAATGTCCTATTGGGGTAAGTTGGTTCCTTCCCTCCCCCCCCTTTTGATACTATTTTCTGGCGTTTCCCTTCCCTCCTTTTCCCTTTGTTTCTTTCCTTTCTTGCTCCTTCCCTCTTTCCCTTCCCCCCCCCTACCTTCCTTTCTACCTTCCCCATACCCTCCCCTTCTTGTCCCCCCCTCCCCCCCCCCCCGTTTTCTCTCCTTGCCTCTCTCCCCCTCCTTTACTTGTCCTTCCCGATCCTCCCCCATCCCCCCTTCCCCTCCTTTCCCCCCCCCCCTCCCCTCCACTTCCCCCTTCCCTGCCAGGCCATATACCATTGGAGGCTTTACCACCCCTGTTTGTATATTTATATATGCATACATACATATATGTTTTTTGTTCCTACCCAGATCTCCACGCCAATTATCCCCTTGTCCGCCGTGGGGGAAAGCTTCGTAGTTGTCCGGCCCCCCGCACACTTTTAATTGACTCATAGGGTAAGCTTATATTACCACTGTTATAGTTTCCTTCGGAATTTATATTGTAGTGCTGTTTTCTTTTATTCATTTATGTTTTATTGTATAATGTTCTTTGCATCATTCTATAGATTGGCTGTCCTGATGAAGCGGTATTTCAATTCCCGCGAAACTAGTCGACCATGACCAATCATTGATGTGTACAATTAATTGTTTGTTTTGCAATTTTATGGACAAATTGTTTTTACAATAATAAAAATATGTTTTATAATATTTTGTTAACCATATTTTATTTGTACCGAAATAGTCCCCACCAACCCAACTGAGTGGGGAGTTTTGGGTTTAGCTTCAGCTACTATCATCTCTTTTGATCTCAAGGGAGACAGGACCAACAAGCGCCCAGAGGCGATTTACTTCGCATGTGCTGCGCTATACAAGTTCTTCATTCATTCATTCAGGAGCATCACCTGCCAAATCAGCGGCAATTGCCACCAATAACACCATCCGAATGGGTGCAATGCCGCATTTGCAGCGTTGCACCATTTCTGTCCACACTGGGAGGATTCCCCATCCACCTATAATATGTAGATGGTGGAGTAGGATCATTTTTTTTTCATTCAACCTAATAGTTGAATGAAAAAAAGTGATCAATGTATGGGCTGCCTAAGAGCTAAGACCAGTCATAGATATTCCCCTGTCAGCACTGTCTGTGTTGATGGGGGACTCATGCAAGTTTATTTCCTGCAATCTGTGGATGCAGGAAAGAAATTTGCACCGTATATTACCTGCCTAACTGAAAGTGAAAGTAAATTGTGAATGTCTTGAAAGAACAGGAGAGGGGGAGGGAGACAGATGGGGGAGAGAAGAGATGGAGATAATGCAGTTCAGTGATTACAGTGTACTGCAATCTGCAGTGCACACACTTACCCACGGTCCAGGCTAGAATCTCAGGCATCATTCACACACAGCCAGGAGTGCTGCTGATTTTCATATTTCCTGTCCACACATCCCCTCTCTTCAGATAAAGCACACCGGGATAGTGTGGGCGGGACTGAAAGAAGGAGGAGGAGGAGCTGTATTCCTCCCTGCTCGTATGTGAAGAGAGTGATGGCTGGACTCGCTGGGCTGTAAAAGAGTGTCATAGACTGACACTCGGCTCAGCTTGCAGTCACCACTCTCGGAATTTACAGGCTGGTTCTCCTGTCCTAAGGACGGGAGAAATCAGTCTGTTTTTTCAGTAACTGAGATGAAGGCTTGCCCCCCCCACAGTGCTCATGGAGTCCTTTCTGCAACTTGCTCTTCTCCATGTCAATAAGGATGCAGTGTCAGCGAGCAGAGGGAGGGGGAGAAATGCCCAGCAGAGCTGACTGGGCACGCTCTCCCTCTCAGGTGAGACTGTTACTCCAGTGGAGGCCCGAGCAAAATACAAAAAAAATGGTGGGGCACAGCATAATGTTGGGGGAGTCAGGGCCCCCTCTGGCCCCTCCCTAGGGTCGCCATTGCCTGGATCCATATATCCTCATTTGGGATCCTGTTTGGACTTTTTTTCACATACACTTATCCTGTTATATCAGTAGGATCACTCAATAGTTCACCTACCATTTTACCTTTTGGATTACGTGAATTATTTATTTACTAGTAATCTCTTTACAGTCGGTTCACATGACTTCCAGCACGACTTTCAGAAGCAACTCCAACACTACTTGAGCATGAACCACAGGGTGATCTGGGGAGATTTACAACACGACTTGAAGTCGTCTCCAGGACAGGAGACATTCCAGTGGCCAATAAAACAACAATCAGCTCTGGGAGAGGGAGGGGGAGGGAGGGGTTTGCCTGAGAAATGTATGTTATCTTCCTGAAAAGTAGCTTCAGGTAAGACAGTGATCAGACTTGGAAGCGACTTCCATTGAAATCAATGGGTACAAATCGCCTAGAAGTCTGATTGAAGTAGTACAGGAACCTCTTCTGAAGTTGGAGCGACTTAAGTAGTGTGTATTAAGACGGCTCCCATTCACTTGCTTTTCTGGACAGCGCGACTTGGGACGACTTCAAGTCGGATCCCAAGTCGCCCCAGTTTGAACCGATTCTCATGGTTGAAGTTTTGTTATTCACACACTATTTCTGTATTTCCATAATTTCCACAACCTCTCACTGGGGTTCTTTTGGATATTAACCTATTATTTAAAAAATATATATATTTTTGGTGTCACTATCAATTTCTTCACTTACATATTGTTTATGCGCTTCACTTCACTTATATTCTTCACTTACATATTGTTTATCCTCATATTATAACACAATATGCCTTAAAGGGGTGGTTCCGCCGAATTTGCTATTTTTTTAAAAAGTCCTTTATTACCTTATGCTAGTATAGCATAATCTACTCACATGTTCCATCAACCTAGGCGCCAGTATCGATATTTGCGGGAAAAGATATCTTTATATTTTAGGGAGATGGACGTTTCCATCTTAACTGCGGGCACTTTGAAGCACAGCGTTACTGTCTTCCGGGATGCGCCGAATGCTGGAGTCCCAGCATTCACCGCTCTATCCCGCACATGCCCAGTGTTGACGGCGAGCCGCGCCGTCAACTCTGGACAGTTACCATGACAGCGACGCTGCGTCCTGTGAAGGACTCGCCCCTTCACAGCGAGTGATCTTTTCTATCAGATTACCAGGACTTGAAATGGCGCTGTCGTATCCTCCCTCGTCACATGACTCGCTGCAGGAGTCATATGACTTGCGGAAATAACGCGAGATTAGCAGACACGCTGTTTAGATTTATTTACCTGAAATCATGAGGCTGCAATCCCAGGAACCTTAGCGGGCAGGAAAGAAAAAATCAACACGCCCATCCCCGCTCAGCCAGACCAGGAAGTGCCTGGCTCAGACACCAAATCAAAGGTACAGAAACGTCTTTAAAAATTTTAAATGGCGAAAGTTTTTTAGGTGCAAGGTGCCCTTGTGAGTAGGGTAAAGTTGTTAGATAGGGAGAACTACCCCTTTAAGAACAGGGGTTTAGTTGCACACATTTGCAAATACATGCAAAATTGCAGGATCCGCCAAGGCACTCTGTTTCCTGCAGTCTCTAACTACTGAAAGTAGAACGGACTTAGTCAGGGAGGTGAGAGGAGAACCTTCCAAAAGAACAACCATCTCTGTAGCACTCCACCAATCAGGCCTGTACGATAGAGTGGCCAGACAGAAACCACTCCTCAGTAAAAGGCACATCACGGCCCGTCTGGAGTTTGCAAAAAGGCACCTGAAGGACTCTTAAATGGCAAGCGTCATGTCTGGAGGAAACCAGGCACCACTCATCTCCTGACCAGTACTATCCCTCCAGTGAAGCATGGTGGTGGATATGTTTTTCAGTGGTAGAAACTGGTAGACTAGTCAGGATTGAGAGAAAGATTAATGCAGCAATGTACAGAGACATCCTTGATGAAAACCTGCTCCAGAGCGCTCTGGACTTCAGACTGGGGCGAAGGTTCATCTTCCAACAGGACAATGACCCTAAGCACACAGCCAAGATAAAAAAAGGAGTGGCTCAGGGACAACTCTGTGACTGTCCTTGAGGGGCCCGGCCAGATCCCAGACTTGGACCAGATTGAACATCTCTGGAGAGATGTGAAAATAGCTGTGCACCTACGCTCTCCATCCAACCTGATGGAGCTTTAGAGGTCCTGTAAAGAAGAATGGGAGAAACTGCCCAAAAATAGGTGTGCCAAGCTTGTAGCATCATACCCAAAAAGACTTGAGGCTGTAATTGGTGCCAAAGGAGCTTCAATTTGCTATTGAGCAAAGGCTGTAAATATTGGATTTTTTTTTTTCTTTTTTTTTTTTTAAACTTGCAAAGATTTCAAACAAACTTTTTTCATGTTGTCATTATGGGGTATTGTTTGTAGAATTTTGAGATACATAATACGTTTAATCCATTTGGGAACAAGGCTGTAATATAATTTTTCTTTTAAAAAAAGTGAAGTGCTGTGAATTCTTTCTAATGCGGGTATTTGCTCCCACTTCCAGGCATAAATCGTTGCGGTATCCCTGGCGATCTATGCCATGTCTGGCCCCTCCTCCGACTTCCCATGCTGTCTTCTGGGAGACACACAGGTCCTAGAAGACAGCAGGGACCAGTGAGATAGCACAGCACGACTTGAGTGAACCAGGAAGTGAAGCCACAAGGCACCCGAGAGCCGAGGGGCAGATCGTCTTCAGGTGCTGGCATTGCGGGCGCCCTGGGCAAGTAAGTGTCCTAATATTAAAAGTCAGCAGCTGCAGTATTTGTAGATGCTGACTTATTTTTTTTTTTTTTTTACTTGCATTCAGTTTAGCTGCGTTTAGAAAAACTGGACATATGCATGTCTAGGGGTAGATATTCTACAGCCTTTTAAATGTGTGAACGTATTTTTAAAAGCAGGAGATATTGATCAAGGACGTACTGTATAAATAAACATTATATTTGCCAGATCCATTTTTTCTGTGTTTAACCCCTTAAGGACCGCCCCACGCAGATATACTGCAGCAGGACGGCTCTCCTGTGTGAAATCACGTATAAAATCTGGTGACCCACCCCCGTTGTGATTGGACACAGTGGGAGCCAATCAGTAAGTCCGGCAGACCTGTAGTCTGCTGAAACTCACTGATCATTCTCCGGAGAGGCAGAGCGGCAATCTGCCTATGTTAACAAGGCAGACTGCCGTTCTGTGAGAGGAGAAAATTGAGATCTTGTGTTATTCTAAGCAGAAACACGGTTATCCCCCAGTCAAAGCACCCCCCCCCCCCCCACACACACACACTTAAGCCTCATACACACGATCGGACTTCCAACTCACTTTTCCATGCATTTTGCTCCAACTTCTGTACACACGATCGGATTAGCCGATGTAAAACAATTTGTTGCCGGAAAGATTGTCTGTTCACGCCGCGAACATTTGTCCGATGAAAAAGCAAAAAAGTGTGTCTGATGGAGCGTATACATGGTCGGATTGTCTGCAAAAACAGGTCCGTCAGTTTGTTGTCAAAAAGTCTGATCGTGTGTACGGGCCTTTAGAAAGCACTCCTAGGGAACACATTAAACCGTTTGATCGCCCCTGATGTTAACCCCTTCCCGGCCAGTGTCATTAGTACAGTGACAGTGCATTTTTGTTAGAACTGATCACTGTAATAATGTCACTGGCCCCCAAAAAGTATCGCTTAGTGTGCGATTAGTCCACCGCAATGTCGCAGTCCCGCTAGAATTTAAAAAACGCTGATCTTTGCCATTACTAGTAAACAAATGTAAAATACATACATTTCATAAATACAGTATCTCACAAAAGTGAGTACACCCCTTACATTTTTTGAAAATATTTTATTATATCTTTTCATGTGACAAGACTGAAGAAATTACACTTTGCTACAACACACAGCCGTTAATGTCTAAACCGCTGGCAACAAAAGTGAGTACACCCTAAGTGAAAATGTCCAAATTGGGCCCAAAGTGTCAATATTTTGTTCACCAGAACTTCACAGGTTGCCAATGGAGTCCTCTTCCACTCCTCCATGACGACATCACAGAGTTGGGGGATGTTAGAGACCTTGCACTCCTCCACCTTCTGTTTGAGGATGACCCACAGATGCTCAATAGGGTTTAGGTCTGGATACATGCTTGGCCAGTCCATGACCTTTACTCTCAGCTTCTTTAGCAAGGCAGTGGTCATCTTGGAGGTGTGTTTGAGGTCGTTATGTTGGAATACTGCCCTGCGCCCCAGTCTCCGAAGGGAGGGGATCATGTTCTGCTTCAGTATGCCACAATACCTGTTGGCATTCATGGTTCCCTTAATAAACTGTAGCTCCCCAGTGTCGGCAGCACTCATGCAGTCCCAGACCATGACACTCCCACCACCATGTTTGACTGTAGGCAACACATACTTGTCTTTGTATTCCTCACCTGGTTGCCGCCACACACTTGACACCATCTAAACCAAATAAGTTCATCTTGGTCTCATCAGACCACAGGACATGGTTCCAGTAATGAACTTAGTGTGCTTGTATTCAACAAACTGTTTGTTGGCTTCCTTGTGCATCATCTTCTGGGATGACAGCCATACAGGCCAATTTGATGCAGTGTGCGGCTTATGGTCTGAGCACTGACAGGCTGAGCCCCCCACCCCTTTCACCTCTGTAGCAATGCTGGCAGCACTCAT
Organism: Rana kukunoris; assembly: GCA_029574335.1. NCBI lineage: Eukaryota > Metazoa > Chordata > Amphibia > Anura > Ranidae > Rana > Rana kukunoris. Next base: position 67,414,170 of record CM056050.1, on the reverse strand, counting down.
ACATCTATTTCCCAAAGACAACCTCTGGATATGACGCTGAGCATGTGCACAACGTCTTTGGCAGACCATGGCGAGGCCTGTTATGAGTGGAACCTGTCCTGTTAAACCACTTTATGGTCTTGGCCACCATGCTGCAGATCAGTTTATGGGTCTTTAATAGGCCATTATGTAGAGCAACAATTATTTTTTTCAGATTCTCGGCAGATTTTTTTAAATATGACATTTAGCCTGGAGTTCTACATTAAATAAAACAAATGCAGGTGGGCCATATAAATAAAGGGCTAAAACTGGTCATATAGAGAGCGTATCCAGGAGGAATGAAATTATCAAACAGATTCCTCTATTTACTCTATACAGTACGGATGGAGAAACCTTCTGTTTCTGTGGCTATTGTATTTGGACAACAACTGGCGACATAGAATACCAAACAGTTGCATCTTAGATTCAGCTGTTGCTCGGCCAAAGATTTTGGGCCAGATTCATAGAGCCCTTACTCCGGTCTATCTCGTGTTAGACCGGAGTAATTTTTAAATTACGCACGTCGTTTCATTAGTCTGAATCTTCAAACCATGAAACGACGGCTTCGGGGTTCAATCCGACTGGCTTACGTGTTCGTACGCCTTCGGATCTACGCTGCAATAATTTTGCGGCCGCTGGGTGGAGTTCCCGTCGTTTTCCGCATCGGGGTATGCAAATGAGCTTTTTCCGACGATCCACAAAGTTACGAGCGTCGTTCGCAATCTCTTACGGCATCTGTAGTCATCTTTTTGCCGCATAAAGTTATTCCAGCTTTTATCTGGTCTAGTATTAGACAGCCCATGTTAAGTATGGCTGTCGTTCCCGCGTCAAATTTCAACGTCTTTTTTTATTTATTACGTAAGTCGTCCGGGAATAGGAATGTACGTAAACGACGCTACTCAAACAAAAAATTACGTAACGACGTTATTTCGTGCAATGCACGGCGGGAAATTTCTGAACGGAGCATGCGCAGTTCGATCGCCGCGGGGACGCGCCTAATTTAAATGCTTCACACCTCCTAATCGCGTATTTCGATTCCGCCGCGAGAAATACACTACGCCGCCGTACCTTACGGGCCGTAATCTACCTGAATTTGTCGTAGAGCCAGGTAAAATACGGCGGCGTAGTGTATCTCTGATACTCTGCGCCAATGTAATTGTATCTGAATCTGGCCCTTTGTTTTTTTCAGTCAAAGAATGTTGGGTGGAAGCATGGCAACAAGGCAGGGAAATACACATAGTGTATGGCCAGCTTTAGAGGTCATAGGCTTCACATCGCTGTTGGGACAGTCTTGCGTTTTTTCTTCCTATTTGTTGACAGCTGCATTTTTTAAAACAAATACCAGGCTGCTTTATGCATCTCTCATAGAGCCACATAAAACAATGGGCGGATTAGGGTGGGGATAAAAACACCCTATTGCCTGCAGGGCTTCTGGCAAAGAATAAAAAAAAAAAAGTTCCTACAAAGAACTTCCCATTAAAGAATATTACATGCTTCCCTACATAGCAGCACCCCATCACTGTCTTCTAATGCTGATGAACAAGCTAGGCAAGCTGATACAGATAACATAAAATATGTGTAAGGCTCAGTTCACATGTATGCAAATTGGATGCGTTTTGAACTGCATCCGAATAGCATACCATGTAAACCAAACCAGCATTCTATGGAGCCGGTTCACATACACTATAATACCAAAAGTATTGGGACACCTTCTTTCTCACACATACATGATCTTTAATGGTAGCCCAGTCTTAGTCCATAGGGTTCAATATTGAGTTGGCCCATCCTTTGCAGCTATAATAACTTCAATTCTTCTGGGATGGCTGTCCACAAGGTTTAGGAGTGTGTCTATGGGAATGTTTGACCATTCTTCCAGAAGCGTGTTTGGGAGATTAGGCACGGATGTGGACGAGAAGGCCTGGCTGAGGCCCCATACACACGATCGGACATATCCGATGAAAACGGTCCGCGGACCATTTCCATCGGATATGTCCGATCGGGAGTTTGATCCGATGGCGTGTACACACCATCGGATCAAATTCCCCGCCGCCGGATGGCGCGGTGACGTGGCGGTGACGCAGCGGTGACGTTGACGCCGCCGCGTCACCGCCACGTCACCGCACCAGGAAGTAAAACACTTCCGCGCATGCGCCAAATCCATTCGGCAGCGGCGCGGCGGCGGTGGGGGACGACATGTCTGCTGGTAAGTGTACTAACCAGCAGACATGTCGGGCGGACAGATCCCCACCGGATAGATTTCAAAGCTTGCTTTGAAATCTGTCGGGTGGAGAAATCTGTCCGCTAGCCCATACACACGAGCGGAGATGTCTGCTGAAACGGTCCATCGGACCGTTTTCAGCGAACATATCCCCTCGTGTGTACGCGGCCTCACAGTCTCTGCTCGAATTCACCCCAAAGATGTTTTATCGGGTTGAGGCCAGGACTCTGTGCAGGCCAGTCAAGTTCCTCCACCTCAAACTCTCTCATTTATGTCATTATGGATCTTGCTTTGTGCACTGGTGGACAGTCCAGTTCGAACAGAAAGGGGCCATCCCCAAACTGTTCCCATAAGCTTGGAAGCCTGGAATAATATAAAAGTGTCTTGGTATGCTGATGCCTTAAACAGGTTGTAAAGGAATTTTTTTTTCCATAATAAGCATCCTTTACCTGCAGACATTCCTCTTTTCACTTCCTCATTGTTCGTTTTTGCTCAGAAGTTGCTCTATTTCTTCTCTGTTCTGTTCACTTCCTGCTTGTCTGATTGTTACTCACCACCGTGAAGGGAGACTTTACTGCGGTGGTCAGTGATGTGCTCGACCCCTCCTGGGAACTACATCTGTGCAACAGGACGCTCTCTACATGTTAGAGACTTCAAGGAGGTGTGAATTACTGCGCGTGCCGCAATTCATACTGGGAAATGTAGTTCTTACATGAACAAGTGATGCAAACCAGGAAGTGAATGAGAGAACAGAAACTATAATCCCGGAGGTGATATAGATGAAGGAATTTAATAGGTATTTACTTGTTTTTTTTAACAGAATCATTACACTATTCTGTCTGTTTACCTTGCAGACATTCATTTTGGGCAAAAAAAAAATTCCTTTACAACTCCTTTAAGTGTTCCCTTCAGTGGAACTAAGGAGCCAAGCCCAACCCCTGAAAACAACCCCACACCATAATCACCCCTCCACCAAATGATTTGGACCAGTGCACAAAGCAAGGTCCAAAAAGACATGGATGAGCAAGTTTGGGGTGGAGAAACTTGACTAGGCATGTGCATTTCGTTTCGTTCCGAATCGAAATTCGGACGAATTTTCCATTATTCGGACATTCGGATGCATACGAATTTCCGAATTGCTATAATAACGAAAAATTTCGACCGTTTTCCGAATTCGTTCATTTTCGACCGAATTTCGAAAAAAAAAAAAAAAGGGTCGAAATCGAATTTTTTTTTCGAATTCCGAATCGAATACCCGCGGACTAAATTCGATCGGAATTCGAAAAAAAAAAAAAAAAAAAAAAAAAAAAAAATTTCGAATTTAATTCGAAAAAAATTCTATTAGAAAAGAGACTATTTGTTTTCTAATCTGGTTGAAATATTTTCGATTTCGACCGATTTTTTCGAAATTCGGTCGAAAACGAACGAATTCGAAAAACGGTCGAAATATTTTCGATTTCGACCGTATTTTTCGAAATTCGGTCGAAAACGAACGAATTCCGAAAACGAATTCAACACATGTAACGAACCTAACTTAACGAAATTTATTAAATGACGAATTGAAACGAAACGAAACGAAACGAATTTTTCACTTTTGCACATGCCTAAACTTGACTGGCCTGCACAGAGTCCTGACCTCAACCCAACAGAAAACATTTGGGATGAATTAAAGCAGAGACTTCGAGCCAGGCCTTCTTGTCCACAACAGTGCCTGACCTCACAATTGCGCTTCTGGAAGAATGGTCAAACATTCCCATAGACACACTCCTAAACCTTGTGGACAGCCTTCCCAGAAGAGTTGAAGCCATTATAGCTGCAAAGGGTGGGCCCACTCAATATTGAACCTTACAGACTAAGCATCCCAATACTTTGGTAATATAGTGTATCTGCGGTGATGCGGCAGTGCGATTTCAGTGTGAATTTGAAAAGAGTCATGTGCACTGCGGTGTGGTTCCGATGCTAATTCCAGGTTCATTGCCTTCTATGAGAATGTATCTGAATCAATTTTGAACACAAATTCAAATGAGAAAAAAAAACAGTGTGGGGTCCCCCCAAAAATCCATACCAGACCCTTATCCGAGTATGCAGCCTGGCAGGCCAGGAAGGGGGGACGAACAAGTGACCCCCCAAACCATACCTTTGCCCCATTCCCACCCCAAATAACCCCAAGTTGGACAAGGGCCTCTTCCCCACAACCCTGGCTAGTGGTTGTGGGGGTCTACAGGCAGGGAGCTTATTGGAATCTGGAAGCCCCCAAGATCCTGCCCCTCATGTTAAATAGGGAGGGGTACATTTTACCCCTACTCATTCACCAAAAAAAAGTGTCAAACAGAAATAAAAAACTCAGTTTTTGACAATTCCTTAAAAAAAAGAAAAGAAAGAAACAATGCCCCCCTGTGAAGATCCAGTGTGAATCACGACAGACGCAGCCGCTGACGCGAAAGAAAAGAAAACAAAAAAAACTCTGCACCCATCGCCAGCTGCTTGCTCCGCCATCTGACAGTTCTACAGTTCTTAAACAGCTAAGGGGTGGGCCACCCAGTGATGTCACCGGGTAATCCCACTCCTTGTGACATCATCAAGCGGTGCATGCTGGCTTGATGATGTTACAGGGGGACAGGGTCATCTGGTATGGATTTGGGGGGGCACGCCCACGCCAATTTAAAAAAAAAAATTAGCTTTGGGAATTCCCCTCAAAATCTGTACCAGAATCTGGTATGGATTTTTTCCACAATTTTTTCATTGCCAGAAATGTTTTTTTTTTACATTCAGCTGTCAATGGGGAACCCCCGCTGACAGCTGATGACTCATCTGTTCTTAACCACATGCTGACCGCTGATTTACTTTGGTAGAATGGCACAGGCAGGCAAAAGGGGGTACCCATACGTCCCTTAGAAATACCCGCCTAGCGGACGCACCCACGGGTTCCACTAACTCGATGTTCCCCGGCGGCCCACGATTGCGGTGAGGAGAGGCAGAACGGGGAGATGCCTATGCCTATGCCACACCGATTCCCAAAATAAATTTCTGTACTATTTTTGCCGACTTCGGAGTGCCATTTCCATTGACAACTGTTCAGAAACCCACACAGATGTCTCTGAAATCGCCCACAAAGTCCGGGGTGACATGCGGGAATGAAATGTGAAATTTCATTGCCGCAGTTAGTGTGAAACTGGGCTTAAAGGCATATTTTTAGAATCCACCTTTAACTATGGATCAGCCATTCTCAACCAGGGTTCCTTGAGCAATCAGCAATTTGGGCATTCGTCCCACTTACCACCACTATAAAAGGGTCTTCTTTCTACAGACCACCAGTCTAAGAGGCTTTCTTCGCAATGATCACCAACAGAAGGAATATTCTTCCCACTGTGCATCATCTGACTGACCACCAGTGAAGGAGGCCCATTCAGCGGGCTTGGTGCCCACCGATTTCTACAAGTGGGGTCAACTTTGGTGCGGACGACAAGCATCGTGGCCGTGCCATGTTAATACAACCATCTGCTGCTAATTGCATCTTAACCACTAGACGTCCGCGCTATAGAAGAAAGACGGCTACAACGTGGACCTCAAATGCCAGGAGGGCATCCAAGTTTGTCCTCCCATTCTCGCACCGCAGCGCGCTCTGTGATCACCGAGTTCCTCAGAGTCGACTGATCACAGAGCAGGGTAAAGGGTCAATCACAGAGGGCCCTTTTCCATGTGATCAGCTGTCAGCCAATGACATGAGAGAAAAAGTTAACCGCTCAGAGGTCCCAAGGAGCTAAAGCTGAAAGGTAGGATCCAACCCCTGGGTACAGGCACTGCAATAGTATGCAAAATTGTATGGAGAAAAACCAGGACGGCCGCACTCCAAAAAATGTTCCTTTATAATAAAACAGATCACAACATCAACATGTCACAGCAAAAAACAGAAAGGAGCTGACGCGTTTCACACCAAAATACAGTGCTTATTCATAGCTGAAGATCATCTGTCAGCCAATGACAGATGATCATGGAAGTAAACAGAAGCCGGTTACCACCTTTTTTTTCTTCTTCATGCTGTCAGCGTGAAGAAAATAATAAAGTTGTAACCAGCTTCTATTAGAGGGACAATGGTCCCCTAAGTGCCAACTAGTGCTGCTAATCCGTGCCCAGCAGTGCTATCTATCAGTGCCCATCAGTACTGCTAATCGGTGCCCATTAGTGCCACCTATCAGTGCCACCTGTCAGTGCCCATGAGTGCTGCTAATTAGTGCCAACCAGTGCCACCTATCAGTGCCTCATGATGAGTGCCCATCAGTGCCACCTGCCAGTGCCCATGAGTGCTGCTAATTAGTGCCAACCAGTGCCACCTATCAGTGCCTCCTGATGAGTGCCCATCAGTGCCACCTGCCAGTGCCCATGAGTGCTGCTAATTAGTGCCAACCAGTGCCACCTATCAGTGCCTCCTGATGAGTGCCCATTACCTGTTTGCAAAGTGTTATAACAAAATATTTTTAATAAATGTTTAGTCTTGTTTGTTTAGCAAAAAATAAAAAACACATTGGTGATTAAATACCACCAAAAGAAAGCTATTTGTGTGAAACAAATGTCATATGGGTAAAGTGTTGCATGACCGCATAATTGTCATCGTTTTTTATGATGAAATAAAACAACGTTTTAAAAAACGTCATTTGAAATGATCGTGTGTGGGCAAAACGTTGTTTTATGTCTTCTGAAAAACGACCAAAAAAAAAAAATTCGAACATGCTTCAATTTTTTAATGTTGTTTTTTGTGTCATAACAAATGATCGTGTGTGGGCTAAAACAATGTGTAAAACAACGTTTTTAAACCCGTGCATGCTCAGAAGCAAGTTATGACGTGAGCTTAAATGGAACAGAGTGCCGTTGACTTGTCATACTCTGCTCCTTATAACAGAATGCTGCGGAAGTGCTGTGGCGGCCAACTGCGCATGCCACTTTCCCCTTAGTCCACTGATGGCTTTATTTGCCTTTGAGTTTCTCCTACCTTCTCCACTAGTAACTTTTCCCTGGTCTGTCCTCTGCCACAGAACAATGAAACAAAAAATCACCCCAACTTTTGGTTACATTTCTTTACAGTGTAACATTTCCAACTCCTAAATGTTTAGCTGGACTACATATGGCATGATGAATGTCATTCAAATGTACTTCAAAATGTTGTTTGCTTTTAACATTCGATTTTAGATTGAATGGACTTAGCTGAAAGAAAACCTCATATGCCGCGTACACACGATCATTTTTCGGCATGAAAAAAAAAACGTTGTTTTCAGCATGTCTAAAAAACAAAGGCCCAGATTCACGTACATCGGCGCATTATCGGTCCGGCGATTGCCATTACGTTAGACTTGCGCCATCTAGCCGCGTAATCCCCCGATTCACGTAGCTTTTGCGCAGGAAATTGCGCAAGCGTAAGGTTTTTTCCAGAGGCGTAAGGAGGAGTAATACAAATTGGGAGGGACGTGGGCGTGTTACATTGAAATGAGCCGTGACCCCATGCAAATGAAGGGCCGGCCGGCTCGCGCATGCGCGCTTGAACGAGACCATGGTCAGCTCCGATGTGCGCATGCTCACAACTCGGGAGCGGCGCAATCAGTGAAATTGGAAATGGACTAGGGCAACTTTATGAACTACGCAGACAGCATAAATAGACAGACACAAATGCACTTCCTTTGCAAAAATACATCCCTTTGTATCCCTTCCTATACAGCAAGGTGCTTTTGTTTGTTTGTGACGTGTCTTTGAGATATTTGGGGACTGTTTTGCAGAGTGATTTTTGTCTTTTATGTGTTTTCTTTGTTGTTATTTTGTTTAAATTATATTTTTGCTGGGCATTTTTTATTTTTGCTCGTCATTTATTTAATTTTTTTGGTTCTGTTTGTGTATGATTTTGGAATGTGGGGGTGATATTCCTGCGGGAAAAGGGGTGTCACCCTCATTTGTGGTGGAGAAGTGATCCCCAGGTCTGTGTGAATGGTGTATGAATGTACAGTGACATAATTGGAGCCGTGGCATGGCGTTGCAGCTCACAAGTCCTGCATGGTGGACTGGTGCCAATCCAATGTGATGAGGATGTGGGGTGTGTGTGCTAGGGACCACAGTGGTGTGCATGCATGCATTCTCATTGTGCCATGATTAATGTGTGTGTTTAACGTGCAAAGATGCATAATGTGAGCTGGCATGAGATGGGGTCATGAGATGGGGTACCAGTGCATATGCAGAGTCACCTTGAAGGGAAAAGACAGGAGGATGTTAGTCATGCATGTGCCACTTGTGAGGTGTGCATCACGGGAGGGGATAGTCATGCCTGACTCCCATGTCACTCACCAACCAGCCAGCTGTCCCCATACATGTTCTGTTCGAAATCTGTGGGGATGGGGCACTGATTGTATATGTAGCTGTCATGGGTGTCATGGGTGGTGCCATGTGTTGGGCTGCTGATGTCCTCCTGCAAGGTTGTGGTAATTCCATGATGGCATGAGGGGTGAATCTGAAGATGCGAGACACCTCAGAATCTCTCATGCCAAAGATGTCTATGCGTGTGTGATATATCAAGTGAAGAGTGAGGGGCTTGTATCAGATAAGAATATTGTAGTAGATTCATTTAAATTGTACATTTTATATAAGCAAATAAAAAAATAAAAAAACATCTCCCGTGCCCTCCTTAGTGCCATCCTCCGTGCCCTCCTCCTTCTTTGTTCATCTAAAGTCAGTAGTATAGCTATGCGTGACGATGCCCCTGGCATGTTGGCATACAGATTGTTGGGCAACACGTGTGACTGCTGAACTCCTCACTAACAGTGTTGCTTTATCTGACAAGTAGACTTTTTTTCATTTTTTAGACCAGCTTTTATCAGCTCTAATTTTAGACAGGACATTTTGCTGTTGCGCACACCGCGTAGCCTGCGCAGCAACAACGTTTTTTTGTGGATACCCGTAAGTCCCTCATTAGCATATTTGACTAGCAAATCAATGGTGTGTCTAGCGCATTTTTGCGCGGACGGATGCGTCTGTCTAACGAAATTACGCCGGACAAAAAAAAAAAGATTTCTGGCGTACATCGTTTTCTGAATCGCGCGCATCTAAACGCATGCGCACATTTAGACTTACGCACGCGCAACACCAGTTGCGCAGGCGTAATCGCTCTGTGAATCTGGGCCAAAGTTTTTCCAACTTCATCATTAAAAACGATGTTGACCACACACCATCGTTTTTGAAAAACGATGAAAAAAGCGCGGTAACGTACAACACATGCGACGGCACTCTAAGGCTGCATTCACACCTGAGCGGCAAGTAACGCCGCATACGCAGCTTTACTTGCCGCGCTTCGATTCATTTTTTTTTTTTTTTACAAAGTCTCCCATTTATGTCTATGGCCGAACGCCAATGTCGCCTGAAAAAAAGGGTCCGGGACTTTTTTTCAGGCGACAGGCGTTCGGCGTTTCAGAGATGTGAACCATCTCTATAGACATGAATGGGATTTTTCCCCTCCAGCGTTACGAGAGTCGGGGTGACAGGCGTTTTGTCGCTCAGGTGTGCCTTTGGGCTGCTTTTAGCTGATTCCTTGTTAGTAAAAGACGATTCGCGCTTTTCTGTCTGTTACAGCGTGATGAATGTGCTTACTCCATTACGAACGGTAGTTTTACCAGAACGAGCGCTCCCGTCTCATAACTTGCTTCTGAGCATGTGCGGGTTTAAAACGTTGTTTTAGCCCGAACACAATCATTTTTTACAACCCGAAAAACAAATTTTTTTTAAACGTCGTGAAAAAATGAAGCATGTTCGAATTTTTTTTTGTTGTTTTTCAGAAGATGAAAAACAATGTGAAGCCCACACACGATCATGTTAAATGACGTTTTTCAAAAACGACGTTTTTTTTAATGCCGAAAAATGATCGTGTGTACGCGGCAATACACTTAGAAAATAGTTTTTTCGCGATAAAAGTTTCCATCCTGCTCCGTTTTGATCCAGTTGCAAAAGGAATGCAAATTTCACCCCACTAATGATTAGAGAATCAAAAAGCTTTCCTAAAATGAAGTGTATGGCCAGCTTTAGCTGTCTGTCTATGGCACGCTAGGTGCAGTTTACACCGTGTAAATAAAACATATTTTTAATTAGAACTCACCGCAGTCATTGTGAAGCCGACGTCTATGACAGATCCCAGATTCCCACGTGTAAAGGTTCTTTATCATTCTATAGGGAAGTTGTGTTGTCCATGGATTTACTACAAAGAGCTCCTCGCTGCTGTGATCATGGGGTTCTGTTGCAGAATATTAATGATCAATGTCTTTCAGGAGAAGGTTACAGAAGTGATCTGGCCCCAGGGGACTTTTAGAAAGCTCAGGCAGCTCTGGCCTGCTGTAACCTACACACACCATTCATGCTTTTACTACAGGCAGACCACAGCAGGATCTGAAAGATGCTCGCTGGGATCTGACATCATCACGCCGCCCACAGATGAATGGAGCATCATGGGAAGTGTAGTCTCTGCTGTAGTGCTCTACGACACTGGAGACGCTTTAGGGCTCGTCCACAGCATATGAGCAGAGCTGCATTGATCTATATGGATTGACGCAAAGGCACACAGATAGCGATTGTTGCTTAGATCACACGGGTTCAATTATCGCTCCTATGAGGATGACACTCAGCATACCGAATTCTACATTGGCTGCTTCGCTACTATCTAATGCCCTGTACACACGATTGGTTCGTCTGATGAAAACGAACCGATGGATTTTTTCAAAAGATATCCGATGAAGCTGACTTTCATCAGTCTTGCCTACACACAATCGGTTAAAAATCCGATCGTGTCCAACGCAATGATGTAAAACACAACGACGTGCAGAGAAAAATGAAGTTCAATGCTTCCGAGCATGCGTCGGCTTGATTCTGAGCATGCGTGGATTTTTGACCGATGGATTTCCCCACAGACAAACGTTTTTTTTATCGTTTTTTTAACCATCCGAAAATTTTAAAACAGGTTCTATTTTTTTTTCACCGATGCGAAAAAAACTGATGGGGCCCACACACGATCGGTTCGTCTGATGAAGACGGTCCGTTTTCATCAGACAAACCAATCGTGTGTACAGGGCATAACTGTATATGTGATATAAAAACTTTGATGGCCCATAATTTTGTTTGATTAAACTGTGACAAGACTGAAGTCATGCTTATTGCCCCCCGCCCCCTATCAATTACATAAGGCCAGTCCTAATCCATAGATCCCAACTGTCCCTGATTTGGAAGGACTGTCCCTGGTTTGAAGCAATGTCCCTCTGTCCTTCTCATTTGTCCCTCATTTTAGGCAGATCTATATAGTCGTATATAAAATGCACTATTTATCTTTCAAAATGTGTCTTCCAGTGCTAAACCTTTCATCTGATTTCTAAAGTGCTGCATTTGTAAAATGTCAAAAAACAATATAAAGGAATAGAAGTGGTTAAAAAAAGCTACTTAATTTTTTGTATAATTCTCCTTTAAGGGGGGGGGGGGGGTGACAGGGGGTGTGTCCTATGCCTATATATTATTGCTAATAGGTGTCCCTGGTTCCCATCCCAAAAAGTTGGGAGGTATGGCTTATCTATATATGGCACTGTACTTGAGCTTCATTCTAAATTGAAAGATGTAGGGGTGATATTTGATGTTAGTTTAAAAGAGTTGTTAAAGAGGTGGTTCACCCTAAATATAAGCTCTCCCATGTGATCCAGCATACTGGCATCAGCGCCAGCATGCTGTTTTTTGTTTTTTTTTTAAATCCCCCACTTATTGTATTATGTTAAATTTTAATTTCTTACCCCCGTGGTGGACGGCGCCAGTATAGCGCGTCACATCTTACGAAAATACCCGATAAGGACTCGGGTAATCTCGGCGAAAATGCGGCCAGTATGCTGGATCACATGGGAGAGCTTATATTTAGGGTGAACCTCCGCTTTAAGTCAGAAGGTTTTGTATCTTAATGCATTAAAGGGGATTTAAAGGAATTTTTTTTTCCTAAGTAGCTTCCTTTACCTTAGTGCAGTCCTTCTTCACTTACCTCATCCTTCCATTTTGATTTTAAATGTCCTTATTTCTTCTGAGAAATGCTCACTTCCTGTTCTTCTGTCTGTAACTCCACACCGTAATGCATGGCTTTCTCCCTGGTGTGGAGTGTCGTGCTCGCCCTCTCCCTTGGACTACAGGAGAGTCAGGATGCCCACTAACACACAGCTCCTTTCTCTATCTGCAACGTAGAGAGCGTCCTGACTCTCCTGTAGTCCAAGGGAGGGGGCGAACATGACACTCCACACCAGGGAGAAAGCCTTCCATTACTGTGTAGAGTTACAGACAGAAAAACAGGAAGTGAGGATTTCTCAGAAGAAATAAGGACATTTAAAAGCAAAATTGAAGAGGTAAGTGAAGGAGGACTGCACTACGGTAAAGGAAGCTATTTAGGGGGAAAAAATTGTACCTTTACAACCCCTTTAAGATCAAAAGCCTTCTGTGTGCAGCAGCCGCCCTCAGCCCCCCTTATACTTACCTGAGCCCCATCTATGTCCACAAGTGTCTCAGCCATCTGAGGCTCTTCCTTTTGATTTGGTGAGACACGGCAGTGGTGCCATTGGCTTTTGCTGCTGTTACTCAAAGTCAATCAATCAGCCAATCAGGATAGAGAGGGGGCTGGGCTGCAGCTCCATGTCTGAATGGACACAAGGAGCTGTGACTCGGCTTGGGTGTCCCCATATCAAGCTGTTTGTTGTGGGGGCTCTCCACAGGAAGGAGGGACCAGAAGCAGCAAAGAGGGACCTCGCAAATCCACTGCAACAGAGCTGGTGAGTATAATTACTTCGGGCCCATTCACACCTGAGAGTTTTTAGCTCATAAAACGCTCATCTCAAAAGTTCCAAAATGCCTAACAAGCAAAATCCCATTCATTTAAATGGCCCTTGTTCACATCTCTTTCGAATGTTTTATTGAATTGCATAGAAGATTACAGAGTACAATTAGGTATTGTACGTCGTGCAACACATTATGACATGAGAAAACGTATTTCCACTAACAGGTTGCATGTAATTCAAAGGGTGGATAATGGTATATGTAGGTAGGTATAGGTATGAGCAATCCCCTCCCCCAATGTGACACGCCGAATGGAAGCTAGCCCTTGTTCACATCTGAGCACCTGAAGCAAAACGCCTGAAGCTCAAAAAAGTACATGAGCTTCTTTTTAGGCAGATTACAGGCGTTTTTCTGCTTTTTACATTGGTGAACTTTTGACCTGTACAAAATCGTGGCCAAAAGCACTGCAAAATCGCGCAAATTTTCCGTCTGAAACAATACGCTCAGGTGTGAATGCAGCCTTAAAGGGTCACTAAAGGAAAACATTTTTTTAGCTAAATAGCTTCATTTACCTTACTGCAGTCCTGTTTTCATGTCCTCATTGTTCATGTTTTGCTTTGATGTTGCTGTAATTCCTCTCTGTTCTGGACACTTCCTGGTTGTCTGTTTCCTGATAACCACAGTACTGGGAGCTTTCTCTCTGTGGTCACCAATCAAGGAGGTGTGATTACTGTGTGTCTAAAACCCCTCAGCACCAATCAGTTTTGTTTTACAAACCATCACTGCCCTGTATTGGCTCTCTGGCTGTACATCAGAGAGACAGGAAACAACAGCAAAAACTAAACTAGAACTGTAGGCACATTATATGATTGATTTGTATCTATTTTTAATCATTTTTAAAAGGAATCAGTTAACTATTATGTCTCTATACCCTGTAAACAGTCATTTCAGCCAAAAAAATGTTTACCTTTACAACTCCTTTAAATCTTTAAACCACAAAATGTTGTATATTTCCACTTGCTTGGCTGCGTCCTATGCTATCATATACTGTAGCTGAAAAGCTGATCCATACATTTGTGTTCTCCCAACTTGACTACTGCAATGCTTTACTTGCTGGTGTACCTAAATCCACTATTAAAGTGGATGTAAACCCCCCCCCCCCAAATTGTTTTTTTTTTTATGTCACAATGTAGAGTATAAGATTTCCTATCATCTGTGCCCAGTCTTGCCACACAGAGTTAATCCAGAACTGAGTATTCCTCTTTTAATGTTCAGTGAAAATGAACAGCCTTCCAGATAAAAACCTGCCTAAATAAAAAGTCTGTTTCTCTCTTCTTGCTTTGAGTGAAAGGTTATTTACATATCTAGCTTGGACATGTTTATCATATGTTATGTTATGTTTATCATAACATGAAGTATAAAAAGTGAGAAATCCACCCCTCCCCCACATAACACATCCTGGTAATATACAATGAACTTTGGATCACCTCATGTTATGATAAACAAAACATAACATAAGATAAACATGTCCAAGCTAGATATGTAAATAACCTCTCACTGAAAGCAAAAACAGAGAAACGGACTTTATAATTTGGCAAGTTTTTATCTGGAATTCTGTTAATTTGCACTGAACATTACAAGAGGATTACTCAGCGCTGGATTAACTCTGTGTGGCAAGACTGGGCACAGATGATAGGAAATCTTATACTCTACATTGTGACATCAAAATAAATATATTTTTTTACCTCCTTCAGCAGCAGAAAGTAAGCTTCTCCTCCTCTCCCTTTTGTCAACATTCAGCTGCCACAGGAGGAAAATATAGGGGATCGCTACTAATATATGCCACCCCTCCTTTCCCTGTTCCTCTTCTACTGTTGCCTGGGTCCCCCATGTGCTTGCTTGCTCTCCCTTCCTCCCATTGTTTCAGGATAGAGAGCGGTGCCGGTAAATATGTCAAACACATATGTGTTGGAGCTTTGGGGTGCACACGCTAATCCAATAGGCTGCGCACACCTATGACCCTAAACCTAGAGCCCTTGCACTGGCATCCGTCAGGTTTCGCATAGACCAGGGTTGCCCAAGCAGTGGAGCCTTCTGATGTGGCCCGTGATCTCCTGCTCTAGGATGGTGGGTCACAAGTCCAGATCGCGAGTTGCTGACTCTCCATTCCAGAGCATCAGTGTTGTGAATGAAGTCGAAGCAAGCGGGGCTGCAGAGCAAAGCCACATAAGCCGATGCTTCCTGTATAGTGCCGGCTCCTGTCACAGCGGAGAAATATCAAATACGCTCTGCCTGGGACAGCAACAGCCAGCGATACCTGAATGGAAGACTGTTAATAAAGGCAAGTTTATTACTAAAATCAGTGAGTATATATGGCAGATCTGTTCTGTAGTGGTTACTGGGCTGCTTTCAAACTGGTCCCCAGGTGTAGCGCAGTGCACCTGAGGGTTACCTGCAGTGAGCCATAAACTTATGTTATTATCTGCGGCTTTGGCTTTCAGAAAGTGGGGTACAGGCAGTACACCTGTAAGGGGCCCGGATGGCAACCCCCTTTAAAAAAAAAAAGTTTTTTTTATTTATTTTTATTTAAAAAAAAATAATATATTTTTATTTTATTTTTTATTAAAGGGCCAATTTTTTTTATTTTTTTTCTTAGAGGTCCGGAGATTATTATTATTATTATTATTATTATTATTAATAAAGGGCTTAACCCCTTTTTTAGTTTTTTTTTTTATAAATGTTTTTTTTTGTTTATATATATATATTTTTTATTAAAGGGCCCAGAGCCCCCTAGGGCCCTGGATGGCACCCCCCCCCCCCCTGTTTTTTTTTTATACGTGTTTATTTTATTTTTTTATATCTTTTTTTAATTTATTTTTTATTAAAGGGCCCAGAGGTTTCTTTTTTATTAAAGGGCCCAGAGGTCTCGGACGGCAACCCCCCCTTTTTTTTGTAATTTATTTTTATTAAAAAAAATTGTTTAAGGGCCCAGAGGTCCCCAGGGCCCCAGATGGCAACCCCCCCCCTTTTTTTTTTATACATATTTTTTATATATATTTTTTCTTTCTTTTCTTCTTTTTATTAAAGGGTTAAAGGGCCCAGAGGTCCCCAGGGCCCCGGATGGCTACCCCCCTTTTTTAATATATATTTTTCTTTATTTCTTCTTCTTTTCTGTAAAGGCCCCCCCCCGCTTCTCATTTTCAGGCAGCAGCACCCCAATTCCCCCCCCCCCCCCCCCCCCCCGTTCTCTGCTCCAGGGGGCCCATGCCTAATGCTGTGTAAGGGGCACCATAATTCCTGATGGCGGCCCTGCACTTAAATATTTGAAATTTGTCTCTCATTACAACCAGTCTATGAGGACTTTCTTTTTAGGCAATGCGAAATGAACCAAACATTTTATATTATCTGTGTACTGTACTGTGCTTTGTTAGTAAATTAAAATCACAGCGACACCTGCTGGTGAAAATATAGAACTGCTAGACTGTCCACCAAATAAATGACATGTTTATATGCAGTGCAGGTCCAGTTTTGGGAAGCCATTTACACCAATGACCTACATTGTCAAAGTTCCTGAAGTAAGAACTGTCCGTGTTGGCACATACCATCTAATACACTGTTCTTTTGGAGGACTGCACATAATAATTTAATAAATGTCATGCCGTGAGTTCTGAACATCAGAGGTATGCTGTGTCATAAAATGTTCCTCTAAAGAGGTGCAGAAGTACCACCATTATCATGGGAAATACAATAGCAATATACATAGCAAAAACACAAAGCACAGTTTTACACATTATGTCATTAACGCTCACCCACAGTACACTTACTGTGGACAGGCAGCACAGCCATGCCATGCTAGGCGATGTACCGGTATGCAGAGCTTTTTTTCTCAGAAAATAGGTGGTGGAACTCAACCCACGACCCTGTTCAGATTTCAAAAACAGTAGAAGGGTCTTAAAGGAACATTAAATACCAGGATTGCATTACATACAGAGTGTAGAGTTCAGGGGGTTACACACAGAGTGCAGAGCTGTCACTTGTAAACACAGAAACCAGACTTCTGTGTTTACAAATGATTGTAGTGAGCAGGCACCAATGAGTCTGAGCCAGAGGTGGTGGAACTGAGTTCCCCCAAGTTCCCCCTGAAAAAAAGCCCTGCCGGTATGTCACTGTAGCACATGCCTGGAGCATGCAGCAGCGTGATCCCGTGATAGCTGTGGATCACGGCGCTCAGTACACGGCCGAGGTATCATGTGATTGCTATGGTTGGTCATATTGATTACATGATTACAGTGTTAACAAAACATTCATGAATGGCTTGTATTCATGACTGTGATGCTGTGATTGGCCCACAGCTATCACATGGTACCTGGGCTAAACACAGCACCCATGTAACTGTAGCCAATCACAGCATGTCAACAGAAAGCATGACTTTCCATTAATGACAGTTAACTATTGCTTATAACAATGTTCATCACTGTTATATGCAATAACAGTGTAAAAAAAGTAGTAGTGTCACTGTGATGAAAGTATGCAAAAATTAATCCGTTTTTTTTCTACATACTGTTACCAGTCAATTTTCCTGATCACCACCACCACACCAGTCTGATGAAAAAAAAACAGTGAAAAAATAAAACAAAGTTATTTAACTGCTTGCCGACCTGCCGCCGTCATTTTACTGCGGCAGGTCGGCACGCCTGGGCGCAGGGATGGACTGGCCATTGGGACTACAGGGAGTTTCCCGGTGGGCCGATGGCTTAGTGGGCCAGCTTCCGTGACAGCGGACTGCGGCCCCCCTCCGCTCCTCTGTCTCTCTCTTTCTCTCCCTCCCCGCAGAGCTCACCTGGGGGGAACAAAGATGCAGGGGAGGACCAGAGGAGCAGGGACGACGACAGAGGAGCATGGGGGGAGGGGACAGACAGCTGACTCAACAGCTTTGGCCTGGGAATTTCTCACTTCTGCCTAATCTTGTCCCAAAAGGGGGGCACCAAACTGATTCTTTGCCCCGGGTGAAATAATGCCTAGCTTCCCCACTGGTACTGCCTATAAGAGTACCAGTACCAGCCATTCTACTCTAATAAAGTAGGGGGCTTGGGTGGCCGGGGGGGGGGGGGTGCGGGAGTTGCCCGGACGCCATGGGAGAGACCTTTCAAAGTGGGCCAGTCTGGATGAAGTCCAGGGCCAAATTTCTGTCCCAGTCCAGCCCTGCCTGGGCGAGAGCCCGTAGCTCTACGTCAACTCTTTAAAGGCCACTAGGGGGCGTGCGCGCGACGCCCCGCGCTGCGCCCCCCGCGCTGCGCCCCCCGCTCGCCCCCTGTCAGCGGGGAAACGCTGATCTTCTGTTCATACAATGTATGAACAGAAGATCAGTGATTTCACCTAGTGAGGCCACCCCCCCATACAGTTAGAACACACCCAGTAACAGCTTAACCCCTTCCCCGCCCCCTAGTGTTAACCCCGTCACTGCCAATGGCATTTTTATAGTATTTCAATGCATTTTTATAGCACTGATCGCTATAAAAATGCCAATGGTCCCAAAAATGTGTCAAAAGTGTCCGAAGTGTCCGCCATAAGGTCGCAGTACCGAAAAAAAACGGTGATCGCCGCCATTACTAGTAGAAAAAAAAAATATTAATAAAAATGCCATAAAACTACCCCCTATTTTGTGAACGCTATAACTTTTGCGCAAACTAATCAATAAACACTAATTGCAATTTTTTTTTATGAAAGATAGGTAGAAGAATACGTATCGGTCTAAACTGAGGAAAAAAAATGTTTTTTTATATATGTAGCGCTGATGTATATAAATGTGTATATTGCATTCCCTAGATGGCATTCATGGACATTGAGATTGTTGAGTGCTTGGAGCCATCTAGTGGCCAATTGTTGTTAATGCAAGAAGCATTCCACTATCTGAGGAATAAAGAAGAAAGACTATTGGTTCTCAGAGTTGACCTTTGTAAATAGGAAGTTGATCAAAGACCCAGGAACAATTTCTTGCGCAGTGCATGCTGGGATTTGCTATATAAGGAGTGGGAGCAGCCATCTTGGGTTTTTTTGGAACCGCATGGGCAGCCGGAGAGGATCTGTGAGGAGACGGGACCGAACAACAAGGCCCACGGACATTTCCATTGAGCATCGGAGGACGGGAGTCCCCCAGCAGAGTTGGCCTGGTGTTTGATCCAGCTGACGGAGCAACGGGAGGAGGTCGCCGGACTGTACGGAGCCTGTGTCCAGTTAGGTGAGTGGGTTACGGCCCACAGTTTGTTATGCCTCACACGCCATTAGACTAACACACAGGCCTCACTACATACTTCCAAGAAGAAGCGGAGGGGTTGCCTTTAGGAAGGTTGAAGGCCTAGTTGTTCGGGACGCTCTCCAGAAGGCCAAGGCAGTTAACCCACTCATTGCGGAGACATTTTTTTCAGGAAGTTTATTCGTTTTGTTTGGATTACAAATTACTTGGGAAACATTATTAGCTAGCGAAGAAAGAAGATCAAGAACTGACTGTTTGTTTTTTTTGTGAGATCTCACGGTTACCTTACAAAGTAGGGGGAGCTCCTAGGCTTAGTTTTATTTTCTTATTCATATACCTGCAGGTATACTGTTTGTTATTTGATTGCTGTATAGATTTAATTTTTTGTGCTCTCATCCCATGTTAGGAGGATAGCACAGTTTATGTACTGGTGTTTCTTTACTTGCCAATTATCAACAGTAAAAGAATACTACTGTTTAAGCATATCAGGGTTGTGGCGTATTGCTTTATTCACTCTAGGTGCCGCTCGTGGATCCTGAAGTTACAAACAGGTATCTGGTATCACATTGTACAGTATTGTATTGTATTGCACCACAGCTGTGTAAAGGGGATTGAGCCTTATCATTGGGGTTGTAGTTAGAGTGCAGGCCCAAAATTTAATCAGCAGCTCCTGCGGGGGTCAGTGCTACACGTGGGGGCTCGTCCGGGATCCTGTCACTCTACAAGAAACCCACCCCCCCCCTTGAGGTCACCATGGACCCCATCACAGTAGTCCGTTGGTGCGAAGCAGAAGGGACACGCTCAGAAGAGAGCGTGGCCATTGAACTCCCAGGGAGCTACTGGGAGAAGAAGCAAATCAAAGAGGTGGTACAGACATTGTCTCCAGACAGAAAGGCCTACGTGGTTGCAGTGAAACCAGACTTTGGGACTGATTGCACCTATGCCCTGATAGAGTGGGGACGGGGTGTCCCTGAAAATTTCCACGGTGCTACCATAAAATTGTCCGAGAAGACAGTGTTCCACCTGACACACCCCTGCAAAAAGCAGTTAGAACCCCTAGACAGGAACGCAGGAGCCGCCGCCCAGCGGCAGGCGGAACAACAACTGGCTGAGTTACAGCGACAATACCGTGAAATACAGGAAAAGTTTCAGGAGACATCCAGCATCATAGCAGATCGCATGGATGGACTGCGCGTCGGCTCAGAAGACCAGAGAGCTGGCCAGATGACACCAAACCCAAGGAGGGAGCCAAGAAGACGCAGCAGGGGCTATCTGCAAGAAGTAACTATTAGGAAGGATTTCCGCATTGATGGCCAGATAGGAGAAAATGGACAGAAGGGCAAACTGTCTTACACCAGCCTCCTACACCAAATAGAGCTGGGGCTACAAAAAGGATATCTGGAATCGGAAATCAGAGAGGCTGTGATCCACGCCATCAGCCCAGGCTCAAGTGTTAGGGGCATGTTAGAGAGAAAGAGTGATTTGACTTTGAACCAGCTTAAGAGGATTCTAAAAAGTTACTATGAGGAGGAAGATGCCACAGAGCTATTCCACCAACTGATAAATATTGCACAGGACAGTAAAGAGACTCCTCAGAACTTTCTGTTTCGGGCCATTGAACTCAAGGACCGCCTGCTGTTTACCTCAGGAGAGAGAGGGAGCGGGGAACAATTTGGAGCTGAGCTGGTACAGAAGAAATTCCGGAGATCCGTGACCACGGGGCTGAGGAGCGACTATGTCAAGCTCCACTTGAAGCAGTACTTGGAAGATCCCTTAACTCCAGACGAGGTCCTTCTTGAAAAAGTGAACGAAGCGGATAAGATGGAGATTGAGAGAGACCAGAAACAGAGAAAGCTTCAAGCTTCAAACACCACAAGTGCTAAAATACAGCAGGTAGGTGTCCCCTTAGACACCCAGGAGTTGAATGTGCTGGCGGCAACCATTGACCAGGGATCATGGCTTTCATCTGTACACCACCCACCCGCGAGTCAGACGGAGCTGGAGAGGCTTATGCAGACCCAGAAAGAGATACTGGAGATGATGGCCATGATGATGACTCAGCTGGTGAAACTAAAGGCAGAAGGAGTTATGCCAAGGAAGGTCCCAAAAGCTACCACCATTACCAGCCCTACGAAACAAACACAAAGAGTCTGTTTCAAATGCGGAGGGATGGGACATTTCAGGCGAGTGTGCCCCAGCCCACTACCCGAGGAAAACCCACATCAGTCGGAGGGAAACTTCAGAGGGCCCCAGTGAAGGAGTCAACTGGGCGCCCGGGTGCAGTAGCGAACTCCACACCGACTCACGTGCCACGGCCCACTGGAGCCACCAACAAGGCGGGGCAGAAGAAAAAGAGGCCCTCAAAGGCCAAAGTCCGAGCCACAAAGCAGGCTAAGGGTACAGCTACCAGTGGATTTCCTCCCAAGCTAGTGGGACCTTCCCCAATTGTCCCCATCCAAGTGGAAGGGATCTACACAAAAGCCCTGCTGGATACTGGAGCCCAAGTAACCTTATTATACAGGGACTTCTATGACAAGCATCTCAAGCACCTGCCACTACGGAAATTGGAGGAGTTGGAGATATGGGGTTTGGGCACTCAGAACTTTCCATATGATGGTTACCTGCCAGTCAGACTCACCTTCGACCCAAGTACAGTAGGAGAGACGGAGACCTTTGACACATTGGCCATAGTGTGCCCTCGTCCTCCAGGAGCTGACAAGAGCTCTCTTATCATTGGGACAAACACTGACTTAGTGAGGAGACTACTTGCACCGCTGGTAATTAAGAAGGATACCCGCCCCACTGAAATACATCCCATGTTGGCCCAGACATACCGAGACCTTATCCAGGAGGAGAAGGCTCCTGAAGAGGGAGTGGGAAAAATCTGGCTGCTGAACAGAGGAGAGAAAATAGTCCAGCCGGGTGAAGTAATCTGCCTAAAAGCCTCGGTCAAATTGAGCTGGAAGAAACCAGGCCCTTTCATTGTCCTGGAAAACCGCAAAGAGGGGAGAAACGGACTAGAACTCATCACTGAAGTGTTGCCCACCAGAGTATTGGAGAGAACTCACGGCAAAGTTCCAGTCAGTGTCCGCAACACAGCGACAGTGCCAGTGAGAGTGCCAGCCAGGCTACTGTTGGGACGGGTCAGTCCGGCTGTTCCAGTCGAACCAGGAGGTTTGAAAGGAGGGTCAGCCCCAGAAATCCCTGAAGAAGAGTTCAGCCCAAAAAATACGCCTCTTACTCCTGCATGGAGGGAAAGGGCCAAAGCCCAACTGCTGAGATGGAGAGCAGCCTTCTCGAAAAGTGAATTTGACGTAGGATTGGCAAAGAGTGCCACCCATCGAATTTGTCTGGAAGAAGACAAGCCATTTCGGGAAAGGGTCCGGCGGATCCCCCTAGGAGATCTGGAAGACTTGAGGGAACAATTGGCTGAACTTAAGAGGACGGGCATTATCCGAGAGTCCAGGAGTCCCTACGCCTCCCCTATAGTGGTGGTCAGGAAGAAGAATGGGTCCCTACGCCTGTGCATTGACTACAGGACCCTGAATCGGAGGACCATCCCAGACCAGTACACCACACCCCGAATTGAGGATGCCTTACAGAGTCTGTCAGGAGCAAAGTGGTTCAGCGTACTGGACCTGAAGAGTGGGTATTACCAGATTCCTATGTGCCCTGAAGACAAGGAGAAAACCGCTTTCATCACCCCAGTTGGGTTCTTTGAGTTCAACCGGATGCCGCAAGGCCTGACTGGGGCCCCAGCAACTTTCCAGAGGTTGATGGAGAAGACAGTGGGTGACATGAATCTCCTTGAAGTCCTGGTATACCTGGATGATGTCATAGTCTTTGGGAGGACGTTGGAAGAACATGAAGAACGCCTTGAGAAGGTCTTGAAGAGACTTCATGATGAAGGCCTGAAACTCTCTATGGAGAAGTGCCAGTTCTACCAACCCTCGGTGAGTTACCTGGGACACAATGTGTCTGAAGAAGGAGTGGCAACTGATCCCAAGAAACTAGAAGCTGTCACTTTCTGGCCCAGGCCCACCAACGTAACTGAGCTCAGGTCATTCTTGGGTTTCTGCTCATACTACCGAAGATTCGTAGAGGGATTCGCAAAAATAGCCCACCCACTCACTGAACTCTTAAAGAAGCAGGAAGAAGCTGGTGAAAGCGCGGGTCAGCCGAAGAAGCCTAAAGAGGGGTCTAGAAGGAAGAAAGAGTCCATCCAGGATCAGTGGACTCCAGAATGTGAAGAGGCCTGCAGGAGGCTGAAGTGGAGTCTTACTACTGCCCCAGTGTTGGCCTATGCAGACCTTGCCAAACCATATGAGTTACATGTGGATGCCAGCCGCGACGGGCTGGGGGGAGTGCTTTACCA
The DNA here is from genome assembly GCA_029574335.1 of Rana kukunoris. Classification (NCBI taxonomy): domain Eukaryota; kingdom Metazoa; phylum Chordata; class Amphibia; order Anura; family Ranidae; genus Rana; species Rana kukunoris. The sequence goes on along the minus strand of CM056050.1, from coordinate 67,390,497 downwards.
GGAGCATGAAGAGCACTTACGGCCAGTTGCCTATGTGAGTAGAAGTCTGACCCCTGCTGAAAGAAACTATCCAACTCACAAGCTTGAATTTCTGGCTTTAAAATGGGCAGTGGTGGACAAGTTGAAGGACTACCTTTACGGGGCTGAATTTGTGGTCAAGACGGACAACAACCCCCTCACATATCTACTCACCACTGCAAAGCTGGATGCCACCGGTCACAGGTGGTTAGCTGCCCTCTCAGCCTTTACCTTCAGCCTGAAGTACAGACCAGGAGTTGGTAACCGAGATGCGGATGCCCTGTCAAGAAGACCCCATGACCCCTTGGAAGAATGGACCCAGCTTACCCCAGAAGGAGTGAGGGCCCTATGGGAGGGCACAAGTCAGTACCAGAAAGGTGGAGCCAGAGCTGAAGAAGTAGGAGTATCCTCAGCGGCAGTACCCAGGTGCTACTGTAACGTCTCCCAGGTCACACAGGAGGGCCTACCCAAGTTATCCAGGAAGGATCTCAGGAGAGATCAGCAGGGAGATCCACTGTGTGGGCTGGTGCTGGAAGCATTGGAATGTCAACAGCCTGATGTACTGCGGAAGAGTCCTGAGAGGGAAGCCCAGGTGTTATTGAGAGAATGGGATCATTTGCAGCTGCAGCAAGGGGTAGTCTACCGAAGGGGCCCCTCTGATGATCCAGAAGCAAAGTGGCAGTTACTCTTGCCTGAAAAGCACAGAGAGAGACGGTACTGATTGCTTTACATGATCACCATGGACACTTGGGAGCCGAGAGAACTCTCCAACTAGTAAGGGATATGTTCTACTGGCCTCACATGAGAAAAGAAGTGGAGAGCTACTGTCACTCCTGCCTCAGATGCATCCAACGGAAGACATTGCCCCAGAGGGCTGCCCCAATGGGCCATTTAGAGAGTCAGGGCCCAATGGACCTGGTTTGCATAGACTTTCTTTGTCTGGAATCCGATCTGAGTGGGCAAGGTGACATCTTAGTGGTGACAGATCACTTCACCCGTTATGCTCAAGCTTTCCCTACTAGGGATCAGCAAGCAACCACAGTAGCAAAGACTCTCGTGGAAAAGTTCTTCGTACACTATGGCCTGCCTCAACGCATACATTCAGACCAAGGAAGGGACTTTGAGAGCAGACTAATCAAAAGGCTGTTGGATCTGTTAGGCATACAAAAGTCCAGGACTACTCCTTACCACCCACAAGGGGACCCCCAACCGGAAAGGTTCAACAGGACTCTCTTGAACATGTTGGGGACCTTGACTGCCGAGCAAAAACCTCACTGGAGTAAACACATTGCTGCATTAGTCCATGCCTATAATAGTACCAAAAGTGATGCCACTGGATATTCCCCATACCGACTGATGTTCGGCCGTGAAGCAAGATTGCCAGTGGACCTGGCGTTTGGTTCCTCCTTGGACCACACCTCCGAGGCCTCCCATAAAGGGTATGTGGACAGACTACGGCGGAGCCTGAAGACAGCTTACGAGCAGGCTCACGCCACCTCGGATTCCAGGGGGGAGAGGAACAAGAGGAACTTTGACCTGAAAGTGAGAGTCCAGGATCTTCAGCCAGGTGACCGGGTCTTGTTGAGGAACTTAGGCATTCCAGGCAAACACAAGTTGGCTGATCGCTGGAAATCACAGCCATTTGTTGTGTGCAGGAAACTTCCAGGGCTCCCAGTGTATGAGATCAAGCCAGAAGGAAAAACTGGGCCAGTAAAAACATGGCACCGAAATCACCTCTTACCTCTCACTGAGGCAGTCAGGACAAGCACAGAGAAGGAATCCACACCCACTGATGTGTGTAGACCAGTAACCAGGTCCCAACCTGCACCTTCTATAGATGAGGGAGTGGAGATGAGCTGGCTGTGGCTTCCTGAAGATTCAGAAACAGATGCTGATGTCCTTTCGGAGGTAGAGGAGGATGATAATGGAACTCTTAGGGCAGAGGCCCCGGAATTTGTGCCGACCACTCACTCTGTAGGAGAGCCCAGTGCTTCCATTCATTCCCCACCCTTAAGCATTGAACGGAATGATGACCTTGGCCCAGAAGGAATGGACACTCCAAAAGTGCCCAGAGCAAAGAGAGACATTCGCCCACCACGCAGACTGACTTATGACACATTGGGCGAATGCTCTGAAGCCTCACAGTTTGTGAGCAGAAGAAACTTTGAACTGCCTGGTCCCTCTACTCTTGATTTAGTAAGGGACAGCCCCAGCTCACCCCTTGACACATCTGTACCAGACATGGTAGTATCAGCTGTGGGTGCACAGGATAGCTTCCCACTGTATGACAATTGGTGGAAAGCTCCTCTGTCCGTTTTGTGTGAACGTATGGAAACTAGAATGCAAGATAGGATTAGCAATTTGGACCTCTTTGGGGGACCAAAGAGACAAAGTAGGGGGAGTGTGTAGCGCTGATGTATATAAATGTGTATATTGCATTCCCTAGATGGCATTCATGGACATTGAGATTGTTGAGTGCTTGGAGCCATCTAGTGGCCAATTGTTGTTAATGCAAGAAGCATTCCACTATCTGAGGAATAAAGAAGAAAGACTATTGGTTCTCAGAGTTGACCTTTGTAAATAGGAAGTTGATCAAAGACCCAGGAACAATTTCTTGCGCAGTGCATGCTGGGATTTGCTATATAAGGAGTGGGAGCAGCCATCTTGGGTTTTTTTGGAACCGCATGGGCAGCCGGAGAGGATCTGTGAGGAGACGGGACCGAACAACAAGGCCCACGGACATTTCCATTGAGCATCGGAGGACGGGAGTCCCCCAGCAGAGTTGGCCTGGTGTTTGATCCAGCTGACGGAGCAACGGGAGGAGGTCGCCGGACTGTACGGAGCCTGTGTCCAGTTAGGTGAGTGGGTTACGGCCCACAGTTTGTTATGCCTCACACGCCATTAGACTAACACACAGGCCTCACTACATACTTCCAAGAAGAAGCGGAGGGGTTGCCTTTAGGAAGGTTGAAGGCCTAGTTGTTCGGGACGCTCTCCAGAAGGCCAAGGCAGTTAACCCACTCATTGCGGAGACATTTTTTTCAGGAAGTTTATTCGTTTTGTTTGGATTACAAATTACTTGGGAAACATTATTAGCTAGCGAAGAAAGAAGATCAAGAACTGACTGTTTGTTTTTTTTGTGAGATCTCACGGTTACCTTACAAAGTAGGGGGAGCTCCTAGGCTTAGTTTTATTTTCTTATTCATATACCTGCAGGTATACTGTTTGTTATTTGATTGCTGTATAGATTTAATTTTTTGTGCTCTCATCCCATGTTAGGAGGATAGCACAGTTTATGTACTGGTGTTTCTTTACTTGCCAATTATCAACAGTAAAAGAATACTACTGTTTAAGCATATCAGGGTTGTGGCGTATTGCTTTATTCACTCTAGGTGCCGCTCGTGGATCCTGAAGTTACAAACAGGTATCTGGTATCACATTGTACAGTATTGTATTGTATTGCACCACAGCTGTGTAAAGGGGATTGAGCCTTATCATTGGGGTTGTAGTTAGAGTGCAGGCCCAAAATTTAATCAGCAGCTCCTGCGGGGGTCAGTGCTACATATATTTTTTGGGGATATTTATTATAGCAAAAAGTAAAAAATATTGCATTTTTTTCAAAATTGTTGCTTTATTTTTTTTATAGCGCAAAAAATAAACACCGCAGAGATGATCAAATACCACCAAAAGAAAGCTCTATTTGTGGGGAAAAAAAGGACGCCAATTTTGTTTGGGAGCCACGTCGCACGACCGCGCAATTGTCAGTTAAAGCAACGCAGTGCCGAATCACAAAAAGTGCTCTGGTCATTGGGCAGCAATATGGTCCGGGGGTTAAGTGGTTAATTACAACTTGCCATGCCTCTTATTAAATATCTTGGACTGTCCTGGCATTTTAGGACCTTAATAAATGATCACATGCCTGACGAAGGGGCCCTGCGTGGCTCCGAAACGTTGCACTCTCTTTTTGTTGTGATCATGCAATAAACCGTTTGGACGCTATTTTCGTTGTTCCATGGTGTGCTGGCAAATATTTTTACAATAAATGAGATAGGTCGTCAGTACAGGACTGATCGATTTTCAAATATTTATGCCCTGGTTTGTAGACTCTATAACTTTCGAACAGACTACATAATATATACGGATTTGAGTTATTTTTTAGCAGAATAAATTGTGACCAAAATTTATATGTTCACAATTTTTTTTAACAGAAACTAAAAAAATAATGATTTATTTTATTTTATTTATATAGCAAAAAAATGTAAAAACCCAGTGGTGGTCTAATACCACAAAATGAAAGCTATATTTGTGTGAAAAAAATGATGTAGGGATGACTGTGGGTCCTCTAAATAAATAATCATATTATAAACATAAAAATAGATGTTTTCCTCAAGTCCATTAACCACTTTAATACCAGGCATTTTCACCCCCTTCCTGCCCAGGCCAATTTTCAGCTTTCAGCGCTGTCACATTTTGAATGACAATTGTGCGGTAATGTGACGTTGTACCCAAATTGTGCACAAATAGAGCTTTCTTTTGATGGTATTTGATCACCTCTGCTTTTTTCTATTTTTTTTTTGCGCTATAAACAAAAAAAGAGCGACAATTTTTAAAACAAAATATATTTTTAACTTTTTGCTATAATAAATATCCTATTTTTATTTTTTATTTTTTTTCCTCTGTTTAGGCCGATAAGGGCAAATTTATATCAAATACTTACCGTAATTTTCCTTTCCTGATGGACTCCATGGCAGCCTACGTGTGGGTTAATCCCGCCTCGCATACCTCATAGGACCCTACTCCCATAAAGCTTTGCGTCTCCCCATAGACTGTGTTCCGTAATATAGCCTACTCCAGCAAGGGGAGGGAACTCCTGCTGCCATGGAGTCCTTTAGGAAAGGAAAATTACGGTAAGTATTTGATATCAATTTTCCCTTTTCCTGACAGACTCAATGGCAGCCTACGTGTGGGAAATAACTAGCCAACACACCCGGGTGGGAAATTGCTGATTAAAGAAAAAAAAGGTTTAATTGACACTGTCAACAGATAAAACATGTAAACCAAAATCAACCGACGACAAAGAGGCCGGTTCTACGCAGTAGTGCGTCATGAATGTGTTTAATGACGACCAGGAGGCCGCCCTACAGATTACTTCCGGGGAAACATGCCGGGCGGCTGCCCATGATGTGGAGATGCTCCGAGTCGAATGCGCTGTCACCGCTTCAGGAGGAGCCAACTCTTTTGCTTTGTATGCCCCTTGGATTGCTTGAACTATCCATGCAGCGATGGTTCTGGGGGAAGCACGCATTCCCTTGCTTTTCCCATGGAAGGAAATGAACAGGTGGTCAGATTAACGGAAGGCTGCTGTGGCTTCCAGATATTGTCTTAATACATCCCCGACATCTAGAGGATGAACATTAGAGCTCTCAGGAGATCGAAAAGTGGGGAGGACGATTTCTTGATTTTCGTGAAAGACGGATGTTACCTTTTGGATTGGATCCCAGCATGGGAATTAATACGACCCGATCAGGGAAAAAAGTAAGAAACGGTTCTTTGGATCCTAGTGAACCTATTTCTGAGACCCTTCTGGCCGATGTTATGGCCACAAGGAAGACAGCTTTTAAGGAAAGATCTTTGATGGATAAGTTATCCGAGTGCGTAGTTTCTGAAAGGAAGTCCAAAACCAAGGGAAGGTTCCATTTTGAGAACCTTGGTTTCCTCTGTGGTCTAAGCCTCATGGCACCTTTGAAAAATTGCTTGACAAGGGTGTGTTTGGCCCATGAAAACCCAGTGAAGGCCGAAATGGCCGAAACTTGGACTCTCAGGAAGCTGACCGATAAAGACAGATCCAGACCTGTCTGAAGGAAGCCAAGAACATCCTGAATCCTAGGATTACTAGGGGACCCATCCATGGCACAGGCGAAATCGGAAAATTTTGACCATATTCTCTGGTAGACCTTGTTGGTGCTTGTTCTCCTCGCACTTAACAGAGTGGAGATGGCTTGACTTGGACAGCCTAGCGCAATAAGCCTTTCCCTTTCAAAAACCAGACCATCAGATGAAGATGGGACGGACGGGGTTACCCCTTGTAACAGGAGATCTGCCCTGTTCGGAAGCGGGACCGGATCCCGGAAACTCAGATGAAGCAGCAACGGGAACCATGGTCTGTTGGGCCAATAAGGGACTATCGCCACCACCTCGACCGCCTCCCACCTGAGTCTTGCCAGGAACCGGAGGATGACCGGGACTGGGGGAAAAGCATAGGCTCTGTGAAAATTCCACTGGTCTGTTAGAGCATCCACTCCGAAAGCTTGGGGACAGCGACCTCTCGTATAGAATTTCTCCAGTTTGAAGTTGCATGGAGATGTAAACGGGTCCACTTCGGGGATAACTCCCAGGGACAGGACCCAGCTGAAGACTTCACTGTGGAGAGACCATTCATTGTTGTCGAGCGTCGTCCTCGAGAGGTAGTCTGCTTGGAGATTTTGAGATCCGGGGAGATACACAGCTGTCAGGTCTGAGAGATGAACTTGTGCCCACGACATGATCGGATCCACTTCCCTCAGTAGGGACAAACTGCGGGTGCCTCCCTGTCTCTTTATGTACGGCACAGCTGTCGTGTTGTCTATTCTTAACAGGACTGACGATCCTTTTACTAGATGAAGAAAGGATTGAAGGGCACAGTAGGCCGCACGGAGTTCCAGGGCATTGGAACTCACTCTCCGAGACGGTAAAGTCCACTTCCCTTGAGCAAATTCCTTCAAGCACAGAGCCCCCCAGCCTCTGTTGCTGGCATCTGACGTAATTGTGATCCAGGAGATCAGGGCTAATGAATGGCAGTTGAGGAGATTTTTCCTTAGTAGCCACCAAAGGAGACTTTCTCGCATGGACGATGTTATTCGAATGCGCTGATCCCGAGAATTTGGATCCATTGTGCCCATCTCACTATGGGGACTGTGGACACCATAGTGCCCACTATCTTGAGATATTGCGAGGCTTTTAGAAAGGGAGATTCCAATGCAAGCCGGATTCTGTCCCGGACTACCGGTAACTTTGTCAGGGGTAAGGAGATGGAACGTTGAACTGTGTTGAACTGGGCTCCCAGAAAAATCAGAGATTGTGTGGGTTGCAGATGACTTTTTTCTCTGTTTATCAGCCAACCGAACTCGGTCAGGGTGGAAATGATCTGGTTCTGGTGTGTCAACAGCTGTTCTTTGTCTTGCGAAAGTAACAGTAAGTCGTCGAGGTAGTGATGAAGTCGAATACCCTTGGTTCTGATCAGGGCGACGACAGCCAATAGAAGTTTTGAGAACACCCGGGGCGATGTTGTGAGCCCGAATGGGAGATACAAAACAAAGACAGCGCCAAAGATCCAAAAGTAAGACGATATAAACATATGAAGAGCTTATGACCACATAATAATATTAGATAAGTAAGCCCTGGAGTAATACTGGGCTAAGTGTATAAGCTGCTAGAAGGATGAACACATCAGGAGTGATGTGAAAGGGAAAGACAGACCAAGGTGATCCTTCAAAAAAGCGCTGTAACACAAACAACTGCAGGAAGTCCCAAAATCATGCAAATGCTGTTTATTACAAATAAAAGTCTGTTAAAAAGCATATATGTGTACAAAAGTTCCAGTCTCTGTTGCAGAATCTACAGTGTGCAGCGTGATTGATCCCAATGGCTGCCTGTCACCAAACTATAACACACAGCATGAGTATAGACACAGTTACACTCGTGTAGAATGAAAAATGGAAAACAATAACTGTGGAGAGGTATTGAAGGTCGGACTATCGAGGCCAAGGAAGTAGTTTAAAAATATAATTTTAATGTCGTCATAAAATAAAACAAATTAAACATATACATAAAAATAACAATGGTACATATATGCGGGTAAACCACTCTATACACAAAATCCCTAAAGTCGCCGACGCACGTTTCGCCGTGGGGCTTCTTCAGGACGGATGTTAAGGATTTTGAAAGGAGATGTATATAAATAGTTGTATGGCCGATGACTCTGCAACCAATGCAAGACAGGACACACACCACGATCGGATATTCAATAGTATGTAAAATACTGGATTCAGAGAAGTCCTCAGAGCTTATTGTAGATCTGTTAATTGACAGTAGATTCAAAGTGAGGGTATTTCCAACATTCATAAAAAGAATTATAATATGGTGCTATTGGCAGCCTCCATTCCTTTATAGGAGACCATAGGGCCAACTGGGACACATAGCCAAAAAATGTATTGAGCTTCAAGTTATCGAGGGGTACCAGACCGCCAATCAGCGCATAGACTTTTAAGCTTCTAAGTATGAGCCGGCCGATCAGGGGGTTGACTCGTACGGGCGCCCGTGTCCCAGGGTGTACATCTGCATGACACACACTCGTGTAGAATGAGTGCCTTATCCCACAGGCATGCAGTCTCGCTCTGAAGGAGGAGGATCCAATGCTAAGTGGCATCCACGGTGAACCGTGAAGAGCACACTTACCGTGTCCCAGATGGAAAGGAAGGGCATGCAGGGGAGATGTGTCCATATACCAGCCGAGGGGATGATGATGAGCACAGGATTTTTTCATCATCATTCCCTCGGCTGGTATATGGACACATCTCCCCTGCATGCCCTTCCTTTCCATCTGGGACACGGTAAGCGTGCTCTTCACGGTTCACCGTGGATGCCACTTAGCATTGGATCCTCCTCCTTCAGAGCGAGACTGCATGCCTGTGGGATAAGGCACTCATTCTACACAAGTGTAACTCTGTCTATACTCATGCTGTGTGTTATAGTTTGGTGACAGGCAGCCATTGGGATCAATCACGCTGCACACTGTAGATTCTGCAACAGAGACTGGAACTTTTGTACACATATATGCTTTTTAACAGACTTTTATTTGTAATAAACAGCATTTGCATGATTTTGGGACTTCCTGCAGTTGTTTGTGTTACAGCGCTTTTTTAAAGGATCACCTTGGTCTGTCTTTCGAATGGGAGATACGTAAATTGGAGGTGGACATTGTCTACTGAGAATCGAAGGTATTTTTGGAACTGCGACTGGGACATGGAAGTAGGCATCTTTTAGGTCTATGGACATCAGCCAATCACCTGGTTGAACTGTCTGGCGAATAGTAAGCAAGAACTCCATCTTGAATTTCTCCTTTTTGATAAAGGTGTTTAGATGTGTCAGGTCTATTACCGGTCTCCAAGAGCCTGTCTTTTTTAGGACCATAAAGGACCATAAACAGGGGCGAGTACATCCCTTGACCTCTTTCGGATGATGGAACATGTATAGCGGCGCCCAGAGCTAGGAGAGAGCTTGTGTATGACAGAAGAATTTTCCTTTTTTCTTCTGAGCCGGGTATTGTTGTGGGTACAAACTGGAGAACGGGTGGACTGATAAAGGTCCAGGTATGGCCTGTAGATACTGTTTTAAACAGTATCTAGATACTGTTTTGAACTGGAACGCAGATGCGTTCCAGCGGCCATGGCCCAGGCAAAACAACATAGAAAACGTCTGCCATGTAAAAACGTTATAGAAAAGGATAATACATTACCAAGGATACCGTTGCCGACCCGTCCTGAAACTGAGAGCTATGGAGCTCACTCTGCACGACTCGGGCATTTCAAAGAAATATAGGCCTCCAGCTAATAGCTAGGACGTTTGGCCTTGTTGCTGCTTGCCTGCCAATGGCTGGTTAGTAAGCACATCAGGTATTGCAACCGTCGCCCATGTCTGCCCTGCTAATAGCTGGGATTTGCTGAAGACCAAAGCCGCCTGAACAAGTGGGCTCTATGTGCAGAACCAACAGGACTGGAAACAAAGGTATTTCTTCTCTTTTTTAAAAACAGCATAGGTCCTAGGAGGACAAAAAAGGAACACAGTCTATGGGGAGACGCAAAGCTTTATGGGAGTAGGGTCCTATGAGATATGAGAGGCGGGATTAACCCACACGTAGGCTTCCATGGAGTCTGTCAGGAAATGTATTCTTCTACATATCTACAAAATTGTAATAAGCGTATATTGATTGGTTTGCGCAAAAGTTATAGTGCCTACAAAATAGTGGATAGATTTATGGCATTTTTATTATTATTTATTTTTTTTACTATTAATGGCAGCGATCTGCGATTTTTATTGTGACATTGCAGCGAACATATCGGACACTTTTGACACTATTTTGGGACCATTCACATTTATACAGCGATCAGTGCTATGAAAATGCACTGATTACTGTATAAATGTGACTGGCAGGAAAGGGGTTAACACTAGGGGGCGATCAAGGGGTTACGCGCATCGGGTCCGCAGTTATGTGGCGTGCCCACGCTCGCCACAATGCAGAGAAGAAAAAGACGTCATATGATGTCCGCCTGGAGGGAGGAAGGGTGCCTACCGCCGTCATATTACAATACCAGGGCAAATAGGAAGGGTGATAGAGGATGCATAGGCATACTTAGAATTGCACCTCAAAACACATTCTACTACTTCTTGTGAGACTTTTTCACAGCCTAGCTAAATAGAGATCCCAAAGTCCAAGGAGCACCTTCAGGCTTCCTAGGGAAAGAATTACACATCTAATTTCCTGACTGCGTATCATCTTTTTGGAGGCCCAGGAGAACTAGAAAAGCAGAAACACCCACAAAATGACCACATTTGGAAAGTAAACACCCCGAGGGGTTTTCTAAGAAGTATGGTGAGTCTTTTTGAAGTCTTCAATTCTTGCCACAATAAACTGCAGTTTATTGGCATTTTGGCTTCTTTTTTTTAAAGCCTATAAACTGAATTCTGTTAGCCTATGTGTCCATGCACACCTGGGCGTTTTTCAGTGTTAATGATCTTTGGAGTTTATTGGCTTTTTTCTGAACGCTCGAAATTTGCATTCAAAGTGCCGTTTTTCGGCTGGGAAAAGCCAAAAACGCTGGTGCCAGCTTTTTTCATATCATTTATTTTTTTTATTTTATATCCAAGGTCTCAAAGAGAAATCAACATAACATAGAGATTCAATTAACAAATTAAGAGTAAACAATAGATATATATCCACCTTCTAACTACTAAACAAAATGCCACTGGAGGAGTAAACACTCAGGAGGACCTCTACCCGTGTCTCTCCTTCCCCCTCGTATTCTATTAGTGAGTCAAACTTCATGGACCCTCCAGTCCCACTCTCTAAATTAACTTACCCGTTTCCTTCACCTAATTCCTCTCTGTTCCCTTGTCCTTATATACATTCCCTTCCCATTCCCTACCCAAAAAAAAAAAAAAACCCAACCCCCCCCCCCCAAAACAAAACCCTCATTCCAGAGGTACTTCCCTCCTTTCCTATTGCTCCCTTCTCTATACTCTCTCCCTCCGCTGGTACTCCTCACTTTCCTCCTCCAGCATTCTCTTCCCCTCCTCGGAGTACATAAATATATTCCATCCTGTCCAAGTTTCCACGTACTGTTCTCTTTTATTTTGAGCTGAAAAAAAAAAAGCTGAACTGAAAAACGCTGATTCAAGCTATTGCAAAAACGCTAAAAAACTTTGAAAGGCTCCCTGTAAAGCTACTGTAAAGCTACTGGCGTTTTTAAATAGTTTTTTTTAGCTTCAGTGTCCATGGAGCCGACTTAGGCCCCTTTCACACATGCGGACCGTATGTCCGCTTTTTCATCTATCAGTTTGCGGATGAAAAAGGGACATACATTGGTCCCAATTAGGGATGAGCTTTGTGTTCGATGCGAACACATTCGCATTGAACATTGGCCGTTCAATTGTTCGCCGAAAACGAACAAATTGGGTCGTTCGCGCCAAATTCGAATGACCCATAATTCACTGTGGCGTGCGCGCTGGTGATTGGCCAAGCATGCACCATGACCCTGCATGCTTGGCCAATCACAGCGCCCAAAAAATGAAGAGACCTAATTAGCCAAAGCCTGGGTGCTTTGGCCAATTAGGGCTCAGGGCTTTAGCACACGCCCCACACTATAAAAGGCCGCCTCCCGGGTGGCCTCGTGTAGTGTGTTCCCGGCTTGCTTGTCAGACAGACAGAGAGAGAGAGATAGATAGATAGAGACACAGTGTCTTTTCACATAGATAGATAGATAGATAGATAGATAGATAGATAGATCAGGGAGGCTACTAGTTAACTTAGTATAGTTAAATTTACAGTTTGTAGAGAATATATTGACATCCCTAGGAGTTGTCAATATATTTATAAACTGTATAGCTTAGCTAGTTCTGCTATTAGTATCTGTCAGGCAGGAGATTGTGCTTGATGCTCTAACGTGTTAGTCAACGTGTGCTAGTTAATTGCATATAGACGCATTACCTGTTACTGCACGTGTGCTATTTATTTGCACAGAAAGGCAGTTGCTGTTAATGCAAGTGGGCTATTGAATTGCACAGAAACGCAGTCGCTCTGACTGTGCTGTTTAATACCACCTTAGCGCATTTGGTGTCACCGCACGTGTGCTGTTATATACCACCTGAGCGCATTTTGTGTCACCGCACGTGTGCTGTTACATATCACCTGAGCGCATTTGGTGTCACCGCACGTGTGCTGTTACATACCACCTGAGCGCATTTGGTGTCACCGCACGTGTGCTGTTATATACCACCTGAGCGCATTTGGTGTCACCGCACGTGTGCTGTAACATACCACCTGAGCGCATTTGGTGTCACCGCACGTGTGCTGTTATATACCACCTGAGCGCATTTTGTGTCACCGCACGTGTGCTGTTACATATCACCTGAGCGCATTTGGTGTCACCGCACGTGTGCTGTTACATACCACCTGAGCGCATTTGGTGTCACCGCACGTGTGCTGTTACATACCACCTGAGCGCATTTGGTGTCACCGCACGTGTGCTGTTACATACCACCTGAGCGCATTTGGTGTCACCGCACGTGTGCTGTTACATATCACCTGAGCGCATTTGGTGTCACCGCACGTGTGCTGTTACATATCACCTGAGCGCATTTGGTGTCACCGCACGTGTGCTGTAACATACCACCTGAACGCATTTGGTGTCACCGCACGTGTGCTGTTACATAGCACCTGAGCGCATTTGGTGTCACCGCACGTGTGCTGTTACATACCACCTGAGCGCATTTGGTGTCACCGCACGTGTGCTGTTACATACCACCTGAGCGCATTTGGTGTCACCGCACGTGTGCTGTTACATACCACCTGAGCGCAGTTAGTGTCACCGCACCTGTGCTGTTATATACCACCTGAGCGCAGTTAGTGTCACTGTACGTGTGCTGTTACATACCACCTGAGCGCAGTTAGTGTCACCGCACCTGTGCTGTTATATACCACCTGAGCGCATTTAGTGTCACTGTACGTGTGCTGTTATATACCACCTGAGCACATTTGGTGTCACCGCACCTGTGCTGTTATATACCACCTGAGCGCAGTTAGTGTCACTGTACGTGTGCTGTTATATACCACCTGAGCGCAGTTAGTGTCACCGCACCTGTGCTGTTATATACCACCTGAGCGCAGTTAGTGTCACTGTACGTGTGCTGTTACATACCACCTGAGCGCAGTTAGTGTCACTGCACCTGTGCTGTTATATACCACCTGAGCGCAGTTAGTGTCACTGTACGTGTGCTGTTACATACCACCTGAGCGCAGTTAGTGTCACCGCACCTGTGCTGTTATATACCACCTGAGCGCAGTTAGTGTCACTGTACGTGTGCTGCTATATACCACCTGAGCGCATTTGGTGTCACCGCACATGTGCTGTTATATACCACCTGAGCGCAGTTAGTGTCACCGCACCTGTGCTGTTATATACTACCTGAGCGCATTTGGTGTCACCGCATCTGTGCTGTTATATACCACCTGAGCGCATTTGGTGTCACCGCACCTTTGCTGTTATATACCACCTGAGCGCAGTTAGTGTCACTGTACGTGTGCTGTTATATACCACCTGAGCGCAGTTAGTGTCACCGCACCTGTGCTGTTATATACCACCTGAGCGCAGTTAGTGTCACTGTACGTGTGCTGTTATATACCACCTGAGCGCAGTTAGTGTCACTGTACGTGTGCTGTTATATACCACCTGAGCGCAGTTAGTGTCACCGCACCTGTGCTGTTATATACCACCTGAGCGCAGTTAGTGTCACTGTACGTGTGCTGTTACATACCACCTGAGCGCAGTTGGTGTGACTCTGCTTGTGCTGTTACATACCACCTGAACGCAGTTGGAGTCACTGCGCTTGTGCTGTTACATACCACCTGAACGCATAAATATGTCTGGAAGGACAACAAAGAGAAGCAGAGAGTCACGAGGGCAAGCAGGCTCTGCATGTAGAGGTAACGCTGGTAGTGGATGTGGTGCATCCTCTTCAGCACGTGGCCGTGGCCGTGGCCGCTCGTCCTTCTTTTCGGGAGCTGGCCGTGTTGAGCCTCAACATGCAGAGAAATTAGTAGAGTGGATGACCAAGCTGTCCTCATCCTCCTCATCCTCTCTCACACAGACTGATCAAAGTTTATCTGGCAAAGCAGCTGCCAAGGCGTCCTCTTCCCTCTGCACAATGGCTTCACACAATACTTCCCTAGTACCACCATGTCCTCCTGAGGAGTCCCCCGAACTGTTTCAACACAGTGTTGGGTACATGCTGCAGGAAGATGCACAGCGTTTTGAAGACTCCGATGACGGAACACTAATCGAGGAAGGCATTGATGTGAGCCCAGGGAGAGGGGGTGGCCGAGAGGGACAGCAATTTGTCAGTGATGATGTTCCCCCAGCTGGAGCATACTGCCAGGTTGTTGACAGTGATGAGGAGGGAGGGGATGATGAGGTCACTGACTCTACCTGGGTGCCTGATAGGAGAGAGAAGGAGGAAGAGGAGGAGGAGGAGGAGGAGGACGAGGCACAGGCACATCTCCAAAGAGGCAGGATGCCCTCCAGGGGTCAGCTTAAGGTCACACCCACTGCATTACAGCGCACATCTACGGCGCTTGTGCATGGTGCTGCTGTGTCTGACCGGTACAGCAAAAGTTCTTTGGTGTGGGCCTTTTTTGAAACATGTCCACAAGTTTGTACCTTTGCTATTTGCAACTTATGTCGCAAGCGTATCTCGCGTGGCCAAAACATCAACCGCCTGGGTACCACATGCTTGTCCAGACATATGTTGACCTGCCATGCAGCTCGTTGGCAAGCACACCAGAAAGACCCACATCAAAGACAAAAGCGTACCCCCCCTTGCCCTTCTGGGACCTCTAACCCCAGTAGACCCCCAGTCCTCTCTGAAGCCTGCAGTGAAGGTGTAGAAATAGGTGTGTCACAAGCTAGTAGTAGCGGTCAATCTAATGATAGTACCAGGCAAATTTCCCTGCCCCAGCTGCTGCAGCGCCGAAAGAAGTACAATCCCAGCCATCCACATGCCCAGCAGTTGAATGCTAGCTTAGCGAAATTGCTAGCACTTCAACTGCTACCTTTTCAGTTGGTAGATTCTGCCCCCTTTCGTGAGTTTGTGCAATGTGCAGTACCTCAGTGGCAAGTACCAAAACGCCACTTTTTCTCACGGAAGGCTATTCCGGCTCTCTACCGGCATGTGGAAGGCAATGTCCATGCCTCGCTGGACAGGGGGGTCAGTGGTAAGGTGCATATTACCGCTGACTCATGGTCCAGCAGGCATGGACAGGGACGTTACCTGTCTTTTACGGCGCATTGGCTGGCAGCTGGGAAGGACGCAGGGCAAGGTCCAGTAGTTTTGGAGGTTGTTCCGCCACCACGCCTCCAAAACACTACTACTGCTTGTGACACACCTCTCTCCTCCACCCCCTCCTCTTCTTCTTCCTCTGTGGCCTCTTCCTGTGGTGATGTTTTTTTCGAACCAGCCGTGCTCTGTAGGCGTACGAGGGGATACGCAGGAATGCAGGCCAAGAGATGCCATGCGGTGCTAGAGCTGGTGTGCTTGGGAGACAGTAGCCACACTGGGGAAGAGGTTTTGTCAGCTCTGCAGGGTCAGGCTGAGAGGTGGTTGAAGCCACGCCAGCTGAAGCCTGGAATGGTGGTCAGCGATAATGGCACCAACCTCCTCTCTGTCCTGCGACATGGAAAACTCACCCACGTGCCCTGTTTTGCGCATGTCTTCAATTTAGTGGTGCAGTGGTTCTTGGGCAGGTACCCGGGCTTGCAGGATGTCCTGAAGCAGGCCAGGAAAGTCTGTGTGCATTTTCAAAGGTCATATAATGCCACTGCTCGGCTGACTGACCTCCAAAGGGAATACAACCTGCCCAAGAACTGCCTAATTTGTGACATGCCCACCAGATGGAACTCAACGTTGGCCATGCTGCAGCGGCTGCACACGCAGCAACGGGCCATCAATGAGTACCTGTGCTAATATGGCAGCAGAACTGGGTCAGGGGAGCTAGGTTTTTTTCCCCACGCCAGTGGGCCTTGATCAGGGATGCATGCACTGTCCTGTCACCATTTGAGGAGGCCACGAGGATGGTGAGCAGTGACAGTGCAAGCATCAGTGAGACTGTCCCTCTTATTCACATGTTGGAGCACACGCTACGTGGAATAATGGACAGGGCCCTTGAGGCAGAACAGAGGGAGGAAGAGGAGGACTTCCTTACCTCTCAAGGTCCCCTTTACCCAGACAGTGATCCTGCTTGCCCACCTTGCACACAGGAAAAGGAGGAGGAGGAGGAGGAGGATTGTATCAGCAGCATGGAGGTGGAGCCTAGCACTCAGTAGCAGCAGTCTTCAAGGGATCATTTACAGTCCCAAGGAGCACGTGGAGTTTTACGTGGCTGGGATGAGGTGCCTGTGGATCCTGTCGTCCTCAGTGACCCAGAGGACTGTGCCCCGAATGTCTCTGCAAACCTACGCTGCATGGCCTCCCTGATCCTGCAAAGCCTGCGTAAGGATCCTCGTGTACGTGCTATTAAGGAGAGGGATCATTACTGGCTGGCGACTCTCCTTGATCCACGTTACAAGAGTAAGGTTGCAGACCTTATGTTGCCATCGCAGAGGGAGCAGAAGATGAAACTTCTGCGGGAGGCCTTGCAGAAGGGTCTGTGCAATGCGTTCCCAGAACCGGGGGGATTACCAAAACCTGGCTCTGGACAACGTCTTGCTGAGGCTTCGGTGAGTCACAGAAGGGGTGGTGGAGAAGGTAGTTGTCTGACCGATGCGTTCAGGCAGTTTTTTAGTCTGCAGCCCCAAGGTCTGACCGGTTCCAGCAACCATCGCCAGCGTCTGGTTTACATGGTCCGGGAATACCTAGAGGCAAGATCTGACTTGGACACCTTCCCCACCGAAAATCCTCTGGCTTACTGGGTCTTGAGGATGGATCACTGGCCAGAGCTTGCCCAGTACGCAATTGAGCTACTGGCTTGCCCTGCATCCAGTGTTCTTTCAGAACGGACATTCAGTGCTGCTGGAGGCTTTGTGACTGATCACAGGGTGCGCCTCTCCACTGGCTCTGTTGACCTACTGACCTTCATCAAAATGAATCAGGCTTGGATCAACACCAGCTACCAAGCACGTGATGCTGATATTAACCACTTAAGACCCGGACCAATACGCTGGTAAATGACCCAAGGTGTTTTTGCGATTTGGCACTGCGTCGCTTTAACAGACAATTGCGTGGTCGTGCGACGTGGCTCCCAAACAAAATTTGCGTCCTTTTCTTCCCACAAATAGAGCTTTCTTTTGGTGGTATTTGATCACCTCTGCGATTTTTATTTTTTGCGCTATATACAAAAATAGAGCGACATTTTTGAAAAAAAAACACTATTTTTTACTTTTTGTAAAAAAAAAATCAAATAAACTAAATTTTAGTCAAACATTTAGGCCAAAATTTATTTAGCCACATGTCTTTAGTAAAAAAAAAAATCGCAATAAAAAAAAATAGCTACCTAGCGGGAACAGCGACACTAATACAGCGATCAGAAAAATGATCGCTTAGTGACGCTGGCAATAGGGAGTGAAAGGGTTAACTAGGGCGGTGATCAGGGGGTTAAAACTTTATTAGGGGGGGTGGGGGGGCTATCCTGAACCTAACACTAACTGTTTTTTACACTGCCTGTCACACTGACACTAAATGCAGTGATTAGATCACTGCATTCAGTGACACTGTGACAGGGGGGGTGGGGGGGGCGATCACAAGGGGTTAATATGCCTATGTGAGTGTGTGTCAGTGTTGTGTTGGTGCACACTTACTTGTGGTGTCTTCTCTCATCAGCAGCGCTGGGAAACAGCGCTGCGATGAGAGATTACATCATTTCCTCCTTCCTGTGTAAACACAGGAGGAGGAAGTGACAGGATGGGAGCGCGCTCCCATTGGCTGGGAGCGATCGCGGGGGGGCGGGTATTCGCCGACATCCGCCCGCAGATCCCGGATCGCTCCCGGAGCCAGGGGGACCCCCGCACGCCGCGGAGGGGGTCCCGATGAGACCCCCGAACCGCACTTAGGCGTGGACGTAAATTTACGCCCTTGTGCCTGTACGTGCCATTCTGTGGCCGTATATGTGCGTGCGGGGGTCCTTAAGTGGTTAATGAATAATATCTTTTTGTTGAAAAGTCGGATCCCTTTTAGACTGCTGATGCTGAGTGACTGTCCTCTTATGCTGCTGATGGAATATCCTTCTCCTCCTCACTTTTCTTGCTGATAGCTAGTAAGAAATGTTGTGTTTCTGGGCACAATTTTTCAGCCCCTGTTTAACAGGGGCGCCTAATAACAATTTTTGATGCAATACTTTGCACGTGGCTCCTTGTTGCGCTCCAATTGGAGTTATTGTGAGGGGTTGCAGTGTTGTGTTGTGCCCAAGGCCCAATTTTTCTGCCCCTGTTTAACAGGGGCACCTAATAACAATTGTTGATGCAATACTTTGCACGTGGATCCTTGTTACGCTCCAATTGGAGTTATTGGGAGGGGTTGCAGTGTTGTGTTGTGCCCAAGGCCCAATTTTTCTGCCCCTGTTTAACAGGGGCGCCTAATAACAATTTTTGATGCAGTACTTTGCACGTGGCTCCTTGTTGCGCTCCAATTGGAGTTATTGTGAGGGGTTGCAGTGTTGTGTTGTGCCCAAGGCCCAATTTTTCTGCCCCTGTTTAACAGGGGCGCCTAATAACAATTTTTGATGCAATACTTTGCACGTGGCTCCTTCTTGTGCTCCAATTGGAGTTTTTGTGAGAGGTTGCAGTGTTGTGTTGTGCCCAAGACACAATTTTTCTGCCCCTGTTTAACAGGGGCGCTTAACCACTTGCATACTGGGCACTTACACCCCCCTCCTGCCCAGGTAAAATTTCAGCTTCCGGCACTGCGTCGCTTTAACTCACAATTGCGCGGTCATGCGACGTGGCTCCCAAACAAAATTTACGTCCTTTTTTCCCCACAAGTAGAGCTTTCTTTTGGTGGTAATTGATCACCTGTGCGATTTTTATTTTTTGCGCTATAAAAATAAAAGAGCGACAATTTTGAAGAAAAATACAATAATTTTTTACTTGTTGCTATAATAAATATCCCAATTAAAAAAAAAAACACTTTTTTTTTTCTCAGCTTAGGGCGATACGTATTCTTCTACATATTTTTGGTAAAAAAAAAAAAAAAAAATCGCAATAAGCGACTGGTTTGCGCAAAAGTTATAGCGCTTACAAAATAGGGGAGAGAATTATTATTTTTTATTATTTTTTTTTACTAGAAATGGCGGCGATCTGCGTTTTTTATTGGTACTGCGACGTTATGGCGGACACATCGGACACTTTTGACACATTTTTGGCGCCATTCACATTTATACTGCGATCAGTGCTATAAATATGCACTAATTACAGTATAAATGTGACTGGCATTGAAGGGGTTAACACTAGGGGGTGAGGAAGGGGTTAAATGTGTATGCTAGGTGTGTTCTAACTGTGGGGGGAGGGGGGGTGACTGGGGGGGTGACCGATCTGTGTCCCTATGTAGGAAGGAACACAGATCGGGCTCCTCCCCTCCAGAGACAGGACGCTGTCTCTGTGTAAAACGGCAATGAGAGATGATCTATGAGAGATCATCTCTCATTCACCCACAGATCGCATCGCAAACGGCCACTCTGATTGGCCGTTTGCCGCGATCTGTGATTGGCCGTGTCCAAGGGACACGGACAACACAGGGCTTCCCCGCAGCGCGCACTACAGCGCGCGCTGGGAACGCCAGAATGACATGCCGTCAAATGACGGCATGTTGGATATTCAGGCCCGCACTGTTGCCGTAATCCGACAGTAGCGCGGGCCTGAAGTGGTTAATAACAATTTTTGATGCAATAATTTGCACGTGGCTCCTTGTTGCGCTCCAATTGGAGTTATTGGGAGGGGTTGCAAGTGTTGTGTTGTGCCCAAGGCACAATTTTTCAGCCCCTGTTTAACAGGGGTGCCTAATAACAATTTTTGATGCAATACTTTACACGTGGCTCCTTGTTGCGCTCCAATTACAGTATGTTTGAGGGGTGCCCTTTTTTCTAAAAATGTTCTTTTACAAAACAATAATGGCCCCCCACCACCGCTAAAATATTTGACATAATGTTGCCACACAGAACTTGCGCAAGTAGCATTAATTACTTTTTTTTTTATAGTCCTCATGTTGTGCAGGGACATTTCTAAACATGTGCCACTACTATAGACACACAGCAGGTGTGATATTTATATGAATTTTCTTTTTTCACTTTAAGCATCATTAAAATGGCTGCTCTGGAAAAAACGGCCGTTTAAAAAAAAAAAATTTCCATTGATACATGTTCCCTGGGGCAAGACCTGGGTTCTGAACGACGTTTTCCAACATTTAATTGAATTTTACTCTTTAAAACGATTGTTTTTGAATTTGAACGTACGGGTCCCATAGACTTCAATGGGGTTTCGAAATATTTGTGTGAACCCGCAGTCTGTTCGAACGTTCTGGTGCGAACCGAACCTGGGGGTGTTCGGCTCATCCCTAGTCCCAATGAGATTGCGGGTGTCAGCGGATAAACATCCGCTGACACCCGTAATCGTCCACCTCCGCAAACATCCAATTTTGCAAACGGAAGAAAACCCTATTTTTCTTCCGTCTGCAGAGCAGATCGGATGAACACGGACATATGGTCCGTGTTCATCCGATCCTCCCCATAGGGGAGAGCGGAGAAAAGACAGGGCGGTCCCTGCACAGTGTGCCCTGTCATCCGCCGGCTCAGCGGGGATCTGTGGAGCGATCCCCGCTGAGCTTACGGAGCATACGGAGGCAGATCATTACTCATCCGCCTTGTGTGAAAGGGGCCTTACACCTCAAAACACATGCTCTAGTTTGGCAATAAATACGACACGTGTGAGACTTTTCAGTCTAAGGGCACTTTCACACGGGACGGATCAGTAATGATCTGCCTCCGTGTGCTCCGTATGCACCGTATGTCCGTGTTCATCCGATCCGCAGACAGAAGGAAAAATAGGGTTTTCTTCCGTCTGCAGAATCGGATCATTGCGGAGGCGGACGAGATCGGATGTCAGCGGATGTTCATCCGCTGACACCCGCAATCTCATAGGGACCAATGTATGTCCCTTTTTCATCCGCAAACAGATGGATGAAAAAGCGGACATACGGTCTGCACGTGTGAAAGGGGCCTTAGAATAAGATATGCCTGTGCTCAAGTATGAACTTATGCATGTACAATATATAGCCCATGTACATAAGTCTGTCAGCTCACACCGACAGAATGTGAGGAGAGGAGAGCTGATCAGCAGCATCTCCTCTTAGAGGACATCTAGGTATGTAATCATGGCACTGAATGATCAGTGCCCTGATTACAATTAAGTGCCCACCACTGCCAGCAATCAGTGTCCACCAGTGCCCACAAGTGCCACCAATCAGTGCCCACAAGTGCCAGCAATCAGTGGCCATTAGTGATGCCAGTCAGTGCTGGCTATCAGTGCTGCCCATTAATGCCCATCACTGATGCCCATCAGCATGCTTGTAGGCAGTGGCGGAATTATCATAGTCGCAGCAGTCGCATGTGACTGGGCCCTGTAGTTCCACCAATTCAGGGGGGCCCGCCACCCACGTGAGGGGCCCACCTAACTGTCCTGTCATTGTGTGTGTCGTCGGTTCGTTCCGTCGTGGGGAGGGGGGCTTTCGTCAGCTGAGGGGAGAGAGAGAAGGCAGCGCTGAGACTGTGGACCGACCCGCCCCGCCCCTGCCTATCCAGAGACAAAGAATGTAGGGAGGCGGGGCGGACACTGCTGACACCAATTGAAATAAGGTGGGGGAGGAGCTGCAGGAGGTCGCGGTCGCTGTGTAAAGAGTAGAGACACGGAGCAATGCAGGGGAAAATCAAGTGGAAACTGACAGCAAATACAGTAAGTCTCTGATCCTGGCACCCAGCGCTGCCAAGGTACCCAGTCAGTGACAGTCCCCACCACCACCGCTGATTCCATCCCATCCCACCACTGCCACTCATCCCTCCCACCCAGCACATCATTGATACTCATCCCTACCCCCCCCCCCACCACTGACACTTATCCCATTCCCCCAAGCAATCACACTCATCCCACCCACCACTGCCACTCATTCCCCCCTTCCTCCACCAATGCCACTCATTCCTCCCTCAACAGCACTGCCACTCATGCCACCCACCCACCACTGCCACTCATTCCTCCCTCCACAGCACTGCCACTCATGCCACCCACCCACCACTGACACTTATTCCTACCTCCCTCCACCACTGCCACTCATCCCATTCCCCACAGCAATCTCACTCACCCCCCCCCCCAGCACTGACACTCATTCCTCCCTCCCTCCACCACTGCCACTCATCCCATTCTCCCTAGCACTGCCACTCATCCCATTCCCCCCAGCAATCCCACCCACCACTCATTCATCCCCCCAGCACTGCCACTCATCCCATTCCCCCCAGCACTGCCACTCATCCCATTCCCCCCAGCACTGCCACTCATCCCATTCCCCCCAGCACTGCCACTGATCCCATTCCCCCCAGCACTGCCACTGATCCCATTCCCCCCAGCACTGCCACTGATCCCATTCCCCCCAGCACTGCCACTGATCCCATTCCCCCCAGCACTGCCACTCATCCTATTCCCCCCAGCACTGCCACTGCTCCCATTCCCCCCACCAGCACTGCCACTGCTCCCATTCCCCCCACCAGCACTGCCACTCATCCCATTCCCCCACCAGCACTGCCACTCATCCCATTCCCCCACCAGCACTGCCACTCATCCCATTCCCCCCAGCACTGCCACTCATCCCATTCCCCCCAGCACTGCCACTCATCCCATTCCCCCCAGCACTGCCACTCATCCCATTCCCCCCAGCACTGCCACTCATCCCATTGCCCCCAGCACTGCCACTCATCCCATCCCACCAGCAGGGGCGTATGTACAGGAGTTGCCAGGGTCACAATTGCATGCTCCAGGGTTTCCATGCGGCCCCCTGTACACTTGGATAGGAGGGGCTGCATATAGAGGAACCTATCCCTTCATTTCCCTTCTGCAGCAGCTGAAAGGCCGCAGGAAGAAAATGAAGGGGAACGGTTCCTCTATATGCAGCCCATCCCCCGTGCTATCCACCAACTGCTGCCCCAATCTCATGTGTACTCTTTTGCCCCCCCATCCCCCACAGTGCTGCCGGGTTCTTCCCTCTCCTCTCCTTCCCGGCTGCTGCAGGGGGATGTTTTCTGCATGGAGCGTGGGGAAGGGACCAGTAAATGTGTAATTTACCGGCTCCTCCCTTGTCTTAATGAATAGGGATCACTGGCCCAGTTCATTTATAACTGAGACATGGTAAACTATGTTTACTATTCTTCAGTTTGTGAATGAACAGGAAGCTCTGTATGGAGCTATTTCTGTCCATTCATTCTGTGCAGCTGTGGCTGCAGAAATGGAGATTGTGGGCTGTGTCCTCAATCTCATTTCTCTGTTTCAAAGATGAAACATCAGAGGTCTGTTTAGACCCCTGATATCACACCCACAGTCCAAATTTCCCATCTCGCACACTCCTGGAATGCACGCTTAAGGTACTGGATGCTGTAGCGACCGCTAGCTGGATACTGGAACCTGTAGATATTGGCCAGCACATCAAGGATCATCAATTTTATCCAAATGTTTTTTTATTCAAAAAAGCTCACATCACAAAACAATGTAGTACAACGTTTCGGAGCCATGTATGACCCCTTTGTCAGGGGTCCTGCGTGGCTCTGAAAAGTTCCACTACATTGTTTTGTGATGTGAGCTTTCTTAAATAAATAAAAAGTTTGGACGGTAATTGACGATCCTTGGTGTACTGGGGAATATCCACATATGATATCTCACCCAAGCCCCCCCCCCCAACGGGCTCCTAAAAAAAAATAGAAAAATAAATAAAATGGTAACAAATAAAATAAAATAAATACTCGGCTTGTATTTAAATTAAGCGTGCCCCCGTGCCGATTGAACTGCGCGTGCGCCAGCCGCGACGATATCCCAGTGCGCATGCTCCAAAGGACGTCACATTTTCTCAATGTAAACAACGTAATCGTAGCGTATGCCAGCCCCATTGAGAATCGAAGTACACAAACGACGTAAACGACGCACAACACGACGCGGTCCCGAGGCCATACTTAACATGGCAACCGACGGCAGCCGACGGCATACGACGGGACTTCGTAAGGTTACTCCACATCTTTGCAGGGGTAACCTTACGCGGACGAAAACGACGGAGCGGCGTAAAAGCGTTCGGGAATCGGCGTATTAACCTCATTTGCATAGGCAAATGAGAAAACAACGTAAAGGCCACCTAGCGGCCGGAGTTGTCATTACATCTACGATCCGCCAGTGTAATTGTTTTACACATGGCGGATCTTCACCTGTATCTATGCGTAAGTGATTCTAGGAATCACACGCATAGATACACGGGCAAAAAAACAGTGATACGACGGGGTATCTGTGATACCCCGTCGTAGCGCTTCTGAGAATCTGGCCCACTGACACCAGTGTCGGTACTACTAGGGTCCCAAAGGTCGCACTTGCAACCAAGCTCTGGCATTCTGCCACCATGGGTGTGCCCCGGCTCGTGGTCAGGGGGGCCCTTTATGGTTTCTTGCACCCGGGCCCTGAAGGTTCTAGTTACGTCTCTGCAAGGATATCCTGCACAGTTTAGGAGATATCCCCTGTCCCCTTTCATGTGCACCTATGTGCCGTTGTTTCAGTCTGTGTGCCGTTATGTCATTGCAGCTCGGGCCAATCACAGCGTCAGAGTCGCGATACTCGGAAGCAACCCCCGGGCGACATGTTGGTGGCCAAAGGGGGAGACGAGAACCGCTGGCGTGGCTTTGATCTGAGGTAAGTAATACATAATGAGCTAGTATGCTATGCATACTAGCTCATTATGCCTTTGTCTTGCAGTTTTTCTTTTATTTTTAATCTTTTTTTTTCATCTAGTTAAGGGGAATGTTTCATTATAGGATTTAATCCTATGTCCTGTTCTTGGGGTAAGGCTAAAAGACCCCTGATGTCTCCATCGAGAGGACCTTGTCACTACTATCACATAAGGGGCTTGTCAGTATATACATATATACATGGTTAGGACTAGGGTTGTCCCGATACCACTTTTTTAGGACCGAGTACAGGTACCGATACCTTTTTTTCAAGTACTCGCCGATACCGAATACCAAATTAAATTAAATGTGTCCCCAAATGCAGCCATGTCCCCCACATATGCAGCCATGTCCCCCACATATGCAGCCATGTCCCCCACATATGCAGCCATGTCCCTCCAGCCATGTCCCCTACATATGCAGCCATGTCCCTCCAGCCATGTCCCCCACATATGCAGCCATGTCCCCGCAGCCACGTCCCTCCAGCCATGTCCCTCCAGCCATGTCCCCCACATATGCAGCCATGTCCCCCCAGCCATGTCCCCCACATATGCAGCCATGTCCCTCCAGCCATGTCCCCCACATATGCAGCCATGTCCCCGCAGCCATGTCCCCGCAGCCATGTCCCCGCAGCCATGTCCCTCCAGCCATGTCCCTCCAGCCATGTCCCTCCAGCCATGTCCCTCCAGCCATGTCCCTCCAGCCATGTCCCCCACATATGCAGCCATGTCCCTCTAGCCATGTCCCTCTAGCCATGTCCCTCTAGCCATGTCCCTCTAGCCATGTCCCTCCAGCCATGTCCCCCACATATGCAGCCATGTCCCTCCAGCCATGTCCCTCCAGCCATGTCCCTCCAGCCATGTCCCTCCAGCCATGTCCCCCACATATGCAGCCATGTCCCCCCAGCCATGTCCCCCACATATGCAGCCATGTCCCTCCAGCCATGTCCCCCACATATGCAGCCATGTCCCCGCAGCCATGTCCCCGCAGCCATGTCCCTCCAGCCATGTCCCTCCAGCCATGTCCCTCCAGCCATGTCCCTCCAGCCATGTCCCTCCAGCCATGTCCCTCCAGCCATGTCCCTCTAGCCATGTCCCTCCAGCCATGTCCCCCACATATGCAGCCATGTCCCTCTAGCCATGTCCCTCTAGCCATGTCCCTCTAGCCATGTCCCTCTAGCCATGTCCCTCCAGCCCTCCAGCCATGTCCCCCACATATGCAGCCATGTCCCTCCAGCCATGTCCCTCCAGCCATGTCCCTCCAGCCATGTCCCTCTAGCCATGTCCCTCTAGCCATGTCCCTCCAGCCATGTCCCCCACATATGCAGCCATGTCCCTCCAGCCATGTCCCTCCAGCCATGTCCCTCCAGCCATGTCCCTCCAGCCATGTCCCCCATACCTAGCCGCCGAAAGCCACCGCAGCTGCACGCACGGAGAACATCACAGCATTCATTTGAATAGCTGTTTTTTCCCGCGCGTATAGACATTCCCCCTTGCTCGGGATTGGACAGATCACAATCACCCATCCAATCCCGAGCAAGGGGGGAGTGTCTATACACAGCGGGAACACTACAGCCATTCAAATGAAAGCTGTGATGTTCCCGCATGCTGTTTAACCCATGCGGCAGGTTTCGATGCGGCGGGTTCGATGCTGCTGCGGCGGCGGCGGCAGCGGTGGGGGGGAAGTGTTCTATTTAGGTATCGAGGGTATTTGCGGGAGTACAAGTACTCCCGCAAATACTCGGTATCGGTCCCGATACCGATACTGGTATCGGTATCGGGACAACCCTAGTTAGGACACATGTTAACCACTTCTGCCCAGGATCATTTGGCTGCCAAATGACCGGGCCACCTTTTGCAATTCAGCACTGCCTCGCTTTAACTAACAATCGTCCGGTCGTGCGACGTGACTCCCAAAAAAAAACCAATACGCGTTCATTGATTAGTTTGCGCAAAAGTTATAGCATCTACAAAATATGGGAAAGTTTTAAGGTATTTTTATTAATCATTTTTTTTACTAGTAATGGCAGGAATCAGCGATTTTTATCGTGACTGCAACATTATTGTGGACATATCGGACACTTTTGATGGTGTTTTGGGACCATTCACATTTCTACAACGATCAGTGCTATAAAAATGCACGGATTGCTGTATAAATGTGACTGGCAGTGAAGGGGTTAACCACTAGGGGGCGGTCGATCAGTGACAGTGTCACTAGGCAGGACAGGGAGACGCTTGTTTACACTTGCCTCTCCCCGTCCTGCAGCTCTGTGAAATTCAAAGTGACATATATATACGTCAATTTATCCAGCCGTGCCATTCTGCCGACGTATATGTGCGTGAGCCGGTCTTTAACCGATTAATACATAAACACCTATTACACATCCCTACACACCAGACGTGGAAGAAGTAGCTATAGAGCCCCTTCCAGCCTTGCAAATGTGGCCCGTACATCCAAGTGGTAATGAGCCCCGGTCATGAAAGGATTAAATAAAAGAGGAAGCAATTCAATTGTAAATATATCACATTTTTTTATTGTGTGTTTATGAAAGTATAATTATGGACCTATACACATTTTTTCCTTTTCCAACTTTAAATACTCTGATTAAGCCAAGAGTCCTTTGGTAAAATCAATTGGCCAGAAGTAAAGATCTATTGATCCTCTCGCCCATTCGCTGACACACTTTTGACCAAGAGATTCCAAGCCTGCCCACCACGGCAAGGTAGACTCTTCTAGGGCAGGACCTACACTAAACTACACTAAGCTACCCTACTGGATGCTGGTCATCCTTTTTCTAATGTTGGATGTATGTTTGTAGTAGGCCTCATCCTATAATCTGTGTGTGCGATCTACTCTCTCCTAATTTGGTTGTCTGTCTGTGTGCATCTCTCTAAAGCATGGAGCGGTCAGTTTATGTACATCTGGACGTACTCTGTTAGTGTAGGTCAGTGCATGCCAGTCATTGTATGTTGTCCAGTGTGTGTCAGTAAATAAATGAATAAATGTTAGTCCTGTTTGGGCACTGGGCACGTAGCCAAACTCATCTGCAATTCGGAGTTCATCTTGCCTTGCTTCATCCTTTCTACTTTCTCTTACCATCTTCCCCTCTGAATGAATGAATGAAAACTTATATAGCGCAAACTAAATCGCCTCTGGGTGCTTGTTGTTCCTGTCTCCTTTGGTATCAAAAGAGATGAGTCTTGATCTTTCTCCTGAATGCTAAGTGGTTCTCCTCCAACCGAATGCTGGTTGGTAAAGCGTTCCATAGTCTGGGACCTTGGACTGCGAATCTCCTTTCTCCTTTGGACTTGTAGTTGGCTTTCGGTATCTGGAGTAGATTTTGATTGGTGGATCGCAGAACGCGATTGGGATTATGAGCTTTTATTTTTTCGCATAGATAATGGGGAGCATTCCCATGGATACATCTATGCGTTAGACAGAGTGCTTTAAAAGTAATTCTGTCTTTTACTGGTAACCAGTGAAGGGATCTCAGAGAAGGTGAGATTGATTCCCAGGGTTTTTTCCCAGTCACAAGTCTGGGGGCCGTATTTTGAACGACTTGCAGACGAGCGATTTGGTACTTGGGGAGTCCGAGGTAAAGGGCATTTGCATAGTCCAATCTTGAGTTTACAATTGCTCCCACCACGACCGTTATGTCTTCCTTGGGAATAAAAGGAGTAAGTCTGCGTAGTAGGCGCAGCAGATGGTGCGATCCGCTGACTACTGACCCTATTTGTGCGTCCATTGTCATGTAAGAGTCGAAGATGACCCCAAGACTTTTGACTTTGGCGCTAGGGGTGATGATTTTGCCCAGAATGGGCAGGGGTGTCCAAATTGCTGCAGGTTGATTCATACGCTTGGCGTGAAACAGGAGAAGTTCTGTTTTCGCTCCGTTGAGTTTAAGATAACTCTTTGTCATCCAGTCCTCTATCAAAGAGAGGCATGTCTCTAGATTGAGGTGATGATCCTTTTTATTGCAAATGCGGAAATACAGTTGCGTGTCGTCTGCATATGAGCGATAGAGCAGTTTTTGGCTGCTGATGATTTCAAAATAACACCGGCGACAGGGGGAATCCTTGAGGGA
Organism: Rana kukunoris; assembly: GCA_029574335.1. Lineage (NCBI taxonomy): Eukaryota > Metazoa > Chordata > Amphibia > Anura > Ranidae > Rana > Rana kukunoris. Next base: position 67,361,083 of record CM056050.1, on the reverse strand, counting down.
CTCCGCACGATAATGTGCGTTTCTCAGAAGTGAAAGGTCCTAACTTCACTATTTGCGATCGGTTTTCCAAAACAGAGGAGAACCAAGATAAATCGCCTTCTGCGACTCTGGCTACTTCAGCTAGCCGAGTCAATAAAAGCTTGTGGTCTACTGTGTCGAAGGCTGCGCTTAGGTCCAACAGAACCAGAAGACAAGATTCTCCTTCATTTGCGGCCTTGAGAGTGTCGTATTTTGAGCAATGCGGTTTCTGTCCCGTTTCCAGGCCGGTATCCCGATTGAAATGGATCAAGTAGGTTGTTGGTATCTAGATGCTGTTGCAGCTGTTGTACCACTACTTTTTCCATTACCTTTGAGAGAGCATTTAGGCCTGTTATTGGACGACGGTGGAGTGGGTCCTTGGAGTCCAGGTTGGGTTTCTTCAAGATGGGTCGAATTATACCCTCCTTCAACTGGGAGGGCACTATGCCTTCCCTGAAAGATTGGTTGATAAGCTGCGTGATAGGAGGTGCCAGGATGTTGGCGCATCCCCCCCCCTATATTTTCTTCCCCTATTCCTGCCCCATCATTAAGCTTGCTGGACACTATTTTTCCTCCCCCTTTCCCCTTTCATCCTTTCTACTTTCTCTTACCATTAGCCCCCCTCTCCCCCCCCCCCAACTTTCCTTCCTCTGGCGGCGGCCCTATTTCCCCACCTTTTCCCCCCTCATCATTTCTTCTTTCTCTTACCATCTCCCCCCCCCATTTTCTTTCCCCTATTCCTACCCCATCCTTAAGCTTCCTGGCCACCATTTTTTTCTCCAACTTTTCCCCTTCATCCTTTCTTCTTTCTCTTACCATCTCCCCCCCCCTATATTTTCTTCCCCTATAACTGCCCCATCCTTAAGCTTCCTGGCCGCCATTTTTTTCTCCACCTTTTGCCCTTCATCCTTTCTGCTTTCTCTTACCATCTTCCCCTCTCCCCCCTTATATTTTCTTCCCCTATTCCTGCCCCATCCTTAAGCTTCCTGGCCGCCATTTTATCCTCCCCCTTCATCTTTTCTACTTTCTCTTACCACCTGCCCTTCCTCTACCCCCAATTTTCCTTCCTTTGGCGGCCCTTTATCCTTCCCTTTTCCCCCTTCATCCTTTCTTCTTTCTCTTACCATCTTCCCCTCTCACCCCCTATATTTTCTTCCCCTATTCCTGCCCCATCCTTAAGCTTCCTGCGGCCGCCACTTTTTCCTCCCCCTTTCCCCCTTCATCCTTTCTACTTTCTCTTACCATCTGAACCCCTCTCCCCCCGAACTTTCCTTCCTTTGGCGGCCCTTTTTTCCTCCGCCTTTACCCTTCATCGTTTCTTCTTTCTCTTACCATCTTCCCCTCCCCCCTATTTTCTTTCCCCTATTACTGCCCTATCCCTAAGCTTCCTGGCAGCCCTTTTTCCTCCTTCTTTTCCCCTTAATCCTTTCTTCATCTCTTACCAACTCCCCCCCCCCTCTTCTTCCACCCTCCCCCTATTTTCTTTCCCCTATTCCTGCCCCTTTCTTAAGCTTACTGGCGGCCCCTTTTTCCTCTCTTCCCCCTTTATCCCTCATCTTTCTCTTATCACCCCCCCCTCTTTTCCCCCTTCATCCTTTCTTCTCTCTCCACAATCCCCCCTCTGTTCGGTATAGTTCTACTTAAGTCCCCTTCCTCCATCTTCTCCTCCCTCTTCATTTGTTACTCTTTCATCCCCTATATGTACGCGTAGCGCCCCTATACTTTCAGTTAGGACGCTCTCTTCTGTACTCTTTGTCTAATTCTCCATCTCCTTTCTGCACTCCTCCTCTATCTCCTTTCTGCACTTCTCCATCCTCTTTATGCACTCCTCCATCTCTTTTCTGTACTCTTCCTCCCGCTCCTTAATGCTTTCTGCTGTCCTGTTTGTGTACTCTTCCATCTCTTTTCTGTGCGTCTCCTCCTTCTCCTTTCTGTATTTCTCCATCTTATTTATGTACTCCTCCATCCTTTCCTTTCTGTACTTCTCCATCCACGCTGTCTGCTTCTCCATCCACTTTATAGGACCTTCCTCCCCTTTCTTCCTGCACTCCTCTATCCTCTTTGAGAACTCTTCCATCTCCTCTCTGCGGTCCTCCTCCCTTTTCCTTCGGCCCTCCTCAATCATCTTAGAGCACTCTTCCATGTTCTTTCTGTGCTCCTCCTCCCTCCTTATCCTGTACGCCTCCTTCTTGTTTGTGTACTCCTCCATCCACTTTCTGTGCACTTCCTCCTTATTCTTTCTGCACTCCTCCATCCTATTTGAAAACTCCATTATCTTCTTTCTGAGATCCTCCTTCTTATTCTGTCTGTACTCCTCCATCTCCTTTCTGCGTTCCTCCTCCCTCCTCTTTCTGTCCTCATCCTCCCTCTTCTTTCTCTCCTCCTTCCTCCCGCTGTCCTCTTCTTTGATCCATTTCTCCTCCACCTCTCCTTTTTTCAACTCCTCCCCATCTGTCATCTGCTCCTCCTTCCTCTTCGTGCTGTCCTTTTCCTCCTTTATCCCTTTCTCCTCCACCGCCCTCTTCAGCAACTGCTCCGCCTCTACCATTTGCTCCTCCTCCCTCTTTCTTCTTCCCTCTTCCTCTAACTGCTTTCTGTGATCCTCCTCCTCCTTCCTAATGCACTGTTTCAACCACTGATCCAGCCTACTTTTTCTCTCCCCTTCCATCTTATTCTTTCTGTCCTCCTCCTCTTCCCTTTCCTTTCTGCTCATATTCTCCCTCTTCTTTATGTCCTCCCCCACCTTCCCCTCCTCGAGCTGCTCCAGCTTCTTCATTCTGTCCGCTATCTTCATCTTTACCCCCCCATCGCTCTTTTTCTTTCTGATCTCCTTCTTTATTTCCTTTCTGCACCATTTCCTCTTCTTCTTCTTTCCGCCCTCCTGCTTGCTGTCCTCCTCCCTCTTCCTGCTCTCCTCCTCCTCCATCCTTTTCTCCTCCACATCCCTCTTCAGCAACTCCTCCGCCTCTACCATTTTCTCCTCCTCACTCTTTTTTCTTCCCTCTTCCTCTAACTGCTTTCTGTGATCCTCCTCCTCCTTCCTAATGCACTGTTCCAACCACTGATCCAACCTACTTTTTCTCTCCCCTTCCATCTTATTCTTTCTGTCCTCCTCCACTTTCCTTTCCTTTCTGCTCATAATCTCCCTCTTCTTTATGTCCTCCCCCACCTTGCCCTCCTCGAGCTGCTCCATCTTCTTCATTCTGTCCGCTATCTTCATCTTTACCCCCCCATCGCTCTTTTTCTTTCTGATCTCCTTCTTTATTTCCTTTCTGCACCATTTCCTCTTCTTCTTCTTTCCGCCCTCCTGCTTGCTATCCTCCTCCCTCTTCCTGCTCTCCTCCTCCTCCATCCTTTTCTCCTCCACCTCCCTCTTCAGCAACTCCTCCTCCTCACTCTTTTTTCTTCCCTCTTCCTCTAACTGCTTTCTGTAATCCTCCTCCTCCTTCCTAATGCACTGTTCCAACCACTGATCCAACCTACTTTTTCTCTCCCCTTCCATCTTATTCTTTCTGTCCTCCTCCTCTTCCCTTTCCTTTCTGCTTATATTCTCCCTCTTCTTTATGTCCTCCCCCACCTTGCTCTCCTCGAGCTTCTCCAGCTTCTTCATTCTGTCTGCTATCTTCATCTTTACCCCCCCATCGCTCTTTTTCTTTCTGATCTCCTTCTTTATTTCCTTTCTGCACCATTTCCTCTTCTTCTTTCCACCCTCCTGCTTGCTGTCCTCTTCCCTCTTCCTGCTCTCCTCCTCCATCCTTTTCTCCTCCACCTCCCTCTTCAGCAACTCCTCTTTCTCTTTGATCTGCTCCTCCTCCTTCCTGCTGTCCTCCTCCTTCTTCCTCCTGCTGTCCTCTTCTTCCATCCTTTTTTCCTCCACATCTCCTTTTTTCAACTCCTCCCCATCTGTCATCTGCTCCTCCTTCCTCTTCCTGCTGTCCTTCTCCTCCCTCTCCCTGCTTTTCCCCTCCTCCATCCTGTTCTCCTCCACCTCTCTCTTCATCAACTCCTCCTCTGTCATCTGCTTCTCCTCCCTCTCCCTACTTTTCTCCTCATCAGTCCTGTTCTCCTTCACCTCTCTCTTAATTAACTCCTCCTCCTCTGTCATCTGCTCCTCTTCCATCCAGTTCTCCACCTCTCTATTTATAAACTCCTCCGTCATCCGCTTCTCCTCTTGGTCAACAAGTATTTCGGCCTAAAAAGAAAAAAAAGTTGGTAAGTGAAAAGTACAACATTTAAAGTGGAACTCTACTTAAAACTTAGCTAGTTACTAAATAAATGAATATTACAATTTTATGTAGTCACATATGTAGCACCCTCCTAGCAGAGGTGCTGGCAAATTTAGCTTCAGCTCCTTCTGTAATGAAGGGAGCAGTAATTGTTTGTTTTGGCCTGTTCAGGGTCTCACAGGTTAGGAGTTTGTTTCCCCTGCCTCTAAATGAAGCTTCAAGAGCTTGGGGGGGGGGGGGGGAGATTGAAATCAATCAGCTGGAAACCAGCCAGCCAGTCAGACAGGGCCGTCAGTGAGCAGTATGTAATAATGGGGCCGTCAGTGATCAGTATGTAATAATGGGACAGTCAATGATCAGTATGTAATAATGGGACAGTCAATGATCAGTATGTAATGGTGGGACAGTCAGTGATCAGTATGTAATAATGGTACAGTCAGTGATCAGTATGTAATAATGGGACAGTCAGTGATCAGTATATAATAATGGGACAGTCAGTGATCAGTATGTAATAATGGGACAGTCAGTGATCAGTATGTAATGGTGGGACAGTCAGTGATCAGTATGTAATGGTGGGACAGTCAGTGATCAGTATGTAATAATGGGTCAGTCAGTGATCAGTATGTAATAATGGGTCAGTCAGTGATCAGTATGTAATAATGGGTCAGTCAGTGATCAGTATGTAATATTGGGGCCGTCAGTGATCAGTATGTTATAATGGGACAGTCAGTGATCAGTATGTAATGGTGGGACAGTCAGTGATCATGTAATAATGGGGACGTCAGTGATCAGTATGTAATGGTGGGCAGTCAGTGGTCAGTATATAATAATGGGGCCACCAGTGATCAGTATGTAATAATAGGGCAGTCAGTGATCAGTATGTAATGGTGGGACAGTCAGTGATCAGTATGTAAAAATGGGGCAGTCAGTGATCAGTATGTAATGGTGGGACAGTCAGTGATCAGTATGTAATAATGGGACAGTCAGTGATCAGTATGTAATAATGGGGCAGTCACTTACTGTTCCTCTGTTATCAGTATGACTCATATCTGACATTGTTTTCCTGACACCAGAGATAAAATGGTGACCGGGGAGGAGAGCTTAGCACACAACCTGTGTATTCACAGCACAGCGCTGCATTATGTGTGTGTACATGAGGGGGGGGGGGGGGGGGAGGGGGGGCTGTGACTTTCCTTCAATCAGTTCTCACACACTCAGGGGTAGGCACCCTCAGCCCTTATTTTAGCGTCCAGTGTGCATGGAGACTAAATTGTGGACTTTGAACGGATTTACAACCACTTTATATATCACACAAAATAGCTACAACTAATGTCAATGGGCGTATCACTATACTGAACACATCTACTGATTGGAGGACATTCACCAATACTGGAGCAGACAGAATCTGGAACAGATCTACAGATTAGCCAACCAGCATCTAGATTCAGTTTGTTTGGCTAAACTGTGAAAATGAAATGATTGCTTGATGTAAACAACTTCTCCAGTCTTAGTAAATCCCCTCATTGTATATACTATCAATCTAAGTATCTATCCATCAATCAATCATTTTATATAAAAAAATCAATAAACACCATTCATAACAATCTAGGATGATTATATAATATGGATGGACTTTGTTTTACATCAAATTAAACTATCAGGAGAATATAATAAACAGGAGAATTATGAGAGCTGGAAGATGCAACCTACCTGTTCAAGAGATCAATCCAAATGGATGCGGAGCTCTCTTGCAGCTGCCTTATAAAGGCTTCCTCTATGATGTCACAGTGGGCGGAGCTTAGGACGTGTGCACCTCAACTGAAAAGTGGGCGGAGCTTAATACTCAACTGACAAAAGTGGGTGGGGCTTATGAGTTGTGTACTTCAACTGAAAAAGTGGGCGGAGCTTCTTCTTCTTTTTTAACTGTAGTCTAATAACAGCTTGATGTTGAAGATTTGTGAATTCATCTCAATATTGTCTACAAAGTCCAGACAGTTCTCATTTCTCTTAGAGTGTCTATTTAGAGTGAAATCTGTCCGATAAATCAATAAATGAGATTTTCAGCAATAAATCAGATTTTCAGTAATGAATCTGATATTTAGTAATAAATGTGATTTTCAGCAATAAATCAGATTTTTAATAATAAGTGTGATCTTTAGTAATAAATGTGTTTTTGACCTTTTGGAAGTGTCCTGGCTGTTGTACGCTGTGTCAGGATACGGCGCTGTTCGGACGCACTGATCATGGACGGTCACATGTTGTGGTAAAGATGCCTGTAGAGTCCTGACAGGCGGCTCCTCCCCCACACGTACTCAATGTACATAGACAGGAGATGTGACATCACACACACTCTGATTCACAAATAATGTATTCATTAATAAAATAATATACAGCAAATAACCCCACAGCTGTCGGGGAGGGATCACCATTAACCCCTCCATGTCTGGACACCAGCAGCCACTACTTCATTGGTTATTTTACACCTCTCATTTTTCACAGCTCCTCCCCCCATGTGTCCCGGGGGAGGGATCAGCGCCGTCCCTACATTGTAGGCTGTGGGAAATAATAAAAATCTTCTGGAGGTTCTGATGATTCTTATACATGACAATAGTGTGGTGTGATGGGATGAGGCCTCCTTTGTGCTGCTTTCCGTGTGTCTGTGGACAGAGCCGTCCTATGGATATGCTTTGCACAGCGGTCAGACATCAGTGTTATGTTTTCTTTCTTTCTTCTGTTTATGGTGTTCATTAGAGGCGCACCGAATGGAAAGTTTGGGACGGAAACCGAAAATTCAGGAAGCACTTAGCCGAAATCCTGAAACGGACAGTTTTAAAAAATATATATATTTTTTATATATGATTGTATCATATTCAACTTTTTAATGAATATGAAATTATTGTCATACATTATTGGCACCTTTTAGTGCAAGAAAAATGCATCCCTTTAACCTCTTCACACCCGCACTATAGCTGAAAGGTGGGTGCAGTGTGGGCCTAAATTGTCAGGAGGGCGTCCATGTATGTCCTGCCATGTATGAGCTGCCTACATGCCCCCCCCCCCGCTCTATGATCAGTGAGTCAATGAGACTCAGCCGATCACAGATTGGAGTAAGGGGCCCATCCTCTTACCATGTGATCATCTGTCAGCCAATCACGTGATGTAAACAGAAGATCGTAATCTGCTTTTTTATTTTCCTAACGCTGACAGCATGAGGAGAAATAAAAAAGCAAAATACCGGCTTCTGTCAGAGGGACATCAGTCCCGCACACAGACACCCACTGCTGCTCAGCAGTGTCACCTACCAGTGCCCATCAGTACCCATCAGTGCCGCTTCACCAGTGCCACTTCCTAGTGCTTCATCATCAGTGCCACCTATCAGTAAACCCCATTAGTGCCCCCTATCAGTGCCACCTATCTGTAACCCCCATCAGTGCCCCATATCAGTGCCACCTATCAGTCCAGCCTCATCAGTGCACATCAGTGAAGGAGGAAAATTACCTGTTTGCCAAATTTTATAACAAACTATTTTTTTTTTTTTTGCTGTTTTTGTTTTTTGTTTAGCAAAAAAAAAAACCAGCAGTGATTAATTACCACCAAAAGAAAGCTCTATTTGTGTGAAAAAAAGGATAAAAATTTAATCTGCGCAATTGTCATTCAAAGTGTGACAGCGCTGAAAGCTGAAAATTGGCCTGGGTTAAAAAAAAAACGCACTTCCCTGTTGTAATGTATTAAGAACACATTATTGGCATAATGCAGATAACACCAATTTTGATGCATCTCTAATGTTCACATAAATGTGTCAGCACAGCGGAGGACTCCATAGTGCCACCTATATACATGCAGCCGGTTTCACCTGTTTGTGCTGGGAGGATGCTCAGTCGGGACCCCCAGCATAGTGACCCCATCATATACAGCCACTGTGCCTATCATATGCGGTGCGAATCACATGCAATCTCGCACCACACAGCAGTGTGAACCAGCTCTTACTGCTGTCAAAAGTAATGTAAACATCCTTGTGACAGCAATAGGCATGTGACAGGTAATCTTTATGAAGAGATCTGAGACCTTTAAGACCCCAAATCTCTCCTCTGTCCTTAAAGTGGTAGTAAACTCTGTACTACCACTTTCACTTACAGGTAAGCCTATAATAAGGCTTACCTGTAAGTATAAAGAATATCTCCTAAACCTGTATGATTTAGGAGATGTTCCCCTCGCAATGCGCCGCTGACTGCAAAGGCGCATGCACAGCAGGGATCTTCAGCTAAAGACCCGGCAGCCGCCGGACCTTGCCGTAAAGAAGTCTCCCGCGCACAGATGACAACTCCCTTGGCGTGGACCAGGTAAGTTCCCCTAACCTCGTTCCAAAGTAAGTATTTCATAATGAGCTAGTATGTGGTGCATACTAGCTCATTATGGCTTTTGCTTTTCAGGGATAAAAAAAAAACAGCAGCGGCTTTACTACAGCTTTAAAAGCAATCAAAATGTTCGGCTGTCCAGCCAGAGAGCCCGAGCATTCTGCGGGGGTTGGGACATCTCCTCCTGCTGCTTGTTAAAGCAATCCAGAGGCTAGTTAGCCACTAGGATTACTTTTACAAGGGGGCCTACCGCCGCCTCTAATAAACCGTACTAGGGTAATACAGTGGCGGCTGGTGCTTTGGGGGGCGCAAACAAACTGAATAAAAAAAAAAAAAGTGAAACAAAAACATCAAATGCAGCCACTGTGCCCATCAAATGCAGCCACTGTGCCTATCATATGCAACAAACTGTGCCTATCATATGCAACACACTGTGACCATCAAATGCAGCAACTGTGCCCATCATATACAGCCACTGTGTCCATCAAGTGCAGCAGCTGTGCCCATCATAAACAGCCAACTGTGTCCATCACATACTGCCACTGTGCCCATCATATACAGCCAACTGTGCCCATCATATACAGCCACTGTGCCCATCATATGCAGCCAACTGTGCCCCATCATATACAGCCAACTGTGCCCATCATATGCAGCCAATGTGCCCATCATATACATCCAACTGTGCCCATCATATACAGCCACTGTGCCTATCATATGCAGCCAAATGTGCCCCATTATAGGCAGCCAACTGTGCCTCATCATATGCAGCTACTGGGTTCATCCTATACAGCCAACTGTGCCCATAATATGCAGCCACTGTGCCCATCATATGCAGCCACTGTGCCCATCATATGCAGCCAAATGTGCTCATCATATGGAGCCAAATGTGCCCATATATATTATATATTCATTCACTTTTCTAACACACCTGGGTGGACTGCGAGCGCGCTCCAATTTCACCTTTTCTGCAGGAGAGAGAACGGGGCGGCGCTCCTGCACCCTCTATGGACGCACCGCCACTGGGCAGGAGCCACTGCACTCATGCACATTACTGGATCGGATGGGCTCAGATAAGGAAAGGGGGGATCTGGGGGCGAGCTGCAGCACAGAAGTTTTTTTTTACCTTAATGTATAGAATGCATTAAGGTAAAAAACCTTAAAGTGGTTGTAAAGCCTAAACATTTTTTACCTTAATGCATTCCTTACATTAAGGTAAAAAGAAATTGGTTTCAGCATCCCCCTCACCACCCCCCTCCTTTTACTTACCTGAGCCCTCAAATAGAAAAAACATTTCTGTCTGTAATGATCGACTCCTCTTTGGTAAAAGTTGAATGACAAAGAGACAGAGGACATTCTGTACAGGATAGAGACAAAAGTAGATACCCTGAGTTGTTAACCTGAGGAGCAAAATGTTATTGGTTACAATTGTGCATTAAGGTAAAACCCATAGTGTGTGCAGCCTATTGCATTAGGGTGTGCAACCCAAAGTTCAAACACACATGTACCCTACCTGCTGTCACAGAAAGGGGGCTTTGATGGTGGGAGACAGTTGATTGGGAGCATATTACGGTACACCCTAAATACGGGTGTAAGGTGTTCCTAAGGTTAAACCTAGACTTTAATATATTGGGGGCATTTACACAGGCCACTGGCACCCCCAACCACCCACCTGGTGCTGCTCTTGGATTATGCTAATGCACATGGGGTGATTAGGGTGTGCACCCGGCACATCCTGTGCGCACACCTATGGTAAAACCCTTTTAATAGTGCCCCCCCCCAATACTCAACTAAGCCCAATTTCGTCTGAAGCAGCTCTTCTCCCCTCTCCCCGCTCTCACAGGCTTGGCTTAGAGCATTGGAGGCCATTGGCTCCAGCTCCTGTAGGTCAAAAGCTGTGAGATCAGCCCAGTGGCAGGGCAGGGCCATCTTAATACCATCATGGGCCCCTGGGCAAAGTCATGCTATGGGGCCCCTACAAGCCCCAATTTACGCACCTACTTTACAGCGTGTCACTTGTGTCAGCCTGTCACTTCCCACTGCCACCTGCCACCAGATTCAGCATGTCAATTGCCAGTGTCACTTGTCTTCAGATTCAGTGTATCAATTGGCACCCATCCCCTGCCACCAGATTCAATGTGTCACTTGCCACCCATCCCCTGTCTGAGAGGCAGAGGAGGGGGGTCTGAGAGGCAGAGGAGAGGGGTCTGAGAGGCAGAGGAGGGGGGTCTGAGAGGCAGAGGAGGGGGGTCTGAGAGGCAGAGGAGAGGGGTCTGAGGGGCAGAGGAGGGGGGTCTGAGAGGCAGAGGAGGGGGGTCTGAGAGGCAGAGGGTGGGGGTCAGACAGGCAGAGTAGGGGGGTCTAAAAAGGCAGAGGAGGGGGGTCAGAGAGGCAGAGGAGGGGGGTCAGAGAGGCAGGGGAGAGGGGTCAGAGAGGCAGAGGAGGGGGGTCAGAGAGGCAGAGGAGGGGGGTCTGAGAGGCAGAGGAGGGGGGTCAGAGAGGCAGAGGAGGGGGGTCAGAGAGGCAGAGGAGGGGGGTTAGAGAGGCAGAGGAGAGGGGTCAGAGAGGCAGAGGAGGGGGTCAGAGAGGCAGAGGAGGGGGGTCTGAGAGACAGAGGAGGGGAGGCAGAGGAGGGGGGTCAGAGAGGCAGAGGAGGGAGTCAGAGATGCAGAGGAGGGTGTCTGAGAGGCAGAGGAGGGGGGTCAGAGAAGCAGAGGAGGGGGTCTGAGAGGCAGAGGAGGGGGGTCAGAGAAGCAGAGGAGGGGGTCTGAGAGGCAGAGGAGGGGGGTCAGAGAGGCAGAGCAGGGGGGTCCGACAGGCAGAGAGGGGGCTGAGACAGACCACATAGTGCTCACCATGTCCCCTCTCTGTGTGCTGGCATGTATGTACAGCCTAGGTACCTGATGGCCAGCAGCGTGGCAGCACCGAGGCTCCCTCTAGATCCGGGGGGGGGGGGGGTGCTCACTGCTCTGCTCCTTCCAGTGGCTCCTTGTCAGCCTCCACCTTCCGCATGTTCTTTCTTCCGGGTTCCCAGCCAGCCTGTCCTCCGGCCCGGGCCGCACGCACGGCACGCGGTTCCTGGAGCAGAAAGGAGGTGACGGTATTCATCATCCAAGTTCTGGGAGTTGGGGGAGGGGGGAGGCAGCCCTCATCTCTTCGGTGGTCAGGGAGCTTTTACATCCAACTCCCCCTCCTCGCTGGCCACCTTCTCCGAATCCCTGCTGTCTGCTGGCACGCTCCCGCTGAACTCTGCATAAAAAAAGTGCCGATGCCAGAAAGCGGCAGATTACTACTTGAAATGTCTGGCCCTGATTGGGCCCCATGCAAACGTGGGGCCCCCGGGCTGTGCCCAGGGGTGCCCGCTCGGTAAGACGGCCCTGGGGCAGGCCCTAGTCCCACTGTCATTGTCAATTAAGCTTTTCATATCAATGTAACAATTTAAAAGAGACAGCATACCGAACTAGAAATAGTGACATTTCTTTGGGTGTTGATGTATTTAAACACATTTTAGAGTGTTGCTTTCTCTAGTCATTTAATAGTCACCAAGTGCACAAGACAAAGACAGTGAGGCTCCAGAACGAGCATGCACAAGTGCCCCATAGCAAGCAAGGGGAGGAGCCAGGAACGCAGACGGGGGACCTGAGAAGAGGAGGATTGGGGCTGCTCTGTGCAAAACCATTACACAGAGCAGATAAGTATAATATGTTTATTATTTTAAAGAAAATAATTTAAAGCTTTACAGTCACTTTAAGAAGCAAGAAATTTTAAAATTGAGAATTTTACAATTATATTGGAGACTAGAGAAAGGCTTAAAGTGACACTATAGGTTCAATTTTTTTTAACAAACATGTCATACTTACCTCCACTGTGCACAGAGTGACCCCGAACGCCGTTTTCTGGGGTCCCTCTGCGGCTCTATCAGCTCTCCCAAGAAGGTTACCTTGCAGGCGCGCACCCGAGTTCAGCATTCAGCATCCATAGCCGCCGAATGCAGTACTCGCCCCCGGCGCCCGTGTCATTGGATTTTATTGACAGCAGCGGGAGCTAATGGCTGCACTGCTATCAATCTATCCAATGAAGAGCCCAGAATCCCGGGCAAAGATCCAGCGTGTTCTCGACGTGGGACTTTGGAGATGTCAGATGTTTTTCACCTTAATGCATAGGATGCATTCAAGTGGTTGTAAACCCTATAAAACAACTTTATGCTACAGGTAAACCTATATTAACCACTTCCATACCGGGCACTTACGCACCTTCCCGCCCAAGCCAATTTTCAGCTTTTAGCACTGTCGCATTTTGAATGACAATTGCACGGTCATGCTACACTGTACCCAAACAAAATTGGCGTCCTTTTTTCCCCACAAATAGAGCTTTCTTTTGGTGGTATTTGATCACCTCTGCGATTTTTTTTTTTTGCGCAACAACTAAAAAAAGACTAAAAATGTTGAAAAAAAATAAATTTTTTATTTTTTTCTGTAATTTTTTTTAAAATAAGTAAGTCTTCTCTTTCAATTACGGGCACTGATATGGCGGCACTGATGGGCATCGATGAGGTGGCACTGATGGGCACCGATAAGGTAGTACTGATGGGCACCGATGAGGTGGCACTGATAGGCGGCGCTGGTATGCGGCACTGATGGGCTCTCATAGGCAGCACTGATGGGCACTCATAGGCGGCACTGATGAGCGGCACTGATGGGCACTCATAGGCGGCACTGGGCACTCATAGGCGGCACATATGGGCACTCATGGGCAGCACATATGGGTGGCACTGATGGGTACTTATGGGTGGCACTGATAGGTACTTATGGGTGGCACAGATGGGCACTAATAGGTGAGCACTGGGCATGGATTGGCACTGTGGGGTGGCACTGATGGACACTGTGGGGTGGCACTGATGTACAAAAGTGAAAAAATTCAGCGCTGGGATATAAACAAATAAATTACAAAATATTACCAAAATTATTAATTGCAAGCCAGCACTAAGAATAAATTCATAGAAAATTTCTCAAGACAAATTAAAATAGAAGAGTGCAGCGCAAAAATTACAAAATTCTAAAAAAAAGATAGTTACTACACAATAAATAAAAAGTACATAATATATAAAGAAAAATGCAAGCCAGTGAAATTAAATGTCCATGTGTCCACAAAAATAGTCCATATAGTGCCAAATAAATAACACAAATGAATCCAGCAGAAGTGACGGTGAAAAGAAAACACCAGGAAAGAAGATCCACCACCGCAAGCAAGATGGACTCTCACCTTATTGCTTCGACCCGTGAGAGTCATAAAGCATATCAGAATATGTCAATCCGATCCAACCTCCAGACAGATTCACCATATCAGACCGATATCAGCAGGCAGCCATATAAGAGGAAACACAGAAATCTAGTGCTCTCTGCATATAACAGTTTATTCAGGACAAGTATACAAAAAATGGGCACTCACATTTAAAACCACTCGTTAGCCGAGTGTATGCTGTAACAGTGGATTCGATAGAACAACGGCGATGATCGGGGTGACGTCATGCGTAGCTCCTCCCCTCACGTACGTTACGTCCTATGGGCGGGACTTCATCAGCGTTAGGCGGAGGGAGCATACCAGACGTCCCCGATGGCAAAAAATATAGTGTGCATGTGATTCGACGGCCAATCAAAAAAGCTCAAGGATGCGGCCAATCAAACGGCGCCACCAGCCAACAACATCCGGAGCACGGCCATACACGTCACAGCCACACGGAAGTAAATGGCTGTATGGCAATAACAAACAGGCAAATTGGACCCCGTAGAATTTAAAGGTAAAAAAAGGGGAAAAAACACAAAAAATTCATAATATTAAGGTCCAATTCTGCCCAATATCGCCCGCACATTCAAATAACTATAAATTCACATTTACAATTAGAAATAAAGCAGACGTCATCCACGATCATCGCCATCTTCCAATAAATATGGCAGGCAACAAATAGCATATTAATAATCAATAAAATGTCCATACAAATAATCTTAACAATATTAAAAAATAAATAAAAAAAAAATATTTTTTTTTTTTTTTTAAATATATATATAATATATAACAATATATATATATAAGGCACCCCTGTAGTTACTAACGATTAGAAATAAAACAGTTTAAATCAAACTCAACGTTGAGTCCCCTAGGGGAAGCAACCTTGAGTTCAAAAATCCAATAGGATTCACGACGACTCAATTGCCTAATAAACTGTCCACCCCTCCAATGTCTAGACACCTTCTCGATTCCCCAAAATTTCAAACCCTTGGGGTTGCGGTCATGGTGCTGTCTAAAATGTTTTGACACGCTATGTGTCTTGACTCCTCGTCTGATGCAACTGATGTGCTCACCTACACGTACTTGCATTTTTCTTTATATATTATGTACTTTTTATTTATTGTGTAGTAACTATCTTTTTTTAGAATTTTGTAATTTTTGCGCTGCACTCTTCTATTTTAAAGGGTGGCACTGATGGACACTGAGGGGTGGCACTGATGCATCCATGTTGCCAATCAGTGTCCATTTATGGGCACTGATTGGCATCTCTTTTTTTTCTTTTTTTTTTTTACTTATCTTTTATTTTTGTTTTCAATAAAGAAAAAGGACAACAGGTAATATACAACATCTTGTAGCAGATATATATACCTATACAAATCAAATTACCAATTCCTCATATTTCATCTTCTACCCATTATTGGTCTATACACCCATCCTTCCCCTTTCCTCCCTCTCTTAAGTTATAACCCCCCCCCACCGCCCCCCCCCCCCCCCTAACAAACACAAAAAAAAAAAAAAAAAAAAAACACCCGAAAATGAATATGAAAATTGAAAAATTCTTCCTCTCTCCTCCTCCCCTCCTCCCTCCCAGGTCCCCCCCCATAAGCCTCCTCCCTCATGTCTCCACCATAAGTCTCTTCCCCTCCTCTGTTCTTATAAATTGATTCCAGTTTGACCAAGTTTCTTTATATTGCGCCCTCTTATTATGAGCAGAAAGGACCAGGTCTTCCATTGCTCCTACCTCCTGGGTCCGATTAAGCCATCCCGCGATAGATGGGGGCCTTGGATCCCTCCACCTCAAGGTAATACCTGCCCTTGCTGTATTAACCAGATGACTCACTACCGACTTCCTGTACTTCTGCTCAGTAATCTGTGATACATGCAGCAAGAAGAAGGCAGGGTCGTCTGGAATCGGATCTTCAGTACATTTTTGTGTGATTCTCCGTACTTCTTCCCAATACTGTCTGACCTTTCGGCATGACCAAAACACATGTAAAAGCGTTCCTTGTTCCTCCCCACATCTCCAGCAGTTTTCCTCTACTCCATTATTAAATTTATGTAGCCTTTCTGGGGTATAGTACCATTGGGTTAGAAGCTTATAGTTAGCTTCTTGGGTTTTCGAGCACCTTGAAGTGTTAAGAGCCCGGGCAATTATTTGCTTATGCTGGTCTGGGCTGAAACTTCTCCCCAAGTCCCTCTCCCACTTACTAATGCTCGGCATCACATATTCTTCTGGGGGTGTGTTCAGAAACCCATACATTTTGGATAGCACTCCAGAGAGTGGCTCCTCTCCACTACAGCTTCCCTCTAGTGCCGTCAGCTGTCTTTGAAATTCTATTGCTTGGCCCAGTGATCTCAGGAAGTGGCCAACCTGCAATGCCTGCCACATCCTAAGCTCGAATGGGCCTCCCACCCTCATTAGCTCCCCTATGGAGGGCCATGAACCCCGTACCACAAAGTCTGAGGCCTGAATAAGGCCTTTCTCTCTAAACTTCCCCGCTAAGCCCCTCTCCATCCCGGGTGGGAAATTTGGGTTTCCTATTATAGGTAATAATGGTGATTTACCTGGAGCTAGTTTCTTGTTTCTGCATATTTTGGCTGAGATTCGTAAGGTAGTCCCTATTATAGGATGTCTCCTAAGGTCCCCCGGGAGTGCTTCATAGCACCACGGTGCTCTATTCAAAGGAACTGGGCTAACATATTGCTCTATTTCAACCCAACGTTTACCCTCCCTATGCCTGCACCAGTCTACCAACCTTGTTAAATGAGCAGCTCTATAGTATTTAATTATATTTGGGACTGCCATCCCCCCAGAAACCTTTGGCATTCTCAGCAGATCTCTTTTAATTCTAGCTCGCTTCCCTGCCCATATAAACTTCATAAATAAGGCGTTTACCTGTCGAAGAAAATCTGCTGGGATGAAGATTGGCAAGGCCTGAAACAAATACAGCACCTTTGGTAGAATACACATTTTAACTATACTTCCCCTCCCAAACCACGAGTGCATCCCGAGTCCCCATTTGTCTAGGAGTACTCTTATTTCATTATATAGTGGGGGGAAATTCAATCTATAGGTGCTTCTTATGTCCGATGCAATATGTGTCCCCAGGTATTCTAAGGCCTTTCCCCATTTAAACTTATAGTTCTTTTTTAGTATCTCGCCCATTTGGCTTGAGACCTCAATACTCATTGCTTCTGATTTGTTATTGTTTATTTTCAGATTAGATAGCCTGCCATACTTCTCAATTTCTTTTATTAGGTTAGGTAGTGACACGTGGGGGTTAGTCACTGCGAAAAGCAGATCGTCTGCGTATGCTGCCACTTTGTGTGTCCGCTCTCCCATCTGTAACCCCTGAATATCCGGGTTTTGCCGAATTTTATTTAATAGGGGCTCCAATGTGAGGGCGAACAACAGTGGCGATAGGGGGCACCCCTGTCTTGTTCCGTTCGAAATCTTAAAGGGTCGTGATGTTACGCCGTTTACTCTTACTGAGGCCCGTGGGTTCGTGTAGACACTCATAATCCATCTGACCATCCGATTTCCCAAACCCACCTGTCTCAGCACTTCTTCCAAAAACCGCCAATTCACCCTGTCAAACGCCTTTTCGGCATCGGTATTCAGGAATACACAGGGAATCTTTTTTTCTCCAGCCCAGTGTACCAGGTTGAGAGTTTTAATCGTGTTGTCCCTGGCCTCACGTCCAGGGACAAACCCTACCTGGTCCAGGTCTACTAACTGTGTTATCCATGGTTGGAGTCTAGATGCAATAATTTTTGAAAAGAGTTTTAAGTCCGCATTCAACAATGAAATTGGCCTGTAGCTGCCGCATTCCGCCGGGTCCTTCCCGTCTTTAGGGATCACGGTAATGTGGGCTAGGAGTGCATCCGGAGGGAATGCCGCAGCACAGCCCAGCCCATTGAAAAATTTTGACATCTGCCCTGTTAGAATCGTAGGAATTTCTTTATAGTAGCTTATTGGGAACCCGTCAGGCCCTGGGGCTTTCCCCGATTTTACTTTTTTAAGGGTTTCCTCAACCTCTGTAGTGGTAATAGGGCTCTCTAGACACTCCCGGGCTGGGGATGGCAGTCTAAGCATCCCTGCCTCGGAGAGATATTCTTTTATCCCCCCCTTTGTGTTGTCTACTGGAGGTAGGTTATATAGTGAGGAATAGAACTCCCTAAATCTTTGGGCTATTTCTCTAGGTTTTTTTACTAACTGTCCTCCTTTTTCTTTAATTTGCGGTACATAAATTGCCCTGTTCTTTTCCTTCAATTTCCCTGCCAGTAATTTACTGCATTTATCCCCCAGCTCGTAATTCAACTTTTTACCTCTTTGTATAGTGGCTTTAGCTTTATATCGCATAATCTCCACTATCTGTCTTCTTAAATGACCTAATTCCCTTCCTACTGTAGGTAGTTGTGTTTTTTTATGTTGGAGTTCCAGTCTCTGGATCTCCAATAATATTTCCCTGATCTGTTTCTCACGTTTTTTTTTCAAGTAAGATCCATGTTTTATCAGGATTCCCCTGATGACTGTCTTGTGGGCCTCCCACACCATTCCTGGGTCACTCCCTGGCGTATCATTGACCTGAAAGTATGCCACAATCTCCTTTTCCACATCCTTTTTAACCTCTGGGTTATGTAGCAAACTTTCATTCAGCCGCCAAATTCTATCTTGCGTAAATATTGCACTAGAGAGGGAGATACACAGGCTAATCGGGGCATGATCTGACCACGTTATGTTTCCAATTGTTATATCCTTAACTGCTGTAATCAAGTAGTGGGGGATCAGGAAAAGATCAATTCGGGAATATCTCTGGTGCGGGTTTGAGAAAAAGGTGTAGTCTTTTTCATCTGGGTGTAATACCCTCCAGGCGTCTACTAACTGCGCTTCGTGTAGTTTCTTTATTATCCCCCTTCTAATATTCCCTGGAGTTGATGATGTCCCCGAGGAGGTGTCTAATCTAGGATCAAGCGTGATGTTGAAATCCCCCCCCACTATTAATTTACCCTCTGCAAAATCTCTGAGCTCTGTTAGGGTTTTCCTAAAAAATACATCCTGATTGTCATTTGGTACATACATAGTGGCCAGAGTCACTTTGACCTCTCCTATGTTCCCTTTCAGGAAAAGGAACCTACCATTGGGGTCTGAATATTTATCTTGCAGCCTCCAGGCCACCCGGTTGGATATCAGAATCGAGACTCCCTTAGACTTTGCCTCTTGGTTCATCGCATGATATACACTTGGGAAAAATCTATTCTGTAAAAATGGTAGGTCCCCTGCCCTGAAGTGGGTCTCTTGCACATATGCAATATCTGTCCCCCAATTCCTTAGGTCTTTCAACATCATCCTGCGCTTTTCTGGGATATTTAAATCTTTCGCATTTAATGAAGTTACTCTTAATGCCTCCATCTCTAATTTCAGATAGGATCTGGTAGATAATAAAAGAACCGAGGGTGAGAGCTAGAGAGGGACCAGGGAGGAGGAAGAGAGACGAAAAAGGCAAAAAGGAAAAAAGGAGAGAAAAAAAAAAAAAAAAAAAAGGGGGGTGACCCCCAAAAAAACCCCCCCCCCCCGACCCCCCTCCCTCCCTTAATCTCTCCCCCCCCCTACTATGTCCCTAACGGGAGGAAAAAAAAACACCCTGGACTGGACCCTTTCTCCAGTCACCACCGTGGGTTGTATACCTACTATAGGGAAGTAACAAGACCGGTCTGGTGGCGTCACCTCATCTCTTCTACTACACTCCCCCCCCACCCCCGACTCTAGTTCACACTCTGCCTCTTCCAAGGAGTACTTATTGTCCTCTCTCGCTCCTATCCTCTCCACAATTCAACCCACTTTTTCTATTTCTGTATTTTCCCCTTTTCCCTTTCCCCTACCCTTCTCCTTCACGCCTCTTCTCAATTAGTTCTCTCTCCCTCGTTCCCCTTTCTTGATCCACATAGTCCATAGCGAGAGCGACCGTTTAGATAGGGTAGGGAAGAAAAAGCCATCTGGGTTTGAATCTGGTCCAAATGACCTACTTTTTATAGGAGTAGAGAGGAGAACACCCCATATAACTAATATAGCACCACCCACTGCAGAATCCCCTTTCATAAGTACCAACCTATTCTAGAGGGGGCCACTTTCAGATCTACTTATACTCCTCTCCTTAATTCCTTGATCCCTAATCCGGGCCACCCACAGCACTCCTCTATACATCCCTCCATAAGTGCCCATAGTTTGGGAAGCCAGAAGTAACGGACTCGCTCTAAATCCCTCCTCTCTGGCCCCAACCCCCCCCCACACACCAAGCTCTCCCCCGCAGCAGCCCCCCCCCCCCTCCCACTACCGCCGCCCCCCCCCCCCCCCCACGTTCACCTCTAAGTGTCATCCACTGTAGTGCATTCCTGTGATTCCCACTCAAGAAAAATACATTCATAGATATCTACATACTTCCTTATTAACTACATATCAAAAGCATATGTGCTTATATCACAAACAAATAGTGAAAATGTAACAAAAATTAAATACAATAAGTGAAAAATAAGTGAAAAATCATCCCTTAAGTGATTAAGTGGAAACATATTCTTAAAGGAGCCCTTGGCTCGTGCTTCTTAATACTTCTTTGTGAGTCACTTCCAGAGAATTCGTAGTGAAAATGGAAAAAAAAAAAAAGTCCATTTGTCCTCAGACTTCTGTCATCTACCTTATTTATATCTAATCTTTAGTGAGTGCCCTAATCCCCCTTCAGGTGGGGGGCCGGGGGCGGGGGCGGGGAGGGGGGGACCCCCCACATAATGGGGGAGCCCCAAAAGGCGGGGGAGTCAGGGGGGGAACCGGGGGAGACCCCGGGGGGGGGGAGAGGAAGCCAGGAGACCCGGGGGGGGGGCGAATCCTGCTCCCTAAAAGACCCAAGTCTCTCCTCTGTCCTTATCTTCTTATTCCTGGTAGCTGCTGCAACCAATCTGGAACCTCGAATGGCTCTTCTCCCAGGAATCTAAATAGGTCCGGGAGGCCCATGGGCTGCTGTAATAGGAAGGAATCTGCTCCCTTTCTGACAGTCACAGAAATTGGGTACCCCCATCGGTAAGTCCCCCCCGAGGCCCTTATCTTCTCCAATAAAGGGCGTAACATGGCTCTCCGCTGTAGTGTGGCCCTGGATAAGTCTGGTAGGATCTTTATTTGTGCCCCATCTAGCTCAATGTCCCCCTTCTCCCAGGCTGCACGGCTGATCATCTCTTTATGCGCATAGCGATGGAAGCAACCTATTATATCCCTCGGCCTGTTTGTGTTTGTTGGTCGGGAGCCCAAAGCTCTATGTAATCTCTCAAATTCAAACCCCTGAGGGGGGGTAGAAGGGATTAACTGGCAACACAGCCTAGTAATAGTTGGCAATAGGGCGTCCTTTTCAACTGTTTCGGGGACCCCTCTAAATCTTAAGTTCCTACGCCTGCTGCGATCCTCCATCTCTTCTAGTCGCAATTGCATGCGATTCACCTGGAATGCTTTTACCATACATGTCTGTTCTATCTTGGAGACACGAGCGTCTAGATTAGTTAACAACAGTTCATCTTTGTCCAACTTATCTGAAATCTGCGCGACTTCCTCCCGGACGCTCTCGATATCTTTGCGATGAGACTCCTCCATGCGTTTTACCAGCATCTCCATGTCGGTCCGTGTAGGTAGGGCTTGTAGCATGGCTTTCAATATACTTAGTTCCGTTTCTTGTTCCCCCAGAGCCTGGTCTATGTGTGGTTTCTCACCTCCTCTTATCTGTCCTCCCTGCTCTCCACCACACAGAGAGGGCTGCATCTTGGGAGCCGAGCACGGTTCCACCAATATCGCTGCCGTGGAGGGAGAGGGCGAGAGGAGGGAGAGAGGGCGCTCGCTCCAATGGACCCCCGCGCGTCTCCACGTCACAAGACCCTCTCTCGCGACACCTGACCGCCGCAGACCGCGTCAGAGGGAAATATCGTTGGATCTCCGGCTGGGATGCGTGCAGCGGGCGATTCGGCTGGAGCAGCTGGGGAGGCTGTAACAGCTCACTGTGGACTCCCCCTCCAGGTATAATGCTCACTCCCTTCTTCCTCCGCATCCCCTGGTGGAGTTTATCTGGGTTCTTCCTAACGGATCTCTGCAGCGCTGTGGTCACCCCGATTCTCTGGGGCTTCTCTGGGGATTGCAGCCGCTATCCCTAAATCATCGTGAGTCGGGTGGAGGAGCGAAGCTGTGGAGCGTGTCTGACTCTACTCCACCATCTCCGATTTCCGGTCACGCCCCCGTCGGCATCTCTTTTTTTTCTACTGTCTTTTTATTTATTTATTTATTTTTACGATTTTTTTTTTTGCCCCTTCTTTTTTTATTTTTTATTCCCTGGTGGTCTAGTGTGGGCTTCCCTGGTGGTCCAGTGTGGCGATCCGAGGGGGGGCTGCGTGAACCCCCCTGTCAGGAGAGCCGACGATCGGCTCTCCTCTACTCGCGTCTATCAGACCCGAGTGAGGAAGAGCCGTCAACGGCTCTTCCTGTTTACATCGTGATCAGCCGTGATTGGACACGGCTTATCACGTGGTAACGAGGCTCTGCTGGAGACTCGTTACCGAGATCGGGGATGCAGGGTGTCAGACTGACACCCCACATCACCGATCGCCGCGATGCGTGCCCCGGGGGGCGCGCAGCGGCTCAATATCCTGACGACATCATATGACCTCAAGTCAGGAACTAGTAACCACTTTGCTGCCATCAATATGTCATTGGCGGGCAGCAAGTGGTTAAGACTTACCTGTAGCTACCAAGGATACAGTGGCGGAATTATCATAGTCGCAGCAGTCGCATGTGCGACTGGGCCCTGTAGTTCCACCAATTCAGGGGGGCCCGCCACCCGCGTGAGGGGCCCACTTAACTGTCCTGTCACTGTGTGTGTCGTCGGTTCGTTCCGACGTAGGGAGGGGGGCTTTCGTCAGCTGAGGGGATAGAGAGAAGGCAGCGCTGAGACTGTGGACCGACCCGCCCCTGCCTATCCAGAGACAGAGAATATAAGGAGGCGGGGCGGACACTGCTGACACCAATTGAAAGAAGGTGGGGGAGGAGCTGCAGGAGGTCGCGGCCGCTGTGTAAAGAGTAGAGACACGGAGCAATGCAGGGGAAAACCAAGTGGAAACTGACAGCAAATAAGTCTCTGATCCTGCGCACCTACCAACTGGCACCCAGCAGCTGCCCACCCAGGTACCCATCATACATGACCCCCCCACCACCACCGCTGATTCCATCCCATCCACACCACTGCCACTCATCCTTCCCATTGATACATTATTGATACTCATCCCCACCCCCCCCCCAACCTCCACTGTACTTATCCCATTCCCCCAAGCAATCACACTCATCCCACCCACCACTGCCACTCATTCCTCCCTCCACAGCACTGCCACTCATGCCACCCACCCACCACTGCCACTCATTTCCTCCTCCACAGCACTGCCACTCATGCCACCCACCCACCACTGCCACTCATTCCTCCCTCTCTCCACCACTGCCACTCATTCCCATTCCCCCAGCAATCCCACTCACTCCCCCCCCCCCCAGCACTGACACTCTTCCCCCTCCACCACTGCCACTCATCCCATTCTCCCTAGCGCTGCCACTCATCCCATTCCCCCCAGCAATCCCACCCACCACTCATTCATCCCCCCAGCACTGACACTCATTCCACCCCACCACTTTCACTCATTCCTCCCTATCTCCACAACTGACACTCATTCCTCCCCCCCAGCACTGCCACTCATCTCATTCCCCCCAGCACTGCCACTCATCCCATTCCCCCCAGCACTGCCACTGATCCCATTCCCCCCCAGCACTGCCACTCATCCCATTCCCCCCAGCACTGCCACTGCTCCCATTCCCCCACCAGCACTGCCACTCATCCCATTCCCCCACCAGCACTGCCCCTCATCCCATTCCCCCCACCAGCACTGCCACTCATCCCATTCCCCCCAGCACTGCCACTCATCCCATTCCCCCCCAGCACTGCCACTGATCCCATTCCCCCCACAGCACTGCCACTCATCCCATTCCCCCCAGCACTGCCACTGCTCCCATTCCCCCACCAGCACTGCCACTCATCCCATTCCCCCACCAGCACTGCCACTCATCATTCCCCCCACTCAGCACTGCCACTCATCCCATTCCC